>JAITYX010000063.1:0-1200000 GCA_021018815.1 Talinum fruticosum | reverse complement strand
TCATTCATTGGTGTAACAAGCTTGTCCTTGCTTGACTGGCTATTTGTGATAAATCAGGCCTCTTTGGTAATAGTCAAGTTTTATAAGGTCCGTCTTATTCCAAAAGTTCCAGATTTTTATTTCTTGCTGTAAGGGATGTCTTATTCAAAGAATTACTTTTTGTTCTTATATTGTGTAGTGCTGGGTTTTATCTGTGCCTTCTATCATTTTCTTGTTCTCCTGCTTTTCTGTTGATTCTTGTCACTGAATAATAATTTTATACCTACCTGCAGATGACTATCGATTATTTTGTGGTGACCTTGGAAATGAGGTGAACGATGATGTTCTATCAAAAGCTTTTTCACGATTCCCTTCCTTCAATATGGCTAGAGTAAGTATTTATTTTGCATTTCCCCCTCCTCCTTGTAAATTCTTTTGTACTTATGGGGGAAGTTCATCAAATGAGAGATTCTTTACATAGTGCATTCATAGTTGAGTATCTGCAGTACGTGCTTGTGGAAAAGCGGCAACTGAGTCCATGATACAATGGGTAAATTTCAAGTTGTCTTTTGAGTCTCTTGCCCTTTTTCTCTACTAAAGCTCCCCAGGGAGCTATATTGATTTTGTGGGACCCTACCCACTTGATTTGATTAATAATAAGTTTGGAAAAACAGTGATGCATCACTACCATATAGTGAGAAGTACTTCATGGTTTGCCCTAGCTTGCTTTTAACTTGGAGAACCAAAGGCTTTTAGATCTAATAAAATTTACGAAGTCTTTGTTTAGTCTGTATGAGGAAACTGAGAAATTATTTAGGCTTTATGACAACAGGAGATTTTGATAATTTTCCATAGTTTCTATTGCCACACCAAGGAATGTAAATGAGCTAGGTCGAGCTTGGTTTGACCATATATTGGACTTAGGCTTGCCTCAAATGCTGAACTAGCCAAGCTCGAGCCTATTGGAGGTTGGCTTTCCTAGGTTCGGTTGAGCTTGTTTATGTATGTTGGAAGGTAAGTAGGCCATGCTTCATGATTTATACTTGTACTTTATGTTAATTTGGATATCCTAATTTTAACATTAAAGCATATGTTGAGCTGTCTTGTTTTAATTTAGGAGTAATGGTGAAGATAAATTTCAAACTAATCATATGATGATACGAAGACTAATGATATTGGAAAAAGTTCAGTGTCGAGGTTCAACCAGGCTCGGGCTTGACGTGGTGTAAATTCAGCTTCATCAAAACTGGGCTTGGACTCAATTTGACCAGGCTTAGCTCGAGGTCAGGCTTGCCTTGGCTCAAATGGACCCATAGCCACTATTTTGCTCTCTTGTAAATTTGCTTGGCTTTCTGTAGTTGTACTCAATAGTTTTAAGGAAATGCTTCAATGTAATGCTTAGATTTAAACTCTTCTTATATTTAATTCATATACTTAGGCTGTTTGTACTTCTTTTCCTCTCTTGTCGTGCTGTCACTCTAGTCCAATTTGAGGCGTGGTCTACATTTGTTCAGATGTCATTCATATGAAATATATGGTAATGGCTATATTGTTATGGAATAAAATAATAACGTTAATGTTGGTAATTCTTTTGTGCTTGTAGGTAGTTAGGGACAAAAGGACGGGTAAGACCAAGGGTTACGGATTTGTTAGCTTCGCCAACCCCACGGACCTTGCTGCTGCCCTGAAAGAAATGAATGGTAGGTAGATACATTTCCTTAGTTGCATTGATGTGTTTGATTGTGGCTCACTCTCTGGCTGCAAGATTCTTTTCTTTTTCATATCATGGTGGAAGTTGATTCTGATTCAGTGATATCTTTTGCTTTATTTGTTTTCCCTCTTGTGAGTTTAATGCCACTGTATATTTGGCTCAGACCTTCAGTCTGTGCTTCTCGCTATACCTGAAGAACCTTCTGAATGGGTACAATTTCATATGATTTTCTCATGGTTGCACTCTGCTTCCTGCAATACTGGACAATTCGCATTGTGGATGCTACCTCTTTGACTATCGATGAGAGTTGGGGACGGGGCAATGATTCAAGATTAAGTTCCTTAGTGAACGTAACTTCTATGTTCTAGTATTCAGTGATGAGAGTAAAGATGGAGTAAATGCTAAGTTGGAATTACAGGGAGATATAATTTGAATTTGAAGCTTGTAGAATGAGTAGGTCTAAGGAGTATTTGGAATGCAAGTCTAATGTGGAAGTGGCTCATGTCAAAGTCAGAAGTGATGGGCAACCTAGACTCAATGGTCGGTCCCTCAAGGGAAAGGGGACTTTGGTTGGGACGTATACATTGTGTATGGGTGTTGTTGTAGAGATGCTTGAGTGCTTCAATTTTCTTGTATGATTGGCGGTTCTGTTTAATTGACAGGGAAACTCTACCACATGGTTGTTAGGCTTGCCTTTTTATGTGTTGATATTGGCCGATGAACAAAGTATGGGTACAAAAAATGATGGTAGGGGCGAGGATCATTTGGTGGTAAGATATGTAAAGCAATGCTCAAATGGTTTGTCTAGAGGATGCACCCTAGTATACCAATGAGGAAGACCTAGAAGAACTAGGGGAATGTCATTTGATAGGACTAAGGCCATGACATGTGTAACATGACATGAGAGGAGCATGCGATCCAGGATTAGAGTTCCGTATCTTAGATAGGGACTCCAATTTTTGCGTCTTCTCGTGGGTGTATGATCTTTAATTTTTCTTACCCGTAATAATGGCTTTACATGCATAGTTTGGTAGTGTGCCTTTAGTACTCACTGTGACACTCTTGTAGTCTTCTCTGCATATTTTTTTTCAGTGTATCATTATTTGCAGTGAACACTATGTTAGCATGAGTTAGTGCCTTCATTGTTTCATCTTTATTCCTTTGCTATTTATCTGTTACTTATTTTATTCTAGTCTCTGTATTGCATCTTCTGTAATGTTTTCTTTTAAGTGTGTTTGACTTTATCTAACAGTTTCCAACATGTTTGCAACTCTGATGCTTTCTTATGTCACAGCGTGTGTCCAATGTATTCTATCCAATGCTTTTCTCGCCAATCTTTATTGTGTTTATAGAGTTTTCTCACAACTAAAATCTGTTTTCAAAATGTTTTTTCCATTGGTCTCTCGAGATGGCTTCTGTGCATTTCAGGGTACGCTCATTACGCTGTACACCTGGATGTCCCCCAAACTCTGCTCTAGTGGGATCTACAAAGGGTCATGGGCCTCGTGGCTGGCAATCTTGTGCTTGATTCCCCAGACCTTGAGGCTCTGCAGTAGACATTATCCTATTTCTGTGGTTCTTTTGACTTAGACTCCTGCTTCTTTATTTCATTGTTAGGTAAATATGTTGGAAACCGTCCAATTAAGCTGCGAAAAAGCAACTGGAGGGAGAGAACAGATTATGATGCTTTAGACAGACAAAAGGTATCATTCAACTTTTCCTAAACTGAAAAGTCCTGTTGTCCCATATATATTCTCTTACTAGCTTCTGTTCCTCTGGCTTGTTTCTCTTGCTCCTTTTGTCACAGAATCACGGCCAAAAGAGACCCAAGTTTTCTAAGAAGAGTATACTGCATAAATGATGCTCGTCATACATCAGAGTAAGTTGCTTTTATTCACCGCTCCTTTAGTATAATTTAATTTTAATTTTAAAGAAAACAGAAAGATTCATTCCTCTTATATTTCAGCATAGTAGGTTTGTTATGGTCAAAGTCTTGTTTGGCATGTTTGGATCTAATATACTGTTCAGTTCCTCCGTTCTGTAGCATTTTTGTCAATTGTCAAATGACAATATCCTAGGTGCCTATGATGGTGCCGAAATCATGTGAACTAACTGATCAGGTCCATAAATGTGGTGCAGTCCTCAAATGAGATCTCCTTATCTCAATGCTTTAGCTATAATGCACTAGATAGCGGAACCTGAATGGACGCATGTAACTGATCATTGTACCATATAACTCTGTCATGGTGATTATGAACTCATTTGTACTCCTGACAAAACTGATCTTTGTCCACATCCAATCAGCTGACCCTAATGACTTGGAATTAGACCCAACTCACCTCCATAATAGGGCTTCCTGATTTTGAGCTGAACTCATTGACATGACTCAAACTCAATAGTTCTGAAATTCGTCTTTGGCAATATCTGTTGCATTTTCCTAGATCTTTCGTCAAAAACTGATCATAGACCCGAATATGATCACAACTAACCTGACTATCCCACCCGACTAACTTGAAAGAACTGCTTACATGGTCTATGTTGAGTTATTGACCCTTTGCATAGCTGATCATAGAACTGAATATGATCACAACCAACTTGACTATCCCACCTGACTAACTTGAAATAACTCCTTGATTGGTCTATATTGACCGGCTGCATTAGTGATGATAAACCTGGATATGATCACAACCAACATGAATCACCTGAGTATCCCACCGCACTAACTTAAAACAACTGCTTGTTTGGTCTATATTGACCCACTGCATAACTGATCATAGACCTGAATATGATCACAACCAACCTGACTATCCCACCCGACTAAGTTGAAATAACCGCTTGTTTGGTCTATATTAACCCACTCAGATGGGCCAAGGTCTTGAATATTGCTCCTCTGTTTGTCCTATTTGCAGGTTGCTGGCTGATTGAAGCTTGAGAAAGTCCTGTGTCTTGTGTCAGACAGGAGTATGGCGGATCAAATCAGTTCCAAATTATGTGATGATTAGCCGGCTAAACTTGCAGTTTAGTGTCATGTACTTTTTACGACTTTTCTGTGACAACTCTCTGTAGATCGCGTGTGACGCTTTCAAAATTCTTATTCTACTTTATAAAGAGGTTCCCATCTTTGATAAGATTAGCTACTCATTAACTTTGTAATTCCCATTGAATGGAGCTAAGCCTAGCCACTAATGTGCAATTAACTTACTAGCCCCCACAAGAGGTCTAGTATGGGCGAGGAGTAGCTCTCAAGTCCTTTTTCTTTTTTTTCTTTTTTTTAAAAATTAATTAAGGACGGAATTGTTCACGTGGAAAAACACATTTTTTTTGAGGATCTCTCCCAAAAAATAAAAAAATGTCTTGGGTCGGTCTTATTAGATCATTCAAATAGTGTATTGCTTGCTTCTAGCTTGAGTTCGATCCATATTTCTCTACCCATCTTAGTGTTTGAGCCTATCCAGCGATCTCTTTATGATTTTAACTTTTCTTCTCTTTTAAAAGTTTTAATTTAATTGGCACGAGTTATTTGTATTTTAATTTTAAAATTGATATTCATACACACAGGAAGAATGTAACAAAAATTAGATTAGATTCGGTGGTTTAATCGATCGGATTGGGACCCAATCAATTAAATAGTTCGTCTTATTATGTTTGATGGACAATGTTATCTCTTATTATGTTACATGATTTATGTGCTTTTAGTTTCAGTTTTAAGTAAGATGACTTGAATACGTGTCCTTTACAAAATATCAGGACAATATGTATCTACAACCTTTAATTAAATCACAAAACTTTATCTAAGATAAAATATCGGGACAATATGCATCTACAAACTTTAATTAAATCACAAAACTTTATCTTAATCATAAATTATTTTCGTTGACTCATTCCCTCCCTATCACCTCTTAACCGTCTCTCTCTCTCTTAAATGTGAAAATTAAAAAATATGCATCTACAGCCTAAGTTATTATTTGTCAAGATATATGAAAGAGAAAGGGAGGGACACTTATCCCAAACAGTAGGAGAAGTAATTGTGAAAATAATAGATGTGTCTCTCTCTTAACTAGTGAGGATGATAAGCGAATTTTTGTGAAAATAATAGATGTCTCGTTCAAAACTTGCATCTCCCCCTTTTTCCCCTCAGTATTTGCTCATATTGGATGCCTAAAGCGAATAGTTCACGAAATCCAATCAATCAAACTATCATACATATATTTATGTATGTACAGTGGTCTTTTGCGAAGATTTAAAGAAAAATGACAATAAATGAAAGTTTATCATTATATGTTTTAAATCAAATTTTGCAAATTAAACTATTTCTTATTTTTTATTCAATTATTTATTGTCATCTTAACTTTTAAAACAATAATAAAAAGAACTGCTCCAATCCCTCAAAATTCTCGGTCGGCCGTCATGTATAGTCCCAATATTATAATATCATTCCTACATTAACTATAATATTAATCGCAAAAGTCATAAGATTTTCTCTTTCTTTCTTTTTCTCTATTTATTCAAGTGACGGAGTATTCGGATAAAATATTAAAGTCATGCTCGACAACGAGTATTTGGAGTAGGCTTTTAGCGTTTTGACTAAGTCAAAACACTAATCAACCAAATATTAGCATTCGGTAAGGTAATGTTTTAATTAGCATTTGCGGTAACTTTTAGTGTTTCAATTAATGTTTTTGAAAAGTTAAGAATATTAACTTTTCACATTTGAAAGTAATAATTTATATTTTTTTGACAAAAAAATCCCTTCATTAATTTATATTTGACAAATTATTTATATCCTTTTACGTCAATTTACAATAATCAACTAATCGAGCCGCTAAATTTACCGAACATATTTATTCAACCGCTCAATTGAGCAGGTTAACCGCTAACGATTAAAATCTACATGACTATCATTCTACACAAATATATATCCGCTTACTCAAACAGTTTCATTTTACCGAACATGGCGTAAATGTTCAAACCCCTTTGCAGCTATTTCCTCTTGTAAACGAAATGTTACCGGTGTATAAAAAAATTAACTGAAAATCATTAATTAAAAATAAAACCTAAATATGGGAAAGAAATCCAAAACAGAAAAGAAAAGGAGAGAGAGAGAGTAAAAGAAAAAGCATGGAGTGACAACTGAGAACTTCGTAGATGTCGAAACGTTTAAAGTACTAAGAGGACCGCAACAACATCAACGGAGGGGCGCCGAAATTTCAAGAAGCACCAAAAGAGACAACCCTAGTGAAATGGTTTAACCACTGAAATTGCTATTACTCTCTCCCTTCTCTCTCTCTCTCTCCATTGTAAGTTTTCAAAGTCATCTCCTTTTTCATTGTTAAGTTTGATATCCTTGGTGGGCAGCGTTTAATTTTCTTGTGGGGTAGGATCAAACCCAATTTAGAGGGTTTTAGGGAGGTTTTGGTGAATTGGGTTTTGTTTCTTTGGAATTTTATGCTGTTTGTTCTGCTTCCCTTGAAACAGGGTTCTGATAATTGTTAAATGACTCAATTGTTTTTTGCCCATTTCGTTTCCTTGTTGTATGTCTGCTCATATGGCGTGTTACTCCAATGTAACATTGAATTTTGTTTGGTTATTCAAGTTCCTGTGCTACGTTAAAAGCTACAGAAATTTATATGCCGCTGTTTTTGAAAATTGTTTGAGGTGGTGATATTCTGGCATGATTTCTGCTCCCCTGGATACGAGTTTGTATTTGTTGGTTGGGTTTTTGCTGTGTCTATTATCTTTAAACTCCTACTTGAGAATGAGACCATGACTAGAGTGAGATTGCATATTCGAACATCCCCGTTTGAGCTTTCCTCCCCACATAGGGCCGGGAGCATCATTTCATGGGAGGCATTAGATTGCTATTTGATAGTATGGGATAAGAGATGTTTATGGCCATTGAGAACTTTTGGTTCAGGTTGGGGGTGTTGTGGTGAGCATATAATTTGCACTAAAATTCTTTGATGATTATCTCCCTTTCTCTCAGTTTGAGGTGCAAGGTCTTTGTAGAATTCAGAGGGAGTATTTCAGGTGCCTTTGAGGCTAAAAGGCTCTCCTCCATCACTAATCTTGGCAATGTTATCTACTGTTGTGAAGAACCACATAGGTTTTTAGAGTCTAAGGCTAAGAAAAGTCTTTCTTTCACTTTGGCAATGTTATCTACTGTTATGAAGAATCAAATACACAATTTATCTTTAATGACCCAGTCACCTCCCTTACCATGGGTAATTATCCATAACTACTTTAGAGACCCATTACAGGCCGATAGACTAATATAAACCTTTCCTGTATTCTGTCTTAGCTCAAACGCTATCTAGGGAAAGGCTGAGTTCATCTACCCAGTACTAATCTGCATTAAACATGGTTAAATGTGATTCTTTTCCTTTTTTGGGGCAATATGGGATCCTGAAGAGGAACATGCAGCCTTGATAATGTGGTAGTCATTTCAAATCCTTTTAGGATTGTTTTAAGAATGTTTTGGAGTATCATATTGTCATTGCATTCAAAGATGAATAAATGTACACCTATGAGAAGATAAGAAGTTTAAAATATTACATGGCTTATTTCCATCATTTAGAGCTTACCCCCCCAAAAGGAAGATGTGTCCCCGCCAATATCCTTCTAACTAAATATTCGTGTTTGAATGGTGGACAAGAACCCAAGTTTTGTCTGTTGGCTGAGATCATGAATTATGACATTGCTTGTTTCAGGTTCAGAGTTTTGGAAACTTGAAGATCACTGTTAAATTGATAGAAGAATTCCACCCCTTGCCTCAAGTGTTGAGGTATCTAGTGTTTTTCTATTAGGTTTCTGTTGTCTTCTGGACACCTTGAGGATGGCACTCTCTGCTGTGCTTCAGAGCTCTATGGTTGAGGTGCCCTGTTTGAGTGGAGGGCATTCACTTTCTAAGAGAAAGGGGGCTGGTTGCACCATTGTCTGTTGTTTGCTAAAAAACGTCCAAGTGCGAGTTGGCTTCTTCTTTCAAATGTAGTGACAGAGTTCAGTGTTCTTCAACTTTTGGAGGATCCAGTTCAACAAGAGACCTTTGCTTGTTTACACGCAGGGTTCTTTGTGATAGTGTATGCATTGACGACATTGGTGACATTGATGAGGCTGGGCATGGTGGATCAAAGTGGAGTTCACAAAGATATACAAACGGTGTCCAAAAGAGGAGGCAAATGACTATGAAGAGACCAGTTTTGCCATTAGATGGACCTTTTGTTGAGAACAATGAGGCCACAAACAATATTATTCTTCAGAAATTATGCAGCTTTGGAAAACTGTTTGATGCATCGCGGTTGGTGGAAATTATGGCACGTCAAAACCAAATTCCTCACTTCCCTTCTTGCATAAATTTGATCCGTGGGCTGATCAATAAGGATCATACGGAGAAAGCTGCGAAGGTCTTGAAAGTTGTTGTCATGTCAGGTGGTGTTCCTGACATTATCACTCACAATATGTTGATTGGTGGATTGTGCAAGAATGGGCAATTGAACTCTGCCGTCAATCACTTGGAAGACATGAGCTCAAGTGGTTGTGCACCTGATGTAATCACTTATAATGCAATTATTAGGTGCTTCTTTGATAGGGGCAAGTATGATCAGGCTCCTGGGTTTTGGAAGCAGCAACTTAGAAAGGGTTGTCCTCCTTATCTTGTCACATATATGATCCTACTAGAGCTCACTCTTAAGCATTGTGGCTTACAAAGGACATTGGATGTGTTGGATGATTTAGCGGTGGAGGGTTGTTATCCTGATCTTATAGCCTACAATTTGCTGGTCAATTATACTTGTAAAGACGCTAAATTTGAAGACACAGCTTTGGTGATGGATCATTTAATTTCAAATGGTTTGGAGCCAGATACAGTGACTTACAACACTATCCTTCATGCCATCTGTAGCCATGGCTATTGGGATGACGCTGATGAAATTTTATCTGTCATGAATCAGACTTCCCATCCACCTACTGTTGTCACTTATAACATCATGTTGAATGGTTTGTGCAAGCATGGGCTCTTACATCGTGCCATCAATTTTCTCAGTCAAATGGTTGACTGGAGATGTTGTCCAGACATAATCACTTACAATACTTTATTAGCCGGCATTTGCAAGGAAGGAATGGTAGATGAGGCTCTTTGCATTTTTGAACTTTTAGGTGACAGCAACATCTCTCCTGGTTTGGTTACCTATAATATTGTAATTGATGGTTTGGCTAAGCAGGGCTATATGGAGAAAGCAATGGATATATATGATAAAATGCTAGAGAGGGGAATTAGTCCTGATGATATAACTCATCGTTGTTTGGTCTGGGGCTTTTGTCGGACGGATAAAGCTGAGGCAGCTGTTGATATACTTACAGAGATGAGTAGAAGAAACCACAAGATCAGAAACAGTGCTTATAGGCTAATTATCCATGAGTTGTGTAAAAATGAGAATGTGGATATTGCGATACAAGTTTTGGAAATCATGATTGCTAATCAGATCAAGCCCGACGCAGCGATCTATGACAGTTTGATTAAAGGGATAGCTGCTGCTGGCATGATTGAGGAGGCTCAGCAAATCTCTTCTAAACTGAGTGGAAGATTCTCTCAGAAGATTTCAAACGCATCTGATGGGCGAGTTTGACTCCAATATGTCTAGTTCTATCTTTTTCCGCTACATCTTTTTGAGTGTAGTGTACAGTGTTTTTCCCTCAGGTACTAGTGATTATCCTTGTTTTCCCTCTGTAAGTGTTGCTTCTATGGCCTAATATTTTGTAGTCAACTTTTTCAGTATTAATATATGCAATACTTATTATACGCCCAAGATGTTGTGATAATTTTGATATTTCATATATCATAAGTTTGTATTTCAGAGAATTTGTGGGTTCTGGAAACAGCTTTAGATGTTTCTTAGACTATAGAGCTAAATTTGAAAGATAAAAGATTGTGACGTATAATCTTTTTTGTACTGTTTTTTGAAGTCCTGGGGATGAGTTGTTTAAAATGTAGCGATCTGAAAATGGCAGACCTGTATGAGTCATTCTTAAATACTTCGAAGTCCAATTTCTGGAATTCAACAGCAAATCATCTTTCTTATAAACATCTCCCTTGTCCAGGGTTAAGTGTGATATCTTCTCTGCCAAGCAGGGACAAACTTTTCCTGTACTCAAGGAAGGTGAGTCCCTTTCGTAGGACGATTTTTTTTTCTTTTAAGAAAAATATTTACATTGTCCGGTCAGAATTTTTGGCAGTCTAAACGTAGTCACTCAGGTGAATTATTGGAGTTTAGGGGAGGGATAGGTGTGTTCTCTGCAAAATTTTTGAATGCCAATGAAGAGCTTTCTATGCACTAAACCCAAACTCCTTCCCACTCCCACAGAAAAGGTTGGGGAAACCTGAAAAAGAATTTTTAAAAAAAAAAAATAGAAGAACCAACTGCAAAGAAAATTTTCCTTTTTTTCTTCGGGGGTGGTTGTTTTTGTATGAGCCTCACAGGAAAGAAAAAATAGACATTTATTCAGGAAATGTCTTTCAAAATTTTCTTTGCTTGAATGATAATGAAGATGGTAATTTTTGTTTTTTTTTTTGTCAGCGCTCTCATCTGGGAATCATGTTTCTCAGGATATAACTTTTTGCGTTTGATTACAGAAATTATTGCTCAAGTTCCATTGAATTCTTAGTGGGTTTACATAAATTCCAGGTTGTTATCTTATATTGCTGTCTTTTATGATCATTCTAGCAGATACTGCAAGTTCAGAAGTTTGAGATTCCTAGCTCTATATGAATGTCTTTGTACTTTGTTTTATGTTATCCTCTCTTTTACATTCTTTTCGTGAAAATGGCATGCACTTAGTTATGGGATCCATTGCTTCCTTTCATTATTCAAGGTTATGGTCATGCTCGATGCTTTAGATTACAAATTGTGACAATAATGACCCAGTGAATCCTGCTAGATTACTCTTGACAAGTAGAGAGGTTCTGTTGTGTCCACAAAACCCAAAAAGAAAATTTGGAGGATTTTGTCAACAACTCGCATCAGAGTAGTCCCGGTTTAGTGGGGTTTGGATCCCTGATGTAGGTGTATTTACCTGTGCATGCAGAGAGCCTGATTCAAACGCAAGTCAGAATCAAAAGGAAGGAAGTTTTATTTAGTGAGTTCAGGAACAAAGAAAAAAATTTAATACAAAAGGAAAGAGGCCAAAATCAAACAGAGATGGGTGGAGGTGAACATATGAAATAGTATCCTGCTTTAGCTATTCACTCATTTTGGATGCTGAGATCCTTAGAACTGCCACTGGTTCATTGCAATGTATTTCATTTCATGCCCATTAATTAGGTATTTTACCGAGCCATACTGTTGATATGTTAATGTACTTTTCTATGCTTGGGATCCTTTTATCTGAATCTGTTTCATGGCAGCAAGTATTACTCCTGCACACCGTGTGTATGTGTGCGCACACCTGTACAATTATATTGTAGTCCCGGGTCTTGACAAGGTAGTGTTGGAAATTAATATCCCTTTTTCCATTTTTTAAACCCTGTAAACCTTCTCCCTATGTCTTCCTTTTGCCCAACGATGTATTGACATTTGGATGAGATCTATAGACCTGGGTCCATAGTACAAGTGCTGGTGTTGTCTCTGTGTGTGTGTGTGAGAGAGAGAGGGGGAGGAGAGGGGTGCCCGTACCTATTTCTTCCTTTTGCCCAACAATGTATTGACATTTGGATGAGATCTATAGACCTGGGTCCATAGCACAAGTGCTGGTGTTGTCTTTGTGTCTCTGTGTGTGTGTGTGAGAGAGGGGGAGGGTTGCCTGTATGAGCGTTAGATACAAGTTTTTAACAGAGCAGTACATTTGTTATTGAAGGCAGAGACAATTTACACATGTTTGCTTAAAGAATAATGCTCTGACAGACAACATAGAATAAGATCTTTCAAGTTTGAATATAGCTGCCTACATCGAGCATTTACACTACTATGAGCATTGAAGACACATTTATTTACAATCTTTCAAGCTACATTGGGGAAATTCATATTCCAGAGGTTGCAAGTTCTCTCTGTGCTTGAAGAATAGGGAAGGTTTTACTCAATCTTCTGTAAGAATCCTGAGAAATAGCACCCATTTCCACCAGGGAATTAGCTAATTCCATAGCCTCAGATCGCCAGCCTGCGAATCCTATCCCTTCAATCAGTAAAGTGTAAGTGGTTTCATTCGGGTGGCAACCCTTTTTGACCATTTGCCCTAGCAATTCAACAGCATCACTAATTCGATGTTCTTTGCATAGACAAAGTAGCACCATGTTATAGCTGATTACAGTTGGTTTGGTACCATAGTTCTCCATGTCCCTCAGTAATTGCATAGCCTCATCAACCATCCTATCTCTACATAAACAGGACAGAATGGCATTGTAAGTGATCTCATCAGGATCGATCCCTTCAGAAACCATTTCTTCCACCATTTGTATAGCCCTTAATCGATCCCCGACATTCCACAATGCACTTATTAAACAGTTATAGGAGCTCACATCAGGGTGGCAACCCACATCATCAAGCTTATGAAAAATCTCCAGAGCTTGCTCCGCCTTGCCATTCTTGCACAGAGCAGCCAACACCGTGTTATAGTTGACTATATCAGGCAAGCATCCATTTGATACCATAAGTTCCAAGATCCCAATTGCCAAATCCAATTTTCCCTCTTTACAGAACGCTGAAATCAGTGGATCATAGCTATAGTTATCCGGTTTTAGCCCCTTCTCTATCATAAGTTTCAGCATATTCAGAGCTTCCTCAACCTTGCCCTCACGACAGAATGCTGAAATCAGAATACTATGAGTAACAAGATTAGGCTCACATCCCCGAGAAAGCATCTCTCTGACTAATTGCTCTCCTTCTATCCATTTCCCTTGATCCAACAACGACCTTAAGAGAATGTTGTATGAAATAACATCAGGGTGAGAACCCTTCGAGGGCAAACTCCGAATAAAGGCGAATGCCTTTTCTGCTAAACCTTCTTTGCACATCCCTCTAATCATAGTGTTATAGACGTACATATCAGGCTCAAGTCCTCTGTCAAGCATCTCATTGAATAGCTTCATTGCTTCATTGATCCCACCTTCAATCATGGTGGCTTCTATCAGGATAGTGTAAGTTACAACAGTTGGCTGACAGTTATCTTTCAGCAACTTATCCAACAATTTCAGAGCCAAATCAAGCTTTCCTCTGCTACAAAGACTACCAATCATGATGTTATAGGTGACAATATCAGGGGAATAGCCTCTAGCCCTCATCCTATTAAGCAACTGATTAGCCTCTTCAAGTCTATTTACCTTGCAAAATCCACTGATCATCGCATTATATGCGAAAACATCCGGCTCCCCTTTCGATTCCAGAATGTTCATCACCTCAATTGCCTTGCCAACATCTTTGGCATTGAAGAAGGCTTTGATGAGTTTAGTGCAGAGGACTAAATCAGGCTGGTATCCGCTGCTCACCAAGCACTGTAAGAAATACAGAGCCTCATTCAAATTCCCAGCTTTATAGGACTTCTTGATCAGTTTGAGCAACTGGGTCTCCTTGAGATCCCCCGGTTGCAAAGGGGTCGGTCTAGTTTCAATCGAATATGGCTCGAGCTTGGGTCTTGTCTCGATCGAATAGGACTCGAGCCTCTGGAAATTTCTGGGGTGAACCTCATTTGGGAAGGTTCTCCTGCATATAACAGGGCAAGTTTGGTGTGAATTTGAAGGAGGGACTCTGAGCTCTGTAATGTAGGGAAGACAATGAGGGAAGAGCTCAGTTGTGTATATTGTCATTTTGAGTTCAATTGGTTTCTGCTCTCTCAGTTGTTAAATATCCAGCGACACACACACATAGAGAGAGAGAGTGGTGGCTGTTTGTGCTTCTCATTTTCTCTCTCTACTGTCTAGTTTGTCTCTTGGGAGTAACTGTGAAAAAATCAGAATGAAGAGCACCCATTGGCCAGGGAAACTGAGGATCATGACCATATTGGAGATAATTGATAAGGGTGTGACGTGGACATCTCAGGGCCTGACATTTGGCACAGTTGGGAATTTTGGGTGGTGGGGCTAATTGGCTTCGGCCCCATGAATATTTGCTAACTAAAGTAAATCTCCACCACTAAATGCACAATTTGGTCTCCATTCTTCCATGACTTCCAGAATCTAATACTATTTTCGTTTTTTTATCAAAAGTGATTAATTTTGATGCTTTGAAACTTTCCAACTAAGGAAACTTGCGTAATGTTACATGGGGCAAAAAACATTTGATTTTTTTTTTTTAATCTTGAATCATCAATTTCACTAGATTCGAGTTACTATCAATCTATTTATAGGGTAGAATTCTCCTATTATAAATTTTCTCCATTTGTAAGATTCGAATCCGAAATCTTACATAAGGAGGACAAGTCTTATACTTGTCAAAGCACATGAACCAACTTATTAGTAAAAAATTATGTATTATTAAATCAAAAAATAAAAAGGTAAAACAAAAGCGAGATTTATCAATTTTTTGAATCAATTTGTCCCAACAATATTTTAATAATGGTGCTGATGAGTCAAGTTGTTATTTGCTAATATGGAACACAATTGTTCCATATAAATTTTCTTTATTCACAAGTTTAAAATTTAAAATCTTACTTAAGAGGAACTAATGCAAAACTACTAATATTATCTTACTTAAGAGGAACTAATGCAAAACTACTAATATTAACTTGTATTGACAACGATGCAAATATAGTGATTGTTACTTTATAACACTATTATATTATAATTGATTGAATCTGATCAAAAACGCCACGTTTAATCTCAGCCATTCATTTTCTAGCTTTTAATTGAGCTAAAAATTATAAACTATTATGAATGTGGATAAAAATAATACATGTATGAAGTGTGGTGCATCTGGGATATTCTATCAACATAAATATAATCATTATACTTATTATTTTTAAAATATTCTATTTTTCCAAATATCCTCACAAGTCCAAATTATTTCAATTAGTCTTAAACTAAGAAATTGAATTTTTCTTATTCTTATTATCCCTTTTTTATGTTATACAATTGAGTTTGCATGTGTGTTTTTATTTTTATTTTTATTGATGCTATACAATTGAGCCTGCCTACTAGTGCCAAGCTATCTGATGCTCTGATCCCTTCGCTGCTGGTTTAACTCAAATAGGAGCTTCTCATGTGAACTTGATTATATTCATCATTTTTTCTTAAAAAAATAAAAATAAAAATTATGGCTTTCATAGTCAACTAAAAATCTTGGGCTGAGTATTATTCCATCGTATCACATTAAAGAAGGCCACATATTTTTGCCGCCCTTACAAGACACTCCTGATGGACTCTCTCTCTCTAATATTTTTTTCATTAAGATTCATATAATATACTCTATTTATAAGGAAATATCTTTAGACAAGTGGTAGCACAATTAGGTACTTAGAACATTTTCTTTTCAAGTTATGATAAATGGTTAAATAAATATTTATTACTGAAATATGTTGAAGCATATTGAATTATGTTGAACTATTGTAATTAAGTCGAGAAATGTATTTACAAAGTTGTTTGAATGTGGGAAAATGCTTATCTTCTTAAAGGAAAATAGTATTTCTTGTCAAGGCCCTTAGACTAGATGCTTGGGTTGGAGTATGACTGTCAAGCTTAGGAATGAGATTATTCAACTTACCGAGGGTATTGCTACTGCTATGTCTTGGTTGGAAGCTTGTTAACTTCATGGAAAGGTTCAGGTTCAAAAGGGTTACAACCTTTTTGTGCCCCACAGCCTCATGTCTTTTGGTGGAAAATTGTCTGGAAGAGCTGGGGTGGAACACACATGCATTTGTTATCTGGCTTGCTATGCATAATAGATTAACGACTGGGGTTTTTCTGAGAATTATAGGCATTTTGGCTGATGATTCCTGTGTATTTTGTTCTGAGATCAGTGCTGATAATGTCTCACATATTTTCTTTGTCTGTCATATTATTAATGAAGTATGGAAGGCTTTGCTGCTATGGTCTAAGAAACAACCCCAGATCCTGGAAGTTTTTAAATGGAGATAAAATGGCCCTGTAATCATTGCAGAGGCAAATCTCGTCAATGCAAATGGAAACGAGCTGTTCTTGCTACATCTGTTTATGAAATTTGGAGAGAGAAGAACCTCAAGAAGCAGCAATTGCAATCTAGATCAAGTCATGCTATTATCTCCCAGATTCAATTCACTTCATGTATTAGAGGACACAGACTTGTAATCGAGTGTGGTGGCCTGATTGCTTGCTGATTTGTTCAAGCATTCTCCCTTGTACTCATCTTTGTTTGGGAAAGTAATCTTTTTGCCTTTTCCCAAAAAAATTTATATAGTGCTTTTTTTGTGTTAGACGAAGTACATAAAACGGCCACTTAGGCCCGTTAATTACAACTTAATCGGTTTCCTTCTTATCCAGGAAACGTTCTGGATAAGTGCGGGGTTAACGAAGTTGAGTTAGACTCAACTTCCCAACCCTGGGGATAGGAGCGAATGCTCCTATTTAATCGATAATAGGAGACACAGATTGTGATACTCGGGAAAACAACGCAGCGATTCGTTGCTCCTATCGGATTCTCCTCGAAATTCTCTAATCTCCCTCACGGTTAGACCGACCATCTAAGGGTCTTCGGGTTTTGAGACGTGACTATTTCCGGCGACTCTAGTAGGCGTCGGATATACTTGTTCGGACGACACCGAACCGGACTTGAAGCACGACCGGACTCGGAGGGTTCGTGACTCGGGAATCGACTTGTGGGCTAACGAACGGCGGTCGATCTATTCGCTTCCGCAACTACTAAGGTTAGTCCTTATTAACATATATACCAACGAGTGGTATCGAGCTTTGGATGCCTAGTTCCTAGCCCCGATTAGTCATTAGCCCGATTAGTTTAGGCCGCATAATTTGTTAAGTACAAATTTAAATCCCGTTTAATTAACACTGCGTTAAACCTCCCGACTCGGACTCTCGTCACTACCGAACCATCGCCTCTGTGGCGCCCCTTCCCTCTCGACGACCATAGAATAAACCGCCAATCGCCTCGGTGGCGAGGGCGGCGACCGCGGCATGACCATTAGTGGCCCAACGCAAAAACCACCCCGGTCCGGCCTCTATGACCCAAATAAATAAATTAAAAAAAGGGTAGAAGAATGGTAGTTGTCGGACTAACCCATCGGACCGCCGGGAGAGGGTGGCGCGTACCAACACGCGCCGCCGTTGAGATTAGATCTTCCTCTCTCTTAGCTTCTCCGCCGCCGATATACGTCCATCAACCTTTTTCTTTGCGAAACAGCCCGGCGGTGGCGTGTGTGGGTCACGCGCCACCACGCCGTAACTACCACCGCTCGAGATTGGTGTTAATCGGTTGCTTGGCGGCCGATCTACATCATGACAGTAGGATTTTTGTCGAAAAAGGTGGGACGAGGCTTGTGGGTCTCCTTTTTTTTGGTTCGGCGGCGAAGGGCGGGGTTTACATCATTTGGGTCACCGTGAGACGGAAAGAGAGGCCGTGGTTTTGAAAGGTGTCGCCGGTAACCATGGAGTCAGGCCGAAGCCTTCCTCCCGTGGCTATGGCTACTCAAGGAGGTTAAGGCGAGAGGAGAGAGACTCTCGGTCGGAGAGACCAAGAGGACAGAGAGACCGAGAGAGAGAGAGGACAGAGAGGAAAGAAGTCTCCGGGAAAGGGCATGCGTGAGTAAATGAAAAAAGGCTGGTAAGGGCAAGCGTGCCCTTCTTTTGTTTTCCGGTGTTCGGATTTGTTCCCGAGGCCTCAATTTTCCCCAGCCCTTGTTTTTTGTTTTTCTGTTTCCGGAGGCACGCGTCTTCGAGTCACGAATTGGTTCACATTAAATCAATTAGCATGCTCATAATTTAATATGTTTAGTACATGGTTTTAATTTTTTATTTTGTGTAAATTTAAAATTAATATTAACCTGGTTTTATAATTTTGTGTAAGTTATTTTAATCGGTTAATTTTATGAATCTGTTTCATATTATATAAATTACATAATTGTGTTTTATGTGATTATTTGTTTTTGGGCATGTTATTTGTTTAATATATGTAATTTCGTATTACATGTTTCAAAGATGGAAAATCAGCATGAACATTATATAAATGTGTTTAATATAGTGTTATATAAATTAGTTTTTATAAAAGGCAATAGCTTTGCTCTACATATGAATTTGTTTCATGAAATCATATTAATTATAAAATTAGTTTTTATATAGTATAAGTTAAGTGATATTATCTGTAAATTAGTTTTTAGAATTAATATGAATATGTTTCATGTGAATTAATAATATCACGTACAAATTTTTCATGTAAATTAGTTTTACATCTTAACTACCTTTGTGGTATGTAAAGTTCAATGTTAATTCGTTTAATGTTCACATGAATATGTTTTCTATGGAATTAAAGTGTCAATTAATTTTTCTAAAATTTCTAGTTCATTTCATATGTGATGATTATGAGCTTAGCAAAATTTTCGATCATATGACTTGAGTAAAGAATTTTGTGAAAATTTTAATTGTTTTAAGATGTGCCTAAATGTCCAATTTTTATTTGTAGATATGGCAACGAAACCTATGACTGATATGGCCTTGGTCGAAAAGTTGGTAGGGTCCAACTATGACATTTGGCATCGGAGGGTTCAGTTCCTTCGAATGAGCGAGAACTACTAGAGTTCTTGACCGCCAAAATGTATCCCCCTGCTACTAAGGATAAAGATGACAAGGATGTTGATACTAGTTACGCACGAGTATCGGAAGGATTTAAAAGCATATCGGGAATGGTTCAAAAGGACCGCTCGACGCGGTATGCCTTACTCGAACCTCATGCATGATGACTTAATCGGTGAGTTTGAGAACCGTCCTACAGCTAAAGATATGTGGGATCAACTTAAGATCAAGTTCGGTCAAACTTCGCCACTAAGCTCCGCCTAACTGCATCTTACGTGGATGCAATACACTTTTGGCTCGGAGCATAATCGAACATATACGAACATTGAGTGCAATGGTTCGTGATCTTAAGGCTGGAGGGATCGAGATCTCCGAGCGTGATCAAGTCACGAATGTGATTCGTGCTATCCCATCCGAGGATCCTTGGAAAACGTTCAAGACCACGATGGTGCATAGTGATCACCTCCAGATCGTGGACGATATTGTTCGTCATCTTGAGCTCGAAGAAGACCGTATGAAGTTACATGCTCCTGCTCCCGTTCTCGCTGCATTAGTTGCTAAAGGAAACAAACCTAAAGGCAACAAGTTCAAACGAGGGAAGAAGAAAAGTTCTCATCCCTCTAAGAAACCCGGGCCTGCGGTGGAAATGCCAAGAAATAGCATAAGGCTAAGGGCAACAAAGAGAAAAATATGGCACGTGTGAAGTGTTATAATTGTGGAAAGAAGGGTCACTATGCTAGGGATTGTCCCGAGCCTCAAAAGGTGACCCCCTCCATTAAAGTCTCTGAATTATTTGTTTGTTCCCATGCATTAGTTGCTAACTCTCTTCCTAATTGGATTGTAGACTCGGGAGCAAGCAAGCACATAGTTCAAGACCGAGCTGGGTTTGTAGAGTTTCACCCTTATCCGGTAGGCATACAAACCGTGACATTAGGGATTGGCACGATTGAAGACGTTCTCGGTGTGGGAACGTATCAGCTCAAGCTACGTGGAGGAAATAAGTTACTCCTACTAAATGCTCTCTACGCTCCTGGGGTGCAATGTTCCCTTATTTCCTTTGTCTCCTTAGTTAAAGTAGGTTTTCAGTTTGTTTCAAAAGAAGATGGTTTAGAGATTTATTATGGTGGCAATTTGTTTGGCCATGCTAGTTTTCAAAACAATTTCCCTGTTTTGGATTTAGACGTTTGCTATGATAATTCCGCATTAGTTTCATTTGTTGATTCCAATTCGAATCTGTTAAATGGCATGCAAGACTTGGTCATATTGGCCAAGATAGAATGACTAGACTAGCAAAAGAAGGTCTTCTAGACCGACTCACTAAGGTTAGGTTGCCTAGATGTGAGTCATGCTTAGGCGGTAAGGCGACCAAAAAGCCTTTTGGTAAGGCTTCTAGGGCGTCACATCCCTTAGAACTTATTCACTCCGACATATGTGGACCTATGAATGTCAAAGCACGTCATGGTGCTAGTTATTTTCTCACTTTGATAGACGACTATTCACGATATGGGTATGTGTACCTTTTATCACACCGTTATGAAGCTTTAGATGTGTTCAAATGCTTCGTAGCGGAAGTAGAAAACACATTGGAGCATAGAGTGAAGTCTCTTCGCACCGATCGTGGTCTTGAATACCTTTCTAATATGTTCAAAGGGTTTTGTGAGGAAAAGGGCATACGCAGGCAACTTACGATTCCAGGCACTCCTCAACAAAATGGAGTTGCCGAGCGACTGAATCGAACATTACTTGACATGGTCGGGACAATGATGGCCCAAGCTAATTTGCCAATTAGTTTTTGGGGGATGCGTTGCTTACGGCAACTTACATCCTGAACCGAGTGCCTAGTAAGAGTGTTTCGATCACTCCATATGAGTTATGGAATAGTAGAAAGCCCATCTTGGACCATTTACGCCCGTGGGGTTCGGCTGGCTATGTGCACAATCCAACTCATCCACATGGGAAAATTGGTCCTAGAGCTACAAAAATGGTGTTCATCGGGTATCCGAGAAAATTCAAAAGGATATGTCATGTATGGAGAACATCCAACTGGAGGCATGAAGGAAATAGAATCCCGAAATGTCGATTTTATTGAGGATGAGTTCCCAAGTATTGGTGAAATTAAGAAGGACTTAGAGTTGTATGAGTTACAACAATTATCTCTCGGTGAGGGGAGGATTTGTACACTCATCGTGTCACCGAGGATAATAGTTTTCCGGACAACAGAGATAGTGGGAGTGGTCCTACCATCTCTAATGATGGAAATGTGTCTACACAGGAGATCCAACAAGAGAATGAGGAACGTCCTCAATCTCCAGTTCCTAATCACGAGGTCGATCCTCTTTCTCAGGAACCTTCATCCACATCCCAAGGGATTAGGGGAGAGATTCTCCTATTACTCGGAGTCCCACACCTCAAAGGAAAAGGGGAGGGATCCCGAGCCTAGTAAGACAAAAGAACCAAGTCCTAAAATCATTCGAAGGAGCGAACGAGGAAAAGTTCCCCGACGATTTTTTCAAATCGAAGAGGATATCTTCTTTTGTATGCCTTTGGAAATAGAAGAGCCAACCTCTTATGAAGAGGCTATAAACTCACCAAACCATACGGAATGGATGGAAGCCATGAGAGATGAGTTGGACTCAATGGCAAAGAATGAAGTTTGGGAAGCTGGTTGATCTTCCTCCCATACGTAAGGCCATTGGAAACAAGTGGGTTTTCAAGGTTAAACGTCGAGCGGATGGATCAATTGATAAGTTCAAGGCCCGATTAGTGGCGAAAGGATTTACACAAGTTGAAGGTGTAGATTATGAAGAGACTTTTTCTCCTGTGGTGAGAATGACCTCTATTCGCCTACTTCTAGCCCTGGTTGCTCATTTGGACTTGGAGTTAGTCCGGATGGATGTAAAGACTGCCTTCCTCAATGGTAATCTGGAGGAGGAGATTTATATGGATCAACCTATTGGTTTCGTATCAAAAGGACAAGAGGACAAAGTTTGTCGTCTTAAAAGATCCATATATGGTCTTAAACAGTCTTCCGGATCATGGTACTTTAGATTCCATGAAGCTATTACTTCGTATGGCTTAACCATGGTTTCAGAAGACCATTGTGTATATGTCAAGAGGACGACGAGTAGGGATTATGTTCCTTACATTGTACGATGATGACATACTACCTGGCTGGAAACAACCTGGAAATGATCAACGCTACTAAGAAGTGGTTGTCTTCCGTCTTCGAGATGAAAGACATGGGTGAAGCCAAGTATGTCCTTGGTGTGGAAATAATCGAAACCGTTCTAAAAAGCTTCTTGGTTTATGTCGAAGGCATATATCGAGAAAGTCCTGGAACGTTTTCGGATGCAAAATTCCAAACTCGTTGACACTCCAGTCGATAAGGGTCTTACTTTAAGTCATGAGCAATGTCCTAAAACAGATAAAGAAAAGCGAGAATATGAGTAGTGTTCCCTACGCTAGTGCGATAGGAAGCTTAATGTATGCCATGTTATGTACACGACTGACATTTGCTTCGCGGTTGGATTGGTGAGTCGTTACCAAAATAACCGGGACTCTGCTCATTGGCAAGTCGTCAAAAGAATAATGCGCTATCTTCGTGGAACTACCGACTTGGTACTTTGTTATCAAGGAGGGAGCTAAAGCCGAGGGATACTCGGATGCAGATTGGGGTGGTGACCTGGATGAGTCCAAGTCAACCTCGGGATACGTTTTCACCCTTGGTGGGGAGCCATATCTTGGTGCAGTAAGAAGCAAGACCGCATAGCCTCGTCAACTATGGAAGCGGAATATGTCGCTAGTTGCCTTGCCGCTCGGGAGGCAATATGGCTAAGGAGTTTTCTCCAGGATGTCAACCTTTCTCCTAAAGTTGACGATCCTGTCGAGATGTGGTGCGATAACACTGCTGCCATTCAATATGTTAAGGATCCTAAGTTTCATAGGAAGGCTAAGCATATTAAAAGGCGTTATCACTTTGTGAGGAACGCTATAAAGTTGAAAGAGATTGTTGTCAAATACTTATCTACTAACAAGATGATCGCTGATCTTTTGACTAAACCTACTCCTAGAGATGTGTTCAAAACTCATATGATGAGTTTAGGTCTTCATAGAGTTTAGTCATTTGAAACATCTTGTAATTTTTTTGTTTTTGGACATACATTTTAGATGAACTTTCTCATTGAAATAAAGATTGGTGTTTCTTTTTTCTTTGAATGTTCATATTTGTTTTGGTTGCATGATTTGGCACATCTGAATGTCACTAGGCTTCGATTATCTTGTCACACGAGATAATCAACATTAACGCTTGAGTAGCGGTTAGGATGAGACTAAAATCATATTGGCACTAGGTGTGCAATATTGATTAATTTTTCGTACTCGAGACAGTATGAAAAATATACATGAATAGTCGCCTTAGTAAGTCTAAGATGAGATTTAAGAAAAATCGAATATAACACAACCTTATATTGAAGCCTTTTAGCCGAATATAAGTATCGGGATTACGTTGAGTGCGCTAATCCAGTGACTCAAGTCGGGTTTTAGGAAAAACTTGGACTTGTAATTCGTATGATATAAAAGTGACAGACTCACCTTAGTGGGAGTTATATCATAACACACACTTCATACTGTGTGTGCTAAAAAGACGACCTTGTGGAGTGACAATAGTTTCCCTTCCTTGTCACTTGTGTGATCCTGAAACATTATTGTTTCAAAACACAATTCCCTTTGACTTAGGATTATGATGTGAAATCTAAGTCGGATGTTACTACTTTAATGTACACTCCAAGAGTTATAGAAATATACAGACTCAGCGGAATACATTAGGAAAGCAATCTTACCGAGATGTAACATCATGAGTGGCTAAGGAAAACCATTTCGTATTCACCATATCAGCCCGGGCGATTATATTCGGAATATAATCATATGATATATCAGTAGGCATAAAGGGATTATATATGCCACGGTGATGTCTTGAATGGTTTGGGGAGTTGTCCTTATGAAAGTGTCATATTAGTTAGATGGTGACTTAATATGACACTACTCGGTTACTTTTTGGTCGCACCTTCATTCCCGGTATGAAACGTGAGGAGATATAAAGGATTAGAGATTTTGCTGTACGGCCTATGTGGCCGAGTGGGAGCTGTTAGACGAAGTACATAAAACGGCCACTTAGGCCCGTTAATTACAACTTAATCGGTTTTCCTTCTTATCCAGGAAACGTTCTGGATAAGTGCGAGGTTAATGAAGTTGAGTTAGACTCAACTTCCCAACCCTGAGGATAGGAGCGAATGCTCCTATTTAATCGATAATAGGAGACACAGATTGTGATACTCGGGAAAACAACGCGGCATTCGTTGCTCCTCTCGAATTCTCCTCGAAATTCTCTAATCTCCCTCACGGTTAGACCGACCATCTAAGGGTCTTCGGGTTTTGAGACGTGGCTGTTTCCGGCGACTCTAGTAGACGCCGGATACACTGTTACGGGACGACACCGAACCGGACTTCGGAGCACAACCGGACTCGGAGGGTTCGTGACTCGGGAATCGACTTGTGGGCTAACGAACGACGGTCGATCTATTCGCTTCCGCAACTACTAAGGTTAGTCCTTATTAACATATATACCAACATTTTGTGAATTGCATATAACCCTTTTTATGAGAAACAACTTGAGAAAAGAAAGAGTGTTAGTGTTACTTTGTAAATGATTGTGATAGTTTTGTGACTTCTTTTCAAATGATGTGATATAATTAAAACCACTACTAAAAAAGTGATAAAGTGAAAGGAAACGCATATAATGAGCATACAATATTCAATCAACAAGTCATAAAGTTAATGTGATTGTATAATAAATAAAAGAACTATTGACATTTTACTATCTTATGGTATTGACAAATGATAAAAAAATTCTCTCAAGTTTCGTAAATAATAAATTAATACTTTAAGGTATAATCTTTTAACGAGTTGGGTAGTAAACTATTAAAAAAATGATTTTTCAGGGTATTAATGTATTATTTACAAGACCTAGGAGACTTTTTTTTCCAATTGTCGATACCATAGGGTAACAAAGTGTTAATATTTATAAAGAAAAATATGATGTTTCTCTAATGTAAGATTATTTAAATATTATGACATTATTTTTGTTAGTATGCTTTTGTTTAGTCTTTATGGTCAATGTTCATAATATGTCCTTTCGTTATTATTATCATTATCATTGAACAATTTGAATGTATTTATCGAAAAGTTTATGTTCTGTAAACAAAAACTATTAAGTTATGCAATATTATTTTGTTTTGGTATGATACGACACGTAAAGGCTTATGTAAATTGAATTTAAATACAAGTAAACTCAGGTTGGTAAACATCTCCAAGAGTTTAATGAATTGATCTCTATGTTCATGAATAATTATATAGAAGGTTGTGAACAAATACAAGATTAATTTTAGCAAGTACTCGTCTTGCTCATAAAATGACATTATAAGTAACTTAATCACGTAACGTGGCTTTCATTAGAAATTCAATCTTTGATTTAGTTGCAATGTGTGTCAATAATGTAACGCCCGACTTTCAGGTAAAGACGTCACATCGTCAATACCTTTATCGAGGATCCTTAAGAATAATCTAGGGACCAAATCCAAAACCAGGTGATCCACTCGGTCACATCTAGAGATACCTCTATCACTAAGGCAAGGGCAGGGGAAGATGTTCCTTTATTGGAACATTGGAGGGACTACTGTCCCTTCCTACGGTCTTGGCGCAATGCTTATTGTTTCATTGCAACTGTTCTGAAGACAAGTGACACAGAAGACAAGCTACCCAGAGTTGTAACAAATGATTCAAAATACGAAACGTAATGCGTTCAGCCTTGAATTTTTCTCTTATTCCACAATAACTACCAGTGGCTCAAGCTTGTAAGATTTCCCAAACTGAAATGTTACCACAAAAATACAAATTCCAGAATCTTAATTTAAATAACCAAACTAACCAAGCAGGTCTTATCAAATGACACAAAAACTGTTCCAACCTTCCAACTCCCAAGTCCCTTTCACTAGTAACTACTCAGACACGGCGTTTTTTGGAAGACGGCATCCATTATGTGCACGTCGAGTGGTATCTTCAATATATGCAATCGGATTCTTATCACCTTTGCCATGTGTGTAGCCTTCTCTCCAACTAAGAATTGCTTGCTTTTTCTTCTTGAAATGGGTGAACCCATTCACTCTCATCACAACTGATTTCAACCCGAGACTTCTGGCAAGCCTCCCAACATGTTCCGCGGTTGCTTCAGCAGCATAACGAGAAAGCTTAGGTCCACCTTTCATTTCTTCAAGGCATCCTGAAGAAGCCCCTACTTTTTGTTCCCATTGGAGTCAGCAATGGTGACAAAGGTGTTGTTCTTGATCAACTTAATATGCACAACTGATTTCAACCCGAGACTTCTGGCAAGCCTCCCAATATGCACAACATCCATAATATTCTCTTCCAAATCCGTCTTTCTCCAAAATTCCCTTTACAAAGGTCATGCGATTTTCAGATTGTTCAGGGATGCCTCTTTCAAATCCATCTTGCACCGAAATCCCCCTTCCAAAGGTCATGCGGTTCTCATATTCCTTGGGACTGCATGTATGTACTAAACTCCTTGAATCCATTAAGCATGGGCGACTACAATTGCTCGACTTTGCTCCAGCCAAAATTCCCTTCCAGCTGCCAGTGAACCCTACAACACGCCAGTTTACAGGAAACAAGTTCAGAATATGGGGTTCCATTCATGGACGAATTAAATTGATGAAAAAAGAGATTTTTAAACAGGAGCAAGAGCCAACCCAGACCTAACCAAGCAGATACCAGGAACCAGCTATGGCTTCTAACCATTCCACAAACATTACAACGACCAAGTAGTATTTAGACCTTGATAAATTACGCTTCAGAAGATTGCAAGTCTTAAATCACAAGTTTCGGTCTTTTAGGCTTAGTTATATTTTAAAAAATGGCCCTTTGAATCTTGATTGAATCTTTGTTTATTCGAAGACATTTAGTTGCCACTTTATTTTAGCATTCAAAAGTCAAATATTGAAAATAGAACAGATGTACACACGTATACACAACGAGATGATAAGCTCTAGTCTCTAGAACCCAGTGTCTCTTGTAGAATATTACACACATAAGCTATAGTCTATATGATTATGGAGCTCACACTATTGATCTCATATCAAGAACTCATATCCCATCTTGAACACTAGGAACATTACATGACCCTTGGACACTTAAAACAAGAGCAAACACGATCAAAAGGAATCCCTGAGAGTAATAGCAAATCCGATCCGGTCCTCAAACACTTCGTCATATGCACTCCAAATACAGACAATTCAACATGAATACGAGAATCATAAGCACAAAAAACTACAAGTTTCTCACATTTAGTTCCAGCACCCATCAGGCACATAAAAGCTTACTGTTTTTCTCACATACTTCTTTTCTGAGCAGAAGTTGGTTAAAACCTTTTCCTTCCATCATCAAAGGAGGGTAGCCATGGAAGCCAACCACACAACAAAATTCCTAACAAACGCATCTAAGTTGAATTAATATAGTTATGGTAGCCTGAATTGCAAGTAGAACACAATTCTGATTTCTCTAACCAACTTCATGCCAGAAAACATTCTGACAGATTGAAAGGTTAATCATTTGATAAGGAAACTATCAAAATTGGGGAAAACTCTAGTTTACTACGATTAAAATTGAGTAAATTAGGCCAACTAATGAACAGAAAAATCAAAAGTGGGCATTCGGCAAAAAACCAGATCAAAACTGTGCATAAATCTCACGATTTCAACTAATTAGCAGTAAAGATAATCAGAAATCGGCACAGAATCAAGAGATAGAAAAAGCAACACGAGATTTCGATGAGAGGTGAAAATGGGAGAATGGGGAGAAGAGTAGAGAGAGAGAGACTGTACACCTGATATCGATTGTCTGACACGACGGCAACTGGATTCGGCAGTAAGGGCTCTGTAAATGGCTCCGGCGAGAGCCTTACGATTTACCGCCATGGCTCCAAATGGGCTGGGCAGCGGCGGACATAAGAATTTAAAAAAACTTCAAAATAAATTGGGTAATAGTGTGCATAATATAAAAGTTAATAACTGTTTTTAAAATTAATATTATATAACCATAATATTATATTTAACGTAATTGTGTTCATGAGTCCTCATATTTTAAATTGAAATAAAGTCTCTACAGTAAACTTAGGGGTGAGGTTAAAGTGAAATAAAATTGAAAAGTTTATAAATAAACAAGAATTAAATAAGAAATTCAAATGAAATTTACAGATCACAAATAACTAAATATTGTATTCCTATCTTAAGGAAATAGTATCACAAATTCAATTCTCGACAAATAAGCTCGTAAAATTCACGGATTCTTAGCTCCATTAAACTAATTAAACGCACGGATAGCTTATAGAACAAAAAACATTTAGGAAATTTGAGCTCGAATTGAAGAAAAATCGAAATTCGTTACGTAAATATGTATTTTCTCGCACTTAATATTACAAAAGAAATTAAACCTAATACCGCACAAATTAAACCTTAAATTGAAAATTTTAGAAGTTAGTAAACTTACAAATCTTGGAGAGGGGAGGGAGTGTGGGAGAGGAGGTGTCGTGAGGTCAGGGCGCGGTCGGCAATGGCGAGGTGAGGGGATGGACTGGGTGGTGAATGTCTGTAGAGGTTTGAGGTCAACGCCGACGTTGGCGGGCACCGACCGTGGTGGGCAGCCGGAGAGAGAGAGAGAGAGAGTGCGGAAGAGGGAGGGGTGAGTAGTAGAAGTCGTGAGAGCTCGGGCTCAGGCTGGCGATGCTCGGGTTGAGGCGGGCTGTGGCGGTTTGGGGCGGCGGCCACTAGTCGTGGACCGTGATAGTAGGCGATGGCGAAGTCACTTGGTGTGTGAGGCGATCGAGCAAAGCAATGGTAGGGAATAGCAAAATAAAAAGGAGTTGAAAAGTTTGCTTTTGAAAAAACTCATATATACACACATTTACCAACTCGGTTAACCGCTTTTATCGGTTGTAAATTCCTATATGCACTTGGGAGTTTATACTCTCACGTGCTATATTATCCAAAAATATGTCACATCAGGTAAAAACTGCCAGCTTATTATTTTTTAAGATAAATAAAAAATTAAAATATTCTATTATAACTAATTTATCCTATTATAACCGATTTAGATTTTTAAAATAAAATTTCAGCAAAATTATTCTCGTTCGGATAAATAAAACAAATCAGAATATCCTATTGTAAATAATTTATCCTATCTGTTTTCTTTTATTAATTTCCTTTTATCACGTGATAAATTTCAGTTTATTTTTAAAAAACATTATTAGATTATTTTTAAATTGAAGGTGGAGTGTTTAATAAGATTTAATTGCAATCATTTTTTCATAACATTTTTTGTCGAAGCCACCAATAATCACCGTGTTAATGTTTTACTCTAATTGTTCATAAATCATGTTAACTTGTTCATTAGGCCATACACATTTGTTCACGAGTTATGTGATAATTATTCACTGCTAATTGTTATTAGACCTGGCAAAACCGACCGAACCGAACGGGTCAACCCGAACGACCCGAAACCCAAACCGAACCGACATCCGAAACAGCTTGAACCGATTTTGACCCGAAAACCGAAATGAACCGACCCGAACCGAACCGACCCAAAATGACCCGAACCGAAACCGACCCGAATGCAAAATGACCCGAATCGAAACCGAACCGAACCCAAAATGACCCGAGCCGAATCAGATTCGAATTGATTTAACCCGAATAAAAGTGACCCAACCCACATTTTTTTGTTGGGTCTCTCGGGATGGACTTTTGTGCCTATAGTGGTACAATTTTGAATCGATTTTGATCCAAAAAGTGACTCGATTATGACTAGATCCGAAATTAACCCGAATCGAACCCGAACGAGATTGACCCAAGTTGAACCGAACCGAAGTTGACCCGAACCGAAACCGAATGAACCCGAACGAGATCAACCCGAAGTTTACCCGAACCGAAGTTGACCCGAACTCGAAACCGAACCGGACCCGAACAAGATCAACCCGAAGTTAACCCGAACCGAACTAACCCGAACCGAACCCGAACCGAATGACCCGATTGTCGGGTATAATTGTTATCCAGTTAATTTCAAATTATTTCTCTCGAATTAATCAAATATTAATATTCTCGGTAAACAATTCATTTGCTCCAAATATATATATATATATATATATATATATATATATATATATATATTTCATTTAGAAAATCAACCTTTTACAATGAACTAAATATATCATCACAGACAACAAATAAGAATATGTACATAAAAAAATGTAGGCTATTGATAAACAAATCGTCAATTTCTTATGAATAATTAAACACTATCTCGGGTGAAATGCACTCGTTTCTTTGATTGGTCTTTCTCATGGAGTTTCTTCTATTTTTGAATGATGAATTGTTTTTTCACAACAATATTTGCTCATGATCATAATCTTCTTCAATTGAACATGATTCTTTGTTGGCGATTTCAATTTGAATAGACTCACGATCCGTATTTGAGATTATTCGTCTCATCGCAATCGAAAAATTTATTTATTATTGTCATGAATAACTAACTAATATATTCGTCAACAAAACAAGTCAAAAATAATGAACAAAATGTTTGCTTACAATGAACAATTTAACATAAGAAAGTGAACAATCAAAATTATATGGTTGAACATTTTAACATATGAAAAATGAACAGATATTTTAAAACTAAATCTTGATGAACAAAATACTTTAAAACGATGAATAAAGAGTATCTATGGATGAACAATACAAAATAAGACAGCGAACAATCAAAATTTTACGGTTAAATATTTTAACCTACGAAAATGAAAAGATATATTAGAACCAAAGTCTTGATGGACAAAATATTATAAAACAATGAATAAAGAGTATTAATGTATGAACAATACAAATATTGTTGTTAAACAAATTATCTATATATGTATGAACCTTTACCTCACACTTCACACTAGCATACGGGTTAAACATTACGTAAATTAATCGATGTTGATGAAAAACACTATACAATGTAGATATTATCGAAATCAACTCATTTTATGCATGTAAATTAACTAAAATTGAAGTATATTCACCACACAAGAGATTATACCTTCTTTTTTTTTCCTGATGTAGAAGATTGTTTGCGCTTTACTTTGTTCCTGAATCGCTAATTACCTCCGAATTTTGAAAGAGAATTGGCGATTTTCGCTAAATATTGGGTGAAGATTGACATTTTTCGCTAAAGAAAATGAAAGAAATGCACAACTTGAAGATGTGAACAAGAGAGAAGAGTTTACCAGTCGGAATTCAAGTAGCCGTTAAGGAAAATCGCAAGAATGAGCGGCATGAGGGGAGACGGGCTGGTAAAGAGAGAAAATCGCGAGGACGATCAAGAGAATGAAGTGAGAGAAAGACGTGGAGAACTGATTTTGAAAATAAAGTGAGAAGGAAATCGTAATGATACTCAAATTTAGGTAGTTAATTTTGAAAAGGACTCTAATAATTAAAAAAATTACACATAATATATTTTTTTCCACATCAGCGCGAGAGTGTATACTCCCGCCTCCAACATTGTCATATTGCTCATCCTAGTGACCCCACGCTGCGGCCGCTAATGTACAGATTGTATAACTAGGCAATTATTATTAACTTTTGAATTATGCATGATTATCACACAAAGAGTAATATAATATAATAGAGATGAAAGAATCGAACCTAATATTTAATGTAGATAGAACCTAACTTTTGACCACTAGATCATAACTTCATTGGTATAATAAAAATATTAAATATTTATTTAACATATTATAATAAATGTTTATATTTAGAAGATTATATTTAGTCAATGACATGAGGAAAAAGCTTGATGGTCGGGAGAGAAGTTATGGAGAAAGCCATAGAGGTAAGGGTAACGGGAGTAAGAGCTCGAAAGTATGAAAAAGTCTTATGTTTTCCTTTGTTTTTCTTGTATTTTTTTTTTTTTTTTGGAAAGGGTAAGTAAACCAACTAGTAGGTAGCCCTTTTCTCAAGAGTTCTACCCAAGTTGTCCTCCATAAGAATGGAGAGGAGGGAGGGGGAGGAAGGAAGAGTATCCCAAGTACAAGGAATAAGTAATAGAAAGACCTAATCTTGCGACCCAATCCACGACCCTATTTCCCTAATATACAGCTGAGTGTCCTGTATGGGAGTCTGAATTTCCCATGGCGGCTGGCATTCCCTACGCAAGGCCTTAATCACCATTTGGTTATCTCCCTCGATTACGATGTGACGAAATCCTGCTAGGATAGCTGCTCGTACTCCATTCCGCATTGCGGTGGCTTCCGCAACCAGGATCGAAGATGACCCCGGGTTTGTAACTCCCGCTTGAATGAATCTTCCGTCCCAACTTCTAATGACAAACCCTCCAGCCGCGAGTAGTAGAAAATTTTGATCCATCAAAGTTGATTTTGATTAACCCTCTCGGCGGTTTCTTCCAACCTATGTGTTGACTTGAGGTGGAAGAAATGATAGATGAATGAGGTGTAGAAGAAGTAGAATAAATTCCATCAAATTTGCCTCTTGCCCTCCATTTTGCCCAAGTTCTTTTAGCTTTAATTATTGTCCGAATTGTATTATACCTTCCATTGTTAAACACTACATCGCTCCTACTTTTCCAAATACTCCAGATTAAATATACCATTCGACTAGTTGAGTTGGTTTATGGAGGTTCCCAAAATTTTTGAAAAATATCGCATTGTGACAATCATTGAAATTGTCCGACGTTAATACCAAGCCACTTTTGAAGAAAAGCTTTCTCCCAAGTGTCCTTAACCAGTGGACATCCGGCAAAGATATGGTCAATCGATTCCTCACTTTGTTGGCATAAAGGGCAGCGTCTATCCACGCTAAGCCCTCTTCTTGAGAGAGTATCACATGTAGCAATGGATTTATGTTGGATTTGCCACGTAAATATCTTTAATTTAGGCATGACGTCCAACCTCCATATCCAACTACCTTCCCGGGTATGGTTATGGTCCTCTAGATTGTGTGCATTCCAAGTTGCTGATTTTGTAGTAAACTTTCCTGTACTTGATAGTCCCCAACACACCGTGTCTTCCAAATCATGATATGGAATGGGTATGCTTCGAGTTTTCTGCATATGTCCATTGGAAGGAAGGAGGAAAGGAATTGCATGTTCCATTCTTGTCCCCGGCGTAAAACAAATATTGACAGCAGCATCAAGTGCTTGAATGTCATTTCTAGTACTATCATAATGTTGGCTTAGTGTTGTTTGCCCACACCAAATGTCTTGCCAAAACTTTGTTTTCTTCCCATTGCCTATTTTCCATTTGAGCCCTCTTTTAAAGAGTTCATTTTCCTTCAGGAGGCATCTCCATGCCCAAGAATCGAAGTTTTGGGTTTACGCAAGAAAAGGTCTTCGAAACCGGATATTTAGAGCGCATGATTTGAACCCAAAAATTGTTTGGATCATACAAGTATTTCCATATAAGCTTACAGAGGAAGGCTTGGTTAACGACCTTAGTTTTCCTCGAGCCCAAGCCCCCATCTTTTTGGTTTACAAATTTTGTCCCAAGAAACAAAGGAGCGCCCTTTGATATCTTTTGCTTTACTCCAAAAAAAGTCTCTGTTGATTTTGTCTAATGAGTCTGTTGTGCTCTTTGGTAACTTAAAACATTGCATTGTATGCGTGGGAAGAGATTCCAGGTTGGATTGAATCGGAACCACCCTTCCTGCTTTTGACAACGAATTAGCTTTCCAATTTTGTAGTTTTTGTCCGCTTTGACTAAGATGTCGACAAATAAAGTGTTGTTTGATCTACCTTTAAATACTTGGGCATCCAAGATATTTTCCAAAAGAGTCTCTATGCGGAATATTAAAAATAGAAGAGACCGAACTTCTGGCTGCGAAATCGCATTCTTGGAAAACACTAGCACAGATTTATGAAAATTGATCATTTGCCTCGAGAGCTTACGGAATTCCTTCGAGTAAGTTATCGAGTTTAAAGCATGTTTCATGGTTGGTCTTGCGAAACGTAAGTCGTCGTCGACAAACAAGTAAACATGGGATTTTTTGTGCTCTAGGCGCAATCTTGATCCCAATACTAGATTTAGGCTGCATTGCTTCGCATGCGATGCAGTAGGCTAGCACATCCATGCAAATAATAAACGAGATAAGGCGACAAGGGAGCTCCCTGTCGTAGGCCTCTAGACGGCACTGAAAAAATCGCATGATTCGTCATTAATTATTAGAGAATAAGTGACAATAGAAATACATTCTCTTATCCAGCTGATCCAGTTATCATGAAATCCTATTTCCTTTAGGCGAGATAAAGATGAAATCCCATTCAATTCTATCGTATGCCTTTTCCATGTCTAATTTGAGACCAACATAAGCTTGCTGACCTTTCATATTACCAAACTTGTTAACAATTTTATGTGCCAAAAGAATATTATCATGAATGTCCCTATTTGGAACAAAGGCACTCGATAAGGGCTAATAATTCTTTGAAGAATAGGTCGAAGCCTATTAACTATAATTTTGGAGATAATCTTATACGGACTATTGCACAAACTAATTGGCTCGAATTGCGTCGTTGTTTTTCTTGTATATTATGCCATATAGACAGGAAGTTTAACATAGATGGATGGAGGAGGGATGTCACTATATTCTTCAATGGGCCCTTAGGGAGCAAATTTCATAAATACGAGTAAAGTTAATTTGGTTCGTATTAGTAGTGGACAATGGGTCGATTCGTACATGACTGATCTATTAGAAAAGTAAGATGTGTTGCACTATTTCATATAAATAAATGGATCGAGTCGAGCTAAAAATCTGTTTCTTTTTTACCCATTTTAAAATAAAGAAAACTTAAATTAAAAAGAAAACCTCTATTTACATTGATAGATGACCGTATAATCTATGTTACAATGACTTAAAAGTCAATTGTCATCTAATATATCAAACAATAATAACTAATCATAATAAGTAATTACAAAATATAAGTACTTCTATTAAAGGGTAAAATAAAACTCTTATACATGGAAGAGGCGAATTTTATTCATAGAAAAACCAACCTTGAATTTATATAATGTTTGTTGGACATAGTAAAATTTTATTTAGTGATTAAAATTCAAGTTTGGTTACACTAGTCTCGAATTTGGGTATTTCATCTTAACTCTTCCACCTTATTTGCTTGAGCTAAGTTTGTATAAATTCAATTTAGAATAAGTTTAGCAAATAAGTTTATTGCATGTTTTATAAATAAGTTTTTTATAAGTTGTAAACAAATTTAACAAATAAATTCAATTCAAAATAAGGTGAAAAGAAAAAAACATATTACGAGCTAATTATTGAAGATAATTTGTGACGAAGCTATGTAAGAACATTACCACATGCTCTATTAAAAATAGAAAAGAAATTTTAAAAAGATTTTAGTAATCACAAAAAAAAAATTAAAAAAGTTAGATGATAGAAAAAAGGGAAGTTGATGATACCTTATTGGCCGCACGAGAGCTAAACACTCAACTGAAGATTTCAACGTTGGTAGTCCTTTGCCCAGCAAATGAAGCTTCCCACCCTTGCACACCCCCGGCCGCGGTAACCCCCTCCCTCTTTGTCTGTGTGCCCAGTCTGCCGGTTTCAGGTTCTCTCTCCCTCTCCCTTTCTCAGCTAGGCATTTTGTCGAACATATTCCCTGCGCCTTTTTTGAAGTTTGAATTCAGCATTCTTCTTCTTGTTATTAGTCTGTGATTCTAATGGGTCTACGTCGATGTTCCCTTTTGCAGAACAGTGAGTAGTGGGGATTACGCTATATGGGGCGAAAATTTGAATTTCTCCATCAGCACCAAGCAGGGTAGAAGCTTGTCAATCCTCAAGAACTGCTCGATTCAGATACCTTCAGGCCAATTGTGGATGCTTCTTGGACCTAATGGCTGTGGAAAATCTACCCTTTTGAAGGTATACTCTCTCTCTCTCTCTCCCACCTCTATGCAACCGGGTTTCCTCTATAGCTTATTGTTTGGGGGTTCTATGTTGAATATTTATGTTGAACATTGGTTTTTACTGGGGTAGATACTGGCTGGCCTCTTGAAACCAACTGATGGGAATATGTATGTTAAGAAGCCGAAAAGCTTTGTTTTCCAGAACCCAGATCATCAGGTCAGTATTTGCTTCTTCCAGTTTTGGGAGAAATGATGTGAATTTTTCGGCTGTTTGTATTGGTTTGTTGTCAACGTTGAATGATTTTGTCCTCGGTAGGTCTAAATTTGATGTGAGAGTCTGGTTGAGCCTTGTGTGGATTAAGTAGTTTCATACCAGAGAAATCAAAGTTGTGTTGCCAAATTCATTTTTCTTCAGGGTGTCCGAAGACTTCAGATGCAAATCACGCATTTCTCTGTTGGAAACCTGTGTTTCACCAAAAGCAGATGGAATTCACTAGAGAGTGCTGGTCTGCAACCCTTGGATTCGCACATGCACCTGTTTCTCAGTCTTGAGTGTCAGGCCATAGATATTCTTCCTCTCCCCCCCAACCCAATCCCATCACTCTTTGGAACACCTAAGCAAGGGATGGCTTGGGAGGGCAGCAGGGGGTGAGGAGGCAAACCTTACCTTCCAGTTAACCATAGTGTGATTCAAACTCACAATAATTTTGCTAAATATCTCCTTTGGTGGTTATGAAACTATGTTAATTTGTCAACTTATAGTCATAAGGGAGTGAACACACCTGAAGATGATGCATTTCCTTTGACAAACAAAAACCAGAAATGGGTGGTGAGAGTGCCTGATAATAGAACTTTCATGAATATTTCTGAAATTATGATGTAGGATGAGCAAAAATTAGGCACAATATAATTTGGTAAATGGATATTAGGCAGCAGTTAATCGCTTTTGGTTTTTGGACTTTGTGTTGATCTTGGTCTGCCTCGGTAGTGTAATGTGTTTAGCTAAGATGAATGCTGCTAATGCTATGTTCCCTACTGAATTTGAAGCAGAAGACCTGCAAGGGAAAACTATGTCACCTAGAGTGATTGCTGTAGGAGTTTGGGAAAAATGATTGAAGATATGTAGCTACACCCTCAGTCAGTCGAAACCCCTAAGGGATAAACAAAAAGCAAAAAGGTCAAAAGGAAATTGGTTAATAATAGGCGGGCCATTTGATGGAGATAAGTGATTGGTGAATGGCAACAGAAGTGCATGTCAAGCAAGCATCCTATGGAGGAACTAATCAGAACCCACAGAAAGACTATCAACTGAACTCTTAAACTTCTAATGAAGGAGAGCCAATGTCCCAATTCCTTTCTTATCAGTATTGAGGAAGTGGATGTTTCCAATTTGGTCAGTTTTAGCTATATAATTGTTTGTTTATATCCTGCAAACTAAAAGCAATCTGACAGGTGGTGATGCCTACTGTGGAAGCTGATGTTGCATTTGGCCTTGGTAAATTTGACCTTACGTATGAAGAGGTTAAAGCAAGGGTTCTGAAAGCTTTAGATGCCGTAGGCATGTCTGAATATTTACGAGTAGGTTTCAGACATGCTAATTTAATCCTACAATATGCCCAAATTTCACAATTAATAAGAGGTTTATTTCTCACATTACCAGAGACCAGTTCAAACTCTCAGTGGTGGTCAGAAACAAAGGGTTGCAATCGCGGGTGCATTAGCTGAAGCATGCAAAGTACTGTTGCTGGACGAGCTCACAACATTTTTGGACGAAAGTGATCAGGTATGATATTTAAATAGTGAAGTACTTTCTATTAGACAAGTAGTGGCTTCAACAATTAAAAATGAGGGAAGAAAACCAAGCATGCTAAACACAATGGATGTGTTGAGGGTACCAGCTAATAACATCAATGGAGGGTAATAAATTATCCAAATTTATCTTTTTTGCTCTAGCTCCCTAGAGCTAGAACTTTCTGTAGCATTGACATTTATATGGCGATATACACACACATTGAGATCCCCCCTCCCTAAAAAAAATAGGTAAGTTTGCGTGGTATTCATTTGGTGTTTGAGAAGGTGGAGGCAACTAGTGTACTGCCTTTATCAGTTAGCCCTGCAATATAAAGAATGTAGTTCGAACTTACTCTAAATTTGGATGCCGAGTACTTCACAACAAAAGTAGATACCGGTTTACTCAATCATGGAGTGAATATGGGTCATGTTGGAATCCTTTGCTGAGCTCCCTTATGAGACCTTTTCCTTCAACACTCCTTAAAATTGGCGTGAAAGAAAACACGGCAATACCGCCCCCTAGGCAAGCCAACCTCAAGATCTTGTAAAGCTTGTTTGCATTTGAAAGCTCTTCCAGTATGTAAATGAGCGAAGGCCTTAGACATGGGAGGGCTAATCACACGAAGAAATGTGAGGAAATTGCCTTGAGTTGACTACAATATTTGTTGTTAATGTTATACTACCCTGAACCTGCTCCTTTTTCACAAAACAAAGGGTTTTTTCATTTGGGGGGTGATGGGGCATAGAGACATACAAATGGAAGTGTTATTCGTATATAGAGCAGATGTTTGATACCCAAAGACTTTACGAGCTAAACTAGCTCATGCCCAAGGGCATATTGATGATTATACATCGACATGGCATTCCCTTGGTCTTATGTGTTTTATAAAACATTGTATATTGTCGTATGGTGTTATTGTTTGTTCTTGGGATGATGTTTAGTTAAATGATAGGTTGGGGTGATAAAAGCGGTGAAGAATTCACTTGCAAGCTCAGGTGATGTGACTGCATTATGGGTTACTCACCGACTGGAAGAACTCGAATATGCAGATGGTGCAGTCTACATGGAAGATGGGAGAGTAGTGATGGATGGCGATCCTTCAGCCATCTTGGATTTTATTGACAGTCAACAGGCCTTATATATCAATCAAATTAACTCCTGAACATTTCCTCAACTTTCTTCCAAATTGCCTCCTGTTCATATTTTAATTTAATTCTTATATATTTGGTCAATCCCCCCACCCCCACGAAAAATAAAAAACAGGTATCTTAATTCTTCTGTATTTCTCTATCCAAAAAAAAAAAAAATTCTTGTGCAGTCTGCCAATTGATATTATTTATCCAAAGTGACAGAGTACAAAAATTTATGAGTCACTCCTTGGAGATGATCTTGGTTATAAATCGCTTGAGTATTTGTAATAGGTTAGAAATGGTTCTATTTTGTTGGGGGAATTGCGGTAAATGAGTTTTAAAGCTATTATTTTTATTGGTTTGATTCAATGGGTCGAACGAGTTTGGGTCAGATTTAATATACTAATTTGAGAATTTTTAGTATCCGGTTGGAAAAATTGTATTCAAAATCTAAGATTTTTGAGTGGATTCAGATTGGGTTAATTTTTACCAGGTCTAGTTATAGTATATAACTGTAATCATGTTTAACATAAAACATTTAACTAAAAACAGACAGAAATCCTACTAAGCCTAAAAGCACATGACATGCTAGCTTGTATTTTTTAACGGAAAAAGGGAAATTTATCAATAAAAAGCCACACATAACGTCTATAGCAAAAATTATCTAACAAAAATAACTGCATCAAAATAAAAATCATCATCTTTGAAAAAGTTAACCGGCTCTAAACTTGTAAAATCCTTTTGGTGACTAATTGTATTCTTCAATGTCATCCTTTTGGTGACTAATTGTATTCTTCAATGTCATTGTATCTTTTTGAGAAGTCGAAAGTCTAGTATAACTTAATTGGACAAGTATCTATTTAACATGATAAATTATGCTTAAAAGGAACATCTTCATGATTAAACCATATAAAATTCTATTTTCGGTTAAACTCCTCAATCAAATAATGCAAATTTTATACTATAAAATCCAACCATCTCCCACAGTCTTATATCCACAAATTTACAAAACCTCACACGAGAGTTAAAAAAGAAAGTGACACCAAAGAATACAAAACCCATGCCAAAGAAAGGAACCTTCAATACTTAAAAAATGGGAGAATTTTAAAAAAATATATATATAACTAATAGCAAATCTACATATAAATTAAAACACATCTTAGGGTATATTTGTTTTAACCGTTAAAGCTAACTGTCACAATATTTATAGCGGTTATAAGTTGTTACGAATTGTTAAAAGCTATTATGAGTTGTTATAATTAGCGGTTATACTAGTTATGAGTTGTTATAATTGTAGTAATAATATCAATAATTTTTTCTTAATAATAATAATAATAATAATAATAATAATAATAATAATAATAATAATAATAATGTTTATTTTAAAGTAAAGTGATATGTACGTTGTACAAAAATATTATCAAAAAAGAGTAAACTTTTTTCATATGCATATCAAATTGTCGTAAGAGTACGATAATGATGACGATGATAACTATTATAATAACAAGTTACAACGACGATAATGATAATAATAATGATAATTATAGTAATGATATTACTAAAAATTTTAAATAAAATAATGTTCTTTTTTATAATAATAATAATAATAATAATAATAATAATAATAATAATTATTATTATTATTATTATTATTATTATTATTATTACTACTATTATTATAAATAATTATATGAAGTTATGATTAGTTGTTATAGTGGGTAACTATTATAGCGGTTATAACTAGTTGTTAAAAGATGTTATGAGTTATTATGAGTTATTAGTGGTTATCAACGTTTTTATAAACACTAATTCGAATATACCGTTAAAAAAGAATAAATTAAAACCTAATACTAATAGTAATAATTATGAACAATAAAACCCCAAGATGGCTAATCCCCCTCCTGTGTGAATTTTGTATTTAAACATCCGACATGGTACTTAATTGTACTTAAAATTCATTTTTATATAAAATACTCATAGAAAATTGCATCTAAGAGGGGATTTGTCTTCATCTCATCTCAGCACTAGGATGCTCTTTGTGTGATGACCTCCGTAGATTAGTTATTATAATTAACCTTAACAAACTTTTTTAACAAAAGGTTAAGCATACTTACTAAATCTTGGTAGGTAAGTGGTAACATGATTAAGGAGTTGGTTGGTCATCATACTGCATGCTATACCTAACAAAAACTCATAATATATTTTTCCACTTATTATTAATTCAATACTCAATAAGGTAATGCTTAGAGTACAAATTAACTTTAAAAGCCACTAATAAATTCTACTTTGAACGATTATAAGTTTGGACGTTCATGTAATATATTTTGGGGATATTTATTATTTTTAAATTATTTCATTATTTTTTAGACAATTGTTGTCGTATTTAGTTTAAAATTGTCAAAAAAATAACTTTTTTAGGGGCTAATGTAGACCAAGCATGTCGCAATCATTATCCATAATATTCGGTCCTTTATTTATGCGTGCATTCATATTATCAAGGTTGATGATTTCTAATTTGTAATCTACACGTTCATTATGTAACTTGAGTCTTTTGAACTTTCTAGAAAAATAAATCACAAGTTATGTTATTAGTCATAGAGTCTGATCACACATCAGCCATTTATAAGTTGGTTATATATAAAGTGGACATACTTAAATTGAATTCAACCAAAGAAAAGGAAATGATTCATTTTTAAGATCAATGATATGATATGAGAGCTTTTTCTCATTTTACGCCCCCAAATGAAAAGTATTGTAATTTTAGAACCTAGTGTTCATAGCGTAGGATTCAAAAATTAAGGCAGATCATGTATTAAAATCTTCTTTAAATTCCATTCATTTTTAAGTGTTATAGCTTAGTTGTTAATGGTCATGAATGGCTATGAGCGATTACAACTATTTGTTATTGGTTACGAGTTACAAGTATTTATGAGCTATTATGAGTAGTTACGATTAGCGGTTAGCGATTATGATTTGTAATTAGTAATTATATAAGCTTTTACTAGCGGTTATGATTTTTTAAAGATATCATTAATGATAGTATTCGTTGTATATTTTACAATAACGAATATTTGAAAAATATTTTTATATTAATATTTATTTTTGGTAATCGATTTCATTTTTATTCGGTAAAAAATTCATATGTTTTGTTGCTAATCATTTTTTATATGAATGTTTTTTGGGAAAAATGTCAGCTCCGAACACTACTACAAAAACGCTATATAGCGACGGAATAGAGTTCGTCGCTAACTAGCGACGGAAATAACGACGAGAATCGACATGTGTCGATAAAACTTAATTAGCGACGGAATTAAATTCCGTCGCTATTTTAGTCATTAGCGATGGACATAATGATGGACATGGAAAAATTAGCGACGGATTTATTAAAAAAAATTAAAATTAATTTTTTTATAATTAGCAACGGAATCGATCCGTCGCGATTCCGTTGCTATATCTAATTTTTTAAAATTTTTTTAACTTAGCGACGGAATCGATCAGTCGCTAAATGTAATTTTTATTAGCTACGGACTTAGTCCGTCGCTAATTCAAAATTTTAAAATCTTAAATTTTGCCGCCTACTTTAATTTGAAAAATATAAAAATTTTCAAATTTGAATTAGCGACGGAAAATTCCGTCGCTAATCCAAAATTTTCAAATTTTTAGTTGGCGACGGACTTGTCCGTCGTTGATTTCGATCGCTAAATCAAAATTTAAAAAATTTTACGTTGGCGAGCTATTAAATTTTCTTCGATTTTGAAATTTTAAAATTTTTAATTAGCGACGGATCGATTCCGTCGCTAATTAAAATTTTAAGTAGCGACGGATGAAATCCGTCACTAATTCGTCGCTATTTTCGAAGTTCAACGAGACTCGGCAAACATAAGGAGAGATAGAAGTGAGAGTGTGAGAGAACGAGAGGCTAATTGATCGTTCGCCGCCTCCACCAGCTGCCGTATCCGCCCGTCTTCGCCACCGCCGTCCGCCGCCGCCACTGTCGACGTCACCAACTAACCACCTTTAACCTCTTGTAGATATGCTTTCTCCATCCTCCCTCATTGTTGGTTGTATTTATAATTTACTTTATTTACTATAAAATTTCAGATTTTAGAGGATTTGATATAACTTATTTTGATAGGCATGGTTGGAATGAGGTAAAAGATGAAGATAATGAGAAAGAGGAAGAAGAAGAGGAAAAGGAAGATGAAGAACATAACTTGTGTTTGTATAATTTACTTTGTTTACTCTTGTTTTTATTTTCAATTAGTTTTATGGATGTTTGAAGTTGGATTATTTATGACTTTTGTGTTTGTATATGATTTTTGTATTTGAATTAAAGTTGAATTTGATGTTGTTATGCCACCAGATTATTTGGATTTGTATTTCATTGTAGATTTTTGTATTAAGCACTCAAAACTCTACAAAATTGTCAATTTTTTTAAAAAAATTCAGCTAAAAATCAGCGACGGAAATTCTCCTTCGCTAATTCCGTCGCTAATTGTGAAATTCCGTCGCTAAATAACGTTTTTCGTCGCTATTTCCGTTGCTATATGACGATTTTCTAGTAGTGGAATATTCGAGTAATGCTTATCCAAAACAAATTGATATGTTACTAATTTTAATATTCTCCAGAAAAATATTTTTCAAAAAACTATTTACGTAACAATTTCATCTCATGACGAGTAGTAACTCATCTGATGTAAATATTATTTGTATATCTTTTCATATCATATACAATGCGACAACAACATTAACGATGACAATGACGACTATTATAATAACAATTAATAATAATAATAATAATAATAATAATAATAATAATAATAATAATAATAATACTTGTTACTATAAGTTGTTAACGAGTTACAAGCTATTTATGAGCAGTTATGATTAATTATTAGGAGTTATAAGCGATTATGAGTGGTTACAAGTCTGTTAAAACTAGTTATAACCTTGTTATAAGTTATGATGAGTTATTAGTGGCTATAAATAGTAATTTGAATCGATCCAAAATTTGTATCTTGTAATTAGTCAAAACTACTGTGAATTTGTTGAAGGCTTATGGCCTTTCTATGGAACTTCATAGAATAAACCTTATGGAAATATGTTGGAAACAGTTTTTTTAATCGAAGTTAAGTTTTTGTTAATATAAAATTAGTTGTTTGATATAAGTGTTTATAACAAAATTAGTTTTGAATATAACTGTTTATCGTAAAATTAGTTGTTCGATAGAAGTTGCTATAGTAAAATAAGTTGTTTGATATAATTATACAACTTATATTAGTGTATACCGAAATCAATATGAGGTGGTAGTGTACTCACCTTGTTAACAAGGATAACACAAATTTAAATTATTCGAAGTGCATTTGTCGAGAGACCATTTTTTCCTTATGTTTTGAAATGTATTAGACTCAACAAAACCGATAGCACGCTTAATCTAAATAAAAATATTACCATCTCCCAACCTCACCCCGATAAAAAGCGAGAATATAAGTTCGAATATCCATAAAATGTATTTATTTTATTTTATCTTATACGCTTAGTACCCAAAATAAATTACACTATACAAAGCCTAGAATAAGCTTAATCTAAACCAAAATATTTTTGAGTAAAGTAATGTCACGTTGTAGACAAATGTTTTTCAAAAAACTATTTACATAACAATATTATGACAATATTAATCCATTTGATATAAATATTTATATATCTTTTCATATCAATATACGATAATTGCCGCAACAATAACATTAACGATGACGATGACGACCATTATAATAACAATTGACGACGATAATAATAATAATAATAATAATAATAATAATAATAATAATAATAATAATAATAATAATAATAATAATAATAATAATAGCAATAACGGTTATAATTGTTATTATAAGTATATTAACGATTCTGACCTGTTATGAGCGATTATGATTAGTTATTAAGAGTTACTGACGGTTATGAGTGATTACGGCGGTTAAAACTAATTGTAATTTGTGATGAGTTGTTAGCGATTATAAATACTAACTCGAACCGACCCCAAATTTGTATCTTGTAGTCAAAACTAGTGTGATTTTGTTCAAGATTCAGTTGCCTTTCTCTGACACCTCATACAATAAACCTTATGCAAATATTGGAAATAAATTTTTTAATTGAGCTGAGTTTTTCTAATATAAAATTAGTTGTGTGATGTAAATGTTTAAAATTAATTTTTGATATTATAGTAAAATAGTTGTTCAATGGAAGTTTTTATTGTAAAATTAGTTGTTTGATATAATTATATAATTTAATTATTATCCATCAAGTGAGTGTTATCACAATGGTAAGACTTCACACTTCCATCCGCCTCACCATTAAAATTAATAAAGTGTTCAATAAAGTGGTAGTAGATTCACTTTATTAAAAGAAGAGTATAATTTAAAATTTTTAAAGTACATTTATTGAGAAATCATTTTTCTTTTAAAAACTTATGATTTAAAATATAAATTTGAATTTCTATAAAACATATTTATCGAAAATATTTCATTTTATATATTTATGACCCAAAATAAATTAGGCTATGCAAAGACTAGAATACGTTAATCTAACCCAAAATATTATCGTACCCGGATATTTTTTGATCACATGGTGCATAATCTGACAAAAGTGAGAGGACAGTTCAGCACACTGTAAACATTGCCAATGATTGGTGGGTGACCTTTTCCTCCTCAAAGTCGCACGTGCCAGTTTATGTAGTTCCCCCAGATGAGCTCGTAGCTTCCAATCCCACAAGAAATAGAGGCTACCTATATTAGCTAGCTAATCTCCCAATTTTTACAATTTCAGAGAAATCACTGGGCAGAGGCAAAGAGAGGGAGGGTGGTGGAGGAGAGAGAGAAATCTAGAGATCAAAGGCGAGGAGGAGGGAAAAACACAAAACAAAGGGAAAGATTGTTGTTTTTGATGAAACCCATAAAAGAGGAGAGATAAAAAAAGCCAAGCCTCGCCTCCCTCATTTCCCAACCTCTCCCCCTTCCCTCCCTCTCTCTCTCTCTATCTGCCCCTTTTGGTATCTTGATTGATTTCTCTCGCCAGAACCCGGGGCTTGGGTTTCTGAGTGGTTTCCTCATCTGGGTATCGATTATGTTGTGCTTTTGGGTTCAATTAAGTTAGCAATTCCGATTTTGGCTGATTGTATGGTTTGCTTTGCACAATTTTAATATTTGTTTGTTTGATGGAGTAATGTGTGTTGATTTTAAGATTTTTGATGTTGGGTCAGATCGAATTGGGATTGTTGTATCTCCCTGCGCTTATGATCTCTCGCAATTTGTTTGAGGGAAGCGCAGTTGTGAGAAACAGTTTATGATTTTTGTTGGTTTTGGGTGGATTTAATTGATTTACCCAAAGGGGTAGAATGAGAAAGTGAAGGAACCCTTTGGATTCATTTGGAGATTAATAAGAGGTTAAAGTAGTTGGCTTTTTATTGGGTTTTATGTTCATGGTATGATGGATCTTGTTGTTGGTGGAAAGTATAAGCTGGGTCGTAAGATTGGTAGTGGTTCTTTTGGTGAGCTGCATCTGGGTATGTTCTTCCAACCCTTTTTATCATTTCTAACCTTCTGGTTGTTCTCTCTATGTTCAGGGAATAATTTGTTGATTTTTTTTTGTTTTTAATTGATTGGATTAGGGGTCAACATACAAAATGGAGAGGAAGTTGCTGTCAAATTGGTACGCCTGCTTTTTGCTGATCTGATTCTTCTTTCTGTCTATTTTAGAATGATAAAAAGTTATTCACCTGGGAATATTAATCTACATCATATTTGAAATAGCTTTTAGATAGGTCCCTGCTTTGTTATTTGACTATGACAATAAGGAAAATGATACATCAAGGAATGATTAGTGGCTAAACGTGGATATGTCTTGGCCCTACGACCTTGCATTTAGGTATCATTCGTTTAACATGTGAAGGAATTTCAGGAATCAAATATACTTCAATGGAACTATTAGGCTTGCTTCTTGGAGTTATCAACATATTTGGTTTTCCATTGAAGAAATAGAATTTCTCAATCTTTAACCTTTTCAGCTCTGTGACAGAACTTACTTCATTTATTTCAACGCAATGGTGCTTTTACATTTTAAGTTGTTATTGGCTACTTTTTTCTTGTCAATCATACAAGACATGTAAAACTCCTCATTATGTGAATACCAACTGCCATCTATTACAGTACGTTAGAATACTTAAAGCTTGCCCTATGGGTCATTCACTTCGTGTACTTGCCTCTTGGATCTATGAGCTCAATTTTCCGTGGTTTCAGAAGTTATTGAGGGCTGGAAGTAACTGCTGAGTAATTGGAGATTCATATATATATATATATATATATATATATATTATAAAACTCAGCTTTGTATCCATCTAGATTTATTTAAACCACAGGAGTTTGAAGGAGATATGTGTGAAATTATGCTGTCTTTTAGATTTTTGATCTTTGTGCTACAACATCGTCCCTTATAACCAACTATGCCTTGGTGGGGTACTACTATTAACCCCTACACTGGGAGGTACTAGTTTCCACCTTGTTTGGGGAGAATTTGTGGAGTGCAAACCTGCCGCTTATGAGGTACTACTTAGTTATTTAGCACAGTACCAGCTCCAGGTTGTTTTTTTTTTTTTTGGTTTTTGGGCTGGGGGAGGGGTGAGGGGTTGCATACGATTCTTAAAGAAGATAAATGAATCCATCATCATCACTAATTCACAGTCAGCGTCATCATTAATGAAACCCACAGTTGATCTTGGCACTAGCTGTTTTTTTTATTTTTATAGATATTTATTTATCAAATTGGTGAAATAATATTTCTGAGATTTTCTTTGAATTGTCAAATGATTTTTGCTATGTTTGGTAATCCTCAGGAGTCTGTAAAAACAAGGCATCCACAACTTCACTATGAGTCCAAATTATACATGCTTCTTCAGGGAGGAAGTAAGTTCTTCAATGTATTGTGCCTTTGCTGTGAATTCTTTGATACAGAGGAGTACCGCTCCTCAAAGTAATATCTGACAATGCAACTAATGCTTTACTTTGTAATAAAGCGGGCGTACCTCATTTAAAGTGGTTTGGAGTTGAGGGTGACTACAATGTCATGGTTATTGACCTCCTTGGACCTAGCCTAGAAGACCTCTTCAATTACTGCAACCGCAAGCTCTCTCTGAAGACGGTGTTGATGCTTGCAGATCAATTAGTACGTATATTTGATTTTTCTTTCTTACAATTAGTTAATTCAACTATTAACTCTTTAGTAACCCAAATTGACGTGAATTTTTTTTTTGGGAACCTTTGAGTTTTAGCATTAATATTATTATCCTCTTATGCGTTAACTGATTACTAAGTAACTACCAGCTCCAGTGAAATATGTGACTGGAGCAGTACACCTTTGATGCTTCCACTTATTTTGTTCATTTAGTTATTTATGTAGCTTTGTGAAGAGAGGACATAATTTCAGCCCTAGTATTGAGATCTATCCATCGCCCAGGTGGAGATCAAATACCACCTCTGAATTGCCTCCCCAAGCCCTCCACCACTAACCACTACCTTTGAGTGGTCCCTCATTGCCCCGTGCTAGCTGTTTCAGTTGACTGACTCATCAGAAGCTGGGAGCCTTTTATCCAAGGGCCAAGGTCATCAACCTCTCATTTGGGGCAACAGCAGGCGAGGAGGCGACCGGTTGAGGTTAGAGTGGTTTGGGGTAAGGATGATGGGTGGGGGTGGGTTGGTGACAGTTAACCTTGAGGTTCCGTTAAAACCTGAGTTGCCATGTGAGCATGCTTACTATATTCCAGGCAAGAGGGGAATTATGTTATTGATACATCTCAAATGAGAGTAAAAATTAATGCAAATCAGTTTGGGTCACTAAAAAGTTAATAACTTTAAAGTAAATACTTTGTTCCCTTTTCCCATTTGATGGTATCTTTTATTTCATTGTAGATCAGCAGAGTTGAATACATGCATTCAAGGGGTTTCCTTCATCGTGATATAAAACCTGACAATTTTTTGATGGGCTTGGGACGCAAAGCAAACCAGGTGCTTATCATATTCCCACTATTTGTATATTGAATACCGAGAATCACTACTTGTGTGTAACTTTCCTGGATTTATAGTTCTTTGGCATTCAAGCAAAACATGAAGCTACTTCTCCATAGCTTTACGTGAACTGCTATTGGTATATTGCAGGTTTACATCATTGATTATGGTCTTGCAAAGAAGTACAGGGATCTTCAGACTCACAAGCATATTCCGTATCGGTATGGCACATTTCTTATTACATACTAGCAAAAGAAACCACGAAAAGCTATATCTAAATGGTTCCTTAAAATATCTACGTGGAAGATATTTGTCTGATTATTTGTCTCGGACAAATATTTTTCCTTTGGAACCTGAATAGGGATTTGATAATGAAATAGAATCTTTTTGTGTTTCATTATGATTTAAGATATATGGAGTACTTTTGCCCTAGTTGTTATGCTTCTTTACCATTATTACTATTTTGGCGTTGGTGTGCATGCGGAAATGACACTCTTGCATATGTGTGTTCCCATAAAACCTGGTCCTCCCTCCTTGACTTCCTCTTGTCCCCCTTCCTTCTCTGTATGTGTGTTAATTAGGTTCTTGAAGGATGTGATTAATAGTTGAACATGTTTGTCGTACAGTGTCTTGTTTGCTTGATGACTTTCCCTATCATTGTGAAAACTCGTCATGTCTTTTTCGTGAATGATCAATCTTTTATGTGTCATGCAAGTTGTGATAAGCTCTGTTACAGTTGATTTTCTCATAAATGATAAAAGTATCTTTAGAATTTTCCCATCTCGTTTGTGGTTCCTTGTTTTGGAGAAAGGCAAGATTGTCTGAATTGCATTTTTGTGTCCATATATGCATTCTTAAGGCTGCACTTTTGACTATGTTTTTCATTCATGCTGCACTCTACACAGGGAAAACAAGAATCTTACAGGCACTGCTCGCTATGCTAGTGTTAACACTCATCTTGGCGTAGGTAGGGAAATGTAATTTATTTCTCTTCTGCTCCTCTGTTTCTGGTTGAGTCTTCTTTCTTGTGAACTTCAATCTGGTTATCTTATTTATGCACAGAGCAAAGCAGAAGGGACGATCTGGAGTCTCTTGGTTATGTGCTTATGTATTTTTTGAGAGGAAGGTAGAGCACAAATTTGGTCTTGCCTTTTTTGTTTTTGTTTTTTCAATTCGCTTTGTGGTCATCCTTGCATTATCTCTATTTTGGACTTATCTCTGTTTTCCATTTGTTGGTACCAGCCTTCCATGGCAGGGATTGAAAGCAGGAACTAAGAAGCAGAAGTATGACAAAATTAGTGAGAAGAAGATGCTTACACCTATAGAGGTCTCACTATGCATACATTTAGGCCTTTTGAATATTCATGTGAGCTTATTTGTGTGATGTTTCTAGGCTTTGGCTTGTTGATTTGAATCTTGATTCATGCTATTGTGAAGTTTACGATCTAGTTTGATTTTATGGAGGGGAAGGGAGGGGAGGTTAATGAAGAGGAGGAGAATGGAAGGGAAGGAAGGGGGAGGGAGGTGATAAACATTTAATGGAGGGAGGGGAATGGAAGGGAAGGAAGGGGAAGGGAGGTGATAAACATTCACCTTGTTCGGATTTAATATGTAAGAAAATGAAGGGATGGAGGGTGAATTCATTAAAAATCTTCCCCTTCCCCCATTCACCCCCAGTTTGAGGGGGAAAAACTGAGGAAATAAAGGGGAAAGGGGGTGAAGTGTTCCCCTCCCTTCCCCTCTCTTCCCCTCCTTTTAATTTTCCTAAACAAGGGAATTAGAGTCAACTCCATTCCCCTCCTTTTCCCCCTACCCTCAATCCAAACACATTAGTGTTTGGTTCTACCCACTATGATTATCTTTTTGTTTGAACAGTTCCTTGTATTGTTATGCTTGGTTGTTATTTAGAATGATATTTCGCTCATTTAATCAACAGTCCGCTATTGCTTTACCCAAAAATAAAAATAAAAATAGTTCACTGTTGAATTCAAATGTGCCAGCTCTCTACCATCTAACTAGAATGACCCAATTTGTAGTAATGAATTCTAATAGAACCTAATATCTTAATCCTAAGAAGCAATTGGAAGTCCAGCCATTGTCGTGAATGCAATTGTGCTATAGGAGCTCTCTTGAAGCGTGAAAGTTAGGGGAACATGTTATTTTAAGTGACAAACCTGTGACACAAATCAAATATTAATGATAATAAGGCTCATGTAGACCTGCTTGGGATACTAGAATGATTTCTAAGTATTGTCCCTTTACTAGTAATCTGGAGATCATTTGTTTATCTGATGACAAGATATGTTTTCATGTATTTAGGCTAGGAATTTGTAAGATCTTTCATTCTTAGAGTCAAGTGATTTTTCTCTAAGAATTACAGTTCAAGGTTTTAAAACCCCCTTTTTTTTTAATCATTTCAGCATGTCAGTTGAGTGATAAATGATAATAAGTTTCCTTTTTTTAACCCCTCAACATGAGCTGTCTTGTGTTTTTTGTTGAATGACTTCACTTAAAGAATCCTGTGAGATTGAGGTTTTAAACCCTTGAGTTCTTAGGAATTTGTGCTTTCTAAGTCATGCCATTAACACAATATTTAGATGCTAGTTTGGCCCTTCCCCCATTTGTTCAAATTTGATACTTGATGGTGTTGATGGCTTAATAGAAAATATGAGATTCAATAATATGCCTAGGCTAAGTTAGTAGACTTAATGTACAGCTGCCAGTATTATTAAATGTAGATACGCAAATATTGGTTTTCCTTCTAACATATGCACTGGTGTGGTCAATTACTTGTAGAATAACTACTGTAATGGATCCCGTGACCTTTCTCCTACATATGAATAGGATTAGTGTCTGTGGGTTTTTCTTTTTCATTTTTTCCCCTGTTCGTGAGCCCAGGCCATATTTTAGGACGTGGGTGGTGGCTCACACAACATAGTGGTTGTGATAAATGAGATTCAGTTCCCCAATCTTGATCACTAGCATACGTACAAAATCATGTTCAAGTGTTATGGACAATTCAATTTCAGGTTCTCATATATAAAGGTCCAGTTGTCCTTTATATGTGGAAGGCCAAGCTAATAGTATTCTGTGACATTTAAAGCTTTTGCTTGTGCTTAATTAGTGAAATACTGCAATCCGTTGACAGGTTCTTTGCAAGTCATATCCGGCAGAATTTACATCATACTTCCATTATTGTCGATCACTTCGTTTTGAGGACAAACCTGATTATTCTTACTTGAAGAGGCTTTTCCGAGATTTGTTTATTCGAGAAGGTACCTTTCTGGGCAGGCTTGCCCTTTACCACAATTGATCTGATCTTGCTTTGATTTTGTACTCCCTCCCTTATGCGGCAACTCTACTACTTTCCTTTTTGAAAATTTGAATAGCCTGCATAATTAGTTATTTAATTCATAGTTTTCTTGTTTACTTTGCTGTCTTTAATTCATCCTGGATGATGTTCTCTGGTCCATGCATGGGTTGTTTTTGAGAATAATTTAGAGGTTATGTCATTGATATTATTCACATTTTAACTAGTGAAATTGAGCAGAAGACGTTTAATTTATTAGACCAAAGCAAAATGTCTCATTAAACTGCCCTCTGCTCTCTTGTTTCGACTAGCATGTAGTTAATGTTTTCGAAATTCCAACTCTATGGTCCAATGGAAATAACATATCTATGATACAGTTATAGGGATATACCTATGTACATCTTAAACCTAATATCTCCCCACCCTGACCCCCAAAGCAAAAACGAAAAACAAAGGAGAAAACCCTGTCCTGTTGAGGATTGCAGGGTATTCAGTTTGGCTTGTGTTGGTTTGTCGTGAAATCCTAATCATATTGACCTATTTGTGCAAGGAAAGCCAAGAACTAACCAACACTGTTTATCATTACGCAAACTATGGATTAAAATATGTTACATTTGCTAAATGATACTCTAAGAGATCTTGCAACACACATGTAATAGTTTTGACCTGGTGGGCTACTGCAGGTTATCAATTTGACTATGTTTTTGACTGGACAATACTGAAATATCCTCAGCTCGGTTCCAGTTCCAGACTAAAGGCTAGTCCTCGTATAGTGTCTTTGATATCAATTTCGGCAGCAATTTTAAGCGTTGTTAAATCTAATTTATTTTTTCTTTTTATGGCATTTCAGACACCTGGTGGGAAATCAGGTGCAAATGCTGGACCCTCAGCGGAGAAAACGGAGAAAGCAGAGAAGCATCCAGGTTTGTTCTTTGTCACATTTCTTCAGTGGGTTGAAAAGATGAAATTTCTTAGAGGCTTAGAAATTTCTTTCATGGGGTTGTGCTTACCTAATTATAATATATATATATATATATATATATATTCCACGAGGTTGGGTTGAGTGAGCTTTTGCAATTAATTTTCTTAGTCCGTCTAGGCTGGTATCAACACATATGCTGTTTTCACAGGAAAAGAGGTTCGTGAGAGGTTTTCTGGAGCTGTTGAGGCCTTTTCGAGGAGAAATTCATCTGGGCATGGCCTCCACGGTGATTCATCAAGACACAAGTCAAGCGAGGCTTTAACTCCGAAAGATCTGGTACATCAAAAATATAGCACTTGTGAAAGATTTGTCAAGTGATGCCCAGACCGAGCAAAACTGACCTGTATATTACTTCACTTGAACAACCTAAACCATGGGTGATCTTGGCCTTAAATAAGTCAACCGACTTACTGAACTAATTTGAATTTGTATTTAATTGAATTTGGGCCTCGATTTATAGGCAGTTACTTGCTAACAGAATTTGATGCACATAATTCAAAAAAGAAAAATGTTCCATTTTCTTGACAAATTTATTGGACAAACTCTCTGCAATCTTCTATGGGAACCAAACCCTAAACACTCCATGCTGAGTTAACCTAATCTGAATTGAGCAACTTGTTTTTGCCCAATCCCAGATTAACCCGACCCAGACCTCATGTGAATAAACTATGAGTTGTTAGCTCGTGAATGGCGATTGTTTTCTTGATGTTGCTAGAGTAACTGCGTGCTTCAATGATTTAAGTGGGACAAAACCTGACTGATAATTTTTTATTTTGGGCAGCCTGATCCTCTGAGAGGTAGTCATTCCTCTACACGAGCCAGCAGTACATCGAGGAGGGTGATTGCTTCAGGCAGTAGGCCCAGCTCCTCTGGTGGGCCGATTGAAAGATCAAACCGCTTACTCTCTGGCAGTGGCCGCTTATCTAGTAATCAAAGAGTGAAACCTGGGTCTGAACCTAGCAGCCGGTTGGGAGTCTCTTCCCGTCCTCCAACTGCCAACAAAGGTGCTCTTGATGACGCTGTTCGAAGCCTCGAGTATCTTTCAATCAGTAAAGATAATAAGATCAGGAAGTGAACAATTTTTGCACATTATTGTCTGAGGCTGAGCCCTAACCTTTGATGTCTTGTAGAGAGGGTGGCTAAATCCAAACCGGGTTTCATTGAGATAATACAGGAAACAACTAAGTTGCACTATGTGCTGGTTGATTCAGAAGTGAACAAGTGCAGAAAGGTCTCTGAGATGAAGATCAATTCTTTTGTTGATGAAAGGCTTTGTGCACAATGGGTTCTTTAATCTCTTCTTCTTGTTGCTTTTATGTAATGTAATTTGTTCCAAATAGATCAAAGAATTGCAAATATCAAAATACAATTATGTATTATTTTTCATTACATTATGTAAAATAATTGGTAGAAATGTAAACATGGCATATCTTGTCTAGATTTATTCTACACATGAATTATTCTTTTATTTTCTTTTCCTTGTACCTTTTTCTCTTTTTGAGGGGAAAACATGGCATTTCTTGGTTGCAATTTTATATTGCTAAGTTGAGGAAAAATCATGGCAAGGTTTTCGATAAGCTAGGATTTCAACTTAAACGTAAAGTACAAACACAGATGAGGAATATTGGCCTTCTAAATTAAGTTTGTAATTGCTCCTTTTGTCTTGCTGGTGTTGTTAAATCATGGGAATATATAAAATCTCATTGATTAGTAGTAGCAATAGGATGTTCGAGAATGACTTTCCATTCAATGTACTGTAAAAGGATTAGGTTATTGAAATTTGAATTTGGACAACATTTTGCCACAAAATGAATTAATAGTTTTTTGATAATATGTATAGCTAGAAAATGTTTCTACAAAAATAATTTGCGGAAGATAATCTGAAATAGACATTATTGATATGAAAACATTGATCTTATTTTATAACTTTTGGAAATAATTAGTTGGAGCTTCTAAAAGGCATTGCAAAATAGAAAATGATATCAAGTGTTCATCTTTGGTTATAGCCTTAAATAGCGAGCATAATATATGTTAAGTCTCTAAAAAATTAAAACTCTTAGAATGACTAATTTCTTTTAGTTAAATTATTAACGCATATTTTAGATGGAAGATATACGATGTATACATTAGCTAATAAGCCCAGATAATTTAAGAGATGTCCCCAAAACTATTACCTATATTTTTTTAAAAATGGCATCTCTTATATATTAGTGAATCTTGTTTTTCCCCTTCTAAAGCCAGTTAAAACAATTCTCTAAGATGTCGTATAGGGCTTGATTACCCTTATTATGCATGGTATCATTAAATTTAGGTTGACTTGAGGAAATCAAAGTCCAATGATTATACTGAGTTTTAGTTGTTCGGAGGTCTAATGGCCTCTCTTGCATATCTAAGGATGTAATTATGATGGTAATTGTTATCGAGTCCGAGCTAACTTCCTCGTCTAAGGATCAATAAACATTTTTTTTCTCCTATGACTTAGATTTCTCAAAGTTCATTGAAGTCTTCTCCGATCGAGTCTAAGGCGGATACTATATAATCATGGTCACATTGTGTTACCTAGTTAATATATAAAAAGTATATCACTTTTTTGTTGTAGGTTATAAAATCCTTCATAAAATTTTAAGATTTATATTCTTTTTATAGGTATCCATAAAAATACCCTTTTTTTTTTAAATTGTGATGATAAGCACAATTTAGGATGACTTCTAATGCTGGTGTTTTTGATAAGCACATTTTTGGTAAACTCAAGCAATAATCTACATAGAACTTCAGTGGTTAGCAAGGTTAATGGGTAGGTTCATTAAATGCAATGGTAACCACGTTTCTTAGTATGATCAATTGAGACATGCATTTATGTGACAATAGCGTCAATGAACTGCTAGGTTTGCCATTTTCAACAAATAGATCATATGAAGTTGTACTCATGTAATCATCGTCGTTGGTGCCTTCCATTTACATATCACGAATTCTAATAAAAAAGGATGTTCTACTTTTAAATTCCTACTAAATCAATCATTTTCATACTGTAATTAAGCCCTCTAAACAAATGTATTTCAAAGAATTAAGACTTTTATTTTTCTCCTTATTGAAGTGAAACCCTTGAGATTTCTTATTTAAAAACTTTTACTGGTATTATCACTCAATGTATATTTTCTTTTTAATTATTAGTATGCTCCTTATGACTCATACTTTTATTATGAGAATATGAAACGTTGTTCTTAATTATTATATAATATCGTTTTTAAAACCTCGTAAAAGAGATATTAAAGTTAAAAGATGTTAAAGAGAAACTATAAATCTATAAGAATAGTTTCTAGTAATGTATAATAATACTGACATTGCAAATGTACATATATAGTACCACCTTGAAGGATGAATTTTTGGGCTTTGATAAAAAGAAAAAGAAGGAAGGAAAGAGGAGAGAAGAAAAAAGGTCACGAGGAGTCGGGGCGACGTGTCCCTTCTCTTCAGGCAATTTCATTCTCAGCTCCCCCCTCTCCCTCTCCCTCTCCCTCCTCTTATTATTCACTGTTCTGTTCTTAATCCATTCTTCTCTCTCTCTCTCCCCTCTTTCGCTCTCGCTCTCTGCCCCGCGGTTCTCTCCCCTCCATCTTCTCCGAGGGCTTCGATTTCGAGGCCTCGAATCCCCCTCATTCGTCTCTCCCTCCGATCTCTCTCGTCTCCTCGATTCTGCGCCAATCGGCGACGCTAGATTTTTCACCAGCTTGATTCTGTTCCTGCGAAGATCTGTGGATTCTTTCCAAGGTTTTCGTCGACTTACGTATCGGGGAGTGGATATCGGTTCCGGAATCTCCAACTTTTAATGCTCAATAATCCATCGGCGATTTCAGAAATCCGGAGATTTTGTGGCGCTTTTTTCTAGGGTTTGGCAAGATAGCTAGCCTACCTGCATGTTGTTATGTGATTTTGGTCGAGGTTTTGTTGTTTGATGCCAGAGATTGAATCTTGATTTTTGACATTGTTTTGAATGGATATGGATTTCAATGGAGATTTGGTATCCCTTGACGCTGAATTGTTGCAGCTCCCTGAGGTCGCCCCCTTGGCCCTCAAATCCAACCCCTATCTTGCACAGGAGCTCTTTGAACAGTGGCTTTCGCTCTCCGACACGAATCGGCTGGTATGCTCTTTTTCCTCCCAAGGAATTCATCGTTACTATGATACTGAATGAGTCTGTTTTTGTTGGCTGATGGGTTGTGTTGTGTGCAAATATCATCGCTTCTTGTTTATTTTTGTGCGTTTCGGTTAACCCAAATTCAGCCAGTAGGTGAATTTACGCCATGAAATCATGAAGTACCGAGTAAAGAAGAATTTATCTGTGTTACGAAGGGCTCATATGAAAGGGAGTCCTCTAAGTTTGAAACTCGCCACATGAATTATGCTCTGAGATGGACTGGTTCTTTGGGGGAGGGGGCTGTTTGAGGTCGGGAGTAGATCGAGTAGTGCTACTTATGTGAGCGTTTTATTATTTTATTATTTTATTTTGATTTTCGCATTGACTTGCCATGAAGATTCCATCTTGTATATTATGTCCCTTGGGTCAAGGCCGTGGTAATAGCTGCCAAGGAAGCAGAAAACCTGGTAGGCTTTGCTCTCCCGGCTTATGGAAGAAATGTTTCCGTGGTACTGTCATTTAGTTGTTCACTTCAGGCAAGAAATCTTTGTATGATTTAACATTGGTGATAGTGAAATTTAGGTTAATATTCATCCTGGCCGATAAGGATTTTGTCTCCCTTCTGAGAACACGGCTTTTACTATGATACGTGCTATGCAATAATTTACTTTCCAGATGCGTGGTCTTTTCAAAATGGAAAGTATGCCGGAGCATTCAAATGTCTCAGACTATATGTTTTGTCGTATTCGAATGGTTTACTTATTTACGACACTGTTATTTAGGTTATACTGTCTGAAAGGGATCCTAATGAATGCGCACATGAATTTTGGGTTTGATGAACTCCCTTGTGTCTGTGAAGCCATTTAGACACAACATTTCCCACTACCAACTAATCAACTATCTATCTTTCCTATTTTCTTATCGAATGCCTTTTGCACAGAATCATGATTGATGTTTCAATGAACTAATACTCTGTGGAAGTTCTTTCTATTAAAGAAGAGTATATTTAATGTTTTGAATTTCCAAATCATGGTATGACAATTTCTCAATGACGAGGAGGAGAGAAATCTGGTGGATGAATGATGTGCTTTCTGTTCTTCTTGTGTGTTTGAAAATGGAATACAATAAGTTATTTTAAACGATGCCTGAACTGATTTCGTCCTAGCAACCTAAATCTCGAATCATACATAGCAATTTTGGTGATCTTATGTTCCCTTTGTAGAATTGAGCTTATGGTTTTCATAGATTTTGGGAGTCTAGTTGAAATAATGACTCAATTTTGTATCCAACTGTGAACATGCCTGTATTTGTTCAATAGCTTTTATCGTGAAATTATTTGTCAAAATGGCTCCTTTGTGAGATTGAGTAGTTACTGGTTACCATTTTGCCCCTTTCAATGAATCTGGGTCATAATCATATGCTTTGTTGAAGTTGGAACTTGGAAGCCTTGCCCTCTAGTCCTCTATGCTTTGTGATGTTCACTTTTTTACTAAAAGGATCTTCTGATGTACGAGGGGGCATCTGGATCGCTGAAAGCAGGGTTTACATGATTACGTCAAGCTCCTGGTTGATGGTTGGTTGAGTTTTTGGGAATGAAGAATTTGCATTGTGTAAGGTGGTGTATAAGTTACTTTTTGAGAGGACATCTCATCATAAAAAATCAGTTTCTTGATGCGGATTTGATCTTAAAATCTAGTTTAATTTCTGGTCTGTGTCTTACTTTTGGATTGATGGAAGTCTTATTCTCAAAAGTGTTCTTCAGAACCTATATTTTGTGGAAGTGTTTGTGGTAATGTTTTTGAAGGTGCAGAGCTTGAAAAAGTACCTGGTCCTGATATTAAAGCAAAAGCTTAAGTAGTCGTGTGTTTGATGAACAGTAATCAGTTTCTAGTGCCAGTGGTTGATAAATGGAGGACATTATGTCAAGACTGAGTTTTTTATGCTGTGATTGTGTGGCCGGAGATGCATACATATGCGAATGCAATAGCCATGACCCATTTGGAGACCCAATTCCAACGAACCTCAATCACATTTGCTGCAAATGTAAAACTATTCTGTACGAGGCCAAAATACAGAACCAAATTACCTAATAGATTCTTTGGTAAATTTGGCATTGCTTTTTGAATGCTTGTTTAAGTTGCCAATACTGAGGGTGATTAGGCAAATTGGAACCACACAAACGGGAAACTGGCCCTTCTTAGATGTAAACTTTATTCTTCAAAACAATGTGAGGCAAGGCAGCCTGTTACTGTCATCTCTTGCTATTTGCTGGGTCTGTAGCAAGGACTGATGGGAGGAAGCAAACGACATGATTCTTCTGGATTGAAATGATGCTCTGTTTGATGCTCAAGGAAGCTTTGCACGTTCTGAGGTTTTCCAACGGAATCTTGCTTCGGTCGCTTGTAGATGTGGGAAACCACTTATTATCAAGAGCATCAACAATAATGATGCTGTGAGTGAATTTGGGTGTGCACTGTTCATTATAATCCATCAAGCTTCTCCACAGCAAGGAGTTGGTGATTGGCAGTAAAGTCCATTGATTCAGGAGAAGCATGCGCTACGGTGGCATCAGAAAGAGTGACCGTGAAGATTCACCTGAAATTGGTTGGCTGTAGGACTGAAGTTGAGTAGAAAATTGTCGCTGCATACATGTTTGATTCTTGAGCAGTATCATATCCATTATGACACCATGAATTTCCTAATGTACATCATCATTTCTCATTTCTTCTGCTTGAATTAGTTAGTTGATTCTGATTGTGTTTAACAGTACCAGATTATAACAACTTTTGCCTCCAGGCTTGCAAAATTATCAAATGATGATATTAGTTAGTTCTGTCTCTTTTTCTACCTTTGAATATTGTTAGATTACATGTTGTTTTCTTTTGGCTGCTGCCTTGATCTTTTTTTTAATTCGTGGAACCTTGGCTCACAATTTCTAAAATTTTCAGTTTTTGTTTGCTGATCTTTTCTGCTGTCGACTTAGTTTGCTGATCATGCTTATGTCATACCTAATATGTAAATGTGTCTGTCTGTAGGTAAAATCGTTAGTTAATGATGCCAAGGCAGGGAATCCTTTAAATGTTGCTGGAAATGCTTCTGGTACAAATGCTGCTGCTAGCAATTCCATTCCATCTATGTTTCCTGCTGGGAGTGCACCTCCACTTTCACCTAGAAGTTCATCAGGTTCTCCTCGTGTTATGAAACAGAGGACTGGTCCCTCTTCCCTAGGAAGTCCTTTGAAAGTTTTGAGTGAGCCGGTGAAAGAGCTGATACCTCAGGTTTGGATATTCTCTTATTGCCTGTAGGTGGGCTCAGTGTATTGGTGCCCAAGTGCATTACTTTTGGTGAGTCTGTACAGGTATTTGTTATCAAGGGTCTTCAATTTAGTTCCAATGCTTGTTTGTGCAGTTCTACTTTCAGAATGGCCGTCCACCACCAAAGGAGCTAAAGGAGAGATGTTTGTTTAGAATAAATCAGTTTTTCTATGGTCATACAGTTGGCCTGCCAATTACTGGTGAGAAACGAGACCAGTCACTGTGTTTGATGATTCGGCTATAGTAATGACATATTTTTTGAATCAGACTTCAAAATTGTTACCAAGGAGATATGTAAGCTGCCATCATTCTTCTCCACTATCCTATTCCAAAAGATTGATGTTAATGGAACAGGATTTGTTACCAGGTACACCAACTTAAATTGCTATTTAGTTCATTGCACGTATTGCTGGAACTGTTTTCTCCTTCATGGTCATACGACTCATACCATATGGGCAAATTTCAGTTTTACTTGATACATTTTCCCGCAGTGAACCATGAAATAGAGGAGAGGTGACAAAATGGAAAATTGGAAGGTGAAAAGAAATCTAGAGAAGGATGTAAAAGCAAAGTGCCTCCTTTTTTAGGAAACAGAGAGCCTCCTTTATGTGGTTGCAACTTGCAACCATCTTCTGGCCTGGGGCTTCTTGTTGGCAAAAGCACGGCCACCCTACACCCCCTAGATTTTTAAGAAAAAGTTTCCGTTGCCATCTTCAGTTGGTCATTTTTTAAAGTTTCTTGAAGTCTGCAGTCAGGTTAGGGTTCTAGGTTTAAATTTTCTGTTAGAGGGGAATCTGTTTTAACTAAAGGAGCACTCTGTAGGGATGCATTTGTCGATTACTGGGTCAATGGAAACTTGTTGACCATGGATACAGCAACTCAAATTTATACTATTATGAAGCAGCCGGATCGCAAATATTTGGCCCAGGTAAACATGTTTCTCCTTGTGTTCTGTCAGTATGTAGTTTGAACCATTTGTTTTTCTGCTTCTGCCAAACTCTTTTCACAAATGGAAATGTACTGTTTCACAAATATCATTGGCATCACATTGGTGATTGAGAAAATCTCTGTGGATTGCTTCTGTAGGATGACTTTAAGCCTATTCTTCGAGAGCTTTTGGCAACCCATCCAGGACTGGAATTCTTACAGAGTACACCTGAGTTTCAGGAGAGATATGGTATGACCTGGTTTTGTTTCTAGAAAGCTATTTGTTCCATGCAATTTTTGAAATTTGGATGCTTGTTTTCTGCTTCTGACTATTTCAAATGGTTTTTACTGGAGCAAAAGATTTTCTCCCTTTATGTTCAGTAAACTGATATCAAATAAGATAACTAATTTGGCTTAGTGGTTTTGTTGTTCATTTTAGCATTTATGTATTCTAGTATCTTGTCCTTGGTTGTTGAATTGTACAAGTGAAACTAATTACGACCCCCCAAAAAAAAAAAGAAAAAAAGAAAGGGCTATCAACAAAATCAGTTACATCAGTTGAAGAGGTATTAAATTCCTGATTCACCCAAAAGTACAATGTCTTTAGCCACTTGTCTTTGGTATGCTCAATTGAAGTGTCAACATCATAAAAAACTCTCTTATGTCTCTCCAATGAAGTCGCGCAGAAGTAGCTTGAGGAATGGCTCTAATGACTTTCAGTTTGACTTTTCTCCCAAAGCAGCCCAACCAAGCTGATGATTAATGCTTCATTGAGCCAGATCAAGAATGGCTTACATAGCTCATGGATTACTCCTGAAGATGTTTAGCTAACAGGCAATGGAGAAGTAATTGATGTGTGCATTCTAGATCCCTTTGTACACGGAACACCTATTGACCAAGATTTTGCTCCTTTGTAATGCCTTGAGTTGTCTCTCACACAATAAAGGACACTTTCTAGGGACTCAAGGGAGAGGTTGTTGTGCAATGTCTTTAGCCACAAAGTCTTGCCTTTTGCAACTTTTGGAATGAAATGTTCTAATAAGACCCATGAATCTAACCTACTTTGCAATGCTGATCCATGCCTTTCATTCATAGTGACTCTCCTGTGAGCCACTATCAACATATCTTGTCTAGTGCACTGGATTTGGAATTAACTTGTGGTTTCGTCAACCATATTCTACTTTGTTGGTATATCAACTTTGAGCTTTAGGTGTGTTACACAAAATTTGAAGATGTTGAGTTTGCATGTCCTGCTCCCTACTCCGATAAAAAAAAACCGAAATAGGTAAACAGTGAATACATTATCTAATTCTGAACTAAAAGATGCCTCATTTTAGCAGAATGGTGTCTGATGCAATCACTCTGCAAAAACTGGATGTTCGTGAAAATATAAATTTTTCGAAATGTCTATGTGCTAGAGGATAAAGAACTTTTGAAACAGTGCTGTCGAAGTTGGGTTTGGGAAGGTCAAGATGCATAACCTTAGTCCCTGACCCTGAAGATAAGGGAAGTTTTATTCGAAAACTTTGAAAAAAACTTTGGCAGTTGTTTTAAGTGTTTCAATCATTCAAGTACAAGTGCTGTAAATTCTATGGAATTATGGAACTTTGGGTTTTGGACTGAAATAATCCGAGTTTGAGTTTCAGGATATGAACTGGAATAAGCCAACCTTCAAAAATACCCACCAGCGCCACAAATTTTCAGCCTATTTTATTCTCAATATTATGTACTCATGAAATATAGCGAAGGTGAGCTGGAATCAGGGCAAAAATGATATATTTTCTTGAGTACAAATTATTGATAATAAATAGTCTGAAAGTTCATGGTGCAGGGTGCTAATTTTGAAGTTCGGCTTATTCCTTTCCAATATCCCCAAAGTTCGGGTTATTTCGGTCCAAAAACCCAAATTTTCTTTACTTAAGAGATACCATTGCCTATTTCTTTGCAGATATCCTCCTCCATCAGCATTGTCTTTAATTGGAAGATAGTTTTCAAGTGTTGTAAGGATTTAAAGACAGTGTTGTAAATTCAATGGAGTTGTGTACTTTTCTTAGTTAAGAAATGCCTTTGACACTTTCTTTCCCAGTATTTTTCCTCTGCCTGCATTATCTTTTTACAATGTAGAGTGACAGTCATCTTCTTCAGTGTGATTTTTGGGCTTCTTTGATGAATATGTCCTTTGCTTTTTATCAAATTGATGTGTGAACTGGAATATGAGAGAGGAGAATTGTCGATGACTATGTCAATGATTTTGCTTGCTTTTAGTGCCTTAATTCAATTCAACTAGAATTATAAATTTTATATGTTACATGAAGATGTGTTCTCACTTTTTGGTGATGCACAGCGGAGACTGTAATATACAGAATATTTTACTATATCAATCGAGCGGGAAATGGTCAGCTAACTCTCAGGGAGTTGAAACGTGGAAATTTGATAGCTGCTATGCAACATGCTGATGAAGAAGAGGACATCAACAAAGTGTTGAGGTAGGACTTGAACTGAAATAATCCTAATCGTCCTATCTTCTAATGACTGTAAGAGGTTTATCATATTTGGAACCCAGTTCAAAATTTGTACGCTACATTGGTCAGTCAGGGGCTTTGCTTGGCTCTTGAGCTGCTTTAAGGATGGTATTTTCCGTTTTATGTATTCAGATTGATGTTAACATCTATTCTTCCGTGCTGCTCTTCTCTGTGATGGTTGGTAACCTCATTTGTCTTACTTTCTCATATTTGCTGTGTTGATCTCATTGTAGATATTTCTCCTATGAGCACTTCTACGTGATATACTGCAAGTTCTGGGAGTTGGATACTGATCATGATTTCTTGATTGACAAAGAAAATCTAATCAGATATGGGAACCATGCACTTACGTACAGAATTGTCGATAGGATATTTTCGCAGGTAACTTTTCTCTCCATCCTGTGGGTGTCTTTTCTTTTCTATTTATTTTATTTTTTTTGGGGGGTTTGATAAGACTTTCCTTCTTGTTTATGACTTGGAGCCTGGGGGTGGGTGATGGTGTTTATTGTTGGGTCGGTTGGGGGTGGGGTGGTTGAAGAAGAGGGTGCTGGTTCAGACAATGTAGTGGTTATGTGCTAATAAGAGTCCAACCCCAAACCCAAGGTTGAGTCTACTTTCTTTTTTGTTTTTTTTTTTGACAAGTAATCACAAAATATGTATTAAAAGAGGCCAAGGCGGTGTGCCACCCATGTACAAAAAGGGGTAGACACAAAATAATGAAGCCCTCAAGCTCTGGACTCATCATCAAATTCTCAAAAAGTAAACTTTGTACCATGATCGAGAACCTGACTCTAACTGTACAAAGTTCTGAAAAAGTAAAGCTTGAAATCACCAAAGGACCTCGCCTTGCTCTAAAAAATATGGCAATTCCTCTCCTTCCGTGTGCTCCACCAAATACTAACGACATCAACTTCCAAACACCTAGAACCGCGACTCTTCTTCAACCTTCTTCTCCACGTCACTAAAACATCTTTTACTGTTAAAGGCTGTACCCAACTAATCCCATCAAACAAAAAGACAAGTGCCATAAAGCGGCAACCCATTGACAATGAATGAAAAAAGGTGGTCAGCAGATTCTTCCTCTGCTAGACACATCGCACACCTACTAGGTAACTTAAAATTTCTCTTTTTAAGCATGTCTTCAGTTGGAATCTTCCCTAAAGTGGCCGCCCAAGCAAGAAAACATGCTTTGGTGGGAGCTTTAGACTTTCAAATTGCCTCATTTGGAAAGCAAGAATGATTTGACCCTTCAAAACCTCTTTACATAAACTCTTAACAGAAATTTTCCCATTAGAATCATGTGGCCAGATAATCTCATCATCACCCTCCAAATAAACCTCTGTATTTGCAAGCAAAGCAAGCAAATTCAACACTCTTCTTCCCAATCATTCGGGCTTCTCAAGAAAGTTAAATTTCAATGGTTTTGGGTGCCTTTCCAAGAAACTACTTCTTGCATTGTCGCCTCTTTCAAATGAGCCATCCTAAAAAGATGTGGGAATAGAATCTTGAGCTGCACCACACTTCATGTCAGAACAAAATCTTAGACTGGTTTTTCCCTTAAAATGCACGAGAGTACGAAACCGGTCCAAACCACTTGAAATAGATTTCCAGCAGCCAACCCTATGAGCATGAGGACTCTTTTTGCTCCACCAACCAGAATTATCGACTCCATATTTTTCGACAATCACCTCTTTCCATAAAGTGTTCTCTCCCTTAGCAAACCTTCAGAGCCACTTGGCCTTGGGAGCTTTGTTCATTGAGCGGAGAGTTCTAACACCAAGGCCACCCCTATGTTTAGGTTGACAAACATCATCCCAATTAATCCAATGAAAACTCTTATTTTCACCATTAGTAGACCAAAGGAAGTATCTCATGATTTTCTCTGATTGAGTCTACTTTCTTGCTTAAGTGTATTACTTGCTGTTCTTCTGTCTTTAAGATGGCAGAAATTCTTTGCTTATAGGGAGCTTCCGTGTGTGATGGCTTAACAAATAATTATGTTTCTGAATTTGTCAATTTATCTGCTAGGTTCCAAGAAAGTTCACAAGTACTGTGGAAGGCAAGATGGGATATGAAGATTTTGTTTACTTCATACTGGCAGAGGAGGACAAATCATCAGAACCCAGTCTTGAATATTGGTATGCCTGTCATATAAGATGAAATTTCCGTGTGTTGGGATCATTTTACAAAATGATGACCTCTATTCTGCTTGGATTACCTTGAACATCATTTGTATTCCTTTTCCATCTGAAGGTTCAAGTGCATAGACTTGGATGGAAATGGAGTTATCACCCGGAATGAGATGCAATTCTTTTATGAGGAGCAGTTGCATCGAATGGAATGCATGGCTCAAGAACCTGTACTTTTTGAGGATATCTTGTGTCAGATTATTGACATGGTTGGACCTGAGGTTTGCCTTCTATACTTTGATTTAAATGTACTATTTCTGGTTTAAGTATTAAATCTTGAACTACTATGAACATCGGATTACATATGTGTGTGATCTAGTTTCTGTTTTAAACCACTTGTTTTGGTCTGCAAAATATTGAACAGCTTTTGCTATGCAAGTATCCAGCTTGCAAAGTCATCTGCATGTGGATTTGTGTAGTAGAGGCCCATGAGTGCTTGTTGGTGTTGTACGGTTCAAAGTTGCAGTGTCTCCTTGTGGAACAAATGACTATATCGTATTGAATGGGTGGACCAGCCATGTTAATGTTTTGCAACTGATATTCAAAAGTGCTATGCGTAATAGTGTATATAAAGCACAATATTGTGCTTTTGTGTGTGTGTGTATATATCCACTAAGAACCGGCTCTTAATAGAGGAACTTTAAATCTAGGCCGCCCTTGACTAGTACCACTCCATGTCATCACTCATCCACACCTGTTCTCAACCACCCCTTGCCTAGTCGTCTACCACGATACCCACCCTGCTGCCCAGAATAGTAACGATAGCCACCATTTCTTTGTTGCTAATAATGGCCACCGCTGTAGGGTTTACTGACACCGGTGATGCTGGTGGTGGCCGCCGTTAGCCACGAAGAAATTGGTGGCCCAACTCATCCTCTCCCCTTCAGTTTGTGACACACCGGTTTTTATTGGATTTACTGCCGGAAAATCACGAAACCCCATGGGAATGCAATTAAAACAGGGTAGGATCAACCGCTCGAGAATTGAAGAGCATGAATTTTCCAGCCGTTGGTGTTTGTACAAATATGAAAACATCCTAATGTAATCTTCATGCCCAATACCCCAGTTGCAAACGGCAACTCTGAAAGCAAAGAAAAAAATATCCTGAAGCCAGAGCGAATTTTTGCCTCACAAAACTGGAACAGCAGCAAAATCTTGAACTGAGGCTTCAAGCTAGTTGCCAGCGACGGAGATGAGAGAACCAGATCAGCCAAGAGGAAGGGGGCTGGGTTCACTTATTTAGATCTACTCATATGAAACGAAAAATTAAGTAAGAGATGAGGAGTTGCATAGGAGCTCGACAAAGGCTGGCAGTGGTGACGTTGATATCGAGCTTCTTTTGAGGTTTGAATGCTGAGGCTTTTGGCGATTAGGGTAGTGAGACTAAGGTAGGGAGATGGTCAGAGATCAGGTGATGGGCAAACCGTCGATGAGAAGGTCGGCGAGTCGACGACAGCGACGCTCAATCGCCGAGGGTGGAAGGGGCGGGCCGGGCGTGGGGCTATGTTACAAGAGGTCCGGTCCGGTTCGACCGGGAACTGGATATGGATCCGGTCCGGATATGCTATTTGGCCCGTTTGTGCATTGACCCGGATTGACTCGGATAAAACCGTTTAACTCGGCTATGGTTTGACTCAGCCGAGTCCCGGGTGAACCGGAATAAAATAAAAAAGCTCGAATCTGTCAATGGCTTCAAGCTTGAAGAAGAGTAGAAGATGAAGAGGAGGAGGAAAGGTAGTGAAAGATGGAGAAGAGATTACGTTCATCTGCAAATTTTGCTCCCTTCTACGAACAAGACCATCGACGACGATGATGATGGTGGTTTGAATCCTTAATTTTCCGGCTGCTTGAGGAAGATGAAGAGGAGCGTCGTGGTGGTTGTTTGCCCTAATTTTTGGTCTGCTTGAGGAAGATGAGGGTGAGGAGCATGCCTCTCTCTCTCTCTCTCTCTCTCTCTCTCTCTCTATCTATCTATCTATCTATCCACCGGCTGCACAGAATGAATTGTAGGAGGGGTGTTAAGAAGTACCTAGGGTTTCCATTTTTTGTTTTTCAAGAGTTAAAAAAGCCCAAAAATAAGAGTTACGTTTGGATGAGTTTTTAGACAAGGCCCATATTTTTGTATAAATATGAGTTGAGTTTGTTTTACTCTTTTACATATATATATATATATATATATATATATATATGGCTTACTAGGTTTGACCGGTCTAAACTGGAACAACCATTAATTGGGCCAACCGGTTTAATCCGAGCTAAACGGTCCAACTGGACCCGCTTTGCTAACCGGTCGATCACTGGGCCGGTTCTCTTAACATAGGCGTGGGTGGGAGTGCTGAGGCTGCTTGAGTTTGTGAGAAGCATAAGAGAGAGACTGGAGTTTTTCTAAAGTTTAAGTCACACACTCACACTAAACACGCTGCTCCCTGTTTTTCTTTTAAAAATCAGGTCGGACTTTGAATCGGATTTGAGGACCCAGGATCTGAATTCGATCTGACCTGACTTGGTTTCGGATTTTTAAATCAAATTCAAGATTCAAATCTTTTTTTTTTTTTTTTTTCTGGATTCAAATCGGAATTTTTTAGCCTCAGATCAGGTCGGATTTGCTTCAAACTCAGACTTAACCCTCATCCCTAGAGAAGGGAGGGGAAGGGTGGGAGGGAGCTGCAACAGGTCTGCAGTGTTCAGCAGAGGGAGGGATGGGGGGAGAGAGAGAGAGAGAGAAGGAAGGGTGGAGGATGGGAGGAAGTGGCCACAGGTCTGCAGTGTTCAGCAGAGAGGCAGTGGAAATTTAAAAACAGAACAGAGATCCTAAGGCAAGAGTACCTCATTAGGAGCTGGCATTTTAAGATGTTTCTCGGCTTTATCTGTGTGGTCTTCAACCTTTTTGACAGCATTATTTTGTTTTAGTTTTCTCACAAAAATTTTATGCTCTAGAAATAGACATGAATTGAGAATAAATATCATGAAAGTAAAATACAAGGCTTTTTGACTGAAAAGATGGTCAACCTGGTTGAATTCGTCTGATCTTTGACCCAGTTGCTTGACCAGTTATCTCTTCGGGTCAGTTCTGGTACCCTTGGTGCTAAGATACTTTATTGGCTTCTATATTTGTTTGCAACTTTGTTATGCATGCGCTTTTATTGCATTCGTCTGGATTGCTTGTCCCTCTACCATGGCTGAAACTTTCTAATTTGTTTTGGATGATGCTCAAATTTCTTTTTGCAGAATGAGAGTTTTTTGACCCTTCGTGATCTGAAAGGAAGTAAACTTTCAGGAAGTGTTTTCAATATCCTCTTCAATCTAAACAAGTTCATGGCCTTTGAAACTCGTGACCCATTCCTTATTCGGCAGGCAAGTCTATTAATCACTTCCATTTTAACTATATTTACGCTTAGAAAACATTGATATGCACTTTGTTGCACCCTAGACAGACATTATACTGTCTGTGTTGTCTACAGGAAAGGGAGAATCCAACCTTGACAGAGTGGGATCGCTTTGCTCATAGGGAATATATAAGGCTTTCCATGGAAGAAGATGTTGAAGATGCTTCTAATGGAAGTGCAGAAGTTTGGGATGAATCTCTTGAGGCTCCCTTTTGAGTCTGTCATGGTAACCTCCTGCTGCTTTTAAAAACTCTTGATTTGTCAATTTGGGGGATATGTGCACACAACTTTAGTTGTCTTAGTAGTTTCAGGGGTTTGAACTTAGTCAAGTTGCCCCCATAAAATTCGAATTAGTGTGTGGTTGATATCATTACTTTAGAACATTAAGAAGTAGATAGCTTGGTAACTACGAAAGGAGTAGTCTAGTGAATGTGCTCCACCTTCTAGCTTGGAACTAAGAGGGCTTAAGCCCCACTGGAGAAATGGGAGAACAATCAGAAGTAGATAGCTTGGTAGCTACAACAAGGTTAGTCTAGTGGGTGGGCCCCACCGTCTAGCAAGGAGTCGCAGGGTTTAAATCCTACTACAGGCATGGATGTGCACCACCCTCTAGCAAGGAGTCACAGGAGTCGATAGTTAGGTCATGCTCTGCTGTTGTAGGATGACAATGAATTTCCCTATCAAAAGGCTTAGTTTTGTTGATTTGTGAACGTCTACCTTCAGCCTTTGAGACACAGATTGAGAACAATATCCATCCCTGGAGTCTAAGAGAGAAGGAAAGTGATGTCCTTAAGTCAACCATTTCCTACTTCAGTTAGACGGAAGGCGGTGAATTACATTTGTAGCTCACAAGTCTAGGGTTCAATGTATTTATCCACAATTCTTGGGGATACGGCCGCATAAATATGAAACCTGCCCTCCTCCCCCAAACACCCAGTTTAGGTGAGATCTGCAGTATTGGTTGGTCTGGTTTACGTTCAAATCTGCATAAAGATGAAATCTGCGCCCCTCTCATAAACACCCTGTTTAGGTGAGACCTTGAGTGTTGGTTTCCTCTCATAAACACCCTGTTTAGGTGAGACCTTGAGTGTTGGTTTGTTTGGTTTGGTTTATGTTCAAAATTGACAAGATTTTCTCGGGCAAATCTTGATTGTAGCAGTTTGGTTTGCTCTTTTTTCATGTGGTGCAACAGAAGATGCTGAGTTCTGTCATAAAGCAGGCCATCGGATGAGAGTGAGGTCAATTTACCACAGTTGGCCCCAGTTGAACACAGCCAACATCTTTTCATCACACAAAATGCCTAAAAAATAGGCGGTTTGATGTATAACCTTAAAATGTATGCTGCCTCAAGGATTCTAATCTAATCGCAAGCAATGGGCATAGTTTGTGGGCTCCATATCGGATTCCAAAGGCCGCCCTTGGAGAAGAGTGGTCGTTTGCTGACAGGTAGAAAGCAGGGAAGGAATGATAGCTGTAGAACATTTGACAATTTTTTGGGTCTTCACTGTAAGATGTCGTTGTTTGGTGTTCCTTTCCCCCTTTTTCACTCCTATTCTTTCAATTAAAATATTTATCCTTTTGTACTCTTTGTCTTTGAGGAGGGTATCGATCTATATATCTATCCATAAACATTCCAACCAAAAAGCAGAGAGAGAAAACAGGGGATCATCTTTTGCTAGACATGAAAAAGTTGGGTACTTGGGTTGGAGCTACCAATACTCGATCATCATCGACTCTTTCAAAATCCATAGCTGGTTGTAGCTGTAGGCTGCATCTGGATCTGGATTTACTTTGAAGTCGGTTATTCTTGCCAGAGGTGGCTGCATTTTTGGAGAAAACGTTCAGATACTAATGAGTTCATATAGACGATGCCACTGAGGCATTGTCCTCTAGGCTTTCTGCTTTTCTGATAAAACAGGCCTAAAAATTCCAGTATCTTCTGAGAACTCCCCAGAGAAAAAAAAAAAAAAATTAGGCATGCTTTCTTCGAGGTTATTTAGACTTTGGAGAATAGTTTTCATCGAGATGGTGTTTGCATATAATAATTAAAACAATTAATAAATCTGATTTCTTTGCCAAAAAATACTAATACAAACTCAAGCATTGTCGACTAGAAGACTTGTGTCATTTGCGTTGGTGTTGAGAGTTGGAAGAACATATTAAACTAATATAATTTAATATGATTGGATATAATGTAATTTAATACAAAATAATTGTGATTGCGGTACTCTTAATTGTTGGGTATACAATTACGAACTTATATGTAATACAAGGTTGAGCCAAAAGTTCCATCAATTGAATTTACAATTTTCTAAAAACCGAACACACAAAAGACTATTTTTTTGACGGCATCAACTGATTATTTTTTTAACGACATCAACTGATTTGAAACCTTTTCCTTATCTATGTCTATCTGCTATTTGTTGCTGCACCCACAATAAACAATTTTTGACTAAAATCGAAGCAAAAATATAAAATATACATCACTTTTGCAATTTTGTAATAATGTAGACTTTTAATTCATATCAAGGATATCATGAAAATTTAAAAGGAGGAAGAAATTAATAAAAGGCCAAGGTTTAAAAACTTAGTACAGCCAATCTTTGAGGGAATGGATGCTAAGTACCTCATTTAAAAGTAACAAAGGATTTGACGAACATAGAAAAGATACAAAGATCTATATAAGAACATTTGAACCCAAGTCTTTGATAACAATTGAACTAATTGACACCCACGTTTCTTGATGGACAAGGTTTACCACCAATTGGAAAATCCTCGAATGCTTTGAATAGTGGGGCCATTTAGCAAAATCCACCTAGAACCAAATACTTGGTAACCTCCCAGTCTACCACATTAGTAACAATCCTATTTCTTCATAGATAGCTCAATAAAGTTTACCGACTTGAAAGGAAGAGATTGCATACATATCACAGGAAAGAGAGAAGACATGATTTACAAATTACAGAAAAAAAAGGGATAGAAGTTTTATCATTCTCAGAATTTCACTACAGTACTTGCAGCACTTGACAAGTGACCAAATTGACATTCAGATCCACAGATGTGTGAGATAATTAGCAATGACTGAATCACATATTTTATAGCCTCTCATTTTTCTGCATGCCCATTCTACGTTGCCTCGGGCTCAGCTACAGCTTCCTGTTTTGTCCAAAGAAAAATTCAGATGATGTAACTTTAGTATGATACAGACCTCCAAATCCATACATTTCTAAACGAGAAAGGAACAGGGTTTTCTTTTTAACCTGTTCTATGGTTTTTTTTTTTTTTTAAATTTTGCTGTGGAGAGGGGAGCAGGGAATATGTCAAATACCTTAATGCAAGACAACGTATACTGCACATCAGTTGTAGAGATCTGGTGGTGCATTACAATCCGGATTCTGTAAATGTGACAAATTGTCTGATTAGTTGCTAACAGTTCAACGAAATTTATAGGACAAAGCAATGACGGTGTTTGATGGGTCCTATCTAAGCAGGGTTCGGGAGATCCTGACCCAGATATAAGCAAAAAGAGTACACTTGAATATTTATTTTTCGAGTATGCACCGAACTTTTGCCAAAACATGGCCTGTCTTTGTGGGTCAGTTGGACAAAGTCTCCATATTCTTCGGCAACAAACAAGGGTGGGGTTGTGTACCCCTAGACTTCCCCAGACCCCAAACTGAGGTAGGATTTATGATGGGTTATTCTTGATTTTCATTCTTCACGTGTTCCAAAAGGAAAAATGAACCAATCTCTTCAAAACTTGTAGCTACAGTTCTTTTGTGTTTTGCCTTAGAAAGAACAGAAAAAGTTACTAGATAAAGGTTGATGTATGCCAACATATAACATGGTGAGAGATTAAACTTCTTTAACCATTCAAGATGTAAAGAAAGAGAGAGACACACCTGTACGCGTTATCTTGCATGACCAATATACCATGCTCCTCCAAGTGCTTGCATAATTTCAGTGCCGTAATGTTAGAACTTTCACATATATTGACGTAAACCTGAGACAAAAGGAAAGTCAGCACAACAATAAAAGTTTTAACGGAGGTTATGTTGTTACATGGACCCGGCTTAAAAGCCTCATATACAACTTCTTTCCGAGTGTCTGACTAGTCCATTTTCTATAATCTCAGTATATTTTTGGTCTGTATTAAAAAAATTGAGGCACCAATTATCTCTGCTCATGTCAAAGCATCAAGTGTTGGCTCCCAGTACTGGAGAATATAAAAAAGTCATAATTACAGCCTATGTTATTCGGATTTGGCCATACTTATGTTGAAGTGTGTAAGTGTCTGGCATGGTTTACCATGTCATACTTGGCACTTTTTCCAAATAATTAAGAGCCAAGTGTCCATGCCCATGTCCAAATTTCAACTTGTCAAGTGTCTAACATAGATTACAACAACAGACAACAACATCCAGTGTTGATCCTGTCAAAGTTAGGAATGAGGAAATTCAGATGTAGGTAAGCAAAGAGAGTGTTTCCAAGAGACCCACATAAATCAATAAATAGATAGATAAAATCCGATGGCTCGTTCAAGTGGTGAGAAAGACAGCCAGACATGAATCTATCTGAATAAACTGCTTTGAGAACTGATAAAAATATGCATACAGAATACTTACAATATTGGTCTCAACCGAGTCAACATCCACTTTTAGGCCCGTAATTTGGTTCAGTCCACCTGTTGGATGGTATGATCCCCAGAAACTGATTAAAGAATGTGGGAGTTATAGAAATTTGTTGTTTCAACTTTAAAGTTAATGCAAAATACAATCCACAATGTTATAAGCAGCAATATGCAGGGATACAACACAGCTAACTAGAAAGGGCATAAAGTAGTTCCAAAAGATGTATAACCTGCTAATTGTTTAGCTTTCTTGTGGTCATCTTCAAGCTTTTTCACATTTTCTTGTACGGCAATAAGCGCGGCAGCACATAAGACTCCAACCTGTCTCATCCCGCCTCCTAAAGTTTTTCTTAGTATCTTCGCCTGAAAATTTAAAATCAGAATACAAATTCCAATTACTTAGTGACTTAGAGTGACCGCAAAGATGATAGAAGTTCTCTGTCTGCTTCAATATTTTGGCAATACCTTGTTTATGAAGCTCTTTGAACCAACAATGACAGTTCCGACAGGTGCTCCCAGACCTTTTGACAGGCATACCTTGATTCATGTATTAGCAAGACATATCAGGGGAATATGTAGCAGCATGTATGTCGAAGTTTCTTAGCATACTATCTAAACCATGGACAAGCATTAGTTGTTACCAAAACAAGCAAAGCCAGCCAGCTCCGCTCAGGCTAAAAGCCTTGGCCGGCTGGATCATTTATGGGCTTAGTCTAGCTTGGCAAAACCTACTGCAATTAAACAAAACCAAGATGGTTCCATGAGTTAGGGAGTCAGGGCTGAACTTGGCTTCGCCCATAAACTTGGTTTGTGATTCATCACTTTGGCTCATGATCTGTCTTGTTCAAACCGCAAAGGCTGCCCAAGACATGCCATGGTTCCTACCAGGCCTATTGTTTTTTGCCCCTTATACGATATGTTTTGCTCAAGGCCAGTAAAATTCTCCTAGCTGCTTTCAGGCTGAGGCAATGCCCAGATAATAAAATGGACCTAAGCACAGCTTTGATCAGAGTATTAGACTTTTGGACACCACTAGCTAGCATTCTTATACAACAGAAACAATATACTCCAAAAGACACCTGAGACCTTTGTTCGAAATATCTGAGAAGTACATCGACTAAGAGGGAATTACCGATACTGAATCTGCTGCTTGCACCAATCTGTTAACAGGAACCCCAAGGGCCTGCCAGCCAATGCATGTAAATTCAATCAGACCAAAAGATTATGACATTGAAAGTTGAAATAAAGATTAAACTCTATGTGATGCCAATTTTCATTCTGTGCTATCTTAGAACTTTCACTCACTGTTGCAGCATTGAAGATGCGAGCCCCATCTATATGAAGCTTCAATCCATGCTTCTTTGCTAATTCTCCAACTTTGTCAGTGTACTCTACAGAAAGGCATCGACCACCACAACTGCAATGTAACAGCAACGCTGTCATGATCTTAACAGGTTATGATGCAAAATAATGATGGATAATTAAAGGATAGAGAGGGGAAGATAGCAGATTGTTAATTGCTTTTTTTTTTTTTTTTGGTTTGAGTTTGTCATTAAATCAACTGCATTACAGCAAAAAACACCCCCTAGTGATTGGGACAGTATTACTGAATTACACATCTAAATCAAAGGCCTTGATCTCATTAAATGTGAAAGATAGAATACTTCATGGGAGTGGTAAGTGCCATTGCTGAGAACAAGAGAAGCAACATTATATGTTCCAGAAATTCAACCTAGGAGAAGCAACATTTCAGCACTGATCAGAATGGTCATTCAAGTTGGATCGAAGTATTGGAAAATTTTGAACCTATGTACAGAACCTTCAAGCCGATCAGGATCTGGCTAAGTTGTTTCGAGCTGGGCCCACACCTGGATCTGCTGTATTATTAGGAATCCACTTAATGTAATTAATTGCAATTTGAGTTTGCTCATATTAGGGTAGCCTTATATCAAATATGGGTTGAATTTGGTTTCAAATGGTCAAAGTTCAGTCATCAAGAGTACTCAAGTTCAGTTATCAAGTACTAATCACTCTTGCTAGGTCAAATACACAGTTGGAAAAGAGACCAAAAATTCATGCCCTTCTGCATTTTGTCTTAAATAACTTTAACACTAAGACATTAGGTAGCTTGTGTTTGTCTAGAAGCAGTAAAAAATGTGTAAAAATTTCAGGTTCTGTGTTTTGCATTTATGTTTCCTTGATTTTAGTCAGGTCTGGATGGTGTCACAGTGTCATGTCAAATGTTGCCAAGTCTAACGATTGAAGCGCTAGAAAGCAAAGTGAGCAGAGTTTAATGACATAGGACAAATTCACACCAGTTAACTCAACAACAGCTTGTCAATCAGAAAGGCAACAACTTTTGATGGACAATACTTACTTGGCATGTGAATTCTCAAGGCAGATAAGCCTAGTGGCCGGATAATAAAGCTCCCCTTTCGGATCCCTGATGGATGCTTCAATCAAATCCAAATCCATCGTGCCATCTTTGTTGTTTTTGACCGTTCTCGGATGTATCCCACCAATAGTAGAAATCCCACCATTCTCATAGATGTGAATGTGACAGTTATCCCCGAGAATGACTTCACTTCCCCTAACATCGCAATGCACAAGCACACTAATGAGATTACCCATAGTCCCTGATGGAACAAACAGGGCTGCCTGTTTGCCTGTTATCCTAGCCATCTCTGTCTCAAGCCGGAGGGCAGTGGGGTCATAACCCAATACATCATCATCAACCTCAGCACTAGCCATTGCAATACGCATTGCTTCAGTTGGTTTTGTGACTGTGTCTGATCTCATGTCGATAACTCTTTTCACCATCTCAGCGGTATCTAGAAAGACGATAGAATCAAGAAGAATCGAACAGAACTAATTGGCAAAGGGAGAATTTGACAAAGGCAATTGCATAGCATCAAAAAGTCACACTTGTTAACTGATCCTTTTGTTACATAGTAGCATGCAATTAGATATGATCAATTTGGAGGACTGAAAGCATTCTCATAAAGTAACTATCAGCAATATTTCCTTATTCATTCAGTTGAGATGTTCAATTGACCAAGAATCATATAGTTAGAAGAAAAATTCAATGTTGAAAACAATCACTGAATGTGAGCTCTCGAAGACAGTAGTTTCCACAGGTCAAAATACATGCAGCCTTGACCCAGACAAGCGAAAAGGGCTATTTATCAACGCAAAATTCATCTTTTAATGTTAAATTCATGCATGCAAGAGCATATCCCTTAAAAAAGGCAAGATTTACAGAGTAACAAGTTATAATATCCTTCCACCAACGTTACTGAGATTTTTCATTTTATCTCAGATACCAATTCAAAACCCTCAAAAGTTGACACTCTTATGTGGGTATAGACATTTGCATACATTACTTATACTTTTCATTTTACCTTAGATACTGTTTTACATTGTCAACAATAGATACTCCTATGTGACTATGGGTATATGTCTACCCTGTGTCACCCGGACTTTTCATTGTACCTCCAATACCCGTGTTAGATCATCAATAGTTGACACTCCTTTGTGGGTATGTACACTGGCAATCCCAGAAAACATGCAAAATTTCAGGAAAGATAAACCTGATCTCAACACCTTGACATGTATCTATCTTTGTGACGCTTAGAACAGAGTGTAACATATCATTCAACTGTAACATGATTCTCATGCATCACAAATATGCAAACAAAACACAACATATTTGATCCAGAAAATCCAAAGATTTAGGACGTAGAGAGATACCATCATGTGCAGCAACTTCACCCATTTGATTTGGATTCCTCAAAAAAAGGGTCGATCGAATTTGCAGAGCGATCAAAATATGGGTTTAATTTCTTCAGCAAGACCTCCTTAAAACCCTTCAACCGTATGGAATGTAAATGCGCTCAAATCCTGAAACCCAACAAAAAAACCTCAACAATTCAACCCTTCCAAACAAATGGAAATTGTGCCAAGAAATCAGTCACTATTCTCTCTCTCTCTGTCTCTCTCTTGTTAGGTGAAGAGCACGCGAAGCAAGTGGAGAGCTGAGGGCAAGGCTGCTCCAAAAGGGAAGGACACGTACATAGCATGAAAATGAAATCGGACAAAGTCGATACCACCACCACCCATCAAATTTATTCTTGTAAGAAAGCGAACTGAAAAACAAACAAACTACTTTGGACAGATTCAAATTCCCCACACCCAAATTTATTCAGATGAGATAGGAGATTACCGGGGGTCCACGTATAGCAATCATAACGATCGATTCTGCATGAAAGCCAGCGATTTTGACGATGTGAAATACATCCTCCTACTGTTTATATCTATTTCATTATATAGGATTTTATTTATATAATTATATAGGACTCTATCTATTTTATTATTTAGGAAGTATTTTATCAGTCTCAGTGTATATACGATATTTAAAATCACGATTGTTATTAAATTTAGTGTTAGTATGAAATTAACAGCTTATATATAATTATTGATAAATGCTAATAATTATTAATTGTAGTTTCTAATAACATTGATAACCGATGAAATTCACTAATAATTAATAACCGCTAATTGTAATTGTTGGTACCCAGTAACAATAATGATCAACAATGAAACAAACATGCCCTTGATCTCATATCGTGTTAAATCGCACTTTTTAAGATATGAGATTATTGAGATAAGTTACCGTATGGATAAGGGACGGGGATAAAATCGGAGGTAACTAATACGTTTCTAAAACAAAAAGTAATTGATATCTTTCCATAAGAGTATGTCCAACTTCAAAATAATAGGGTCGCCCGAAAGATGAGGAAAAAACAAAAATATAAAAAGGACTTTAGTTATATCCAAATTTAACAGTAAATCTGACAATTTGCTGCCATATTTACTTATCGAAATATTATGATTGACAATAAAATGAATACCTTGGTTCAACCTAGCACAAATGTTTCCGCTGCTATTGGATATTTATCAAGGGATCGAAATATTTCCTTTCGGAGCCTGAATTACCTACAATCATGAATATTTGCAGTTGGTAGCTAAGATGCCCTCAAAGTCTAGACTTTATAATCAAAGCTCTACAGTCTACTCCTTAATTTTCCCGCTTCGTCCCATTAGACTGCCCTAATAAAGGCCTCCAATAAAATAAAAACCTCGCCCCATCCATTTTTCTTTCTTTTTTTTTTTCCTTAAAAAACCTACTTAATTTGGAGCAAGAAGTTGGGATTTCAAAGAAACGCTAAACTATTTTTCATTCAACCAAATCTTCTTCATCATTAATAATAATATTGACTCCAACTGTCCCAAATAAATAACCGGCACATATTTAAGGGCAAAGTCAGAATTTTAGATTAAGAATATCCATCTATAAATACTCATTATTATATACATAGACGTCCGTAAACACACTTAAGTCGTTGAACACTCTATCAATGCACATATTATATCATCTTTAGTGATTGTTCACCGATTCATCATCATTAATTTTTTTTTTAGATTAATAAATATTCAGAAAAACTATAAGCAAGCTCGGAAGGCAAATAAGCACATGCGAAATCCCGAAACTTATCTTCACGAATAATTTTAGAAATGGTTATTAAAAAACATTACACGTTTTGATTTAAAAAAGAAAAAGAAGGATAAACCATGCATATCTGAAAGTTAGAACCAAAATCCAATGCATCCAGAATATAAACTTTTTTTCATATTATTTTAATTATATCTTTTTATCACGAATATAAAGTCCAATGCATCTTTTATGCCAATTACTACATATCAATTTCAATTGATTCCAATTAAATTTCATCACATGTTGAATTACTTTCTTAAATTATATTTTAATTTTCTACTTGCAATACAAAGATAAGTATCGTCAAACAAAATTAGCCTTACATACTATTTTACCATTTCGAATGGAATTTGGGAAAACTAAAGTTAACTAAAAATCAAAATAGTTAAAAGGTAAATTGTTTAATATACCCTCATTTTTCTCTTTCTTATTTTCTAATACACAATTAATAAGGGTAAGATTGGTAGACTAATAATTATAGATATTTATGTATTATAATATATAAAACAACTAAAAAAAGAGGTACTATTATTTAGATTAGATAGACAAATTTTATTTTATCTATGGACCCAAATCATTAAATATATTGGTCCAAACCCAAGAAAATAAGAGTAAGATAAATATGTCATCAAATCAACTTATGAAAAAGGTCCATTGAGTACTAAACATGGACGGATAATTGTTAGCTTAACAACCTTAATATAAAAACCATTAGGTAGAAATTCATCGATGTTTCTGTTTTTTTTTTTTTTTGAGTTATTTTGTGCATTTTAAACCCGCTTTTAAAAAGAAGAAAACAATTTATGGTCATCATTTAAGTTGCTAGTTTTGACCCGTTTGTCCCACAGTTAAGAAATATTTCTAGTGCAACAAAAACACAACTCTATAGGCAGTTTGTTTAATGAAATAGTTGCTAAATGAAATTATTTTTGCAACCACAATTTCCACTTTCTGATATATTCAATATGCGTAGGTTATTTTTAGGTTCGATTCTCCCCTATTTTTTACATTGTACTGCCTTTATCAGAATTGTTCATAATCATATATGAATCATACCCCAAAAATAAATTGACTTTTCTTTTTAATGTCAAAAGAGGTGTAAGGGTTAACATTTATAAGATTTGAACCAAAAAAAAAAAAAAACAACTTTATTAATTGGGTTTCAAGTGGACTTTGCAAAACAAAAGTAGGCAAAAAATTTTCCACTAACCAACCGCCAACTGGCATGTATGTATTTAATTGATTTGAAACATATGGAATCACAGTAAACAATAAAAGTTCCATATGGACAATCCTATTTTAATATAAATTTAGTCTTAAAAAAATCATACATGAAATTCCAGCACGAGGTCATAATCCAATTCAAGCTTTATATGTTAAGATTGTTAGGTTTAAGCATGGAATGTTAGTTTTGCTATCCTTATCTTCTTGGTTGTCTTTTGGCATTACTAATTAAAAAGAAAGATTATTAAGTTTAACAATTTAAACCTCCCTCCCTAATATCCAACTTAGCTCGACTCTTGAGATAGAGCACTTGACCCATTATATATCTAACCTCCTAACTTTAAAATAACACATTCAAGATATAAAATACTTCGATTAGAACGTGATTGAACTACATATCTGTTTATAAAGTCTACCATACTAGCCAATTTTAATTAATACTAAAATTTTTCATGATGAATCTTATCCGGAAACCAATACCAAATTTGAGCACAACCCGAATTTGAACCAGTCAATCTAAACATGTCACCTAAATATAAATATTCCATCAAGTAATGTAAATCTAATTCAAATTGATTAAATGAATTAATGGTCTGTTAGGTGCAGTCAAATTCTATGTAACTTTTATTTTCTCCATATGGTTGGGGGGGTGATGGACTATATACAAATTATGTATTTTTTCTGATGTATTTTGATAGTTAAGCGAGAATGGGACAATATACAAATTAACGAAGTCCGAAATCATGATTAAAAATGTAAAACTATACGGATCGATAAGGTATGAATTAATCTATGCTTTTACATGAACCAAATATTAGCTGTTTTAAATTGTAATATTCTTCTAAAATAATGACCTGGAGATTTTGAAAATTACACCAACCCAAACCTCAATGTTGTAAAATAGGGGGAAGATATTTTGAAAGTCATCGCATATGATTTTTTTAAAGAAGATAAAATTTTATAATTTACAAAAAATATAGATCAAAGATACTATAAAGAAACAGAAAGTACAAGAGTTCCTGTTAGAATAATATTGTGGGACATGGAATAATAATTAAATTATTACCAAATTCTAAGTTCCATTTTAGATTAATGGGACAAAAAGAATATTGGTAAACTATTCTAAGTTGAACTGAATATAACACTAAAAAAAATTCCCAAGTAGCTATAAATATCTTTGAGATTTTTTTCCCTTTTATTTGAGCATTTTAAAAATAATAAATTTGATTAAAGTTCCTAACATCCTAAAATTTAAATATATTAAATCTCAAATTTAATTCCATGTTGCTTCTATTATAAGATGTAAATATTTACATCTCATATAAACTTAAAGAAAATTTTTGTCCAAATAATTATACAAATTAATCTTAATTAATCCCTAACGATGAAAAAAATACTTAAAAATGCTAATATTAGATGTTAACTACATCGAAACAAGATTATTAAGACACCTATACAAAAAAAGAATCATACGAGCAAGTAAAGTTATATTCAACTTATAACCCTTGTCATATCAAGCATGTTGTAAGTTTATGATATGTGATTTTACCTCCACGTTTCCTAACTCTTGTCCGTTAAAATTCCATAATCGAGAAGAAGTAAATTTGATATGGGGCTAGAGAAAGAGAGGGTTTTGGGGGTAGACATACCTATTCACATATAGAAGCCTCTCTAGTTCTTCTCCTTTTTCAAGTGACAAAATGATGGGAGGAATCCCTCTTTCCCAGAACCTTTAATTTGCCAAAGCTAATTAAAGAAGAAAGTACGTACATGCAAGTTTTTAGTTCTAACACAACTCTTTTCAAGTTCAACTACTTATATAGTGTACACGTAACTTTGGCTATGGGAAACCACTTACCATTTTCCTTCCTTTTTGTGAGAGACAAATTAAGCACATAGACATGTTTAATTTGGCCTTGGCTTGATACTTCAAATAAAAATAAAGAACATGAAACAACTTTTAATTTTAAATTTTGAGAGGTTTGATTTGGATCACTATAAATTTAAACGTTAAATTAACATTTTATATTTAAAAATCGTGTTCTATATCTAACGAAATGTATCTAACTAATTTTACAGTTTACTAGTGCAGTATCATATTTTCATAAATAAAATGTGTATAACATAAAGAAAATAATACTTCTTAGTTTGAATATACAACCTGCTTTTATTAAAAAAAAAAAAAAGAATATATGTAGCACTAATCTTAAAACTCATATTATATATCATAGTCTGAAATTAAAAAAAAAAAAAAGGACAAAGAAGATAAAGATGATGATGTTCAATAACTTTTGATTGGCTTCAAAAGAATTTAAGGGCTAAGGATGCCACTTCGAAAGTTCACACGAGCCACCTAAGTCGGAGAATTGGAATTTCTTGTAGAAGGCCTTCTTGCTAAGCTTAACAAGGTTGCATCCGACTCTTAGCTGACTTGGAAACTTTTTCTCTCTCATATATTCCTGTCAAATTTGATGGATTTTAGTTAATTTAACTGATACTATTTTATAAATAAAATTTATAAATTTAAATTTTATATATGGTGAATTACGACTAAAAGTCTGTTCTTTTTAATTGTAAGGTTGCAAGTAGTTATAAGAAACTGCAAGGATTGTATGATAGTTGTAAATTTATTTATAAAAAATTGTAAAAATTGGTAAGTAATTGTAAGCATCTGTAAAAGTTGTAAGAAACTATAAGCAAATATATGAAATTATAAAGTTGTAAGTTAAATTTAAAACAAAGACCGTGTTTATACTATAATCTTTAAGATCATGCAGAACAAAAAGAGAGATTATTTATTGTAGAATTATAGCATTTTTTTTTTAATCTTGTTATGATCGAAATACAAACATTTGTTTTCTCAATATACACGTCAGACTTAATCTTTATTTTCCCGATCATATAAATAATTTCCTCCGTAATTAACTTATTTGTAATTAATTTTTTCCTAACAACCTAACCTATATAGTTATGGATAACAAAATAAAGTGTTCTCTGCCCCCAATATTGGCTTAAATATATGTATAACTGTCCTTTATTTTCTTTTACCCCCGACGCATGATCACCTTCCTAACCGCAATCAGGTTCCAATTATAATTTATGATAATATTAGTATGATCCTTCATGTTAATATTTATGTTATCTTATGGACGGTGAAAGTAAGGCAGCTTTGGCTATTTAGATTTTAAAACAAAAAACTTATCCCTCTGTCTATGAATTAGAGTAAAATTTACAATTATTGCTCATAGTTTAAGCATATGATGCCTATTCTAATTTGTACCCCTCTAAAAGTGGTGGATTCGTGGCTCATAGAGCTTTAAAACTTTTTACAGTTTCTTATATTTTTTACATTTTTTTACAACTCCTTATAACTTTTTATAACTAATTTTGTAACTATATTATAACTTCATACATTTCTTCTTATAACCTTATAACTCCTTACACCTAAATAAAACAGACTAGTAAATAAACAATTTATCTTAAAAAATAAAAATAACACAAGGAAATGCATCCACTTTTCGAATTACATGTGCTCATTAAAACCTGGTGGTGCTGTTACCCTTGGAATTTTCCACGTTCCAAATTGCTGTGTGGATCAAATGCTTGTAATCCGTAAGTGTCGCATGAGAAGTGTCAAGACCTTAAGACAAACAAGTTGTTTTCAAATTCTAATTCTTGTGGAAACTTCTGGGCTTTACTTACACGTGGGCTCAATTTTGACGATAAATTGAATCGAATAAACTTGGACCACGAGCCCATGATAACTTTATACTTGCTTAAAGAATAACTACACAAATCTATTTTTTAAAGCTTTGTAAAAACGTAATGTCTCTATCTTTTCATTCATTTCGTTGGTCCGGTGATGAAAATTCAGTTTCATTTGTAAGCTTGAGTTATGATCGGACTAAAACAGTGTGACGGAAATCGGTTTAGTCTACAAAAAGCGAACTAGAGTAAAAAAAAAAACAAACTATCTAAAAATAGAAACATTTCAAAAATAGAAAGTTTCCAAAAATGGAAAGTTCTATGGGCCGAGTGCCGACCTCTTTTTTCCTTCCAATTGGTCCAAATTAAGTTTGGGCTCCCAAGCCTAGTCTCAAACCAACACCAATCCCCAAGCCTGCCAAACGCAGCGCTTCACTCCCTTTCGGCGTTCAAAGGAGCCGCTTTTTCCCATGCCTCAAGTTAGGTCATTCAAGAGTCCGGCGTCGGACTCCGGGATCCTCTCGAACGATGACATTTTGGATGGTTTAGCTTCCTGAATTTTCCTCTATCCATTTTTGGAGATTTCAGCCCGCCTTATCATTTCGGCTGACGACTTTGAGGCTAAGTTTAGGGTTTCCTAAACCCTAAAATTTACTATAAATAGACGACTCTTTTCCCCTCATTTGACACACCAATTCAGTTGGAAAAATCCCCTATTTATGCGAAATTCTTTCACTCTCTCTTCTCTCTATTCTCCGTCACTTCTACTCACACAAAAAGCTTTCATTTCGCCTTTTCTTTCACGTTGCCTTACCGCTACTCTTCCGAAATTTGATCGAGACTCATGCCTGGTACGTGGGTCAACCTAAGGGCATTGTTCCACCAATGAAGTTTATTTTTGTATTTTTATTTAATTTCTATCCTTTTATCACTTTTCATATTGTGGATTAAAAATGTATTCACTTTACTTTCTACCCCGCTAGTTGTAATTTTCTTTATTGCTTTTATTTATTTATTTATTACTTTCATTTAATTGCTTTATTTACCGCTTGTAAGCACGTTTTGTTTGCCTATTTTTGCCTATTGCATGTTGTTTTGCTTGACTTTCTCAATGTGATTTAAACTCATCTTTTTAATTAGTAGAGATCGTCTTTTGATGAGCGGAATGAAGAGTGTCCCTCTTTGTTTCGTACCTTTTCTCTTGAACGCCATATCATTGGTTTAAGACTGATGGAGTCCTTTTTAAAATCTTTTCTAATTTTGAGTCTTTGTACCGAATTTGGAAAAGTGCTTCTTTTGATTTTTGTTAGTTTTTATTTTCAAAACCGAATGGCGACTTTCCTTTTCAATCTTTTTATTCTAAACTTGCATCTTGACTTTTAGGAATTGGTAAAAAGTGGAAATCTAGCCGACAACGTTAGCTATCCGACCCATTTGAGTTTTGTGGTGGTGATATTTTTATTTTAGTCCTTCCGATTAAAGCAGGCATCCCGAGACTTCTAAAATCACTTTAAAAAATAAAATAATTTCTTAATAACCGCTAATCAAACCTTTCTTAAAAATATCTCTTTCAAAAGGTTTATCGCTTGTTTGATAAGCACACCTCGCGTGAAACCAATATTAGTGGAGAAACTTGATCTACTCCTTCGGGACGAGTCGTGGCTTCTACAGAGCTTCAATCACAAATCTATTACTATTATAAAATGAAGAATCACATACATTGACTTCTATTGGAGTAATTTGCAGAGGTCAAGCTAACTATAACGTCGATCTAGGAATTCATATACCATACTCTTGGTAGTGGCTTTGCCGGAGAGAATCAAACTTGTTCGTGTTGGGAACATGGGGCTGGTTCGTGTTCGTTGGTTGGGGAGCTATCTAGGTTGGGCATGGCAAAGGAAAAGGAGGAAGAAGGGAAAGTGGAGAGAGAGTGTGAGACATTTTGTCATATGACACGAAGCAATAAGTAAATTATAGTGGTTAAACTACCTAACTAGGTGGTTTAAATAAAAAAGAAAAAGAATCCTTTTTAAACTCAAATATTACCTATTTTACATATCTATATTTTCTCTCTCCTCAGTCATTCTCTCTTTACTCTCTCTCTATTGAAGATCAATTTAAAATCGTACGTCTTCACTCGTGTCAACAATGATGGAAGAAATCGTCACAGTCTTCATGTCTACACTTGACAGACCTTGAAATCATTCAATTGAAATTTCGAAAACAAATTAGGTTAATTAAAGCAATGTAAGGATTGATTGAAAAACAGGGGGTTAGGAGAGACAAAGGTGACGAACAAACCTTAGAGCTATCAGCGGAAATGTAGTGGTGGAATTTGATGAGTAGTCGACGAGAGATGGTGAGGGGTGAACGTCAAAAGCAAAGAAACTTGAGAGGTTATGTGGTTAATGCCATTGATGGAAGTGTTGAAACTTTTCCGCATTACTTGCTCTATTGCTATCACGATTGCTTCGCTACTCGATCTTTCTCGGGTTTATTTTTCAATTCCGTTTTGATCCGGAAATTCTCCGGTGTAGTTTGTGTTTCGAATTTTTCAAGTTCTTTTGTGCTTTGATGAATTTGTCTTATTTACGTATGAATATGTGTTTCTTTAAGGTATGATTTGTTATGTATCAATGAATATGATATTTTTCTTTAATGAATTTATTTTTTTATATTGATGAATATGATACTTTTTTGATGAATTTATCTTCTATATTTTTTAATGTGTTTTTGATAATCTAAATCTTGTATTGTTGGATATACTATTATATAAGATATGTTGTTTTATAAGTATGTGAATTTTAGTGATAATATGTTAATTACTACTGATGAATACTTACTAATCCTTAATGAAATTATCTTATATTAAATTGCATATTTTTTAGACGAATATATCAATTTTAGTGATGGGTATACTAATTATGTTCTGAATATTTACTAATTATCATAAATATTATGCAGAGAACTAAACAATAAAAGTTCATGCAAGTTCTTGGAGAAAAAAGTGTTGAATATGCAAAAAGAGATGGATCAATATGGACAAATATAGACGTATTTTTAAAAATTTATCAATATTGTTGTAAAATTCATCGGTATTGTTGCAAAACTAACCCTAGTTGACTTGATTTCAAGACACCATTCACTAATTTTTCAAAGTATGAGATATTAAAAAAATTAGTGTTAAAGGTATAGATATGGAGTAAATCGATAGTTCGGAATACTATGAATAACATGGTGTAAATTTTGAAATATTAAAATCCAATAATCCCTTTTTATAAGGTCCAATCTAGAATTACATATGAACGAGCATAATCCTAATAAATGAGTTATATTATTTTTAAATTTGAGTTTAGTTGTTAATTAATTTCGGTCATTTGGTTGTGTATAATTATTATTTAGTTAATACTATGGATTATTGCTTACTTGCTTCTTGAGTTGGAGCAACATTCTGCACTAAACTTGAGTTAATTATTGCTTGCTAGGTTGCTTATTTCAATTTTAAAATTTTAAAAGGATTTAACAGCTCGATGGAGTACCCTGGAATCGAAATTAGACCCTACGGTTCATGTTTAAGTTCCTAAAGTTTAGGAACCGATCAAATAGGTTCATATTCGGGTTCTTAAAATTCAGGAACCGGTCAAACAAAAGGTTCAGATTCAGATTCTTAGTTTTAAAGGAAGATACTTGAAACCACTCACCCCTACTAGTGAAAGTCGGTATGGAAGATATGCATTAATGTAATATTTGGTTGAATATAATGCAATTTTTGTAAAGCAATTATGAACTACAAACCATCTTTGGTTCCTGGATTGCACAGTGGTGGTTCATTCTGAAGACAAGAACATGGCTATCCTTGAGGTGATGAAGGAAACCTTACGTAAAGCCTAGGACTACAACATTCCCAAAATGGAGATCAACTTGGAGGAAGATGTTATTCAGTGTATCAAAAGAAATCTAGAGGCTAACAGTTCTGACCCATTGACTATGTTATTGGACAGGTCCTGGAACTGATCCAAAGAAAATGGAAGGTGACGATTAATGATGCTTTTGGGGCAGTTAATCTTGATGTAGCTGCACTAGCCATCACAGATAATGATCAGTTGGAACTAGTCACTCTTCACACGCTTCACCCTCCGCATGTTCAATGGATTATTCATGGTGAGGAGAGAGTTCTCCAAATCAGCCAGGAAATGGTGGACAAATGGGATCACTTGGTGGCTATCTCAAACAAAACTTAATCTGCATCACCACTGTTTTTATTGGCCTGGGTTTTAGCTTTTGCTTCCATCCCATGTTAGTCTATATGCTTTGATTTGCTCTACGTGTTTGGTGTGGTTGTTGTTGCTTTCCTATGGATGCGGTAAGTTGAACTTCCTCATGTCATGCGCCTTTTAATATAGCTTCGTTTTCTTTCCAAAAAAATTATGATTAGTTTGTGTTATGATTAAAAAGTAAGTTTTTTTTGTGATACTTTCATACAGCAAAATAAAATAATGAGATTTGCACCAAAAACATAAATAAATAATGGATTTACAATGACAAACTTATATACGTTCCGAGATTGATTAAGTCCAGCTAAAAGCTATATCTATTGTATTTACAATTTTTCAAAGAAAGAACACATAAAAGGTTTTTTTAAGGACATCAACCGATTGGAAACCGATTCGGGTATTTCTCACACAGTTTCACTCACCCGACACATCACCTGGCTGACTCGGGTCTAATAAGTTGGATAAGGGAGGAATCGACTCAAGATAACCCTTAACGGGCCAGGTAAAGGCCCCAAAGCCCACTAGGGCTAAGGTTTCCTAAACCATGGTAAAAGTACCATTTTACCCCTTTAAAATCTCCTATAAATACTCATCTTTTCACACATCCCAAGGTATGCTTTTAATGCTCATTTGACAAGACATCTCATTGGAAGATAATCATTCAAGCTTCTAAGCTCCCAATTCTCATTCATAACGTTCATCGGTGTTCATCGACACACATTCATCCCCGAGAACTTCCATCTTCGGAAATCTTCTCGTCTCCCAAGGAATCCCTCACGCACATCGAGGAAGATCTCCTCGATCCTTTCAATCAAATCGGATACTAACTTGAGCGTCGGAGGGCGTTCCCGGGATCCACCACCCGGGGCTTTGCCTTTTGCGGGTTCGAGCGAGTCATCACTCGGCTCGGATCGCTCGTGCCACGTCCTCGGAACAGGAGCAGTAAATCCTTCCTCTCTCCGAATCATCATCCACTTCATCAACTCAGATTTCTCTGGAAACAGAAACTTTTTTCCTCATCTATGTTTGTCCCCTACTTGTTGCACCCACAACAAACAATTTTTGACTAAAAATCGAAGTAAAAATATACAAATATACATCACATTTGCAATTTGGTAGTATTGTAGGCTTTAATTCATATCAAGGATATCATGAAAATTTAAAAGGAGGTAAAAATTAATGAAAGGCCAAGGTTTTAAAAATTAATACAACCAATCTTGGAGGGAATGGATGCTAATTAAGTAGCTCATTTACCAGCATTCTTTGATAGTAATCCTTTAGCTATGGTCAATTTTCACATTGTTTGTTCAGAATAAAGAGAAGTATAAATGCTGATATAGACAGTATTTAAGGTCCATATCTTTTATAACAATCTGCAAAAAAATAAAAAATAAAAAAAGGTTTCTTCCATGAGCAAGAGGTATTTAAATGAATCCTCTTAATTGAGGAACACAGAAAAGTTATGGAAGAACTCATCAGTACAAAGAAGGTAAATTTAAACCCAAGTCTTTGATAACAATTCTCTAAAATTTTATCAATTGAATTGATTGACATCCACATTACTTGATGGACAAGGTTTGCTACCAATTGGAAAATCCTTCGAATGTTTTGAATAGAGGGGCCACCTAGCAAAATCCACTTAGCACCAAATACTTGGTAACCTACCAATCTACCACATTAGTAACAATCCTATTGCTTCATAGATAGCTCAATAAAGTTTACTGACTTGAATGGAAGAGATTGCATACATATCACAGGAAGATAGAAGACATGATTTACAAATTACAGAACAAAAAGGGATAAAAGTTCTATCTTTCTCAGAATTTCATTACATTACTTGCAGCATTTCACAAGTGACCAAATTGACATTCAGATTCACAGATGTGTGAGATAATTAGCAATACTGAATCACATATTTTATAGCCTCTCATTTTTCTGCATGCCCATTCGACGTTGCCTCGAGCTCAGCTACAGCTTGCTGTTTTGTCCAAAGCAAAATTCAGATGATGTAACTTTAGTATGATGCAGACCTCCAAACCCATGCATTTGTAAACAAGAAAATAACAAGGTTTTTTCTTTTTCTAACCCTTTTTATGGGTTTTTTTGGTGGGGGAGGGGAGCAGCGAATGTCAAATACCTTAATGCAAGACAATGTATACTGCACGTCAGTTGTAGAGATCTGGTGGTGCATTACAATCCGGATTCTGTAAATGTGACAAATTGTCTGATTAATTGCCAACAGTTTAACATAATTCATTGGAAAAAGCAATGCCGGTGTTGTATGGGTCCTGTCTAAGCAGGGTACAGGAGATCCAGATCCAGATATAAGCAAAAAGAGTACACTTGAAAATTTATTTTTCAAGAAGTATGCACCGAACTTTTGCCAAAACACAGCTTGTCTTTGTGGGTCAGTTGGAAAAAGTCTCCATATTCTTGGGCAACAAACAAGGGCGGGGTTGTGTACCCCTAGACTTCTCCAGAGCCCGAACTGAGGTAGGTTATGATGGGTTATTCTTGATTTTCCATTCTTCATGTGTTCCAAAAGGAAAAATGAACCAACTAGGTCTCTTCAAAACTTGTAGCTATAGTTCTATCGTGTTTAAATTTCTTGAGCTATTCAAGATGTAAAGAAAAAGAGATACACACCTATACACGTTATCTTGCTGCATGACCAATATACCATGCTCCTCCAAGTGCTTGCATAATTTCAGTGCTGTCATGTTAGAACTTTCACATATATTGACGTAAACCTGAGACAAAGGAAAGTCAGCACAACAATAAAAGGTTTAACGGAAGCTTATGTTGTTATGTGGACTCGGCTTCATATACAACTTCTTTCTGGGTGTCTGACTAGTCCATTTTTTATAATCTCTGTATGTTTTTGGTGTGTATTAAAAAAATGAGGCACCAAGTATCTATTGCTCATGTCAAAGCATCAAGTTTGGCTCCCGGTACTGGAGAAGCAATTACAACTTATGTTACTCAGATTTGGCCATACTTATGTCGAAGAGTGTTAAGTGTCTGACATGGTTTACCATGTCATACTCGGCATTTTTTCCAAAGAATTAAGAGCCAAGTGTCCATGCCCATGTCTAAATGTCAACTTGTCTAGTGTCTGACAAGGTTCTTAGGGCAAAAACAAAGAGTCAAAGTAACTTAGATTACAACAACGGAAAAAGACACCCAGTATTGATCATGTCAAAGTTAGGAATGGGGACATTCAGATGTAGGTAAGCAAAGAGACTGCTTTCAATACCCACATAAATAAATAAATAGATAAAAGCCGATGGCTTGTTCAAGTGGTGAGAAAGACAGCCGGACATGAATCTATCTGAATAAACTGCTCTGAGAACTGATAAAAATATGCATACAGAATACTTACAATATTGGTCTCAACCGAGTCAACGTCCACTTTTAGCCCCGTAATTTGGTTCAGTCCACCTGTAGGTTGACATGATCCCCAGAAACTGTTTAGAAGAATGCAGGAGTTGCAGAAATTTGTTGTTTCAACTTTAAAGTTAATGCGAGATACAATCCACAATGTTATAAGTATGCAGGGATACAACACAGTTAAGTGGAAAGGGCATAAAGTAGTTGCAAAAGATGTATAACCTGCTAATTGTTTGGCTTTCTTGTGGTCATCTTCAAGCTTTTTCACATTTTCTTGTACTGCAACAAGCGCCGCAGCACATAAGATTCCAATCTGTCTCATCCCGCCTCCTAAAGTTTTTCTTAGTATCTTTGCCTTACAATTCAATAGGAGAAGACAAATTTCATTTAGTTAGGGACTTAGGGTGTGTTGGGTAAAATTAAATGTTTTAGTAGTGGTTAATTGTTTTAGTACTTATTAACTGTTTTATTAGCGATTAGCTGTTACTGACTAGTGGTTAGTGGTTAGATGTTCAACTAGTGATTTGACATAAGTGTATTCGGTAATAGTAGTTTAAGTAACAGATTTGTATAAAATGACTTAAAAAGACATAATTGATAAAAACTTTTAGAAAATAAAAAGGAGAATTTTGGAAATTATGTACAAACACTAGGTATTGTTTTTGAAAACGTTACTCTAAGTAGCTTTTTGAAAACACTACCTAAAACTCTAATCACTATGTCAAACACTACTTTGCCAAACACTTACATTTTTGACAAGAAGTTCTCTGTCTACTTCAAGATTTCGGCAATACCTTGTTTATGAAGCTCTTTGAACCAACAACGACAGTTCCGACAGGTGCTCCCAGTCCTTTTGACAGGCATACCTTGATTCATGTATTAGCAATACATATCAGGGGAATATGTAGAAGCATGTACGTTGAAGTTTCATAGCATACTATCTAAATCATGGACAAGCATTAGTTGTGAACAAAACAGGCAAAGCCAGCCAGCTCTGCTCAGGCTAAAAAGCCTTGGCAGGTTGGATCATTTATGGGCTTAGCCTGGCTTGGAAAAACTCCACTAGCTAGCATTCTTATACAACAGAAACAATATACTCCAAAAGACACCTGAGACTTTTGTTTGAGAGTAAATTTGAGATCTCTGAGAAGTACATCGACTAAGAGGGAATTACCGATACTGAATCTGCTGCTTTCACCAATCTGTCAACAGGAACCCCAAGGGCCTGCCAGCCAATGCATGTAAATTCAATCAGGCCAAAAGATTATGACATTGAAAGTTGAAATAAAGATTAAACTCTATGTGATGCCAATTTCATTCTGTGCTAACATCTTAGAACTTTCACTCACTGTTGCAGCATTGAAGATGCGGGCCCCATCTATATGAAGCTTCAACCCATGCTTCTTTGCTAGTTCTCCAACTTTGTCAGTGTACTCTACTGAAAGGCATCGACCACCACAACTGCAATGTCACAGAAATGCTGTCATGATCGTAACAGGTGATGCAAAATAATGATGGATAATAAAAGGATAGAGGGGGAAGATAGCAGATTGTTAATTGCTTTTTGTTTGGTTTGAGTTTGTCATCAAATCAACTGCATTACAGCAAAAACCACCCCCTGCCCCCTAGTGATTGGGACAGTATTACTGAATTACACATCTAAATTGAAGGCCTTGATCTGATTAAATGTGACAAAGATAGAATACTTCATGGGAGTGATAAGTGCCATTGCTGAGAACAAGAGAAGCAACATTATATGTTCTAGAAATACAACCTAGGAGAAATGAAACTGTGCTACTAAGATACTTGAAATTTAGCACTGATTAGACTGGTCTTTCAAGTTGGATCCAACTATTGGAAAATTTTGAATCTATGAACCATTTTATAGAACCTTCAAGCCAGTCAGGATCTGGCCAGGTTGTTCTGAGCTGGGGCCACACCTGGATCTGCTGTATTATTAGCAATACACTTAATGTAATTAATTGCAATTTGAGTTTGGCTCATATTAGGGCAGCCTTATATCAAATATGGATTAAATTTGGTTTCAAATTATCGAAGTTCAGTCATCAAGAGTACTCAAGTTCAGTTATCAAGTACTAGTCACTCTTGCTAGGTCAAATACACAGTTGAAAAGAGACCAAAAATTCATGCCACTTCTGCATTTGTCTTAAATAAATTCAACACTAAGACATTAGATAGCTTGTATTTGTCCAGAAACAGTAAAAAAGTGTAAACTTTAGGTTTTGTGTTTTGTATTTATGTGTCCTTGATTTTAGTCAGGTTTGGATGGTGTCACTGTGTCATGTCAACTGTTTCCAAGATTAACCATTGAATTGCTAGAATCAAAGTGAGCAGAGTGTAATGAAATGGGTCAAATCCACACCAGTTAACTCAGCAACAGCTTGTCAATCAGAAAGGCAACAACTTCTTTTGAAGGACAATACTTACTTGGCATGAGAATTCTCAAGGCAGATAAGCCTAGTGGCCGGATAATAAAGCTCCCTTTCGGATCCCTGATGGATGCTTCAATCAAATGCAAATCCATGGTTCCATCCTTGTTGTTCTTGACCGTTTTTGGATGGACCCCACCAATAGTAGAAATCCCACCATTCTCATAAACGTGAATGTGACAGTTATCCCCAAGAATGACTTCACTTCCCCTAACATCACAATGCACAAGCACACTAATGAGGTTACCCATAGTCCCAGATGGAACGAACAGGGCTGCCTCTTTGCCCATTATCCTAGCGATCTTTGTTTCAAGCTGGAGGGCAATGGGGTCATAGGCCAATGTGTCATCATCAACCTCAGCACTCGCCATTGCAGCACGCATTGATTCAGTCGGTTTGGTGACTGTGTCTGATCTCATGTCGATGACTCTTTTCACCATTGCAGCGGTATCTACAAAGATGATATGATGAGGAAAAATCAAAGAGACTTATAAAGCATGGGGAGAATTTGAGACAAGGGAATTAATAGCCTCAAAAGTCACACCTTGACAGGTGATCCTTTTGTTACATAGCAGTATGAAAATAGTAATGAACAAATTGGAGGACTGAAAAGAGCATTCTCATAAAATAACTGTCAACAATATTTCATTATTCATTCAGTTCAAGATGGTCAATTTGAAGATGAGCTACTCTGAGTGAGGAGGAATTGGGTTAGCTTAAGTCCATCAGTGATGGGTTCATACAGTTATTCCTTTCGCAACAATAAATCCAAGCAATAAAACAAGGCAGGCAGTAAAATTAGAAGCTCTCACAAAACAAAATAGGCAAATTCTGAAGGGAAAAAGAAGGAAATGATGTAAATATACAACCACCACACTTGACCAAGAAAGCAGAAAATTTCAATATTTAGAACAACCACTGAATGTAGGTTGAGACGCTTGAAGGGAGCAGTGTTCAGAGGTCAATATGTATGCAGCCTTGTCCCAGACAGGTGAGAAAGGCCATTTCTCAGCACAAAATTCATCTTGTAATGTTAAATTCATGCTACCTTTGTTACTGAGCTTTTTCATTTTACCTTAAGAACCCATGCAAAACACTCATCTGCATATGTCATCCTCCCAGGACATGAGAATTGTACATCCGGAAGATTAGCTCACTAAAATATAAAGGATAGCTCACTAAGGATGGATGGAACCTTAGAATTTTACTCACTAAAACATATTGTAATGCTCACCAAATCTTACTTGATGAGTTGTGCTTTATCTCCCAAGTTTAATTCACCCTCCGTGAGCTGTATTCTATGTTCTAGTGAGGAAATCTCTCGAGTGTAAAATTCTCCTATACACCAGGGACTCCGAGAGGAAGATATAGTTTGCGAACACTCCTATGTAGCTGTGAGAATTTACTAGTCACTCGGATTAAGTAGTGAACAAACCTTCCACCCGGGACTCTATGACGAAGATATAATTTGTGGACACCCATATGTGCTGTGAGTATCTACTTAAGGTCACCCGAACTAATCGTTTTACTTCAAATATCCATGTTTGATCCTCAATGGTGGACATCTTATACGAAAATGCATGCTGGGAATCCCAGCGAAACATGCAAAATTTCAGGAAAAAGAAAAATGATCCCAACACCTTGACAGGTACCATAAGTCTCATGCATCTCAAATAAGCAAACTAAAACGCAATATATTTGGGAAAATCCAAAGAGGACGAAGAGATAAATACACATACCATCATGAGCAACAGGTTTCCCCATACTGTATTCAATAGCCGTCTTTTTGTACCTTTTATTCGGCATTATCCCAACTAAGGATCAGAGGGAAAAAACGTATGAACCTAAAATCAGAAAATATGATAGTCGAAAATCCTAGATAAGAATAAGAAAATATTTCATCCAACTCAACTAATTAAAAATGTCCAACCAAATCAACTAGAGGTGGATAATTGAATATTTTTGCAAGATGGTTTCACTTATAACAATCTTGATAGAAGAATAGGTAGGTAATACTCTTCAATATTTCTTTTTTTTTTTTGTCACTTTCTAAATTTTTAAAACCCCTCCCCAACAAACCAATATATATATATATATATATATATATATATATATATATATATATATATATATATACATTTAAATTAAATCTTATCTTATTAATATGTTTACTTTTTAAATAAAATATTTTTCATCATCCTATTAAATTCTATTATCTAATTCTTTCTAAATATTTATTTTTATTTTAATAGAAATTTACCTAATTAAAAATTCTATCATTTTAACGATTTTTAAGATTAATCTGCATTTGCCTTTTTTAAGATTAGGCGCCACTTTCTTGACATTAGAAAACCACATAAAAATAAAAAATAAAAAAATAAGAGGAGAAGAAAGTGGCACCCAATTATTTTAATGGAAGCAGAGGTCATGGTGTAATTGGGGTGAAATGCATATTAATCTCAAGAAAAAAATAAAGTGGTGCGAGTTTAAAAAGAAAAAAAAATTGGGAGGATAAGAAAATGGTGCCTAGGAAAAATTGTAGATTAATCTCAAAAAATTGTTAAAATGGTAGAATTTTTATTTACATAAATTTCTATTAAGATAGAAATAAATAATTTAGAAAGAATTAGATAATGAGATCCAATATAATGATAAAAATATATTTTATTTAAAAAAATATATTAACAAAATAAGATTTTATTTAAATGGATATAAATACCTCTTACGGTTAGAATAATCTAATTAATGACAAGTTTGAACTGTATATGCAGTTTGTATGTGTTAGGAATGATTGCTAGGAAAGTAGATCTACATCCGCAATTTCCTTTTTGGTACGCTGAAAATTAATACAAATGAATTTAGAGAGAGAGAGAGAGAGAGAGGATTGGGGGAGTTAAACATACATACCTATTCACAGATAGGTGCCTCTCAACTTCTCCTTTGCAAGTGATTAAATGTGATAGTTTTTATTTGTAATACGACTCTCCTCAACTTCAACTACGATATATATAGCTCGTGTATATGGCCTATGCTCCTTTTCTTCCCTTTTTTTTTTTTTTATTCAGAAAAAGAAAGCACGTCAATAAATTTAGTTTGATCTATAATAGATAATACAAAAATTAAAAATGTGATACTATTAATTAGTTTCAATTATGAGAGGTTTTGATTACTATAATAATTTAAATCGATGATGTACTCCTATCTGACTAGATTTTATAGCTAACTTAGTCATCAAATTATCCAAGTAGTTTAATTAGTGTCAACTATTTCCAATATATATATATATATATATATATATTATGATCTATTATGAAATTTGGAGTATAAATAATAATACTTTTTTTTTATTGAAGTCAAAAGGTTAGAAGAAAAATACATAGATAACATTATTTTTATACGTGAGGATCATCTTAACACAAAAGTTATAGTGAGACAAGGTTTTTATAAAATAATTTTTTAAATTATTAAAGTAACCAATAACTCATTTTAAAGTGATTTATTAACTTATCGTGACTAATTCATTACTATTGTTGTTATTATCCCATCCCGAGATATTAAGAGAGAGAGATACCAATGCTCGAACCCCAAACCTCAAGTTTGAAACCCAAAGTCGGGACTGCCAGTGAATGGGGGCACCGGTAATTCATTACTGTAAATAAAGGGAGATGTGCCATAACTTCCATTGTCTCAAAAGGACGAAAAAGATAAAGACCACTTCGAAAGTTGACACAATCCATCTACGTTAATAGTATCCGAAGGACTTATTTGACTTATTATTATTTACATGTGCCATAACTTCCAACTCCAAATTGGTCACATGTAAATCACATTGAATACTAAATTTTTAATCAATTATTTAAAATAAAACATAATATTATGGTGCCATTTTTCGATTATTATGAATATACATGGTAATCGGGTTATTCGGTTCGGGTTAACTTTAAGTTGATCTTGTTCGGGTCCGGTTTGGTTTCGGGTTCGAGTCAACTTTGCTTCGGGTAAACTTCAAGTAGATCTCGTTTGGGTCCGTTCGATTTTGGTTCAGTTCAATTTCGGGTCAATCTCGTTCGGGTTCGATTCGGGTTAATTTCGGATCGGGTCGTAATCGGGTCACTTTTTGGGTCAAAATCGATTCAAAATTGTACCCCTATAAGCACAAAAGTCCATCCTTTAAAAAATGTGGGTTGGGTCACTTTTATTTGGGTTAAATCAGTTCGGGTCAGATTCGGTTCGGTTTGGTTTCGGTTTGAGTCATTTTGATTCGGGTCGGAATCGGGCTCATTAGATTTCGGGTCGGATCGGATCGGGTCGGTTCATTTTGGTTTTCGGGTTAAAATCGGTTCAACTATTTCGGATGTCGATTCGGTTTGGTTTGGTTTGGGTTTCGGGTCGTTCGGTTGATACGTTTAGTTCGAGTCGGTTTTGCGAGGTCTAATTATGAAGCCAAACGATTAATTATGTGTACACCATTGCATATATTGACAAACTGTTTTGTTATTCAATAAAGTAAGGTGAATAGATCCAACTTTCTTTTGTACTTACAACATGAAACATACCTCCAATCATGTTCCCTTCTGATATATAGTGATAATCTCAATTATTACAAAAAAAATGTGTATAATCTAAATTCTTAAATAATAAACGTGTAGGCAAAGAATACATATAGTGATAATCTCAATTATGACAAAAAAAAATGTGTATAATCTAAATTTTTAAATAATAAACGTGTAGGCAAAGAATACATAATAAAAAGATCTAAATTATTTTCAATTTCTGTTATTTCCCATCTATGAAAACTTTGTTTAAGTGATGTTATATATAGCCGACAAGTGTTCACATTACAATTATTATTACATGATTTTTTTGAAATTATATATATCTTACATGAAGAAACACCTTAAGCGTCTTTTCTCTATTTAAAAATTATTATACTATGTAATAAATGAAAAACATGGTATGATTGATTAGTAGAATTGTATTACAGCTTGTAAATAAGGTAAAATTATCATTTTATCCTTAATTTTTCATATTTATAAAATTACACTACGGACATAGGGTTGATTCAATTATGTGGCATTTGAAACTTGTTGGTGTAACTAAGGATTATTAAAATTTTATATACATAATTAATTATAATTATCAACAAAAATTAATGACTTTAGATCCTAAAATACACCGATATAAGTTAGGGCAAGATATTTAAGATTGTTTTCATATAAAACATACTCCCTCCGTTTCAAAATTCTTGTCGTTTTAAGATCATGAGAGAGTACCAAGGAAACATTGAATGCATGACAAAATTTGTATTAAAAGACCAAGTTGCCCTAAGTTTTTATTGAAAATCAATAAGAAAAGGAGAAAAGAAGAGAAATAAAGTAATTAATAAGGACAAAATTGGTAAACTAGTCATTACTATCTCATTGGAATTGTAAAGTGACAAGTATTATAAAACGAAAAAAATTAGTTAAAGTGACATGTATTTTAAAACGGATGGAGTATAATCAACTTTTTTTAACTTACATATGGGCAACATATTTAAAATATACTACATGCGGATCATGTAGTGTTGATATATAAGAGTATACCTCGAAAATGTGAAAGCGTTTGATTTGCCGATTAGAGTTCCACGATCTTGTAAGTCCATCAAAGTCGAGATCCCACTAATTGTGTCCCTTCTTTGCCAGTAGAACACGATCCGTAGAGTCAACGTCGGTAGCTACTAGAGTCACCTGTGGAAAGTCGTGCCTTCAAACCCCTGAACTTAGATGGAAGATTTAGGAATCCGAGAGTTAGTCATGAGTAACTAATGCTCTCTATCTATTTATTCTTGTGTGTTTCTATTTTTCACCATCACTGATTTAAGAGTTAAGGAGTTGAGTCTATCTCAACTTTTTCAACTATCCTACTTATCTAAGAAGTTTTCCTGATAATTAGGAGTCTGAATTAGTGGTTTTAATGGACCTAAGGCACTGTATATTGACTTTGATCAACATGTGGCATAAGAGAAGTAATTAGATCCATTCTATCCACTGAAAGACTTTATCGAAAATGTTCATGGTATCCATTATCCACTGGTGTTAAATTTCATGCAGAGAGTACATTTTTTTCATAATTGTTTTTTTTGGAAAATGGTAACACCATTCATTTCTTACGGAATTAATTTAATTAAAAGTATACTTTTGGGAATAAAAACATCTATATTGACCCTTTAATCCAACTTAGAAATAATTTTATGCTACCTATGAGATGTGTACGAATATGTATTTTGAGCCTTGACAGTATGGTATATATATCCTCTTGTTTCTGTACAAAAAGTCTGCTGTTTCGCACAGTCCATGTCGCATAAACAGATGCTCGCAAAAAGTTTTGTATGGATCAACTTCTTTAGATTATGAAAGTCATAAATTTAATCCCATATTTCCTGTAAGTGGGTATGTTGCAGTCTCACACTTAATCTTGATAATGACCATTTCGATAAAATGAGTTGTTTGAGTAGCAGATCATTGTTTAGGTAATTGATAACTGTTAGCAAATAGCTATTCAATTGAGTGGTTGAATAAATGTGTTTGATAAATTTAGTGGTTGAGTTAGCTGATTATTGTAAATTGACGACAAAGGATATAGATATTTGCCAAATATAAATTAACGAAGGGATTTTTGGTCAAAAAAATATGAAATGCTACTTTTAAATGTGAAAAGTTAATATTCATAACTTTTCAAAAGCACTACTGGAAATGATAATTAAAACACTATCTTATTAAACACTAATATTTAATTAGTTAGTGTTTTAACTTAGTCAAAATACTAAAAATTACTCTAAACACTATTGTCAAACAGGGCCAATATTTACTCACAGAAAGGTCGTGCAATTAGAAGACTCAAAACACCTATTTTTTGAGTCTATTAAAATTAAATCATTGATAATGCTATTGCACAATTATTAGGCATGTATTTTATATAATACTGCATATTTTTTCTCCTTATTTATTGTGCATGCACGGTAACTTTTTTGTTTTTTTGGGTGTGTAAAATGCATGGTAATGTATAATATTAACCATTTTCTAATTTTGCAGAGATGAATTCCCAAGAGCAAATTTCATCATTTTAGCGAAAATATTTTGAATTGTTAAAGTTTAGATGCCTCTGGATTATTGAAAACTCCAACAAGAACGAAAACGATTGTGTTACATCGGGTGCTTCACATACTATACTAGCCATCCATCTTCCGTCAACACCAAATTCAAGGAGAAGAAACACGAAAGACATTATCCCAAGATGACTTCTCTTTAACAAATTTTTTTCCAGGGAAGATAAGATGAACAATAAAAACGGAAATCAAGAATGAACAACTAAATCATGGCATAATTACGTACCATGTATATTACTACCGATAATTACCTATTTATATTTCAGTAAGTCTTGTGTGAGACCGTCTCACGTTAATTTATAATGAATTAGAATAATTGTAGGACATTTATATGATTAATAATATTAATAATTAGTGACTAATCATATTTGAAATACTTCATTTTCTTGCATACGTTATGCTTGTAGTTAGTCATTGTGACCATTTGAAAGTATATTAAATATGACTAATAATATTATGATTGAGTGACTAATAATACTCAATGTTATTGAGTTATTCTATATTATACGAATGATCATATCTTACAAGTATGACTATTTAAAATATACTCATGTGTTGAAATAAATGTGACAAAGAAGGTGCATATATATTACTAATAGTATTACCAATGAATGACTAATAATATGTAGCCTTCATCTGTTTCGTATAATATGCTAGTATATGACTATTGATATATGACTCTCTGTTTTTACTATTATTTGTCAACCAGTTACCAGTTTAATAGATCACTATATGACTAATTGTTCTTTGTGTGTATGACTATAATTGTTGAAGATGAAATTCATACGCTTGTGGAAAAACTCATGGTAGATATTGACGACAAGGAGCTTATACTTAAATTAGGTGAGCATGAAGATGAATGGAAAATATCGACGAATTCATGGCGGATGCTTGAAGGAAACCTTGAAGAGAATTAACAGACAAACATCGACGAGTTGAAGTGTGATTAGGGTTTAGTAGAAGAATTTTAGAAAAGGAGAGAACTTTCCTTTTTTCTTTTTAGTTTTGGAAAGAGAGTGTGTGTTTACACTCTATTTCAGTTGCCTAAATTTTTCTTTAAAAAAATTCCATGTAAGTTGTCTCACGATAAGTTATCGTGAGACGGTCTCATATAAGAATTTATGTTTATGCTTTAAGTTTAATATTAGCATTTACATCGAGAATTCAGGTTTAGTCATTAGTCCCATCCTTTGTAGAAACTACCCGTAATAACTAACTTGCAAAATGGATATCATAAAGAGATTCGTTATTCTTGACCCCGCTTCACCTTAATTATTATTTGAACAAGTAAAAGTTATGTCTTGGTCCGAGTGGGGATAGCATTTCTCTTTTGGGGTAATTGGATCATCAAGAATTTCAAAGCGATTTTATAAAGTTTTAAAAGGAGTTAATATTTGTTTCTTAGATATGGCAATACATTAAAGTTAAACAAAATGATATTTTTCTCTCTAAATTAATGTATTATTTTTATTTTGAACAATGATGTCACCCTTTTCAGGTTGAACAACAAGCATTTAAACTTAAAACTCTCCCAACAAGTATAATTTTGGAAATTTGAACATATGTTTTCCTCCTTATTGGGATAAGGTCATTATTACTCAACAACCAGTGGTGGACCCAACGGGAGTTAGTGAGGTCAACCGACCCCCTCTCAAAAATAAATAAATTTTTTATGTAACAGAAAATAATATGAAAACACAATTGGATGAATTGGTAAGAGCCTTGGTATTCAAATGGGAGGTCTGTGGTTTGAGTCCTTTTGCAAGCAATCTCCCTTTCTTTTCAAAATTTAACTTTTGAACTTTTTCCTTTTATTTGCCTTCTTTAGCCACGAGCCCAGCTGCCCACGACACTCTAGCTCTACGTCGCTGCTGCCCACTGCACCACTGCCACCGTGCTACCGATGCCAACCCAGCCGTGAGACCCGAAGCCCTCCCTCTCCCACACACTCTCTTTCATCCCAGCCAACCACACCACGGCTAGTGGTCGCCGGCGCAAGCCCCAAACAATTGCAAGACACCGCCGTCCGCCACCACCCATCGGTGCACCTCTTCTCCTCTCCCGCACCACACACTCTCTTTGATTCCCAAATCTATAAGTTCACAGACTTCTAAATTTTTCAATTTCAATTCAATTTAAGGTATAATTTGTGTGATCTTAGATTTAATTTCTTTAATTGTATCCTTAATTTATGTGATTTTATTGATTTTTCAATTTCAATTCATTCATTCTTTAGACCAATTTCTCAATAGAGATTTGATTTTTATTGTTTAATTTTTATTATAGGTCAAAATATTTAGATATTTCAAAAAGATAGCTATGTGAAGATCGATTGTACGTGAACTTAGGTTTTGACTTTGAATATAAAAGACCTATGTGAATGCTCCGAGCGTGTGGCTCATTGAGCTTGTGTTGTTGATACTTCAATCATGTGGTTCGTTGAGTTTATGAATGTATTTCGTGCAGGGTTAATGCCTATGGGATTAACCATATTACGAGAAAACTCTGCTGAAATTTTCAGCTATGTACACTATTATTTAGTTTATTTCGACCCCTTCCGTAAATTCCCTGGTCCGCCACTGTCAGCAACACTTTGTTAATCTCTCGAAATGTATCATTAATGAGTCACACATATAAATATGTCCAATAAATAGTACACTGTTCAACAAAAGCTATGACAAAAGAGTTTAAAAGGAGAAGAAATTAAAATCAAGCAAAGTTAAACTCACATTGTGAATGTGTGATAGTGCTAATTATGCACACATCTAAGCTTGCCTATTTCTCCCCGCCCCAAAAAAAAAAAAAAAAAGAAATTGCTATTTTCTTTTAAATTTCTGCTGCTCCAAGTCAATAATTTATATGTTGCACTATGCCTATTTTGTGATCGATATAAAATTGTAATGGGGATATATTAAGGAAATTACTTCTACTGGTTCATGGATGAAATTTGTTTTAGGCTTATGGAGGTGCAAATAAAAGACTCTTCATTACATGGGGGAAGGGTAGGACCTATTTATTGGCTTTCAATCAAAATTTGAGATACAGGTTATTTTGCACCATAATTGAACATATATATATTTTCTAATTAGAGTTCGGAAATAAATTGATTTAAATCGACATACTAATAGATGAAGAGGACACTCAAATATAAGGGTTGATTTGATAGTCTTTTTCTCACACACGCATATATGCATATATATAGACCGATCTGAAAATAAATAAAGCAAATATTTCAAAATTTTTTAGAAGGAGCACATGGCGTGCAAAGAACTATATTGTACGTATATTCAACTAACTATACTATTAATAGCTTGCTTACTTGTGATTTTATTCTTTTAATTTATAAAATAGAAAGGTTACTTAGCTCTACAAGCCATATGATGTCAAATAAATTAACATTTATCATATCATAATGTACATTATTCTACCAATTACGCAAATAATAGCTCTCTTATTTGTGACTTTATTCATTTATAATTAGCTCTACTGTTATATATAACGTCAAATAGACTAATATTTGTAATAAAATTATATGATTTCGACCTTCAAAAGTCAGCATAGAAGTTTTATATAGTGATAAATAATCAACATGACGATTTTTATATAACGATAAATAATCAACATGATAATTTTATATAATAATAATAAATAAATAAATAGTCATAACAATAGCATGATGATTTTTGTAAAATGATACATAATCAGCATGCATGAAGATTTTATATAATAATGACAAATAATTACTCCTAACGTTCACATGATGATTTTTTCATATAAATTATCAGAATGATGATCAATAATTTTGCTATAAAATTTAATAAAATGCAATTTATGTACTTAATATTTAATTAATGCTTGCAATAAAGAGAAATATGTCATGTGTGATGAAATATTGTTAAAACCCAAAAATATAGATCTCATATATAGATATAGTAGCCCATGCTTGCACAAACTGTCGTTAAAATTCAAGTGTGAAAACAATAATCATATTGTATTTGTTTTGCACTAAATTATGTGTGTGGCACAGATTCTCCCTATTATATGTTATTTTATGTAATTTTTGTGATAAACAACTATACAACAACTTACCTCGAAAGATTTTTAATTCGTCACCTTTCTTGATTTTATGATTTAAATATACTCACATAGCTTAAAATGAGGATAATCATATTTTTCATCTATGTAACCTTTGGATTACTGATAAAGTGAAAATTTTTTATTTATTCTTGCAAATACTTTCACCATTTTCAAGGTAAAAAAATCCAACGTTAAAATATCTATAGCTCATAAAAAGTTGCCAAAAATATGTTTTACGTATTTAAAAGATTGAGAATTGGTGAATTAATATAATAAACGCTTGTGCGTATTTTTGACATTATCTTTTGAGATAGTGGTTAGTATTTTGGAGAAGTTAAAACACTAATTATTTAAAAATATGTTTGACAAAGTAGTGTTTGACATACCGCCATTAGAGGTTTATGTAGTGTTTTCGAAAGGTATTCAAAATAATGTTTTCAAAACCACTATCTATTGTTTGCATATATATTTCGAAACTCTTGAATTTATTTTCTAAAAGTTTTTATCTATCGTATCCTTTTAAAGCCCTGTTCGGTAACAGCGTTTGAAGTAACTTTTAGCGTTTTGACCAAGTCAAAACGCTAATCAACCAAATATTAGCGTTCGAGTAAGGTAGTGTTTTAACTAGTGTTTGCAGTAGCTTTTAGCGTTTCAAGTAGTGTTTCGAAAAGTTAAGAATATTAGCTTTTCACATTTGAAAGTAGCGTTTCATATTTTTTTGACAAAAAAACCCTTCATTCATTTATATTTGACAAATTATTTATATCCTTTTACGTCAATTCATAATAATCAGCTAAATCAACCGCTAAATTTACCGAACACATTTATTCAATCTGCTCAATTGAATAGCTATCGCCTACCTAAACAGACTATCGCCTACACAAACAGCTTATCCGCTACTCAAACGACTCATTTTGCCGAACCGGGCCTTAGTCATTTTATATAAATCTGCTACTTGAATAGCTACTGTTACCAAACACATTTATCTTAAATCGAGTAGTTGAACATCTAACCACTAATCACTAGTCCAACAACTAATCGCTAATGAAACAGACTAACAACTACTAAAACGTTTAACCACTACTAAAACAACTAATTTTACCAAACACACCCTTTGCCTTATAAGTGTCATACATTTCTTAAGTCTCCCTAATTGTGAACTCAATGCCACCCCTCTTCTCTTGTCTATATTGTTTGTGCTTTTGAACCTTCTTATGGCATATTTGGTTGGATGTAATCAAAGTGGTAATGTAATTAAATTGGTAATAATCATTACATTATCATGTTTGGTTACAATTTAGTAAAACAATCAAAATTACATTGTACTCACATTTACCTCTACCTATGCAATTACAATTATTTAGACATTCACTAAACAATCATGATTACATTCTTATGATCAAATTTTAATTCACTTGCAATAATTCTCTCTCTATCCCATATCTTTTTCTCTCTCATCATTCACAAACAAATAACTCATCTATTTGAGAAAAAAATTAATTTTCTTTCTTATATTATCTTAATATATGATATGATCGGTTAGTGATTAAGAGAAAAATTCAACTTCAACAGTTTGAATTTAAAATTTGACTATTCAATTACAAATATAAAGAAAACTTAAATGTAAAATTTTAAGATCAAAATTTTTTCACATGTTAACATTTATCTTTAATTCAACAAACATTTATCATCACTAAAATAATTCAGTTGATATTTTTTATGAATAAAAAAATTTAAAAATTGATTATATATATATATAATAGAAGAGATTAAAAAGAGTTCAAATATAAATTTCAAGTTTAAACTTTTTTCATTTGGATAACATTTATCTTCACTAAAATAAACATTTATCCTCACTAGAATAATCTAGTTGATATTTTTTCCACCAAACAAATTTAAAATTAAAAAATATGATAGAAAATCTCAAATATGATTTTGAATTTAAAATTTTTTATTTGGATAACATTTATCTCCACTAGGATAAATATTTATTGCCATTAGAATAATTTAGTTGATATTTTTTGCCTCAAAAAAAATTTAACGCTTGATTATATTTGATAGAAAATATTAAAAAAGAGCTCAAAATTTTATTTAGATAACATTTATCTCCACTACGATTATTTAATTACTATTTTTTACTGTTAAAATAATTTATTACCTTTGTTATTACTTTACACTTTTTATATAACCAAATATGGCAATGTAATTATTATCCCATTACATTGCATACCTAATTATACTACATAGTTGATTACATGACACCCCTATTGCATTACATCCAATCAAATGCCACATTAAAGCCTTAAATTTTATGGAGTATATGTCTATTTAACATGATATTCAAGAAATAGAGCAAGAAATATAGTGGAATCGATTTGGATGTAAGATATTCAAAAATATACAACAAGACAAAATAAAGATGAACATCGAAATTTTACATGGAAACCCAAAATAGGTAGAAAACCAAGGGCAGAAATATGAAATCCACTAAAACAAATGAGTACAAAATTCAATTTGAAAAGGTATAAAAGCAAAACGAAATTCGAACAATAAGAGACTACAAGTACTTATCAAACATTCACTCACAACACCAAAAGTGGACAATTGCGATAAATACACAAAGACATATGGTGTAAAAGATGGATGATATTCAGTATGAATTTGGATGATCTTGGTGAATGAAAATGGTGGTGGAGGTTGAAGCTAGGCCATTACTAGTGATAAACAAGGCAATAAACAAGGTTATAAAACCAAAAATTATCCTTACAATAACCCCAAGCAATAGCTGAAAGCTAACCACAACTGCATGAAGACGAAAATCCACAAGCAAAATTGCAGAAATTGACCGCTGACACCCAACACGGGACATGTCCATTGACACAACCTACCCTTGTTAGGTGCTGGTGGTCTCCTTTTTCGATCGCCTTCAAGCACAGCTCATTTTACCTCGAGCACGGTCTGGCTGTAATGTTAAAGCAAATATAGGAGTAGTTTTTAAGTGAAATTTGGTCACCATACCTAAGAAATTACATTTGAAAGGATGATCATCACAATAGGTACATGTGAAATTATATCGTGAACATATTTTTCTAACCAAAATAAGTAAATCTAATATGATAATACTCATTTGTCCTTTGTGAAAAATGACACTTCAATTTACGACAAATGACACTAAGGCAATGACCAAATTGCACAAAGTCAATCACCAAACTTATACTATGAGAAAAATAAACAATCAAACTCTCACAAAATGAAGAAAAATTTATTAATAAGAGGTTTAAGGTAACTAAGAAAAACTTTATAAACTAAGCAATACTTTTACGATTGCGAAAATTGGGCGATTTTTTAACAACGAACGTAGATAGTTAAATATGTGTGTCTTTTATCAGCAAGTGTGAAAATGTTAGATATTACATGCAAAACATTGACAAATCTTATCATTTATGTAGATATCAATTAATTAAATTGATTATTTAGGAAATTATCAATGTCCCAATAAGCTTTTGCTCAAGTGGCACGTTCGTTTCTTTCTTAAAAGGACTATTGAAATTTAAATCATAGTGTAAAGACTATCCTTCGGAAAATTTTAGTCACAATAGGCTAAGCCTTCCTTAGACTTGAGTAAGGCCGGAACCAAGCCAGCTTGTCGAGTACTTGGGCTTGGCTCATTGAAAAGTTCGGCTCAAATTGGAGTCAAAGTAAAACTGAGTCAGCTCAAAGGTATACCGAGTCGAGTCCGAGCTTAATAAGACTTGTCTCGCCTCGCTTGACTCTGGTTTAAGTTAAATAGTTCGTTTTTTTTCTAAAAATACTTGTGTGAGAAGTATAAAATTGCAATTAAAATCATCAAAGTTTCATTCAAATTCTTATTTCTTCAATCTAATAAAAAAATATAGAATTTAATTTCGATTATAATCTTTGAATTTAGAACTTGTTAAGCAAATGAAAAAAAACACCAGAGCTGAGCTAAAATATGATCAAGCCGAGCGCAAATTAAACGTTTACGATCACAGACTCGAGTATATACGACCCCTCCCCTTCATCTAGCCCCATTAAGCTATTCAATCATAAATATTCACCGGTGCCTAGTTTAATAATAAAAAATATTCGTTTGCTAAATAAAGGGGCATGATTGCACTACATCAAGATCGCACCCCATTAGTTCAATAAATGAAATGAAATAGACAACACTAGTGTAACATCTGGTTAGATGTAATGTTAAGATAATCGACCCAATTATCAAGCCGATTGAAGAATTTGATTAATTGATCAATCAATCAGACCATTTGGATCATAGTTGATCCGGTTTATCGTTAAACCGGGTTGGAGTGGTAGGACTTGTTAGAGGTTAGCTGATTTTTCTCAATATTTTTTTTATCTTTTTTTCACAACATCAAATTACTCAAAAAATATAACAAGAGAAAAGTATCATACAAAATCTCAAAATAAATAAAGGCATAAATCTATCCTCAATCCCCATCTCGCTCTTCCCATCATCAACCACCCCCATTTCTTTCTCCTCCTCGATCCCCATCATCACCTCCCCCCTCCCCCAATTTTTCGCTCCTCTTCAATCCTTATCTCCCTCTTTCTTTCCGTCAAATTCACGACTCCTCTCTCATCTTACATCTTTATTGGACCTTGCTTTACTGAAACCAATCATGGCTTGCAACACTTGGACGAGTAAATAAATGCAGATTGGAGAAGACCAATGAAAGAAACCAATGAAACAACATAATTTTCGGTCGGACCAAGTTTCGTCGGGTCAACTGAATTTTCCAAGTCAACTGGGTTTGACCAGGTATTCCCGGTTTGATAACCCAAGCGAGTTTACGCTTTTTGCATACTAGACTTGTTACCAGTACCCAGTTTAACCAGCCGGTCCTGTCTAGTTTTCGTAACATTGGTTTGATGTAATATAATAGGAATACCATGTAATATAATCAACCTTGTAATGTAATTATGATTATATACTTTATAACTATGTTACGAGAACAGGACCATACCGGTCGATCGAACGATTGAACTAGGACTCAGCAAGCTTAACGATCCACTTGCACCATTGAACCGGTTAAAACCAGTTCAAACCGGCCAAATTCGTCATCCTTTGGCTCAAACGAGTCACAGCTTGGACAGGAATTTTCTCTTAATATTTTTAAAAAATGAAATCCCAAATACTAAGCTAGTCTTTCCCGCGTCCTCAAATTTGCATCCTCAAATCAGTTTTAATTTTTCACGCAGGTGTGCTTATCAAACGAACGATAAGGCTTTTGAAAACAAAATTTTTCAGAAAGGTTTGATTGGCGATTTTAATAAACCATTTTATTTTCAAAAGTGGTTTTGGAAGTCTCGAGATGTTTTTCTAAACAAAAAGATTAAACTGGAAAAATGTTGCTATAAAACTCTCTCTGGACCAGGCGATTTTATTACCTGGGCCAGGAGCTAAACCCAATTAACAGCCTAGAGGCCGGGGACGGCCCACCGGAATAGCTAACCGACTGCAGCCATCCGGCCAGGACTCGCCGTGATAGTCTTTCTCGGATGGATTGGACTCGCCAACAATTTTTTTCGTTTTTACTCATTTCTATTTTTTTAAAATTGTGATGTAGATTAAGAATTAAAAAGATTAAAAAAAAGGAGTCACTAGTTAGTTTAAAAAATTAAAAAAACTAACAAAAATTAAAAGAAGTACTTTTCTAATTCGGAAACAGAAAAAATTTTAAAAAGACTCCATCGATCTTAAACCACCGATTCGATGTTCGTAGGTTAAGGTACGAAATAAAGAGAGACGCTCTTCATTCCACCCATCAAAAGACGATCTCTAATAATTGAAAAGGTGAATTTAAATAGTGTTAAAAAAGACAAGCAAACAACATACAAAAGGTAAAAATTAAAGCAACCAAAACATGATATAAAGCGATAAATAAAGTAATAAAGAAAGCAATAAAGGAAAGCGATGAAGAAAATTATAATGGACGGGATGGAAATTAAAGCGATTACATCTTGAAACCATGATACGTAAAGTAATAAATAAACAAAAATCAAATAAAGCAAAAAATAAACTCTGGAATGGTAGAAGTGCGCCCTAGATTGACTCACCTACTAGGTTTGAATTGCGGTTGGATTTTGGAAGAGTGACAAGTATGGTAGTGGCAAGTAGGGGTGAGTGATTCCGGTACCTCGTCCCAAAATTAGGAACCTAAACCCGACCTTATTTGACCGGTTCTCGAACTTTAGGAACCCGAACCGGAACCTCGGGGTCCAATTCTCGAATTTTAGGAACTCGAACCGAACCTCAAAGTCCGGTTCCAGCTCTGTGGTACTCTCATACTATTATTTTTATGGAAAAAAACTTTAAGGCCTTAAAAATGATATATTCTTGAATTAATCACATTTCAAGCATTAATAAATATCAAATTAAATTTCCGCAGGAAGAGTTAAAAGAGAACCTAAATATCCTAGGCAAAAGGAAACAAGAAGTAAAACATCAATTTGTGCTTCTTTTTGCATTTAAAAAGTAAATATCACGAGTCACAAACTAATTGAACTTGAAATTACACTGACCTCATATTCACAAACCGAAAACTAAAATCGTGAAAAAATTATCTGTCTTAACGGTTCCACGTTCCGGTTGCGGGGTTTGATTTTGGAACTAAAATTGGAACCTATTTGACATATTCCTAAATTTTAGGAACCTTAGCCGGAATCGTTTGAGCGGTTTCGATTCTGGTTCGGTTCCAGAGCACCCATCAGCCGTGCTCACCCGTAGTGGCAACCAAAAGAGGTAAGAGAAGACCTTTTTGTTAAAGGTTTCGAAAGGGGATTTTGAGAGGAAATGGCGAGAGAATGTAGAGAAGAGGGAGAGGGAGAGGGAGAGTTTCAACAGACTTAGGGTGATTTTCCAGTTGAGAAATGGAGTGCAAAATAGGGGGAGAGGAGCCCTCTATTTATAGTAAAGTTTAGGGTTTAGGAAACCCTAAACTAACACTCGCAAAAATTCAGGTTTGGGTTGAAATCGGGTGGGTTATCGGACGAAATTTTTTTATTCGAACAAGCGTAAATTCGGGTTAAAATTGGGTTCGAGATAATAAAAATATGAAAATTTTATGTCCGGATTTAAAATTCATACAAAAAATCATACCCAAACCCGATTTTTCTAGTCGGACAGATTCGGATAATTGGATCGAACTAGATCAAAACGAAATTTCGCCAGCGACACCCTAAACCTAAACCTAATCCCAAAGTCGATGGCCAAAAAGATAAGTTAGGGCGAAATTTCCGAAGTGGATAGAAAAATCCGGGAAGCTGAACCAGCCAAAACGACGAGAGGTTAAAGGGCTCCAAGGGCAAGAATCGCACCCTTGGATGTCTTAATTTGAGGTATGGGAAAGCGTGTCGCGCTTGGACGTTGAAAAGGAGTGAAGCATTGCATTTAACAAAGCTTCGAACCGACGGCCTGCTCGTATCTAAGCTTGGGAGGCCGAACCCGATTTGAAACAACTGGAAGGAAAAAGAGGGGTCGAAGCCAGCCTAGGGAACTTTCTATTTTTGGAAAGTTTCTCTTTTTGGACCGTTTTATTTATGAACAACGTTGCAGCTTTTTCTGAGCTAGTTGGCATTTTGTCACTCTATTTTAGTTCGATCTTAACCCGAGCTTGCAAACGAAACCGAGTTTTCATCACTCGGGCTAAAATAAATAAATAAAAGAGACAAAGATGATACTTTTTAGGTATTTACAAAACCCTAAATGTAGATTCTTGGTATTAGTGGGTTGGTGGGCTCGACTCGAATGGCCTCAAAAGTTTTAGATGATTGGGTTGTAAAATAGGTTCCAATGATTAAACTAAGTTAAACATAATGATAATAATAATAATATGTTAATGTTTGGACAATTTTTGGAAATATAGAGAGCAAAATAGAAAAAAAAAAAAAAGCTTAGGGTTAACCGGGTCATGCGAGTTCAATTCGGTTCAATTATTAACTAGGCCAACCAGTCTAAAACCGTATTGCCCCGACCCCTTTGGCCGCGAACATTACCATGAATGGTTGCAAGGTTACACGATTAACCCTTACGTGTCTTCCGACTAGTGGTCCAATCCCAGTATCTTTACCCGCTAGGTAACCGTCCGTGGCGCTCCCGTGCACCGATCGCGAATCAGCTCTAATACCATTTGTAACACCACGGCCCTTCCGAGTCACAAACATTACCAGGAATGGCTTTAAAGATCCACAACTAACCCCATAAATTACCACAAGTCTTTCCAACGTATTTCGTGCTCATTTTAAACACTCGCCTTGGAAAACTTTCCAGGAGGTGACTCATCCTAAGACTACTCAAAACCAAGCACAATTACTACAAAAACCACTTTTAACGACAGGTTTTTAACAACCGTTAAAAGGACAAACCGTCATGAAAAATGGACAGGTGCCATTTTTGTAAATAAGCGGCATTATTTACCACCTATGACGACTGATTGTTTCAATGAACCGTCGTCATATGTTAGGTTGTAAACATATTACTACGGTTCATTGAAAGAACCATAGTTAAAAGTCACTTTTAACTACGTTTCTTTCATTTGAACCGTAATTAAAAGTTTTTCATTTTTAAGGTTAAATTTTTTCATTTTCGGAAAACCCGATTAACCCTAACCGTGTCTCCCTTTCTTTCGCCTTCTCTCTCCTATCGTAAAGCCGCTTAATCCCCCTACCCCCTCTCTCTCTGGTTTCCCATCGAACGCCCCCATTCCATCTCTTTTCGATCTCCCATGGATCTTGAAAACCTCCCTCTTGCTCTTTCTTTCTCTCTCTCTCTCTCGCTCTCTCTTCGGTCTTCCATAGAGCTTGAAAACCTCCCTTTGTCTCTCTCTCTCTCATGGCCCTTGAAAGACCTCTCTCTCTCTCTCTCTCTCTCTCTTCATGGCGCTTGAAAGACCTCCCATTCTCTCTCTCTCTCTCATGGCACTTGAAAGATCCCCCTCTCTCTCTTCAACAACCGCTTGAAAAATTGGGTGCTTCGGATCTCGAGGGTGAGCACCGTCGACGGCGTGTTCTTCGTTGACGAGACATTAGGCGCTTCCGATCTCGAAGGCGAAGCACCATCGTCGGCGGAAATGGAGACAATTGTCCCGACTCCTCGGCCATCATCCTCGCCGGGGACATATTTCCTAGAGACAACAATGGCGACTCAATGGGCGAGTAGCAAGCAGCAATGTCCGATTCAAGTCAAAGTGAAATTGAAGTAACCATCGCCTATGGATCTACGTAAACTTTACACATGGAAAAAGGAGTGAGAAAGAGAGCGAGAGAGAGAGATCCACAAGTGAGAAAACGTCAAAATTGGCTCGCATCGTGGCTACCGAATTCGGAGAGAAGTTGAAGCAACCCGGTAAAGATCTCCAGCTTCTACAAGTGTTTGATAGTGTAAGTGTATCTTTATGAGCAATTGAATTCGATTTAATAAACACATTTTAGATTTTGATACAATTTATATTTCGGATCCGATTTGTTAAATTCGTGGTTTAAAACTCATTTTTCTCATAAGCTTTTAGTTTTTTAGATCTCGAATTGTTTTTCTTAATTTGTCTTTGTAGTATTCAAATCTATTCTAGTGTTAGAATTTGAGCTTGATTTTGCTCGTATAATAAGAACTGGAAAATTGGAGACTCTTTCTGTTGTTTGAGCAATTTTGTGTTCATATCTTGTCGATTGTGTTCTCGCTATTGCGTTCTTGAAACTTCTCTCTAAATAATTTATTTTTAAAAAAAAATAATTGTATTTATGATGAAGGTTATTCAAAAACCATCGTTATAGGTCATCCTATAACGGCAGTTCTTCAAGAAGAACAAGTCATTATATGTCACCTAGGACAACGATTCTCTTGAATAACCGTCATCATAGGTGTTCTTTTAATTACAGCTTTAAACCATAATCAAAGATGGTACATACAACAACGCCCAAATACGGACGCCGATTAACCGTACTTAAATGTCATTTTTAACCGTAATTAAAAGTGGTTCCTATATTAGTGCACGCTAAATTATGGAGTTCTTAAGAGTGGACTCCCTGAAAAAGAAGATGATATAAATAGTCGTTTCAAATTCTTTAAGTCATACTCGGGTTTACGACCCGTTTGTTTAGTGTGAAGCTCAAGTTAGGAATTCGCAATTATCAAGGTAATGTTTATGCTTTAGCTCTCCTTCTTGTGCATTTTAAATATTTTGTGGATTTTTGATATGTTTTATGATGAATGCCAAAAAAAGGGGTCTTAATACGTGCGTGTTTTGCTCTTGCTAACACTTCGAGGAGGTGAAGCACGCTTAACTGTAGAGTTCTCTAGAATAAAGGTCCCTAAACATAAGGTAAACCCTTAGCGATATATGTAATCATTTCTAATCCTTTAAGCCACACTCTCAGCATGTTACAAAAGGGTCAATCGGTCCAACAGTTTGACCAATTGATCCATTCTTCTGACTAGGACAAGGACTACGTCGATTCTAAGTAGCAATCATAATTACAAGCCCACAAGATAATAATATTTTTTAATTACATTGCTCTCATACACCCAAACACTACGAAGTGTTATAAACACAATTATAAACTTGTTTATATAAAATTTGATTACATTCAACCCAACATTACATAATAAACAAACAACTAACATACAACAGCTAAACATTATTACTAAAAAGGCTCATCCACTACTTCAACAGCTTGTCATCAACCAACCCAATGAAAAAAGAAAAAGAAAAGAAAACCTCACAGAAAAATTGATGAATCTGACCTGAAAAACCTTCGCTAGACTACTCTGGTGTCACAATGAGGTGCAATAAGACAACCAGACAAGCTAATACATCCCAGCCTCTGCACAATTCGCATTCAAAAATCAAAAATAGAAGATATATAGGATTAGTTTCTTAGACCAAAATTGGCAGTCCAAAGATCTCTATAGAGTAGATACAAAATTTTATGCCCAAGTTGAAGAGGCTATCAAAATTCTCTCTCAAAAAAAAATCATCTGTAATACGATGCCATGAAGTAGAGGGCTATGGCTGAGGCTGAAGTCACGATCAGTTCCTGGTACATGAACACAAGTGAACCACCAGGGTTAACATAGAACTGTTTCCATATGAGAGAGAGAGAGAGAGAGAGAGAGAGAGAGAGAGAGAGAGAGAGAGAGAGAGAATTTAGCATTACCTGGCTGTTGTAAAGTGAAGCAGGTATATAACTACCACCAAACTCGATCAGGTTCAAGACACCAGTGAAGGCCTGAAAGGAAACATCAGATCAGTGACTAGGGAAACAAGCAGCCAGATGAGAAAATAAATAATGCAGCTCAAAATTCTATCCTCTACATGTAAAAATTAGGAATGCCTAGGTACACTCCTGTGAGCAACCTTTGGAGCAACCTTTGTTCAAAAAAATTAAAAAAATAAATTCTGTGAGCTATATGTTAATTTGTTCTTATTAACACTCCTGTGAGCAACGTCTGAGTTAAATTTGGAGATGGATTAGCTGTTCCCAACATTCCTACTTTCTCAAGACCGTGTATCTCAATTTTTGGCCTTCTTTCACATAAAATAAGATTAAAAAACAAAAAAACCCTGAAATTCAGAACGTCCCATTGAGATATTATGTGATAAAACTTCTGATGCTCAATATGCAAAACAAATAATCTAAGACTGCAGCACATATAAACCAATGCATACACCAGCCACACATAATAAGCCTACATAGGTACTTCAGCATAAACCTGTATTCCACAAGTCATAATTCATCCTAACAATGCTTGTTAGACAGATGCACCAAAATGACAGTCAGCTCAAAAATGACAAGATACGAAAACAATAATCAGTTATTTCATTATGGAACAAAACAACAATAGCTAATCTTGCACTGTATAGACCTGGCAAATGGGCACCTCGTGTAAGAGCAGGGTTTAAGTCTGGGTAGGTTACTTTTCAGGTCAATGACATTCTGGTGCACGTAAGATCAACTTATATTCGATCAATTGCTCCAATAAGCTTGTCTTGCAAAAAGAAACAACTTTGGAGGAAATTTCAGGTTCTGTTCAGTTCGGATTCCGTGTCCAATTAGAGACGAGCCTATTTCGGGTATCAGGTATGGTACAAGTCAGTTAGTTTAGGTTTTGTGTCTCAAGTAAGTTAGTTTTGCCAAATCTACTTGCACATAAAAATTTGAGCTAGACTATCCAAAAGCATTAACTTACACATAGACACAAAAATCTAAAGTTAATTTTAATAGTAAACAACTTGCATACATATAGTTCAAGTTCCCACAAGGAAGACTACATACCAAGGATGCAGCAGCAATACAACCAAACACTAGACATAGAGACCGAAGCAATCGTTTGCCCATACGTAAACCACGGCCTTCATCTTCACCTTCTTCCTGCAAAAAGATCAAGCAATCAGCAGAGGTTCATATCAGGTAGAACAGCAGAAAAAAATACAGTAAAAAAGAAGTGCACTCTTCATTTCACTCACATTAAAGCTTGGAGATACAGGTGGTTCAAAGGCTTTTAACTTCTCGAAAATACGATAAACAAAAGCAAATGCTAAAAACTGTATTGGCTTCCATTCAGCGTTCCTTTTGATGAAAATCCAAGCTATCTGCATAAAGACATCATGTACTCTGTAAGTATGTAATTTCCAAAGTTGAGACTTATAATTTTGCACATACGATTGATTTTGCCTAATTCTATCTCTGTTGACAGTTATCACCAATCTAAATTCTAGAATTCTTGATGATAGAAAATCAAATTACCAACTCTAAATATATCATAACATTCAAAAGGATAAAACTTTATTCCACCATAACTTACAAATACAGCAGATATAGCCATGTTAATGCGCATATCTTTCACATCCGACTTGCAGTACCTGCACATATATCAGAGTCTATTGTAACTCGTAATGACTTAATAAGCCAGTAAATAAGATGAAAGCATGTCGTATTCCATTTGGTAAATGATAAAACAGGAAACTAAATAACATAATATTACTAAGTCAATCAGGAAAATTCTGCATCAAGATAGAAATTCTCTCCCCAATTTCTTTCAAAACCAATAGGCCATGGATAACCCTCTTTCAAAAACCTTTGTAGGCTCTACCATCATATCTCAGAAACTTCGAATTTGAGCATTTAGATTTGTACACACCATCTCCCTTAAGGTGAACCATACAATCTGACTTTTTATCACAGTGCTGCACCTTATGCAACCAAGAACAGAAATAGAAAAAGAAAAGGCACTTTACTACATAAAATAGACATGATAAAAACAGGAGAAAAATTATAGATACAACGCAATCCAAAGAACAAACCTCGGTCCCCATGGTACCACCGGCTGCTTATCAGCATATCTAATGTCCTTTGAAACCTGTGTTTCACAAAATATCCTGTAGAAGTTAATACAGCCCCTGACATAAAATCTGAACTATCAAGAAGGCAAAAAAGAACCATGCCAGGTATAGCACAGATAGAAAGCAAGTTCTTTTTAGCTTCAGAAATAGTTCTCCAATCCAACTCAGAGTTTTGAAATGAAAATAGAGAAAAGCAATTGCAAACCAGAACTCCAGTTCATCAAGCAACAAATGACAGCATTAAATGTGCTGGCTGCCCTCATTCCAGTCTCACTTAACACATCATAATGTGCATCAAAGAAGACGCACCATCTAAAAGATTAACGTATAGAAAGCAAGCAATCAATTGTTTGACATGAAGCCAGCAGAGTTCTAGAACTATTTGGCATGTCAGGGATACACTGACCACACAAATACAAACCCCTGTGGTTCAGATTCTACAGTGATAACAATCTATGGGGGTAAACAGGCATAATACGAAATCAAATGAGATAATATCATGTACAAAAATCTGAAGGATATACACCTTAAACGAGCCAAATGTTTCCCCTTTCTTCCTCTTTGTTAGTTGAGCCATCATGATCTTGTCATACGCCCTGTCCAACTGAATCTCACGTCTCAATAAGGAACATAAACAAGACAATGTATAGTTTAAAACTTCAGGGAAATAAAGCTTAGGCCTATGTATGCCTTGCCTACCAGGGCAACAGTGGCTTCATCACCATTTCTTTCTGCATCCTTCCGTCTTTTGGTATAGGCAGCCTTAATCATATCAAACCCCTCAATGGGATTCACTCCTAGCACCTAAAGATTTGAAGTCCAAATCATTAGTGCAAAAGAAAAATTCATGTTCACCAAATCACAAAATGTGAACGCCAACATAACGGAAAATACCAAGAAATATGTCAAAGTTTAAGCAAATGTTGCATTAGAGCTCACATTAGTGCAAATACAAGGCACTGCTGAAGGGTTTTACTCTTTGGTAGAGTATGTCATATTTAAACTCATTGACAATGACTTGCAAAAATTGAAATTCCATATTAACGGTGTAGTACATTAAGAACTCAATGGAACTCGTGACCACTTTCTTCAGTTAGAAAGCACTCACATGGAAAGGACACCTATTAGAATTACCTCATAGGGATTTAAGTCGGCATCAGAACTCCCAGCAGCAGAAGCAGCAGCACACATTATCCTTCTGTTTTGTGGGACAATTTTGAGAAACCTGGCAAAATTTTGATGCCTTTGCATCACACATACAAGATAGTTATAGTTACAGAGAACAAGCACAATTGACGAGATTTTTCAAGAACGGGAACTCAATGCATTTCTGTTTATTTCCTTTTATTGCACGGCCGTGCTGTTAAATCAAAGGTCACAGGGGTAGATCAGAGGGGCTTCATTCGTTAGGAGCAACCATATATCCTAATCTTCTATAGACATCATTCTTTTGAAACCTGCTCAGAAACAACCTCTTACCTTGCCAAAGATAAGGCGCAAGTCCCCGACATCTAAATTCCCCCAAGCCCCACGTCAATGGGGATTCACATTGGTAGTTTGGTAGTTATTGCTTTTAATAACGTTTGCTGTGGAAAATGGAGATACAATCCAAATTTCTATGGAACATTTGTTTTGGGGGCAACTAACCAATAGAATTGGAAAAGAAGTCTCATAGCATCTGACACGAAACATCGAATGCTTGCTTCACACGAAGCATGGAAATGCTTTCAAAAACATTATACAGGATGCTTGTGCCAAAGAATCAGTCGTTTTTCTCCCACTTTAATTCTACTCATAACTACTTCCCATCTCTTGTTAATGAGGCATGAATTCTTATATGATAAACAAACTCAACTTGTGATACACCACACAAAAGTATGCCAAATTATGCCATTGATTTTCTAGATAAGGTTCCCGCATTCAATTTCATTTCTTCCCATCATCATTAAATGGAAGGCCCAGTACAACCACATCAAAAACATCATATTTTTTTTTTCTTTTGTTTTTACAATTGGGAATCATTAACCCAACAAGCAAATAATAACCTATTTTTGCTCAAAAGCACATTATCAAAATGAGAAATAGAGATAAGCTAAGAAGCACTGGCGAAGTTATTGACATATAGAAGCAAATTCAACGAAGTTATCCAAAAATAAGAATTGGAATTACCTGAGAGAAGAAGAGGTAGCCGAGGACGAAAAAGGGGTGAAAGAGGAGAGAGAAAACCGAATGGGGAGCGAGTTCTTGTGGTGGGCAAAGGAGGAGTTAGGGCAGAGGAAGGTGGGGTTGCCCATGGTCGAAGCCGAGACCATTGTTTGAATGCCCATGATGGCTGCAACCCACGAAGTGCACCGCTGTGATTAGAGAGAGTTCGAGCAGAGAGAGAGAGAGAGAGAGAGAGAGAGAGAGAGATGGAGGAGAAGAAAGAGACGGAGCGTAGCAGTCGGGCAGATGTTGGAGCCGGAAATAGTTGAGTTTTGTATGTTACGAGTTTAATTTTAATTTAGAGTGAAGGGTACTAAGGTGTTCGCGTGGCCTAATGGATAAGGCGCTCGCCTCCGGAGCGGGAGATTGTGGGTTCGAGTCCCACCGTGAACGTCTTCACTTTTTAATTTTTTTGTTTTCGAGCCTTTTCTTTTTCTTGTATTTAGCAGTTTACTTCTCAAATATCATATCGTTGCCGTTGGAAGTCAATAGAACTATATATATATATATATATATATATATATAATTCTCTTAGACATAAAGCGTAAATTAAATTTTACTAAATAATTTTTCTCAAATAATTAATTACAATTAATCAAACAGACTAATAACTAATAACTTATACAAACAAACTAATAGTTAATAACTTATACAAATAGTTAACATCTAACAAATATTTGTCAAGCAAACCAATATAAAAAGTAGAAATTATAATCCATGTAAATTACTTAGATGATTTATTATATTTTATTTTTATTAGTTTCAAAAATCTCAAAATTAAAGAAGGAACTCATCTATTAATTTGGGTAAAAATACTATACCTATAATATTTTTATATGTCAAACCGAATACATCAAATCAATATTATATATAAAATATTACACTTTTTTTTTGAGAAAAAGTAGGTTTTAATTGATAGATAATGTATCCATGAGTACATAGAGGTTCGGGGCATACCCCCAACCACACCTGCTCTCTTCCTGCGAGAATTACCCTTTCAAGATAATGGGCTATTAAGTTACCATCTCTCTTGACATGTTCCCGATTACATGAAGTAAAAAGGTAATATGAAAGAACAAATCATTTAATACCAAATCATTTAATACCAAATCAAACTCACTAAGGAAATGCAGCGGGCTTTTCAGCCTAAGAATAAGAGGAAGACAATCGGATTTGACAATGATCTTTTGGAGGTTGAACCTTCTTGCAATTTGCAAACCAAAATATGTTGCCTTAGCTCCGGCAATAGTGGGTGTCCGTGCTGCTCTCACACGTTTGACTACCGCCACAATGACCTGTCCTTTTTCATTTCGTCCCACGACTCCCAGTCCTATCCAACCATCATGCCCAATAGAAGCTACAACATTCAGCTTCACTTCTTTCTTTTTTTTGAAACGGTAAGTACAAATAACATTAAGTACCTCTTCTCTCAAGAGTTCTATCTATATTATCATTATTCGGAATACATGAAAATTTTTGCGAAAGGAAAAATGTGAAGGTAATTGTAAACCTCATGACACATCCTAATTTGGCAATAACATTCAGCTTCACATCTCCTGTACTTGGTGCCTTCCAAACATTTGTGAGTGGCATATTAGGAGCCACACGTTGAACTTTGCTAGTCTCGCTAAGAGCAATTAACTCGTCCACCATTCTCTTTGCTGGTGCTTGTGTCACAGTTAGGTGGGATTTTCTTAGAATTAAAGGTATAATCATTTCTACAACTCCCTGCAAGCCAGGCTAGCGTAAGACTTAGTGAGAAAGTGTAGGTGTCCAACTCTTTAGCCCAGTTTGAAGCATCTCTCCTGGTGTAGTGGCAGCCTGTTTAAAACATTACACTTAAACATCTCTATGTATGATTAATAGACAACAATAAATCTTAAATTAATAATAAAAAGGACGTTGAGGAGGCACTCTCCTTAGTGAACCTTGCCGCACATAAGACGTGACATGCATTCTCTGTAAAAATTAAAATTCCAAATAATTAAATCTTATACTATAATTACAATTTATTTTTTTTCAAATGGATACTCATATCACATTAAATTCCGCTGAATAGACCTTTTAGAATTGTTCTCCCTTTTTCATTACTTTTGAAATTCATATTCCAATTCAAAAATTTTAGGAGACGAATATTATGTAAATGAAATACATATTAATGCTTTATAATATAAAATTTTCAAAACAAAAAAATAAGCATACACAATTACACCCTCAAGAGACCAGTTACAGCTTTATTTTCCAAATTGATTTTCTTTAAAAAAATACTTTTTTAATTAATAGCTTTTACAAAAAAGATTGCAAAGCCACAACTCCAATTTCCAAATCTGAAACATATTATAAGGAAAAGTAATTTATACCCCCAAAAAGATTAATTTATTCTTATGCCAGTGATTTTATTTCCATTTTTCCTTTCTTATTTACTGAAATGTTACTTGTTGTATATCAAAGAATTGAATCTTACAATACACTTACAATTTTTTAAAACGCTTCCTTGCACCTTGGAGTGTACTCAAGCTGAGCCGAGATGAGCTCGAGCTTGTAGGTGTGGAAGTAAAGAAAAAAAAAAATTAGGGGTCGTGTAGTTAGGCTGAAAATATTATTTATATAAGTCATAAAATAAATTATTATCCTATATCAAATAGTAACTACAATCCATTTGTAAAGAGTAATATGAAAAAAATTGTGTAAAGCGTAAATTAGAATCTTACCTTAGTAGCACTAATATACAAGCTTCCCTTGAATAATTGTTACTTATAAAATAAAGTTTGAAAAAGTTATGCAAATCACTAGTTTGGAATAAAATTTACTGAGAAAAAGTAGTTGAGAGAGAAAGAACAAGAACAAGATAAAAAATTTTAACAATATCATGTTTATATGTATTACACAGGTATAACTTGTACCCTTTTTTTGTGAAAAGCTTGCACCGTATGTTTTTTGTTTCTAATTTTTTAAATCTTTCCATAAAAAAAAATTGTTAAATCTTCAATTACTTTTTAATGTCAAAAAAATCTTTAATTTTTTAAAAGATAAATATCAGAAATTTTTTTCCAAAATCATGGGGGCCGCCCCTTTCGCCTAATTCTGTCACTACCCAAGCCTAGCCCGAACACGAGCCGAGCTTGGTCAAATCAAGTATGAGCCAAGCTTTGACCAAGTCGATTTAACCGAGCCGAACTCGAGCTTCGAGTTTCGAGTTATATACTTTTTCTTGTACAATTTGAATCTTCATTCTACTGGACATTAATGTCAATTAGAAACAATAAGGATCAACAATAAAATTAAAATATTACTCCAATTGTAAATACAAATAAGAAATATAGTATAATTTAATATCAAAATAAGCAACGAGCTCAACCGAGCTGAGATAGGCTCAGGCTTAGCTCATGACAGAGCCGCAAGCGCACGGTATTTAAGTTGTAACTAGTCAAGGTCGATCCCACAAGGACTCGATCTAGCAACACATTAAACTAGCCCTCTACTCAATTGCTAAGAAAATCAGATTTTTGGAGTTTGTTCTTTCTAAACCGAGTCCTAACTATTAAAATTAGAAAATTAATCTAGACTTAAATCAATGGATAAAAACATCTAGAGATTTGTTTTCCTAATAATGAGTTTGATTATTTAAACACAATTTGCGCAATCATTCATTCAAATAAATCAAGGATCGATAATCACAAAATTCTACCGCTCTTTCGATGCTTAATAGAATTGCTTCAATTAACCTATCAAACAACTTTCGTATGCATTTAAGTTAATCAAAGTTAATGATTTCAAATTATCAAAGTGATCCCCTAATTTACTATTCTTTTCTCAAATTTCATAAATTAGGTAGAAAGGTTGGTTGTCGGATTATTCTATTTCACTTTTCAGTACATGATAGATTAATCTCTAAACACAAGTATCCCGGGCCTTCAAAACACTCATGAACATGATAAACACAACCTTCTATGAATCAAATTTAGAATTCAAGCACAAATCATGGAAAACTAATCAAACTACATTGTTTCGGATTACAAATCCCTAGAAAAACTAAACTACTCACACATGTTTATTGAAAGCTTAACTAAAATCCAATACATTGAAATCAAACCTCAAACAGCAAGAAATGAACAAGTAGATGATAGGCTTGAAGTGCTCCACTTGAATCTCTCGACTTCAAATGGAACCCCGCAACTACTTCAATCTTCTTTTTCGATCTTCAAAGTTTTTGGTTTGATGTGGACGAAAGGTATGGATGAATAATGGAGATGGATGAATATGGAGGAATGAACTTTAAATTCTGGACTGGATGGATGCAGCAATGACCCAAAATCAACTTAAATAAGCCATTAAGAAGCAATCAAGAGCCGAAACCGTCAAAACCGAATCGTCTCAACATAATTTACCTCCAACACGAGCCGTGTCCTCCGACACGAGCTGCCCGTGTTGGCTGCTGGCACATCAAAACCGGATGGAAACACTTAAAACGGGTCGTGTCCACCGACATGGGCTTCCTGTTCTCGATGCAAAGGCTCGACCTCAAACAGGGGCCGTTTCCTCCGAACAGGTTGCCCGTGTTGGTTGTTGGAAGGTATGCGTCAAATTGATTTAGTCATATTTTCCTCGTCCGATGTCCAAATGATGCGATTCTTGATTTTCTGGAAAGCTCATTGAGTCTAGTTTCTAATTCTTTCATCATTATGCTTGCTTCATAAGTGTGAGAAAAAACATGATTCAGATAGTAAAGAAGTGTCCGTTACCACACCCTTCTTACCTTCCATCTCATATCTTTTTCGTTCCTCAACGGAATTGAGCTTATAATATGTCACTTGGAAAGCTCTTTCAATAAGGAAGTTAGAAACATAGATTCAAAAAAGCTTTAGACTGAAAATATGACAAAATCAGGTCCAAATCACTAGGAAGGCTGCAGAAACAGATCAAAATTGCAAAACCCAAGTGTAAAGCATAAATGGGACATAAAGTACATAAATATGAATATAAATCCCCAAAAATGACAAGCAACCTCCTATTAAATCTAATACAAATATGACACTTATCAGCTCACTAAGCATATGTGCTTGGGACCGTGAGCCGAGCTTCGACCGATTCTAAAAAGACCCCTTAAAATTGGTTTCCTTCTTTTTTTCGTATCATTTGAAATTATTTCACACCTTAATAACAAAAAAAAAAAAAAAGGCTACAAGCAAATGGGGAAAAAAATTATTTCCATAATTGTTTGTTTTCCTAGATAGCCAATACATATTTCAACACCTATATCAATTACTATTATTAATTAGCTATATTTTTATTAGTTCTTTGAAATATATGTTTTATAAATCATAATAATCTAATATTTTTGTGTGAAAAATATTGTGCTATACTTTTTACTAAATTTATCTCATCCAATCTTCAAATCTCACATTCTATACTTTTCATTTTCACGACGTACCTAATATATCTATCAAAAAAAAGAAGAAAAGACGTACCTAATATGCAAAATGAAAATAATTTGGCAAATAATTTTTTAACACAAATTTCCAACATAGGAGTTGCACATAATAAAACATTGATAATTATGCTTTCTAAATTTGCTCTTTTAATTCACTGTGTTTCTTCCAAATTAGCTCATTAATTCATCCAGATTAGACCTTTATACATAGACTATTTACTTGCAACAACTTTTGGGAAAAAAGGAGTTGTTTGAGGGGTTTAGTTGCAAACAATTTTTCTCAAACAGCTTCTTCCCATTAGCTTTTTAGGAAAAGGTATTTGTGCAAATGATACATTTGCCCAAAAGTTTGGAGAAATTACGACATATTCCACCAACCCTTATTATTATTATTATTATTATTATTATTATTATTATTATTATTATTATTATTATTATTATTATTATTATTATTACTAGTGCTACTTCTTGATATTATTTTTTGTTTAAATTAAATATAATAAATATTATATTAGGTAGAAAATGAATATAAATTTTGTAAAAATAGTAAAAAAATAAATTTTTATAAATGAACATAAGTTGTATACATAACATAATATAATTATATTTAAAAAATAAAATGATCAATAAAAAAATATATGTATTTATTTAAAAGACAACTTAGACATAAGAGCATAAATGAAATTTCACCAAACATTTTTTCCTCAAACAACTAATTTTACCAAACAACTTTTCAAGAAACAGACTAATAGTAAACAACTCGATACAAACAACTAACAGTTAACAACTATTTGCCATATAGGGTCATAGTTATTAACATTTTACTATCTTGTGGTATTAACAAGTAATAAAAAAAGTCACACAAGTCTTCTAAATAATGAATTACTACCCGCAGATATCATTTTTTAACAGTTTACTACCCTAAAATCGTATTTTTCGATTTCAACATGTCTTTCTTGAATATTGGCGATCTATTGCATTATAACATAAAATAGATCTGTATATGATATAGATATAACTTGAAAGAAATATTACTTTGATTAAATCATATGAAATTCTATTGTTGAATCATCCTCAATCAATATCAAGTGAAACTAATTGATAACAATATCAAAATAATACCCTCTAATCGAATCAACAACCCTAGTAAAAACTTACACTTATTGGTAAAAGAAATAATTTACTCAAAGATGAGAAATAAGACTCTCTCAAGAAGAAAAAAACCTTAACCCTCACAAGGAGATAAAAAAGAAAATAATAACACCTTCATATCTTGATATAAAAGGGGCTTATCACCGATTGTAATTAGGTCGGTAATAGTCACAACAATTTAAAAAGAGAAAATAAATAGTGAATACAAAATTAGAGTTTAGAGAAGAAGAAGAAGAGAAAGACGAAAACGAGGGGTTGTGTATTAAACCTCTCTCTCTCTCTCTCTCTCTCTCTCTATATATATATATATATATATATATATATATATATATATAATTCTTCATAAAAATCCCACCTTTGATAAAGTATTTTCCTTTTTTTTTTGTAAAATTAAGAAATTTTATAGTTATGAAAGATAACAATTACTCAAAAAAACCTTCGGGCTTACCAAAGATTACATAGCTAGTGATTTGAAGTCCATATTTGGAAAAATGCATCTTTGAAGATCAAATATTCAAATGTTGAATATTCATTTTGTTCATCAAATGCTTAACTCCTAATCTAGTCAAGTCTGTTCTTTCAATTCATCATTATACATAACATAATTATCAGTTTCTTCAAAAAGGGAGTCAGAAGTGTAAATGTTACCAAACTAGTGTTTGGGATATTTAAGTGGGTGGTTAAACTAATATTTGAAAAGATATGAAATTTAACTCTTCACAATGGAACCGAGATTTACCTTGATTTTTCTTAGTAAATGTTACCAACCTTTAAAATTAGTCACCAATAATCCAACATTTTTTTCTTATCTATTATTTTTAATACACCATCATAACATAGTGACGTGATGATATGGCGACGGAGTAGTCGAGTTTTCCATATTAAAGTCAAACCACTTTTTGTTTTTTTAAAGTGCATATTAAATCACGTCAAGTTAATCCTTTTATTTTAAAATTTTGAATTATTGGAGACTAATTTTAAAAATTGACTTAATGGTGCCTAATACTCCTAAATGTTGGATCGATATTATCCAAATTCCCTTTTATTTTTAACATTCTCGCAATTGAGGCGAGCCTATCATGATATTTGTTGGATTCAAATAAACAATATCGTCTAATTTAATCCTACTAAAATAGACTTTGGAGGAATTCAAAATATAAGAATCTTATTCTTAGTAGTAGAAGGCTTTATGTGCATATCTTCCAAAAATGAGTTGAAATAACATAACACCCCTTTCTTTACAAAGGTTATTGCTTGAATGAAGTTTCGATCATCTTCATGAGGCACATGGAGATAACTTAGCTACTCGAATCCAGTGTAATGGAAAGATGATGGTTAAGTAACTAAGGGAATTGATAATATGCATCATTTCCACTCGTTAGATAAAATAACAAGATAGACGATTAAGTAACTAAGGGAATTGATAATATGCATAATTTTCATTGTTAGATAAAATAACAAGATAGACGATATAATAAGTCATAACACTTTAATTAATGAACGATACTTCGATACTCCGGAGTAATTTTCAATTTATTAAACTTATAATAAAAGGTTGAAAACCCAAAAATGATTAAATGGTGATTATGTGCTACTATTATCCCGTAACAATTTCAAAAATTTATTAGTGGTTCACAAGTTTCTTAAACATATGACGAAACTTAGGAAAGAGGTGACACTACAATTTGACTTATAGTTCCATAATAGGTTGAGCTTACTAATGCAAGTCTCAAAAGTAAGATGATTTATTTTGTGCATCTTTTGTTAATGTTACAAGAACAATTTCTAAGCACATATGATGAAGCCTAGGTTATAAGTTTCTCACAATCAACCGTTTACTAGTGGATGTATTAACAATGATGTTTTTAAGAGTCCTCTCTCACTACTACGTACTATTACCACACGGAAGTAACGAAATAAGAAGAGATTAATCATTAACAAGATAGGTTATAAAATTCTTCAATGTTCCCTCACATTAGAAATGCTAATACCGTCATTAAGCTTAATATCCCATTAGTAAAATAGATCAGGGAACCTACGAGGCTAGACCACGAACCAGAGACAAATCTCACCTGGGTCCACGCCAACATGTTCAAACTTAGATTTTTAAGTCCACTTTGAACGCTACAAGTGATGAAGGAGATGGGTCGTCACTGGAGATCGATTTCAAATTGAATCTGAAATTCTCTCTTCTTCTTCTTCTTCTTCTTCTTCTTTGGCAGCCAGAATATCCCATTAGTCAAAGTCACGATCTTTTCGCTTTCTCTCCTCATATATCTCATTCAAAACCCAGAAAAAACAACTGAAGAAAATTCGCACAAACCCCAAAGGAAAAATAGAAGAACCCATCCTGATTTCACCAAAATTCTTGCCAATTATGGTGAAATTCAGGGTTTTAAATTTAGGGTTGCTGCTAATTTTGTATGCGTTGTTGTTGCAATCATCAATCTGGGGGCAGATGCTGGGAGGTCCCGATCAACCGATGAAGCTTATGTGACTTTGTTATATGGGGATGAGTTTGTTTTGGGTGTTAGAGTGCTGGGCAAGTCGATTCGAGACACGGGCTCCAAGAAAGATATGGTGGTTTTGGTCTCTGATGGTGTCTCTGATTATGCAAAGCAACTCCTTGAGGTAATTCAAATCTTGCCAATTTTTATTTTTATTCTTTTTTCTTCGGTTTTTAGTTGCTTAGCATACTTGGATAGTTAAAATCTTGCAGGGGAAGTGAGAGAATTGAGGGGGATGAGTGGTGAAATTAGTGTTGAATTTGGTGGGGAAGTATGTATCACTTATGACCTTCAGCTTCCATCCATTACTGATTCAGCTGAAATAGTGTCTGTTGAGAAATTTGCCAACATTATCATTGGTTAAATCGAACTTCTCAATTACTTTGGCTTCTTCTTCTTATATGATATGATGCAACAAATATGAGGGCAAGGCTATGTTCTCAAACCCACCTTTGGGAGCAGTCTCATGGGATCCATTGGGTTGATGAATGTCATATGGTGTGATGGGGAGTTTACGCTGAAAGTGAACTAAACTTGGTTTAATTTGTGATTAGGATAACTCTTTAGCGATAACTATTTTTGGGATGGTGATCTACTGGGAGTTAGATTGCCCAAAAGTGAATCAATACCCTGGAGTCATGCCAAAATCTGAGTTTCTTGGGGTGAGTGTTCAGACGGTGTTCTGAAACGAACATGGCTCATAAACTGTCGTCTGCTCTTCTTTTCTCATGAAGTATTATGCACTCAACACTTTGAAAATCTTGGGTTGGTCTATCTGGTGCATGGGGAGTTGGGATAATTTTGGTTTTATAATTGAGTGGTTTTCTTTGAGGAGAAACTGGATTGCATGTAGATTACGGTGTCAAATGACAGCAGAGAAATTCCTGCATGTATTCTACCATTAGAATGAAGTGTTTATCATATTTATGCAGATGTTCTCAATTTTGTGTATTGCGATTACTACATTGCTCCAGGATACCCTGTGACACTCTTTTCTGAACTCCAAATAAGTACTTATTTGGTGGAGCTGTTATTTATATTGAGGAGAATATTGTTTGTTAACTGCTGTTTTGCAGGCTGATGGTTGGATTGTAGAGAAGATTTCTTTATTGCAAAATCCTAACAGAGTTCGTCCGACAAGGTTTTGGGGTGTTTACACTAAGCTGAAAATATTCAATATGACTAACTACAAAAAGGGTAAATTCATGACTTGGTTTTGATGCTTTTGCTTAAGCAGGTCTTAGTAAAAATCAACTTTTACTACCTTTAACTTGCTAAAATTTTCAATTTTCTGACTGGTGAGAAACTGCCTATATTGTGCAGTTGTGTATCTTGATGCAGATACAATTGTGATCAAGAACATTGATGATCTTTTCAAATGTGGAAAGTTTTGTGCTAACTTAAAGCATTCGGAAAGATTAAACTCTGGTGTGTTGGTTGTTGAACCATCAGAAGCACTATTTAAAGACATGATGAAGCAAATTAATACTTTGCCTTCTTATACTGGAGGTAATACCACTTCCTTAATAGTTGTTACTCATTATGTCTGGCAAAGATTTGGTTAATCGCATAGGCGTGATTGGATGCTTCCCTATTTAGTGCTGTGGTTTACATTCAATTCAAGTAGGCATTTGACTGGATGTTATCATCGTGTTTTATATTAATTTATTTTTGGAAGGTTCAGCATCTTGGTGTTTTTTTCCTCTAAAGATATTTTGGAATGTTTTTTGTTATATTTTTGTGCGTTCTAAATTTGTTTTGTGCCATTTCTAACTTATAAAGTGAAATTTTCCTTTAATCCAAAGACTATTTGGTATTGTGGAGGCAATATTAGAAGGGACATGTAGTTTAATGATGTGCTGACTTGTCAGCTTATCATCTTTACTTGTCACATAGGACTATTTTTGGTCATTTGTTCTTTAGCTTCCCTTTCTTAGACTAGAATTGAGCGAGGACTTCTCTTCATATGTTTTGTGCAAGCAAACAAATGCTTTTAGAGCTAGTCGCTACATCTTTCTCCTATTATTGGTGATGTCTTGTTTTAAGCCCTTTATATGATAATGAAAAGACTTTCGGAAGTCGTGTGTTAGTGTGTATGCCTCTCATTGATATTTTAGTTTTGCTTCAGAAAAATCTTGATACATGTGAAGTTTTCCCATTTATTACAAATAGAATTCGTCACGGTGTTCTTCTGAGTATTACTAGTTTTTATGTATTGTTTCCGTAAGCTTAGAGCTTCATTAGTTGGAGATTAATATGATTATCTCCTATTCATGTTCTACATCGAAAATGTCTGCCGCGAGTCATGTGTACTTGTGGACAGTACACAACCTCTTTGCCTGCGTGGTTAAGATTGTGCCCATCTCAATCTCCCAAGAACCTGCTTTAGCAGGTTCCAGATTGGATTAGTTGTGGTTGTTGACGTAATGGTTACCTTCTCTTGTAGAATTTTTTTTTCTCCCAGTTTTCGGGGTCTGTGTAGGCTAGTGAGTACACGAATGTCTTAAAGTTGATTTCTGGACATATCCAATTCTTTTAGTTGATTTCTGGACATATCCAATTCTTTAGGTTTTTTTTTTTCCAATGCAGGAGATCAGGGGTTTCTGAATTCGTATTATGCAGAATTTGCAAATGCTCACGTATTTGAGCCTAATTTGTCTCCTGAAGAGCTGAAGTCCAGACCGGTTCCTGAGATGCAGCGCCTCTCTACTCTTTATAATGCAGATGTTGGTCTGTATATGCTTGCTAATAAGGTAGTTGACTCAGGGAAAGATGTTGGTCTGTTTATTCTTACCTGCAGTTTCTGTTTTCTGTTGATAATAATCTTGTTTGGCAGTAGTTTGCGCTGCCAGAGTCCTAGCTTGCTTTGGATATATATGCATTGACTTCATGATGGATTGATATTATATTCAGTATCTTGAAATTTTGAAAAGATTTTAATGCATTACATATGCAGTGGATGGTAGATGAGAAAGAACTTCGGGTGATCCATTATACTCTTGGTCCCTTAAAACCATGGGACTGGTGGACAGCTTGGCTTGTGAAGCCTGTTGACCTCTGGCAGGTATTTCCAGAATCCTTCTCTTATTTCTTCTGTGAATGCTTATTATTCACTGTATATGATGATGTCTAACATAACCGTTTTTCTTCACTCTCATAGTCTCATTTCACATTGTATTTAGTTGTCAGTCTTTTTTTTTTTACCCTGTCTATAATGCCTGTTATGCTCATTTGTTTATTGCGAATGTCCCCTATTGTTCAAATCTTTGGTAGTCAACTGGTGCAGCCGACTGCCATTGTAAAAACTTGTTAGAACTGTTTGTGTTTTTTTCTTAGCTTCCTGGCACATAATCCATGTGGCGAGCCTCATCTATAGGGTCAGGGTTTCCTTGATTTGTTTTCATGATGAGGGCAATCTTATTTTTCCAACCTCAAAAGTTCTAACAAATCCAAGTTGCGAGCCAAATTTCATGGCTATCTTCACTTCATTTGATATGTCATATTTGCTTCAAATATGTCAAGAAATATTGAGAGTTCTAGTTGAGCTCATAATTTTTCAGTAGAGTTCTAGGTGATCTGAAATATAGTAGAATTACGAGGGTTTTGATTGAGCATAGACAATGTGTTGCCTGATGATTGTGTCAATTCTGCAGGATATTAGGCAAAGGGTTGAAGAATCTCTCCCTGGTACAGGAGGAGGCAGAAATCCTGAAGATGAACTTATGGTGAAGATTCTTTTCTTGCTCCCGGTTCTTGGTCTCCTATGTGTTTTCTACCGCTTCTTTCTTCTGGTAAAGTCATCTGAATCTTCCTGATTCTCTAGAGAATGACGTCGTGTTGGATCTGAGAGTATCTGAATCTTGTTATAGGCTTTCAAATCTCTTGATTCGCTTCAGAGGGGCTCATTGTGCGACTGCATGAGGCACCTTGCATACAGATTAAGATCAGGTGTTGTGCTTCCATATTCTGCTGTTTCTTCATCAGCCATTAACTCAAACCAACAGGTTTGATACTCCTTGTTAGTGCATATGTTTTTGGTGTTGAAGTTCTTCAGTAGATGCAACATTGCTGAAGAATGAAGATAAATGTAAACGACTAAAGTATACTGCCTTTTGGGTCAATGGCCTCCCGTAAAACAAAACCTGCAGCCACTTGTTTAGATGACGAAGTTAACAAATGTTTTAAATCTGTGTGATGTTTTTCAGCTGTACAGTGGTTTTCTATCCAAGGTGCCTTGGTTTCTGGGTGGAATGTCAATTTCAATTTGTCTCCTAGCCTTTGTTGTCTCCCTTGGACTGGCACTGCTGATAGTTCCACGACAAGTGCTGCCCTGGACTGGCTTACTACTAATGTATGAGTGGACTTTTACCATTTTCTTCCTACTGTTTGGGGGCTCCCTGCAGTTGGTGTATCTGTGGGGAAAAACCAAAACTAGCCTATCAGGATTTTCTGCTTCTGATCCGGAATCATTAGATGATGATTCTGCCAAAGGTCAGTAATCTTCGTCACATTTATTCTTCTTACCTTTGCCTAAGTGGTGCCCACTTCCCATTGTATTGTTTATTCTTGCTTGTGTTGTAGGTCGTCAGCGCCAGGTGTCCTCTTTTGAAACTGCTGTGTTGTACTATGCATTTGGAATGATTTTTCTGGCCATTGCAGTTCCTTCACTGCCCTTCCTTCTGGGAATTACGGCTTTGTTTGTGAGGTATGTTGTTGATTGGAAGTGTTCTTGCACTTATATGATCATCTTGAATTGGCTAATTGCCCCCCTTCAAAAGAAAAGGATTTTAGGATGAGAATAATATGAACTTTGGGGGTATTGGCAAAAATAATACGACTAACACTATTTAATGATATCAGAATACAAACGAGGGGTTGGGACAAACGAGTTTTGGGGCTGGGACTTGTCCGAAGCGAACGTGTCAAGTGAAGCTGACATGTGTACGGCGGACTCAAAATTTTGACCTTGGATTTTGACTTAGCTTAATTGTTTAATGGCCACATAAGCGACACATAAAATTTTGACTTAGCCCCTACCTCTCCTTTGTGATCATTAAACAACTTAGTTTAAAAAAGCTCAAGGTGCACAAAAGCGCAAAAGGTCATGGGGCCCATGGTGCGGGTTTCGAGGCGAAGGCGCGGGCCTTTTGAAATGAGACACACTTACTAAAAATGCTTGAAAATCATTACCAAGCAATATTTTTTGTTGAATATGCTAGATGATGACTTCAAATAAGTAATTAGACATCATTGTAATTACGAACAGAACTGGGAAATGGATGTCTGTCAAATTCGGTGAGATTGTCGTCCCTACTTGACCTCATATTTCTACAAGTTGAACTGCCCCCTTGTCATTTTCTGTTGTGGAGTTTAGGATTCGGCTCCCATGTTCTTTATTTGACAAATGTGGTTGTGGTTTAGTTCTAGAGAAGCGCTGCCAGTTTTGTGAGATAATATTCTTTTGAATGGATCGTCAAATCCTCTGAGAAGTTTGAGTCACTCACTGCTCGGCAATATCAATATGTGCCTGGCCGTAGTTGTGCGACTTTGACATGTACTCCCTCTGTCTCATAAAAGTGACAAACTTTTCTCGGATGTCCCATAGCTCCATAAGTATCAAAATTTCTTTATTGAGTAAAGAAAATGACCTTTCATTTGCAAATGACGAGTAACTAATGATGTTTCATTATTTTTTGAGTTTCTCCAAGATTCGATAAGTTTTTGGGGCCAGGAGTATGTTGGGACAAGAATAGGTGAATATAGCTAGTGTGTGGTTTTCAGGGCCACTTCTCTTGTTTGCAGACTAAGGTGTTCGAGATGTAGTGTGTGACTGTTTGCAGATGCTTAGTTTCTAGATATCTGAAGGCCTCTTCCTAAATACAGGTTAAGCATTCAGTTAAACCAGCAGAAACCTATCTTGCTAAATGCTTGTTGCTGTGGTATTCAGAGAAACTCAAAAGCTGAAAGCCTACAATCTCGGAATCAATCAGTCTTTCAGCCTGAATTGGAGGCTATGTACCCGATGGACGGAAACGTGTTGCTACAGAAAACATAAAGCAGTCTCGCATGAAAAGATAAATAATTGCATATATACCTCTGCATTGTGCCCCTATGATATGCTTGTCCGAAATTGCACTTTTATATTTGCTGTGCAGAGGATGAACTTCAAATTTGAAGTAATTCTACTGTCCAAAGAAAACACAAACGAGAAAAAATGTAATTCGCTAACTACCAAAGGGGTCTTATAGTAGGATTTGACCCCCTTCCCTCCCTTCCCTTCAAAGAGGTGCAGGTTCAAGCTTGTCTAAAAGAATAAGAGAGTTCCTCTTCTGCACCCCTTTCCTTACTCCCAAGCCTACTCCCCACAAGGGTACATCCAAGAGAGATTGGGGCCATAGTTAAAATGAACTACTTGTTGCATTGCATCCATTGTGCACCAAAAATTTCATGATAAACTTACACGACTCAGACAAGCCTTGGGTTGCCGATGAATTAACAATGATTGCAATTCTGAGATTGTTTTACATGTTTGTAAATCTAACTATCATGTTCCGCGTTTTACAGGCTTGGTGTGATGGTAGTCGGAGGCATAGTTTTGGCTGCCTTCATGGCTCACGCGTCAGAGCACCTTGCGGTACAATCCTTTTAAGAGGGCTTGAAGAGCGAGAAGTTTCCCGTACAAGAAATACATGTTTGTTCTGTTAATTCCGATTACTTGTTTTCGTCTGTACAACTAATTCAACATCGTAGATTTCCCCTACATATTTCTTTATATGTAGATTATACTGTCAGGGGAACATAAACTTTTCTTCGCTGTTTTCATGTTGGGGTCAATTTTGGGTTTTAATTTATTATTCAATTTTCTTAGGGCTCTTTCTTTCTTTGTAACATTAGTTTGTAGATATTGCTTTTGGGATCGGATCATATTAACCCTGTAGTTGAATGTGTGATAAATCCTGAGGAAGAATTTTTTTAATTTGAAGAATGCTGTAATTCATTTCAGCTTCAGGTGGCAAGAGTTTAAGGTAAAAGTCCTTGTAACAAGTGCATTTTCAGATATTTATCGAGTTTCATTTATTATTTACTTTTTAAAAAATTAAAAAATCTAGTTAATTGAATGGAAATTCACCAAACTAAATGAAACCGATCCATACACACCTCTAGTTGGGTATAATCAAGTCTTTAGTTGAACAAATGGACATGTAGTGACTTTTATGTGAATCAATCTAAAATGAACACTAAGATTTAAAGTTAGTCTAATATTCTAAAGGAAGCATATTTTTTAGTGAGATATCTTTTTGTGCCTCTCATATTGGTTAATGCATTAACCTATTCACTTTATTTATTTATTTAATTTAATCTAATTTATAGAGCGTTTGGGAGTGCCAAATTAGAGGTCCCAAATGTGCAATTTTCAAATACTAAAAAGAGGCATTTAAGTGGAAGGGGAGGGAATCTAATGCTCAAAAGGAAAATTTTAGAACATGATGTATTATGGAGAATCTCCTTGGCTTTTTTTTTGGGTTAACTCCACAAAAACTACATATGTGCAGAAATTTCAAATAATCCCCCAAAACTTTATCTAAATTTATCAAAAAAATTACTGAATCTTAGACTCTAAATACTGATTTTAAAAAATAATTTATTTAGGCTAAAGAGTATTCAACGTTGTGAAATAATATTAAATAATGATAATGTCCACTTTCCTATCTTTTTTCCACTTTATAGTTAACATTTTATGAGGGAATACGGTATTTTTAAAAGGATACATCAATCAAATTATATATTGTCATTTTTTAAAGAATCAAAAGGCTAAAATAATCCTAATACTAAACCGTTCAAAGAAATATACTAATGCATATTCTAATTTACATAGCCTATAAAATGCAAGACATATTACAGCTCTAATCATAAAAAGTTATTACAAATTCATGATGTGACGAATAATTAAAATTGGGAACGGAGGTTATGATTGATCGGCTATTCGAAAAAATCGATAAGATTACAAAAAGATAAGTTGGGATCAATTTTAGCTTGTAATACAATCAAACTCATCATTTCTTACAAGCTGAAGCTAACAATAAGTGGTTATCACCATCATTAATTAGTAAAATTTAATTGATTGACCACCATAATGTTTTTTTTTTAATTTTCAAAAAAAAATAAATTCATGCTTGTCAGATCTCATACTGATAGGAGGTAAAAAAAAAAAAGGGAAGGGGAAAAAAAGAAGGTTGAGCAGACAAAAAGCAATCAACTTTTAAAAAGGTTAATAATTATAAGAGAATTTATAATTAGAAATTAAGGTTGATAAAATTGTTTAATTATGTTGATTATCCACTTGAGGGATATTTATCACCACATGTAATGTTCATAATCAACACCCGTTTTTTTGTTGGGTGTTGGTCCACAAGTGATAATTTAGCACGACAAGGACTTTTTGATTTGTTGTCGCCTTGTTTTTCTCTCTTTGAATCACCCTGGAGGCCCCCTCTATAGAGATTCTTTGAATCTAATAGCAGAGGTTGAGTACTAACTCTATCTCTTTATTTTAATTTATTTGTCGTTTTAATTTATAATGTTTGTCTGATCATTATAATTTAAACTACAAATGATAAATTAATTTACTAATTTTATCTTTATTAATTGTGTTTATTCTTTGTACTTTTGTTATTTTTAATGTAGTCATAGCAACATTTTGATCTTTTTGGTATGTTCGAACTTACACGCAAAACGCACATAAATAAAAATATAAACATAAACGAACATAAAAGAGTTGAAATGAACATAAATGGACAGAAATAAGTTGTTAAATAAGAAACGAACGAACATAAATGAACATAGATGAACATAAACGAAAATAAAACATAAATATATTCCATTTTTCATGTAAAGTCGAACACGTTATTAACTTGTCTTAAATTAACTCCTTTTTAGTATTACAAGTCAATAACCCAAAACGAAAACAAACTAAAATGAAGAGTGTAGTTACCAGGACTATTCAATAATGATTTACTCTGTATTGAACTTCAAAATCCAATTAAATTTAATGTAATAATAAGAATCAAATCGATTTTTTATTTTGGTCTTATGCCTTATTCGACAACGACGTTTGGAATAACTTTTACTTGTTTTAACCAAGTCAAAACACTAATCAATCAAATATTAGCGTTCGGCAAGGTAGTATTTTAACTAGCGTTTGCAGCAACTTTTAGTGTTTCAAGTAGTGTTTTTGAAAAGCTAAAAATGATTAGCTTTTCATATTTGAAAGTAGCGTTTTATATTTTTTAACAAAAAAATCCCTTCATTAATTTATATTTGACAAATTGTTTATATCCTTTTACGTCAATTTACAATAATCAAATTACTCAACCGCTAAATTTATCGAACACATTTATTCAACCGCTCAATTGAATAGTTATCCGCTAACTGACTAAAATCTAAAAGCTATCACTACACAAATAGTTATCCGCTACTCAAACAGATCTCATTTTAGCGAATAAGACCTTACTAGGGTTTAAAATAGCTCATATACAGGTAGCGTTATTTATACGAGTAAATAGACCTTGCATAAAGAGTAATGATTTTTTTAAAAAATTTTTTGGCATAGAAGGTTATGGGATTAATATTTATCCTTGTCTTTCTTGAGTAATTTTTTCTTTTTTTTTTTGGTCGGTAACAGCCACAAAAGATAGTACAACACAATGAAAGAGGAAAAATTCAATATGAGATCTAATATATTCAAAATCTCATTCTTGATAATAAGCTAAGACCTCATTGATATCTTTTTGTTTATAAATAATATGAAAGAATGAAAATTTCAAAACAAGAAACGAATGCAACAATTCTAAGAGAGGATGAAAAGGTCTTAAATCTTATAGGGCAATTATTGACCAAAAAAAAAAAGACAAAATTTAGCAAAAGAGGAAATAGGGAGTTATAGGGCAATAATTGACATTTAGGGTTTTTATAAAAATAAGATGTTTCATATTTTAAAAATTTATAGAATATATCTAGATAGGCTAAAATATTGTTGACAATGTTCAGGAGATAATATATTTGAGGTGCAATAATTAGGAATTGAAAATTTCAGGGTATTTAGGCAGGCAGGTGATATGTGAAATTCAATTATTACATAATTTTATTTTTTTGTCCACAGGAGACAATAATACAAGCTGTTGACATCAGAAATTTAATAATACAACCTCATCAAAATAATTACATATGGAAGTTGGAATCTTGGTTCAGCAACACAATAATTATTTACACTTCAACTTGGACCCCTTTTTCCAAAAATTTTAAAAAATAAAATAAAAATTATATATATTTCATACCAGATCAGCAAACATATATATATAATTGGGTTTTGAATCTAAATTTGAGCCATGTCAAATCTAAATTTAAAGCCTTACCTATGGAGATATACATCAAAATATACCAATAATCTTACTTTTAAATTATAAAACAAAAGACTAATTATATAAGACATTTTTACTAGGCATTTTATAATGGTTCATTAGAGATCAGTAAGTTTTAAAAACCTAAAAAATTGACCTTTTTAACTTTAAGATGTGATTTATGAAGGCCTTACTTGGTAAAATTAACTCGTTTGAATAGAGGATAACTGTTTGTGTAGTGTATAACTACTTAGATAGCAGATAATATCATACGCAAATTTGGAAGAAAAAAAGAGAGAGAGAGAGGGAGAAGCTATTTTTCAAATCCATACAAAGTGCTTCCGAATTGCTTTTTCAATTTACAAGTGTGGAGAATCGATTCAATACCATTTTTATTGGGTCCTAGTAACGAGGACTACAAATTAAAATGCTTTGCTAACATTCCATTTATACAATAAAATCAAATATATTTTTTAAAAAAGTTTATACATACAAAGACACTCTCCAAAGTGACTAAAGCATATGTGCACTTAGGTAGGAAGTACATAATATTTTACCTAACGACAAATCTTAATGAATTATATGTGACAAATTTATCTCAAATTGATATATCTACAATATCTATATTATTATTTTTTATTAGTAGAATATCTATATTATAACTACTAGATAAAAACCTTTTAAATTTAGATGATAATATATATATATATATATATATATATATATATATATATATATATATATATATATATATATATATATATATAATTAAGGATGCACTTAAAATGATTGTCATCATATGACAACCACTACAAAGAGAGAAATCTGAACCGTACACGTGTCATATATAAATCTTATCCATTTATTTTTTTAATTTTTAAATAATTAAAATATATATTTAAAGAATTAAAAAAGTGATTATACAAATGAATTATACAAGGCTTGTTTGGTTTTCCCTATAAATCAACTACTTAAAATTTTTTAAATCGAATATAGATTGTTTTGGCAAAATAAAAAGAAAAAATAAATTGAATATACAATTCCTTCTTTCCCATGGTCCGTCCAAATCCCCAACCTCACCATTCATGTTGGCAAAATCCTCAACCCTTCATTAATTCCGGCCAACCTCCCCCCAAATCCCCTAATTACATGCAGAGAACCGATGGTGTTATTATTGTCAAAAATAGGGATTTCGTCGTTGGACGGTGAATAACAAAAAGAGGGAGACGAGGAGATTGTCATGAACAAGGCGCCTCAATGGAAACACCGGAAAATATGTCGAGCATTACCCACGAAAATCCAGTCGGAGAGTATGTCGGGCATGGGAGAAAGAAGGGACGATAGATACGAGATGAAGATGGCGGTCATGGTCTACTGTAATTAGTCACCTGGATAGTGGCCGAAAAAGTTAGACTATTGGGCGGCGTGATTTACTCGTGGATCTGGACATGATACTCTCGAACAACGGCGTCGGTGGGGATGGATATGGACGGAGGAGGACGATCAATTTTGTTAATTGGGTAGTTGCTGGAATTTGGCCGGAAAAATGGGCAAAGCTTACGACTCCCGATCTTGGTTGGGGTTTGATTGAAATTTGGAAGAGCTTCGGTGATGGCCGTAGCAAAATAGAGGTCGCCGGAATTTTGTCGGAAAAAATGGCGAGTTAGTTTGATAGGAACGTGGTTTGAGGTTATTGTGTTATTTTTTTCCCCAAGGGTGGTTAATTAAATGGTTTGCCAAACATAATAATAATTATTTATTTTAATTTAATTTTTAAGATACTAAATTAAATTTTCAAAATTTATTTTTAATTTAATTAGAAGAAAAAAATGAACAGTCGTGATTATTGTGATACACATGTACGGTACAAATTAATGCATCTTATAGTGATCGTCAGTATAGCGACGGTCGTTATAAGTTTTTCCTATAATTAATGGTGATGTTACTAAATAATTAAAAATTTAAAGTTGGGTATAATAATTAAAAGCAGTAGACTAATCTAAATTAGTGAAATCATGTATGATTGATTGAGCATCCTCACCAAAATTTGATTAAAATAATAACAAGATTTGAGTGATTAGTAGCGATGCAAATTCAAAGATTCCTCTTCAATTCATTGTTGTGGATTCTGTTATATGCCTTTTGCCATTGGATAACATACATACACATTTATTATCTAATCCAACGTTGGATCCATCCCTAAATTATTATAATCTGCCCTACCACCTTCTTTTTCTCCATCAAAACAAAACTTATCATATAACATTCATTATATACAAACATGATGTATTTGTTCTTGTTACTACCATCTCTAGTATTATGTCTAGGGGCTGTAAATTTGGGTCGGCTCAGTCTCGGTTTGGTTGGATAGCATGGTTAGAGTTCGGATCGAGAATTATTTTATTTATTTGTTTTTACTTAAAAGATTTTTAAATTTAAGTTTAATTTTATATTTTTGTATTAAGTTGAACAAATAAAGGTTTGAATGAAATAACAATAATTTTATACTTTCTATCCTAATCCTTAAGAAAAAAATTAAACTAATTAATTTAGATCGAGCCGACTCGAGCTGAGCGAACCTTACAAAATTTAAGCTCAACTCAATATGTTTTCTACTCTCATTCTCAACTCGAACTCAATTTGACACGAGCCCGAGCCAAACTTTAACCAAACAAAACTCGAGGGCCCGGTGAATCGAATGGGCTCGTTCTAATCTTATGAGTAATTTGAAACCTTTTCTCCTCTTTCTTCTCTCTCTAATTTTGAATTAGTGGTCTCAAGTATGATTACAAGCATGGGTGGGGATCATCCGTCAACTTTACAAGTCAGACATGTTTTTTAAGGGAGATTTACCCATAGGTGATAGTTCAATTTGTAATTACATGTTCTGTTTTTTATTTTACACTTGAGTCACTATCTAAAAACAAAAAGACATTTATACCCTCAATTCTCTCTCACTCTCCTCCTATCACCTCTTGTACTCTCTCTCCTCCGATCATCTCTCTTTCTCCTCCCTCCACTTGCCGTCTCTCTCTCTCACCTCCTGAATGTGACTATCTCTCTCTCTCTCCAACTTTCATATATTTCTCTCTTAAAATAACTTTTTTAAATTAAAAAAATATATTTTTTTAATAAAATATTTTTTGACATTTAAATTTTAGTTTTATTATTCATGTCTCTTTTTTATAGTACCATTATGAATTTATTTTATTATAAATAAATTACGTTATTTTCGCACAAAAAAATAATATATTCATTTTTATGATCTAATTTTAAACAAAACTTAAATTTTAAGTAACATTATAATTTTAAGTTCATATTATAAAATTTTGATTTTTAAGTTTTAGTTTTTCTTATTTCAATTAAAATATTTTGATTGAGAAAATATATGTTGTTTAAATCCTAAACCTTGATTGCTCAATCTAAAACATTAAATTAATAAAACTAAACACTAAACCCTAAATGTAAAATATTTACAATAGTTATAATCATAATTAGCTTTACACATATTGACCTAAAAATGAATATGAAATTACGTGGATAATCTAAATATATTTTCGAGATAGAATAAAAATTATCGTATAACGAGATTACTATGTATGTCAACCATGGTTAACCATTATGTTATCCTTGGATGATAACATAGTCATCCCAGGACAACATCATGTTTAACCATGATTGACATACGTAATAACCCTGTTATACAATATTTTTTATTCTATCTCGAAAATTTATTTAGGTTAATTTACGTAATTTCATGTTCATTTTAACTATGATTATAACTATTATAAGTATCTTATATTTAGGATTTAGTGTTTATATTTATTAATTTAATATTTTAGGTTGACTAATTAAAATTTAGGATTTAAATCATATATATTTTCTCAATCAAAATATTTTAATTGAAATAAGAAAAAATTACAAATTACAAATTAAAATTTTATAATATGAACTTAAAATTATAATTTTAATTGAAATTTAAATTTTGTCTAAAATTAGAGTATAAAAATAAATACATTATTTTTTGGTGCACAAATAAGTTAATTTATTTATAGTAAGAAAAATTCATAATGGTACTATAAAAAGACACATGAATAACAAAATTAAAATTTAAATGTAAAATAATTTATTTATTAAAAAGTTTTTGAAAATCATCTATCATATGAATAATTAATTTTTTATCTAAAAAAAAATTTTATAAAAATAATATGATTTGAAAATAAAATATATTTTATTTTTATTTAAAAAATTATTTTAAAAAACAGATATGTGAGAGTTGGAGGGAGGAGAAACAAAGAGTAACATTAAGGAGAGGAGAAAGAGAGACTCGGTAGAGAGAAATTCTCAAGTGAAGGGAGGGAAAAGAGAGAGATGATGAGAGGAGAGAGATTAACAAATGTGATATGAGGAGAAAGAGAGAATTGAAGGTATGTCTTTTTGATTTTTAAAGAGTGACTCAAGTGTAAAATAAATAACTAAACTTGTAATTACAAATTGAAGCATGACCTAATGGTAAATCTCCCTTTTTTGAAGGCCTTCCCCCCTTTTACCTTTGGACTAAAAAATAACTAAATAAATAAACAGAGGAGGAATAATTGACGGGGTTTCACTTTCAATTTTGAAGACGTCAAAACCAAAATGGTGATGACTGAACTCCCCTGCAGTTAGTTGTTTTCTGAGGGTTGACAGTCAATCGTATAGAATTAGAGGAATATGCTCTTTATTTTCAGCATCTTTAATTTACCTCATTTGTTTTTATTTTTTCCATCAATCTCAAGTCTTATCTTAAAAACTCTCCCCTACAAGTTTCTATAAACTTTTTTAAAAATTATAGGTTTGGGAAAATAATCATTCTTCAATATGTTAATGTTTATTTTGACGAGTTATAGTTCTCAAAAACAATTATTCAAGAATATGCTAATATCTATTTTATCGAGATTTATATGAACAATCGAATAAAATATCTTTCATGTCATATGTTAAACGTTGCTAAGTACTACAAAATAAGACAAGATAGGAGTCAACAATTTAAAAGACACAACTAAATTTACACTTATACCCTAATTCAGTCAAATTAAAATTTAAAAAGAATATGATAGTTGTAAATTAATTTTTTTGTGTGCTAAATAGTTTATCTCCCTAGGTAAGTTGAGGTAGTGTGTTATGTTAAAGGTGCTTATTCAATAAATAAAAATTCTTTATTTAGTGATATATAAAAAGATTACCTTAGTGTATCGAAAATTCTTATTTAATAAACTTTATAATTATTTTACAGGTATTTACACCTTTACTTGAAACTCCTTACGCCTTTGTTTATAACATGACATGAGTTACTTCACTGCTCTTGTAAAAAGCAAAGATGATGGGAAAAAAAGAGAGAAAGTAGAAAGAAAAGGAACAGGAAGGTGGAAAAAGATCGGTGGTTCCGCCATACATTGCCTGCTACTACTACCGTATTACAATCGTACTACTTTCCCAACTTTAAAATTCAAAGCACCTCCAACACCTTTTTTATTATTATTATTATTATTATTATTATTATTATTATTTTAAATAATCTTCCTTTCTTTTACCTTTTCTTCTTTGAACTAGGGTTCAGAAAAAAATAAAACTAAAAAGTTAATTAAAATTTTCAATTTTGTTAATTGAGGCCAAATCTTTTGTTTCAATTTTAGTTCGATTACTTAAAAACTCAATTAACTGAATTTTTTAAAAGAAAATCTAAATTATGTATTAGTCAAATATAGATTTTAGAACAAGAAAAAGATGAGAATAAATGTAAAAAATTATGGAAGCTAGTAGTATTTAATGTTTTGAATAGTCAAGTTAAATTAAAAAGGAAAATAAATGTAAAAAATGCAATTTAATTAACGGTTAATCGGTACCAAACTCAAAAATTAGTTACAAGATGCACGAAACCTACTTGACCGATTTTTATCAATTTGGCTACAATTTTGCTTCTTGTCGAATTGAAATTTTTGGTTAAATAACCTCTTTGCATTTTGAACTTCGTGAATCATTAATAAAACAAGTCTGGGCTTGCTTCGAGCTTCAGATGAGACTAAACTTGATCACTATTTATTTCAAGGCAACTTGTTATCGTAATCGAGCATAATGCAATGCTAAAGGACTAATATGTTCTATGTGAGCTGAGCTAATATAAGATCCGACAAAAGTTACTCAAATTGAATAACCCAAACCAACACTCGTAATAGTTAACTTAAAATGAATCTAAAATGAATTGAATTCGTTGGAACAATTTTCATAAAAATTAATTTTTTCAAAGTAAGTTTATTAGATCAAATATTTATAAAACTAAATCGAATGTTTAATAATCGCAATCTGATGCGGTAGACTCGAAATAAAAACAATCAATATTTATATATAAATAAACAAAATTTTAAAAAATAATAATAAAGAGGAGAGAAAAGGAAGAGAGACAAAGGTGGGCGGCTGGCTGTGCCTAATCATAGTGCGCGATCGCTAGCGCTACCGTATTACGAACGTACTACCAGCTGCCACCTTCACTTTTGGCCCCAACCTAATTAAATTTTTTTTTAAAAAAAGAAACAAACAGATGTTTTCCGTTACTCCCATTTTATAACTAACGTGCAACTCACACACTCTTCCTTTCCCCTTTCCAAAAAAAAAAATAAAGAAAAATTGCACACTTTAACTAGTGAAATTTTAAACATAAGGACTCGAAATTCCGAAAATACCCCCGAATATTCCTCCCCTATTTCTCTATAAACCCCCTAACAGCCCCCAATTTCCCCAGAATTCAAAGAATCCCCAGAAAAATCAGCTTATAATGTGTGATAGCTTCAAGAAACAATACCAGCTTTGCGAGGAGATCGGCCGGGGCCGTTTCGGCGTCGTCTACCGCTGCTTCGACCCTCTTTCTCTCTCCTCCTTCGCCGTCAAGTCCATCGACAAACGCCTTCTCCTCGACGACCCCACCGACCGCCAGTGCCTCGACACGGAGCCCAAGTTTTTGCAGCTTCTCTCTCCTCACCCCCACATTCTCCAGATTCATTCCCTCTTTGAATCTGAATCCCATCTCCTCATCGTCACCGATCTCTGCCAGGATTCCACCCTTTACGATCGCATTCTCGCTGCTAAGACCTTCTCTGAGCCCGACGCTGCTCCTCTGTTTTCCCAACTCGTCAACGCCATTGCTCACTGCCATCGCCATTTCGTCGCCCACCGGTATTGTCTCGCTCTACCTCTAGATCTGGGGCCTGGGAAATGGGTTTTTTGAGATTTGGGTTTTGTTTGGTTCGATTTGGGTTGAGCCCATTTTGAATTTTGGGTTTGAAAATCTAAAGGGGTTTTATTATATTTCTCAGATTTGAATGAATTCTGAAATGGGGTTTCTGGGTTTTGATTGCTGAACAGGGACATAAAGCCGGAAAACATACTATTCGACACTCGAAACAGGCTGAAGCTCTGCGATTTCGGATCGGCGGAGTGGTTCGGCGGAGGAGGAGGAGGAGGAGGAGAGAGAGAGTGGATGACCGGGGTGGTGGGGACGCCGTACTACGTGGCGCCGGAGGTGTTAGCCGGAAGAGAATACAACGAAAAGGTTGATGTGTGGAGCGCAGGGGTGATTCTGTACATAATGCTCGGAGGAGTGCCCCCTTTTGTGGAGAAACCGTCGAGGAGACCTTCGACGCCGTTCTCCGAGCTAATCTTAGGTTTCCGGCGAGGATTTTCCGGTCAGTTTCGCCTCAGGCTAAGGATTTGATTCGCAAAATGCTCTGCAAGGATGTTTCCCGCAGATTCTCAGCTGATCAAGTTCTAAGTAAGTCTTAACTACTCTGCTTGTTTTTTCTCCCCTGTTTTTGTTTCTTGCTCTCTTTCCTGAACTTTTTTGGTTTTTGATCCTTTTTATCTGTCAATTTCAATGTGGGTTTTCAACTTTTTGGGTTTGGTTTGGAAATGGGTTTGTGGTGATTAATGGGTATTGTGTTTGATGATTTGCAGGGCACCCATGGGTGACCAGTGGAGGTATGACCAGTGCCATAGCTGACATGACTTGAAAAAACTCCAGAAAGTTAAGAAATTTTGTAATTTTGAGTTGTAAATAAGTATGAGAGAGAGTCCAAATTCAGAGATGGATGATTTCAGAATCCACGGTTGAATTTGCAGTCAAGAATCCACAGTTGAATTTGCAGTCAAGAATCCACAATAGATGAAGAGAAGCAGGGTTTTGTGGCATCTGGGCATAAAGATCTGCTTCTACTAGTATTAGTAATTTTGAGGACAACTTTTATTAGAAGACTGTATGTGAAAAATCTATAGTCTTGTGTTTGATAAGAGAGAGAATCTGAGGAGTGTGTAAATATTCAGGGAATAATTAAGCACTCTGTTTCCAATTTGCCCTCTTTTTTTAAGAATTTTGTGGAGGCAAATGCAGAGAAATTAGGGAGAGTGAGAGGGTGTGAAGAAATGTGCCTAATTTTGAGGTTTGTTTTTGGGCCACTTCTTCTCTTCTTCTTCTTCTTTTTTTTTTTTTTTTTTTCTCATGTGAATCTGTGCTCTTGAATGAAAGTTATTACAAGATATCAACTCTTGCTTATCAATATCATTCCTTTCCCATTTCTTGCAAATATTCTGGAGTTTTTACTTTGTCTGATATAATCTAATCTAATCTGGATTCTAGATTTGTTTTGATCAAGAATCTGGGATATGCTTAGGGTTTATGCTTCATACCAGAGAAACCCTTCTGGGTAGCTTGCTTTTAGACTTGCTTTAATTTTGTGGGCTTTTTTTTTTTGGGTTCTGTTTGGTATAAAAAACATTAATCATAATTTTTGATAACAAGCTAGCTTCTTTTAAAATTCCACTAACTGTGTTAGTGTGTTCATAGGTTTACTTAAAAATAATAGTATTCCATCCAATTTTTCAATATAATTCAATTTAAGTAACTTTTTCGTTTTATAATATCTTAGTATCTTCTTTATTAATTTTTATCTTTATTAATATATTTTTTCCTTTTTAAATTAATTTTTGACATATTCAATAAAACATTGAAAGAACTTGGTCTTTTAGTATAAATTTTATTATGAATTTTATGTTTATTTGATATTTTATCATTGTAAAACGGAGGGAGGGAGTAGCCTATATTTAAGGGAATCGGTTAAATTGTGGTTTATGGCATGAGGAATGGTTATGACCATTGAAATAATCGAAGAAGCAGTTATAATTTAATTTGGAGAACTTTTAGAGGTCACCAAGAAACACTTTTCTATGCTCGGATAGTCCAATTGCAAGTGATAAAAAGAGTTGAGTTATACCTTAACCTGTAATGGATTAGCCACCATCCTGTTTTTAGGCTTTTATTATCAAGTCACTAAACTTGTACTTGTCTTAGCATCCATCCATATAATCGTATTTTTAATTTCTTTTTATTCAACTAGATACCGAAAAAAAGGGGTTTAGAGTTATTGTGAATATGTTCATTTTTTTGCGGAAGGCTTTGTGTAGTCACTGTTAAGAATTTTGAAACCATTAATGGGTGTAGAGCACCTCTATTTGGTATTTAAAGGCCTATGTTCTGGATTTATATTCCCTTAGTTTTTCTTCCCCCAAATCAGTACTACTTCCCATTGTTTTCTTCTTGTTTTGGTGTAATTTAATCACCAGATACCTAATTTCACACAGTTGCAGATACACAATAATTCAGGGCTCTTTGATCTAAGCTTCAACTGTATTGTTTTAAGTCAAATTTTGCTAAAGAAATAATATATATTAGGAGAAAAGAGATAATTGATAGACAGCACGTATTAGGTACATAATCGATGCTCCCACTAATTTACAAAGGATTCTAAATTTCTTATGAGGTGGACAAAATTCTCTACCTTTTTATAATCGAGTTTTTTTTTTTTTTTTTAAAGATATCTAAAAATTGTTTTGCGTTTATCATATTTTTTCTTTAACTCAATTAGAATATGTCATCCTAAAACAATGCTCTGTATTTAATAGCAGAATTTATGTAAAACAATTTCACCTAAGATTAATTATCTCCCAAATACAGACATCAGTTTATAGAAAGTGGTACTTTCTCTTTTCTTTTTCTTTTTTTTTTTTTTGATGAAAGAAGTGGTATTATATATATAGTAAGTAATTACTTTCCATGTTGAAATTCTCTTCTTTAGTCTTCAATTATTTGATGGAGTATTGTATTTTTCCATTGGCAAAAGGGAAAATGGTGACGATGTCTTTCAACATGTTTTCTTTTGGCCGTGGGTTTGATCCATAAATAATTAAGCAAAATCAATAAGACTGTTTTTAGATGTTTAAATTTGTATTCTTTTTGTTATCGTGGTTAGGTCATTATCATTTCAACGAACATTTTATTGGTGCTTTGGTTATAATTAAACTATCATTAGCAGGTAGCCTTGAACACCAAAAATATAGTGTTTGGCACTTGATGTGTTGCCCATTATCTGATATGACTATTTGTCAAACATTAGTTAGTTATTAGTCTGTTTGTATTAGCGTTTATATTAATTGTTTCTAAATCATGTGTTTGGTAAAATTAGTTATTTTTTAAAAACTAATTGGTAAATTTTTATTTATACCTTTATCTTTAAATTTATTTTCTAGCTAATTGAACATGACTTTTATTTATTAATTATTTTATTTTATTTTCAAAAATAATTAAATTTATATCTTATGTACAAATTAACTTCGTTCACAAAAATTTTCTTTATTATGATGATTTATACAAAATTTATATTCATTATTTATCTTATTTTACCTTCATTTGATTATATATATATATATATATAGAGAGAGAGAGAGAGAGAGAGGGTGGTGGTGGCGGCGGGAATGGGTTGCTTTGCGGTGGGGAGGCGGGGCAGCTGCCCGTGCGCGGCGGCAGCGGGAGAGAGGAGAGCGGTGGCGAGTGAGGTGTCGAGCGTCTCCCGGCGACGCCGGCGTCGGCTTCGGCCGGCGTTGGTGGCGCTCGATGGCCGGAGCGGGCCGCGAGATAGAGGCGAGAGGAAAGAGCGAAGGCACGCGAGGGAGAGCGAGACGAGAGCGATAGCGTGAGGAGGGAGGCCGGTGGCCTTCGGCCGGTGCTAGCGCCGGCCTCGCCGGCGTTGGCGGTGTCCGGTCGCCGGAACCGCGCTGCCGAGAGAAGGCGTGGGCGGGGAGATGCGAGAGGAGGCGAGGGAAGGCGGAGAACGAAGGAGCACGGGAGAGAGGAGGAGCCTGAAACATATTTGAAGTCTGTCTAACGTATTCCGGAGAATTCTTTCTCTGGATTTTTCCTTAGAAAAATCTGCTTTGATTATTTGATTATTTTGATTGATTTATTTATTTACTTATTTTGTTTCCTTTTATTGTTACTTTTAATTTTATTTTAATAACGATGTTCACAAATTATAATCTTATTATGAGATTTTTATTAGGGTCACTTCGTCGCCTTAGTCTGCGTAACACATATATAAAAATAATATAAATATAAAATATCGAATTGAAGTGCACGCGCTCAATTATATAAATAGTGTAAATAATGTGATTTAAAATAAATAATGTGATTTAGGGTCGGGTTGTTACGAGAGAGAGAGAGAGAGTGTATGTGTGTGTGTGTGTAAAGGGGTGTGAATTAGCTCCGACTTTTCGCAATTAGATTTCACCTTTTCTCAAACTTAACTTAAAGTTCATCGAGACTTTAAAGTTTAGACTTAAACTCAAATTTGAATGACAAAGTACAACTCATGCTCGACTCCAGTTTTTATTTTTTTATTTTTTGCTTAAAAATTTGTCAATTTCAAGTCTATAATTGAGGTTTAATTCTACATTATTACATTGGTTTAAAAAATAAGGATTGGAATAAAAATTTGACGATCCTAATAATAATTTTATACACTTCATACAATTACTTAAAGAAAAAAAAATGAATGAATTAAGTTAAGTCGACCCAAACTAAGTTAATCGAGTCAAGCCTTGCTAAGCTTGGTATATGAGCTAGCTTGAGTTTGACTCAAGTTCGAGTCAGGCATAAGTGTTCCGTGAGCTGGCTTCATCTCTTTACAGCCCTAATCTTATTATGTTTTCTAGACTATTATACTATTACTACATTCAAGTGATGTTTATGATATAGGAAAATTCTTATCACAAATCTTTTTTAATGTACTTTATTTTTCACTAATATACTAATTGAGTAGCTTTTAACTATAAAGTTGTTACGAGTAGGTTTCGAAAATAATTTTAGAAGATATTTTACTATATAATCCAATGTAGCTATATATTTAAGCTAGAAAAAGATGTGATGAAATGCAATTTTAACTATTTGATAAGTAAATTTAAAAGAATGAGAGTGAAAAAAGGCAAAATTGTAGAACAACTTATCAAGAAAACCATTATAGGTAGTTTTAATACGTTATCATGTTCATCTCCCTTTACACCGTGCACACATAACATGAGACGTGGCTTGATAAGCTATCTAGCTTTCATGCTCCAAAAATGCAATCAAACTTATTAATTTAGTGGATCCTTGCATTATTCTCGATTCTAGAAACTAATAAAAAAATTAACGATAAAAAATAGCAAAAATTAAAAGAATACTGCCAAGATTTATTGGTAATTTGCTTTTGACTCAGACATCATTGTGAGCTAATTACTTATCAGAATTTATATTGTTTTTATTAATTTCAAGCAAAGATTATTCTATTTTAAATTAATATTAATAGGATTACCATGTGAAGGCTCTAACCCGATGCCTTTTTTGCAGTGCGATTAACTATTATATTGTAATTTTAAATATATCAATTTAAACTATTATGTACAATAATTTATTTAAATATATTTTTTATGTTCTTTTTAGAAATATAGATTTTTTTAATTCTAAAATATACTATATTACGCAACTTATAATACATTGGTTTAGTATTTGACAATTTTTTTTTATTGGACAAAGTTATTTGGTAGTTTTTAAATTAGATTGACTGCTTGTTATTTTTAATTTATTATTAATATTTTAACATCAATTAAAATTAATTAATATTTATTAACATTTGATTATTTTTTAGTTATAATTCCCTATGCATTCAGGACTGATAATCGCCGGTCAATATGAAAAAAAAAAATTACATCATCATGAGTATCCTGAAAGTATAAAAACAGTCTCGTATTTTAGAAATAATAATGTCTCTTTATTGGACAATTTACTACCTTTAATATTCAGATAAAAAAATAGGACTTTGAAATGTTAAAAAATTATGATCTCAAATATTAATCTATCATTTTTAATATGTGAGAAACATTTTTATCATTTTTGACTTTAGAAACAACTCTGTGGGTGGAAAATTCTAAAAAGTCTTTATATCTCAATAACTTTTATATTAATTTCTCAAATTAGGGAGGAAAATTTATAATATCCCAATTTTTTTGCTATATTTGTAATATCCCAATTTAAACACTAATAAATAAGTACCGTTTCTTCGTTTAAATTTATATTTGATTTAATATTTAAAATATGCTAATTTGATACTACTAATTAATATTAAGTATGAATAATAAATTTAAATGATGAGGTCGGATTATTGTGGTCTAAAATATGAAAATGTTAAGGCTATTTTTTAATTATTAGTTTTGAAAGGGAAGAAATAAAATGCACGTGGGTTCAAAATTCGAAAAGAAAAGCATAGAAGTTTGATCAGTAGAGTGACCTATCAATCTATCGATAGGGCACTTGACAGTTGGCCCATAAAACCAAACCCCATGTGAATGAATATCCTCCGCACATCGGAATCTCCGTCTCTCTCTGTCTCTCCCTCCCCCTCCCATGTGCCTCCTCCTGCTTCTGCTTCTGCTTCTGCTTCGCTCACCCACGCCTTTTCCTCCCAAACTTTAAAGAATGCCTAGATTTGACCAATGGATCATTAAATTTACATAAGGATTGAATTAACTTAGCTCCAGTTGGAATTAGAGTTTATAAAAGTATTTATAAGCGTTAATTGTTAATAATTGTTTATAATCGCTAATAATGTTCATAAACGCTAATAATCGCTCATAAATGCTCATAAACGTTATAACATGTTCATAACAGTTAGTTATAACCGTTATAACATGCTACATATTATAATAGCTAATAAACTCATATTATTATTATTGTGATAATTATTATTTATGATATTAATGATAATAAGAATTACTACTACTACTACAACTAATAATAATAATAATTACGAGTTTAATTATATTATTATTATTATCATCATTATTATTAAGAACAAAATTATTATTACTAATATCATTATTATAATTATTATTGTTATTATCATTATCGTCGTTGTAACTTGTTATTATAATGATCGTCATCGTCATCGTTATAGTACTCTTTCGATAATTTCATAATAATAATAATAATAATAATAATAATAATAAATAAATAAATAAATAATTATAATAATAATAATAAATAATTATTGTTATTATAATAATAATTATAATAAATTATTTATTATTATTATTATTATTTTCATTAATGCTCTCAATACTTCATAATACAATAATAATAATAATAATAATTATTATTATTATTATTATTTTCATTATTATTACAAAGTTAATTATTAATATTATTACCATTATAACAGTCTCATAACCAGCTCATAACCGCTATAGCAACTTATAACCGCAATACAACTCATAATAGCTATAAACGCTAATTATAACAATTCATAGTAGCTCAGTAACGACTCATAGCGACTCACAAACGCTATAACCGCTAGTTTTAACAGTTGAAATGAACAGACCCTTAGTTTAGATCATATTTTGGGTCGATATTATTTCCGATAAATTTGATTTGGGTCGGTTTGTGTTCGGATTGTTTTGACTTCGAGTTCAATTGCAACACAACTTTGTTAGAATTTTTGGGTTGTGTTTGATTGAGTTTTCATTAATTAGCATTTCGGATCTACTTTTAGATGAACATATTTTAGAAATCAGGTCAGGTATTTGTCCATGTCATTCGGTTCCGATTTTAAGCAAAAGTTTATTAGAGTATGTTCTTTTTGATGGAAAATAAAGTGGGGAGTGGAAGGTATGAAAATGAATACAAATTTTCTTGGAGTGAACATGAGTAGAATAAGGTGAATGGAGTGGAATGAAGTCTAAATTTTTAAGGAGTTATAGTGAAAAGAGTGGAAGGAAGTGAAACTTTATGTACTATCCAATCAACAGTATTATTATTTTTTGACAATTAATTTTCATAGGTGAACATCAATTATACTTGTTTTAAGGTCACGAGGGAATAATAAAGAAATATAAAATTTATCGCAAGAGTTGTATTAAAAGATTAAGTTGTTTTAGGAGAAAATGAATAAAATCAATGAAAAAGAAGAGAAAAAGCAATTAATAAAGATAAAACTGTTAAATTAGTTGTTAGTACGTCATTGAAATTATAAACTGGCAGATTTTGTAAAACGAGAAAAGTTAATTAAAATAACGCATATTATACAATAAACAGAGTATTATGAGAAGGCTAAAAGTGTCCATTTAAAAAAGATGCGTACCAAAATCTAATTGTCTATCATTGAGATTAGGGTGAAGAAGCTTTTCTATGCCCTTTCGTTTTCGGTGGTTGATATGACGACTATCAATAGGGGGCGGAGAAAGAAAAACTACCAAAAATGCATGGAACAAAATGAGATGAAAAGTGGATTTTTTTAAAAAAACCCTATTAATTAGAATTGTCATAAATTCATTTTTTCGTAGGTTTGATTCAATGGAATATCCATAAATATGAGTTAGGTTACCAAAGTAACTGGCTAATTGTAAGGTCATAATTTTATTTTTTTTACTTATTAGTTCTTGTAAGGTTGATATCAACTAGATAAGTTGCGTTAAAATTTAATTTTAAATTACATTTGTGTTCGCATCCATAGATTTGTTGACAACAAGTATAACTACAAAAAGAATTTGAAGCATTCTAAATTATATTAACATTGAATAAAATTAGTTTATTTTAAAACCGTGGGATCGATCTTAACGGCTACTAAATTTTAAAATATAAAGAAAAAGGAGTTTGGACGATATAAATAAAATGAAATGAATACATACTAACACTTAAACAACACTAAGATCAATTTATGACAAGCTTAATTAAAGCTATGCATGTACGTACGTTAAAACATGTTTAAGTTGATGCATAGTTAGATTATGAAATCACCTAAAATCCTATAAAGATATTATGCTTGAATTTAAAAAGATTTCGTCAAACCTTAAATCAAAGGTTGAAGATAACTGTGTGGATTATCTAATTAAAAAGAAAAAAGAAAATTGAGTCGAAAAAACTAACATGTTGTTTTTTCTGTATATCATGAGTTGAAAATCTTGTCTTATTCCTAATATTCTGCTTAGAAATTAAATATATAAGAATAAAAACAAAAGAGGAATAGAAAAAAGAGCATTGGGTAAAGTCAAATAAAGAGGTCCTACCCATGTGGACATACAAGGGTCCATGTAACTTATCAAATGTCAATTTTAATTTGTATTTCTATGTATTATTATTATTATTATTATTATTATTATTATTATTATTATTATTATTTTAATTGGGTACTTTTCTTTTTCTTGTCATAAAATAAAACAAAAGAGCATAAGCTTAGGGGAATATACTCCTTCATACTTTCCAAAGGGCATCTATCAACATAACTGCAAAAATTCAGGTTGTTGATTGTTTTACATGCTCTCTGGTCCACATGTTGAAAAATGGACCACCAATTCTTAGCCAACTTTATAGCCTTTTTTTTAAAAAAATTGGTTTTTTCCCCCAATTAAAAAAGGTGTTTATATTTTGTTCCTAAATTAGGGTTTTATGTCCTTATAATGTTCAAGCTAGTTACAACTCAAAAGCCCCTTATTTTGGATTTGTTTTTTCCCGTGTATTTTTTCACTCTATTCGACTTTTCTTTATTTCTTTTCATTTTATTCACTTTTTAAAGATTATTACACTCTTTTTCACTGCTTTTTATTTCATTCCATTCTTCCAACCGTTAAATATTTTGTGAAATGTCTCCCTGTTATCTTTGATAGAGTTTTGATATATTGACGTATTTTTGTATCGAATTATTAACTTTAACGTTAACAGTGTTTTTTAATAGAATTATAAAATGTGTAAGATGTTCAATCGCTCAAAATACTTACAAATCAAATTAATTAATACCATAATTCAAAATAGATAATAAAAATTATAATTTGAATGAACACAAACATAAGCCTAACTTAATTTGATGTATTTTGGAAGCTAGCAAAATGGAAATATGAAGTAGGAACAAAACATCAGAATCGGGAGTGCAATAATTATAATAAAAAGTGCAAGTCCAAACATCCATAATTACTTTATTAATACTCTCTTTTTCTCAAGTATAAGACACTAAAACAAACATCCATTGGACACAACTCAAGTGGGTTTTGCCAAACCGACCTTTCATCTTGCTTTTCGACCTTTGGGCCTTCTCTTGTAATCACTATCTTAGTTATAACCGATTCGGGCGATTAGAATCGAAATTGTATCATCGAGATAAAATTTTTTATTATTTATTTGAAATAGTGAAAGTTATGTTTATAAGAATAAAAATCATAGAAAACATTCATCAAAAATAAAGATTTAATTTAACTATATTTATAAGGATAAAAATTATAATTTTGTATCTTATTGAAAAAAATAATAAAATTTAAAAATTACTATAAATTATTGATTGATATGATAACAATTTAACCTTAATAATGAAGAGGAGGATACAAATTTAAATTCTAAGAAACGTATTTATGGGGCGAAAACTTTTACCTTAGAGCAATTGCAATTGCAATGCAAGACCACGTAATCCAATTTTGTCCGTATGATCCAATTCATCTTACTTGCGATGCATGTTTCATTCAACTTGAGGTCGTTTCGTCCGCACGGTCGCTCATATACTCGATCCGCCCGTATTTTTATTTTACATTAATTTTTTTTGTTTTTGCCACCGTTTCTATATTTAAAGATGAAAAATTAAATTAAATATATACATTTAATGGTTCTATAGATAATATTTTATTTAACGATTCAAATCGATGATCTAAGGATGTAGATAATGAATTGAGTTTCAAAAAATTAAATTATGAAATAATATAAAAGATATAAATCTGCTATGTAATCTAAAATTTTAAATTATAAATACGAATGCTATTAAATATCAAAATCCAAAAAGGATTACATTTGTGGGACTCTTACAGCCAAAAAATTTTGGTCATAAATTGACTGATTGACGCTTACAAATTTTAAAAAATAATTTCTAAACAGTCGTTTTCAGATGAAGATTCTCTTATAATTCTAGATGATAAGCCAGCAACTTGGGCAAGCTTTAGGTGTTGTTTTCTGATACATGTTTTTTATCAAAGAAATTATTTATCCTCAACTTTTCGTAAAGTAATAATTTTTGTCGTCTTCAAATAAAGGGCCGTACATATGTTGTTACCTAAACAAGGTGACTCATTCTACTGACCAGATTCTATTTTCTGCCCACTCCATCTAAAAATATATATATATTTTATAAAAAAATGCAAACAAGATTTGTGGATCTTTTTCAGATTAGTGCCTTGCAGGCAAACTTCGGTATTAATTTAAAGATATTATTACTATCGTTTGTCCAATTCTGGTAAAAACTATACTATATAATGTTAAAAGATATTATGATTATGATTCGTTTCTGTTATAAATTATATTATAATCTGAAGACATTATAATTACCACTTCTAGCAACATTATACAATAATGTATATACAAGATATGGACAAGTAAAGCATTTTATAGGGGTGGGGTCTAAATATTTATTTAGACCAACTCAAAGAAGCTAAAAAGAGAGGATATAAAAGGGTACAAATATATGCATATAGGGTACAAATATTTAGCATTAATCAACATTAATTAACATTAATTAGTACTCATTAGTAATAAGTTATTTATAATAAATTTAAAAAATTATAAACTCTAATTGTATGCCAAGAAACAATTGTGTAGAAATCAAAATGCGATCACAGTCATGGTTGCGGATTTGTGAAACACATTCTGTAAATATTTAGAGAATGTACACTCTTGTTTTAATTTCATTCTCATCTTTTGTCGGGAAACCATTCTTTTTGATTTTTTTTCGCAATGAGAGTATACAGAATTTATTGAAAATTACACCAAATATGTTACTTGTGATGATTCTGTTGAATATTTAATAACCTAATCTAGAATTGTCTATAACAAGAATGTAGGAGGATATGCTGAGGTTATACCAAGAACCCTTTGCTTTTGGTTTAATTTCTTACCTTTATCTTTATATTATGCTTTGCTTGTGAATCCGCCCATGTTTTGTGGAAGAATTTATTTATTTATTTTTTAAAACTTCGAATTTGATCCATGCATGCTGTATGTACTGATGTACATCTTTTTAGCATATGGCATATGCTTTGGTTTTATATTTTGCCTTATTTTTTTTTTTGCTCTTTTTCGGTCCTTCTGGTTACTTTATTGATTAGTTAAAGGTGATAAAAAATAATTTATTGATTAGTTAATTAAATTGACAAATACCCATTTCTTTAATTTTTTTAAAAAAGGCTACTCTTTTCATTGAGATACCCAATAACTTGGGCTCATTCAAGATAGATTAGAATTAATTTATTCACGTTGATTCTTCTTAATCCTAATTAAAATGAAAAATAAATGTAAAAAGTTCATGGTGTAATCGTGTAGCTTCATATCTTTTGAGGAGCATTATTGCGTCTTGCACCTCTTTTTTCTTAAAAAATAACATTACCATAATTTCACTCTCTCAATGTGTATATTAGGGATGAGTGGTTCCGGCTAGTCTATCCCAAAGCTGAAAATCGACCACGATCTTGTTTGACTGGTTTTTGAATTTTAGGAATCTAAATCGGAACCTGTTTATCTTATTCTTGAATTTTAGGAATCGAATCGAATCTCGGGGTCCGGTTACGGTTCCGCTTCAGGGTACCCTATCCATATCATTATTTTATGAAAAAATAAGTTTAAGACCTTAAAAATCATATATTATTGGATTAATTACATTTCAAGTATCAATAAATAACAAATCAATTTTCTAGAGGAAGAGTTAGAAGAGAACTTAAAAATCTTAGACAAAAGGAAACAAGAAACAAATCATCAATTTATTAAAAGAGAAAATATCACGAACTACAAACTAATCGAACCTTAAATTACACGTACCTCATATTCATAAGCCGAAAACTGAAAATCTTGGAAAAATTACCTATGTTAGCGGTTCCAAGATTTGGTTTTTGGGACCGAACGTGTTTGACAAGTTTCTAAATTTTAGGGACCTTATTCGAAACCGTTTGACCGGTTCCGATTCCGAAACCTTACTCATTTGACCGGTTCCGATTCGGTTCCAAGGTACCCATCAACCATGATCACCCCTAATGTACATGAGCGTAATTTTTCACTTCCTTTTTTTTCCCTTTTTTTTTGGAGGGGTATTCTTGGTTTGAAGGAAGGTAAAAAGCCATATAAGTAATATCTAAAACTCTTCTCTCCCCCTTCTCTCTAGAAAATCCTTCTTTTTTAAGAAGTGCTATTGTGTCTCACTTTTGGAGCAATTATATCAGTTTCTTTTCATAATGTTATGCTTGTATGTGGTTGAGTTATTAATTGATTGTCGGATGAGTGTGCGACGAGTATCAATTCTTCAAATTAGGACAATTACAACGAAAAAATATATTCGGTATGAAGGCTATGTAAGATTTGTGAATCTACTGTTATATGATAAAATAACTATTGAATGAAAAATGAGCGTTTAAAACATTTTAAATTAGTACTTTCTGTCAAAATATTTATTTCTTCATTTTTGTCATAATTTTAATTGAATTTGAATTTTATTATAGATGCTGCATGACCTTCAACTAACAAAATTTATCTTTTATTCTTAAAAAAAAAAAGTAACCTCAAAATTCTCAATACCGATATAAAAAGACTAGATTATAGTATAAAGTTATTAACAATGAAAATTGATGAATAAAACAAATTAAATGAAACCAACTTAATGGGTCAAAATCATATCTTATGCTAAAACATATAAACAAGGCAACAGTGCTTGATCAGCTCTCTCTCCCTCTAAGCCCATCCGATTGGCCCAATTTTCCAGCTACTACATCTAAACTGCATCATGTTGGCCCAACATCTCGTTGATACGTTTACCCAAGTAGTTTGCAGCCCAAGTGGTCCGCAAGCCCATTTTTCTTATAAGTCTTTCTTTCTTTCCCCTTTTTTTTTTTTTTTTTTGGGGGATGGGGGAGGGGGTGTTAGGATTTAGATGAGAACTCTAACCAAGTAACACTGTAATTTACCAAATTTATAAGAAGACTTGAGTATAGATTTTTTAAAATAAGAGTCCGTTCGTTTCAGCTGCTAAAATTAGTTGTTATAATGTTTATAACGGTTATAAGCTGTTATGAGTGGTTATCGGTTATAAACACTTTTATAAGCGTTAATTCGTACAAAATCTAAATACTTAAAACTGAAATCAAAATAGGAGCCAATCATGACTTTTTCTTGATTATTTTTTCTTCCAAACCCGATGCTTTTTTTGAAAAGCCCAGCCCATTAAGTAATTAAACTTATATCCATGCAGTCTATTAGATTTTAGTTGTGGGAGTGTCAGCCCAAGAATCCTTTTCTTGTGTTTGCCTACCCTACTAGGGTTATCCAGTCCCCTTACTCCTCCCGATCTCAAGGGACTTGATTCCCTCCAAATCCAAGGGACAACAACTTCAATGCCCCTTGAAATCACTATTGTTATTATTTAGTAATATTAATATTATTATAAATATTAATATTTATTATTATTATTAATGCTGATATTAGTATTCGATATGATTTTATTTCTTAGTTGAATCAAACATAACTAATCGAAAAATTAATACTAATATTGTGGAAATGAATATCGAAAGCCGAGTAGGTGTGAGGATGGCTTTTTGCATAAATTTTAACCTGTAATTGTGAGTATAGTGGATACATGGATGCTTGAAACAAAGGTCATAATCATGCACTCAATGATGTAAATTGTTTGTTGGAAGCCACATGAAAGTATATCACTAGCTAGCTAGCAAGGGTACACTTCATTGCCAAAAGGACACCCAATTTCTACCTCAGCATTTATTTGGTTGGTGCTATTTGCTCGTAAGCTTAATGTACCAATTTTTTTGGGGGTGGTATTTTCTTCATTTTAGTACCTTCTTTTTAGTGTTTGTACTTGGACCTTATCCTTTACATGTGAACATTGGCTTGCTAATAATTTGAAAGTAAATACTCCATCCGTTTTCAAAATAAATGTCGTTTTAAAGTTATACGGAATATTAAGGAAACACAAAATTCATGACAAATTTTGTGTTAAAAGACTAAGTTGTCCTTATATTTCATTGGAAATCAAGAAAATCAATGAAAAAAAGAGAAACAAGACAATTAATAAGGACAAAATTGGTAAACTAATAATCAATATGTCATTGTAATTGTAAAGTGATAAATATTGTGAAACGAGAAAAATTAGTTAAAGTGACATGTATTGTGAAACGGAGGGAGTATTAGATTGGACTTTTTAAGAAATGAGATTGGCTTAATGGATGTTTAGTTTTTGCCACTGTTTGTGCAATTGTTCATTTCAGTTGCTTGGGAAAAAAGTTTAATGTGAAAAATGAGAAAAAAGAGCTAATATAAAAAGTTACTTAAAAAAAAAAAAAACTAGTGAAAAGAGAGTTTAGAGAATTAGTTTTTGGACCAAAAACTAATTTAAAAAATTATTAGTAGTAGTAGGTATCGAAACCTGTTATTACTAGTAGTAGAATTTTAAAGTAGGTATGAAAGTTATTCACACCTGTTATTAATCTAATATATATTTCTAATAAAAAAAAATAATCTAATATACATAGTAGAAATATTAGTTATTGTCCTCTTCCATATGATAGACAAAAAACCTCTACCTATCACTAACAAGTGGCTGCCATCACTCATCATAACCATTGGTGATAAATCCTACTATTTTAATTATAAATAGATTTATAATTCGTTTTATATCTCTTTTTAATAAATTTTCTTTGTTTTATGAGCGAGCTATAAGGTTCCTCATATTTGCTTATAAAACTTTCGGTAACTGCTAATTGCTCAAAACTGCTCTCAAGCTACTAACAACTAGCCTTTATTGTGTACCAGCTTCTATTCCTGATCATTGGTAAACGACTAGCAACTATTCCTCCCTATTGGTAAATGTTACTAACAACTACCGAATCGCTACTAGTCACTAAATGTTGAAACAAACAAACTTTTTAATATGGGTTTTGACACCCTCGCAAGTGTGAGCTTTGGTAAGTTCTTTTTATCTCACTCTGGAGTGAGTTTTTGTAAGTATGGAGATTTTAAATTGTGGAAGATAGATGAATTTTATCATATGACGCACGCTTGTTTTGAATATTAGAGGATGAATCCACAAATGGAATTTAATATGGTTCTATCATGGTTATCTTTCTTTCAAGCGTAATTTATCATATCAAATAGGTAAACAACTTGTAGACATTCGAGAAAAACCTAATGATATTGAAGAATGCAGTTAGTAGATGTAAGAAATGCTTCAAGCTTAAAATCAATCGGTATTATATTTATCATTAACTTTTTAAAAATAAAAATTTATCATAATATTTTAGATCTATTCTTAGGAGATAATTTCATTATAAATGTGGTATGATTTTCACTTAAAAACATCCCTCTTCCATAAAAGAAGATTGGTTAATTGAATCTAGTCAATTCTAGTTCACTATCAAATTAAATTCCCTTTTCTTGGAATTAATTTTAGAACACTACAAATCCAACTCTAACACATCGATCCATTCGCCTGGCTGCGGGATTGAGAGCGGTAAATGGCAACGACGAGGATGTCATTCGCTGCATCAAAAAGATTTCATGTCTGTAAAGACTTGACAAGAAATTAAATAGGAAATGGTGGAGGAAGACAATACGAAAGGAGTTGCCTACGTTCAATGTAGAAAGCATAGACAAGTGAAAATACGAGTGACGGTGAGAAACTCAAACGAAATCTTATGGCAAAGAGTTATTGTGAGATGAACTTCATTAGAGGTGACTTTTTGAAGGTTTTAATATGACTAATAAATTATATTAGAATCATTTTGTAATTCGAGAGTAACTAATAATTCATCAATAGGTGACTTTTAGTAGAGTTATTCCAAAATGAATTATTAGTCTTATCCTTTATGTATTTAAATTCAACATAAAAGTTTTCGTCTTACAATAATTTTAAGTGAGACAGATCTCACACAAGACATACTTAATTTGTAACATCTGCCCTCAAAACCAATTTTTTTCATTCTTGTGTATTCCAAAAATCTCGTTTTATTTTCTCAGATTGTATTTCTCACTTATTAGTTTTCTTAAGAAGATTCTATATATAAAAAAGTTTTCCTATCAAGGAAAGCTAATCTCTATGATTGTGAGAGATCATCAATGTCCTTTTTGTAATGGGTCTCATTGTCACTCATTCTATAAACATTTGCATTAATTCTATAATTTCAATATGGATCTCGACTATTTGGTGGTTTGAAAAGCCGATTTTAAATGGCTTTATAAAGAATTAATTTTTAAAATATACACATTTTTTTGATAAAAAGATATGCATAAATCGTAGGTTAAATGTGTCTTTATAGTTAAGAGGTTATAATATAATGTTAATGATGAATACATTCTAATGAAATTGGTACGTCAAAACGATTTTTGTATGATACTGTATTTTTACAATTGGTTGATTCTAGTTTTAGTTGTACATGCTATGTTACTCTTTTCAATTGAATGAAATTTTTGTAAAAAGTAAGTTTATTCCTCTAGACAGGTCTCTTCCTACATCCCAAAGCCTATTTAATTAACTTTAACTCTTTTTTTAAGTATTGGATTATAAGTCCTGGCAAGGTAAGTGGGTTATATAAAGTTTAGGTCGGGTCACATTTCAAGTTAATGACATTTTAGTTCAGTTGGATTCACATTTGTAGGTGTTTATCGGTTTTTATTATACTTAGTCCAATAACCTTGTCTTACAAAGAGAAGGAACTTTGGATGTGTAGATGTTATTAATTCTAGTTTCGAGTCTCGAATCGAGTTTAATGCGTCAGATTATAACAGACAATTCTTAATATCGTTTAATCAAACTTGGATCTTGTTTATTAAGGGGGTGCAATAACTAGTAGATGATATGTAACTTCATCCATACCTAGCACCACATATGGCACACCCTTTTTCAAGTAGGACCTTAGAGGGAACAAATATTTAAGTTAAGATTTAGAAGATATGCGTGCCTCATACATATAACACCAAAATCTCACTCCTCACCACAAATGCCTCGTACAGCATAACCCCACAACTTAAGCAAGTTGCACTCGAAATAATTCACTATGACAAAAGGAAGAGGAATCGAAAAGGAAGAACGAAAGCCAAATAATTACTATCAAAGACAAACTAATGACTTTTTGGGCTTACATTCCAACCTGTAGAAACAGAACAGATAGTGACCACTGAACCCTCTTCTGTCACATGAATTCATCTGTTCATTTTATCAGCTAAATAATCACATAAAGTATTGTTATTATTATTCGCATTTTGAAAAGTATAAGCTCTGAATTTTAGATAGTGATTAGTGAGTATTCACACGCACATGCACGTGGGTTTAGTGGACTATAAACCTAATAATGTGCAAATTAACACTCCAAATCAAACTTTGATTGCAGAATTTGAGTTGGATTTATATTCAAATTGTGCTCAGAAATTTCAAGACAGGAAGACTATGAGACGTGTTTTAGGTCGCCTATGTCTATTGAGAATTTAGCACGTGAAGCATATGAACATGACTGAGCTAGACGATGATTCGAGCTCATTTCTCGGGTGGAAAGGTCTCATTTTTCTCTTTTAGCAGCACGATGTAACGTACTATTTATAATTTTCCATAATTGTCTTTCTTCCTAGGTAGCAGCTCGACTGAGCTTGTTATCAGCTTAACCTAATAGATTTTGACGGGTTTCAATAATGGGGTCTTTCAAGTTATAATAGACTTAATCTGATGGTTGAAAGCCTAAAATAAGTTATATATATATATATAACCTTTTACGTAAATGTCCACTAGGCTTGAAGTATGGATGTTGCTCAAATGCCCCTTATTACCTTGCACAATAGTTTATTATGAGGCTTTGAGTGAATCCTTTGCTCAGAAAGATTCTAATACCGTTTATGAGAACCAACTCAACTAGGTTGATGTTTAGGTTATATTTCGATAGTTGAACTGGTCATTGGCCGGTTAGATGTGACACACAGTGGAAGTAAATATTGTAGAAGACATTCATATTGTTGAGGAGGCGAGAGACATGGGAAGGAGGGAAGAAGGGAAGAGTGGAAACGCTTGAGAAGTACGCACTACTTATGACTAGTTACTCAGATGCTCAGTTGAAAAGCCTTTGTTTTTTCCTTTTTGTTTTCTTTGAGACCAAAGACAACGACTATTATATGGGTCAGTGGTCTTTGCAATGATGATTACAAACTACAATAATTGATATACAAAAACTCTACCGATACTAAAAATATATCGACTCATTGTAACCAGTCAATTCTAATATTTTTAATCAAACGGTTCTATTTTCATAGTGATATTTTCCATCTAATTAGGCTACATTGTGTTAGTAAAAATTATGTATTTATTTAATTAGTATATCTAAAATGATTGTTCGATACATAATAAATAGATGTTATTTTTATGTCTCCGTTTCTAATGTTATCATTTGATCTCTCTTATCGTTACTCTTTTTTATTTTATACAGTATAATCTAATGTAGAAGTTCGTCTTTTTTTTTTTTTTTTTTTTGTGCAATAGTAATTCACTTTTCCCTTTATATTTGAGTTGCATTATATATGAATTGCTGAAGTGTTGTAAATGCACAAATTATATTTGCTATTCAGTTGTTAATTTTCCTTCCCTTTATGATGTTTTATTTTTTGGGTAGTTAAACTGGTACCGTTTATTTTATTTCGTTTGGTTGTTGTTGCTAATTATAGCCGTAGACGAAGTTATGGAAATGGGTGGAGCTAAATAGCTAAGATGTCTGCAGCTCCACTTCTCTTGCATCTCTTATTTCTTCATGTAGGCCGTTTTTTATTTTTAGAAAATTTTAAGGAAAAAAATAAATCAAGAAAGTGAGTTTTTTCCCAATGTTTAAATTAAGGAAAATAAAATAAAAAGAAATTTTGGAGGAAAACTAAGTGGAAAATAATATGATTTTAGCTGACTTTATTTTCCTTCCAAAAATGGAAGGAGAGTGGATGAAAAAAAACATGGAGCACTGACTGTGTCTTGGAGCACTGATGTTCCGGCGAAAGCACAGCAAACTCCTGCAACTCCACTGGATCACTAACTTCTTGGCTGACAACTGCAGCCTTATCCCGCAGATGAACTCCAACTTCACCGCCCCCTTCCACCATCAGTCCCGAGTGTATAATCGCACCTACATGGCCTTTAGACAAGCTTTTCTTCAATTTCAACCTCACCTCAATCCCTCTTCTTCAGCTTGTTCTTCTGAGATTTATGGGTTAGAGTCACTGGTGATGAGTTCATGAGAAAGTTCTTCCTCCTCAATGATTTAGTTGTGAGCTAAATCCAACTGCAAGAAAAGAGTTGTTGCAAGAACAAATTCGTGTCAGTTTTTTTTTTTTAAACATCACCTTTTTACCCCAACTCCTTTTCTTTAACCCTAACGGTTGAAAAAATCATTTCTTTCAACTTTTTTCCTTGAAAATTTTCTTTCCCATAATTTTTCTAAAATCAAACATAGCCCTAGTGCTTGTATTGCTTCCTACCGCTCAGATTCAACACAATTAAAACTGACCTAGTGTGAGTTGACCCACCTTCTAACAAAAAGATTTTGATTGAAATCTCGCTAGAGAGAGCTATGCCTCTCAATATGCCTAGAGTATTCCGATGAAATATGAATGTCTAGGTGGATTCCAGCAACATTCTTTTTGTCTTCAGGATCAGGGATTAATCACTATAATTCAGCAAGGGATGAGTAATTTAATTCTCTTCTTCAAAAAAAGCTAAATCATTTTTTTTTTTTACATTTTAGAAATTATTTTTACTTACAAAACTATGATATTTTTTATATTTAATTATTTTTTTTCGTATTTTAAGATGTTTTGTGCCATACATATGATATCAACGACAACTTCAGTAAAGTTTGAATGAGGCTGACAGTATGATTATAATTATTAAAACAAGATGCACAAACCTAAGAGATAGGACATGATGACCATATCCTTCTTAAACCCTAATTTTGCATCTGCTACTTCATCCTGTTTGTAAATGATTGAGGTTGATATTGACCTAATTATATATTGGTTAGATGTAAACACAGCTAAGTTGAAGGATTAGAAGGCGTTAAAGGGGAGAAAGGAGGAAAGGGTTGGGGGAAAGTTAGAAAAGCTAACCAGTATTTGGAGACTAGAGTACTGGATAAACTTAAAGTTCTGGTCATGTTTGGTATTCTTGAGACCACCGGCTTTTTATTTTTTCAATAATGACCAAAAACAATCACAATCATATGGGTGTATGCAATGATGTATGATTACAAACTACAATATGAATAGGTTGAATTTGTAGAGATTTGGGCTGAAACAAATGACCAAGCCAACTACAATCCCACAACCATTTGATAAGGAGTGAAGTAATTCACTGATTTATAGATATTCATTGCTTTTTTATGTTATCAATGAGTCTATAATCCACTTTAACTCCAACATGATCGCATGGGCCACAGCTATTAACAAGGGCCAACACTTGGACACCATAAACCGAATCGAGGATCGTTGAAGGAGCAATATCCTCTGATCACATGTTACTTGTTTAAATTAATTGGGTTCGAGACAAATGAATAGTGGAACTATGCTTAAGCAAATTTATTCAATTTTCAATTGATGATATGAATGAAGTGACTTATGAACCTATAAACAAACTCCACATTCTTTTATGTTATCGATGTGGGATTGTAACCCACTTCAAACTTGGGTCGGATAAATAAACCTAGTTGTATGAAGGTATGACGGCAACAATTCTTGTCATATGTTTTGTTATGATATGTACTGTACGTAGGAGGGCAACAATTTCTTGTGGATAGTATTTGTTGTTTTGACCCATTGAGGGGTCCAATTTGTTGCTGTGTTAACTTTGTACTATAATTAGCAGATATTATTAGCCGGGTCTTTCTTTTGGTCTTTGTGTAGTTTTATTGCTTAAAGAAAGTTTGATGTGTACATTGCTGACCTTTGGACAAGAAAGATGTACGGACAGTCACAAAACAAATCTCGAGGGAGAGGTTTTCCTTTCGTCCCCCATCACTCTCTCTCCCTCATACCACCTTCCTGTGAGACTGGCATTCCACAGTCACAGGGTTCAGACCCAGCAAGGAAGAATCACATGAAGAGGTCCCCCATCCACTGCCTCCCTCTCAAGTCTCCTTCACTCTGGATTTCACTTTTCCATGAACATTATCAATTATGGGTTCCACAACATGGACTATTTTACCCTAATGGTTCTATAATCTATGTCTAATACATCCCGACATTCATCATCTAACTAATGATCATTATTATACTCGGTTTTTTATTCTAATCTACCATGTTCTATTGTTACCTGTAACCTGTAAGTAGTTGTAAGATACTTTGTAAGGTTAGTTATAGAAAACCGTAAGAAACCGTAAAAAGTATCCTTATAATTATATAAATCACTATGAGAGTAATTAAGTGGTATAAAAAGACTATATAATACAAGTCAGATAAAGTTATATATCTCTTAGTTGCTCTTTTTAACTTATTTTTGTTAAACTTATAACTATTTTTGCTGCTCTAAAATTGTATTGCTAAACTAATTATGTTGAATGTTAAACTTATTTAGTTTAACTAAACTAAAGTAAACATATTTTTGTTAAACTCACAAAACTAATCCTCTTTTTGCTAAAATTATGATTGTTTAATTGAACTTATTTCTACTTATTCTAAAAAATATAAGTTGATGAAGAGAACAAGACTTGAGAATGAGATTAAAACATAATTATTGAAAAGGTACAACATTTAAATTGAAGATATTCCAATAAGAATACATCTAAAATGTAAGATAAGATTTAATCTCAAAAAAATTCATGGTAAATATATGTCTAAATCACTCTAAAAATTGGAAGCATCATTCTAGCCATAAAATACGTCCCTCAAGGTTCAAATAATATTAGGTGTAGAAATTTTGTGTGACAATATACATTTTTAGTTTTCTTAAATTCTGTAAGGATTATTAATTTTTTGTGGGTGTCGCTTTAAGTAATTTTATGAATTCTTGGATTGTTTTTACACAAAATTTTACAAAATATCTGCTAACAATTGCTGGGACACCACCCAGGACTAATTGTGTTCGTCTCTAACTTCAACATCAACATATTTTTCTTGAACGTTAATGAGTAATAATATAATTGGTCCACAATAAATGTCAAAGATATAGAAAGATTCGCCTAATTAAAAAATAAATAAAATATCTGAAGCATACTCATTGATTCAATTAATTTATGCCCTGATAAAAACTTGCAATATTGAAGAATAATATAATACATTCCTTCGTAAGGAACAAACCCTTGTTAGTAGGATAAGGACTTAGAAAAAGGTGCATTAGTGAAGGCCTTGTCGAAAAGGAAAGCATAGAAAGGGGCACTTGCCGACTATATGGTTAGGACACCTCATACGAATTCGAAAAAAGAGAGGTCAAAAAGATCTGTTGCTTAGACAAGGGAGGACACAATGAGGGGCTCTAAAATTACATATTTTTATCCTCAATATATAACACTAAAATTTGAGAAAAAAATAAATATATTTGCAAATTGAAACTTTCTAAATGTAGGGGACAATGAGATATCTACATATAGCTTCAGACAAAATGACAATCCATTATATTTTGTGTAACAGGACAATGACATTGTCACATTATATTTGAATGGACCACAAAAAAACCATCATCAAGATCAAACAACTTCCTCCAAATCCATGGACTTTATAGCAACTATGCAATCAATTCCTCCTATCTATTTGAGCATAGGAATGTGTAGTTAGTTTCTCGAGATACCAAAATCAAAGATTGCTATCGATAAAATAGCACATTATGTGATAAGCAACATGAATCCTAGCTAACACAGGAATCGACAGTAAGACCAAGATATCTAGAGCCATGATTAAAAGCATCTGTGTAGGCAGCTGAGTTTGCAGGGTAAAACTGTCTTAAGATCTCATCAGACTCGTGTTAATGAAACCTATACTGAGAGGAGTTGTTGCTATTGTTGTTGAGTGTTTGAATATACATTTTAAACAGTATGGTAATAGCAATGCAAGTACTTCAAATTAATTAATGACCCACTTATGAGTGTATCATATCAGAAAATCGTGTTATCTTGTTATAGTCATAAGTCCTATATATATAAACAGTATGGGAATAGCAATGGAACCCTATCGAGGTACAGTTTGATCACTGGGTTGACAGGATTGAAACTAACATATCCAAGGCTACAGAGGGAGGTCAAGGATATATAGTATATTAGATGTGATCTTGAAGATGGCATATCTGACAAACAATATAGTTACCAATCGAGAACGTACGATGAGAAAGCAGTGCACAATAGACTCCGAAATTTTGTATAACAGTATTTCATTTTTAAATTCTAACAAACAATATATGCAATAGCGAGTTCAAAAATTCTTGTCAATTTTAGGCTTTCATTATACACATTAGTTGAATCCGTGGCGGAAACTTTGACATGCTCAACATAGGAAACCGGTTCATTTTGGTGAAAATTCTATGGTAGTTTATGGATTATTTCTTTTTAAAACTATAACTTTGTTTTTTTCTATTTAAAATTTTCTATTCTTTTCGTCTAGCGATCTATTAATATGTGATTTGCAAGTAGAATGTATTGTACTTAAAAAGTATACAATCAACAATTATGTGGTTGGCATATTAAAATATTATCACCATGGTGCTGAGAAATATATGGTTGATATAAGATAATTTTGGATCTTGAACTATCGGATTAATAGTCTTTCGTTGAGATCATCTATGAATAAAGAAACAAAAGTAGGTTGCTTGTTGGTTTCCATTATCGGTGTCGGTAAGAAAGATCGATACTTGGTATCAGAGCCTTGCATGGTTGGAGTTGCTGAAAAACACGCTTGGTATTTAGGTCTCTAAGTTTGCTCTCCATGTTGATTGTATAAGATACGAAAAGTTTTATTTATATCAACGATCCAAAATTTAAAGAGTATTCGTGTGAGAGGACGTATTAAAATATGAACCCATAATTGAGTATGTTCTTGAACAATGCATATATGTAGGTCTTTTGTGAGCGATGACCCACAATATATATGTTGGAATTTGAAAGTATGATTTGTCCTACATTGACAAAGGAAAAATGTATTCAAAATATATACTCTCTCTGTTTTATAATATATATTACTTCAACTAACATTTTTCGTTCCAATGATGCATTAATGACTAATTTACTATTGTCCTTATTAATTTTTTTATATTTCTCTCATTTTTCATTTACTTTCTTCATTTCTAGTGAAATTTTAGGACAATTTAGTTTTCCAACACAAATTTGATCATAAATTTTGTGTTTATTTGGTATTCTTTCATAAGTTAAAACGACAAATGTTTTAAAACGGAGAAACTATGAGATAGTTATTGTATTAGATTAGATTTTGGAATAATATAGCATGTATATGAAAGATCCTCATAATATATATATATATATATATATATATATATATATATATATATATATATATATATATATATATATATACCCTTTGCCAATACACACTATATGAAGATTCACCATAATCAAGGTTACATTAAAAATACACACCAAGAAGAAGATGGCGATGACGACGACAAGGGCATTTATGATATGGTGGGATGACAGAGAAAGGAGGACAAGTAGGGCACTTATAACATAGTTAGAAGACAGAAGGGAAGAGAGAAGAATAATAAGGTCACAGATGTGACGTCATTGATACAATGAGGTATTAACCTGTGAAAGAAGAGAAGAATAATAAGGTCACAGATATGACGTCATGGATACAATCAGGTATAAATCTGTGAAAGAAGGCTCTAACATTTGCACAAGCCTATCGCTTATGTTTATGGTCCAATACAAAGTACAACTATTGTCTTATGTACATCATAAAAACCTATAAAAAAATTATTTAATATATTCCGATTTTCAGGAAATAACACTTGGCACAAATGTGCATATTTTTAATAATTTTTTTCTTTGTACATGATATAAATATTAATTAATTATCCGATATTTTATATAATCGAGCGGAGATAATAACTTCACACTTTCCTTTGAAAGTTCCCTTTTAAGTACGTGGAATTCTGAGGGGACTTCTCCTTACAAGTCACATTGCCGTCACTTTGTGGCATTACTTAATTGCTTCTCCAGCCAAAATGTACGAAAAGTCCATGTCATCGAGATAATTCATGTATGGAGATGAAACTCCTGCACCTATGAAATTTGAGGATAATTCATTTTCGTGGTGCTGGTGATCATAGTTCTCCAATGCAAATGGCTCGGTCCAAAAATTCTCATCAAACGAAGAAATTTCATGGTCTTGGTAATTCTGATTATGATCTAAACCGAATGGCTCGGTCCAAAAACTGCCATCAACTAAATCCGCTATCTTATCCCACGAGTCTGTCGAACCATCTTCGAAGAAACAGGTATCTGAACAACCTGAGCTCAAACCCAAATCTGAAGTTGAACCGGAGTTGTTGAAGTAATTGGAGTTGGATGCAGATAGTTCAAGAGTGCTAGAGGAGGGTTGTGGGGATGAAGGGTAAATTGGGCAACTTTCTAGGATTTGTACTGAGGAATGTGATATTGGGGTGTTATCATTCATGCTAGTGTTGCTCTGCTTATTGGCTTGCTGTGACTTGGTTTTGTCATTGGATTTCCGATTTCGCCCCTTCCTGTTCTTCGTCTGTTGTTGAATTCTCTTCTTCAGGTGGGTATGCCAATGATTTTTTATCTCGTTGTCTGTTCTCCCTGGCAATTTTGCTGCTATTTTGGACCATCTGCATATCATCATATACTTCTAATTAGTGGGCACATTCTTCTTGGTAACAAGTCAATGTCAGAATTGTAAAAAAAACACGTTGTAGTTCTTTGTGGGTGAATTATATATTAGTTAGTTTTTTTGTCAACTACTTTTTTACTGGTAAATAATTGTGCAATTCCATCTGATTATTCTCTTCAATGTAGACTGAGTGTTGACTTCATTCATATGGATAGTTACAATTTATCCTCATTTTTTTTTTTGAAGAATATCTACCCTCACTTCAAGTCATTTGTAAAGTGACGGGATATCAGTTTGACCACTATTTTAGCACAACATTGGTCATATATATAGTTTTATTTATTTCTTTTCAAATATTCTAGTTGATGACCACTAAGATGTAACCTTCGTTTAAAAAGAACAGCTTAAATTCTTTGTATTTCACCATGTCTCAGAACAGGAAAAAAACAAATCTCAAACACATATCCTAAAACGAATCTTTTTTAACTTATTAAGATGCTATGTAATAAGGGTCGGAGTAGCTGAATGTATAAAAGGTTAGCATTTAAGTATAGGTTCGAGTTTATATATCCAAATGACGTAGTAGTATATTATGAGAAAGGGAAGATATTTTTGGTGAATTTTTAAAAAATAAAAAGATAATCATAGATAATAGTTCTCTAATCTATAGATCCAAAAACTTCCATATAATTTGGTTGGGCTGGTGGGGGTAAGTGGGCGCATTCATCACCCTACATTATATCCCTCAGATGAAATATATATGTGGCCCCTCATAATAATCGATATGGGGAGGAATTGGTGTTAAGCAAACTTAACCATATATCATACACATACTCGTTGTAAATTAATCTAATAAATTTGACTTTGTTACATGTACTTTAAGTCTTAAATTATATGTATACCATAATTTATGGAATAATAATTGACTAAATATGTATTGCAAAAAGGAAAATTACAAGGAAAAGAAGGGGAAATACACAAGTATATATTCGATTGAGGAAGCTTAATCTTGTGTATATTATATATATATAGTAATGCATGAAGTGACGCATGATTCAACATTGTTGAAACCGAGTAGACAAAACCTTATTTTTTGGCTCAATTAGTGCGCAATCAGCATTTTAATTACGCCCAACAACCATGTGAGAATAATTTAAGAATGTTTCAAAGTCAAGAATTATAGGTTAACACGGATGGAGTTAGTGTATAGGAGGACATCGGCATTTATTATCGAATCATAAATATTTTCTTGTATCGTATGTTTTGTATGTTACTATAGGGTCGGATTTGTTACTATTTGGATGCCTATTCTTCTTAGCTAGGCTTAGGACCTATTTGAAATTACTGTTAAAATAAACTGTTATAATTTAAATGATTAGCTATTATAACTGCTACAGCTATTATGAGATGAAATTGAAATGTTTAACTGTTATATCTAAAATGAGTTAAAAGTTTATAAATGTCGATATAAATGTCATTTCAAACCTCGCCCTTAAGCTTTATCGGTTCGGTTTACTTTGCTAAACCCTCTAAGTATATTTGCATTGTTTAGTTTTGCCTATCTTGTTTGTTTAAAATGCTATGATAATCCCTAGTTTTATACTTTGAGAAGTTCAAAAACTTACAATATTTGTTTGCGACGCTTCATTATAAAAAGAAAATTAAAAATAATATCCCTGTTATTTAATGTTAAATTAGAATCGGATTTCAAGTGATTATAACCTCTGACTACAAAACAAGCTAGTATCTTTACTTGATGTATCCTATGGTGAGATTGAAGCCTTTCCACGAAATTACCGAGTGTTTTTATTGAAATAACATCATTAATAAACGATAATCTAGTAAACATATGTACTAATTAGCATGCCATGAAATAATCAATTCCACAGTACTTTATGCTTAAAGAAATGAAATTACGCCCTCTCTAAGTAAGTTTTTTTTTTTTTTTTGTGTGTTATTAATGGCTATAATATTGTAATTAGTTGCTATTTTTGTGAGTAGACGGTAAAATTATTGGTAATCAACGGAGGAGTAGAAGAATTATAGGCTTGATGCTATAGGAATAGATACGATTCAATTCCTTCCATTTACGTACCTGTTTCCAAGTTGCTCGTGAAGTTTGATGATAAGATCCTCTTCTTCTTGAGAATAGTCACCATGCTTGACGTTAGGTCGTAAATAATTCATCCATCTTAACCGACAACTCTTCCCACACCTTGCTAGTCCTAATCATGTCCCGAAAGATAAAAAAATGTAAATAGCCTTGGTAAAAAGTGAGGCTTTGTCCTTTATAAAAAATTAAAAAATTAATTACGAAATTCAATTTCAAGTTCAATTTATACTCAAAGACAGAATATACTGGAAGTTAGAGGCCATTGTAACCCTTCAAATTACAAACTGCCCTAAACTAATGATTATCTATTATTGCACTAAGAAAAATGGATAACACAGCTTTAAATTTGAATCCCCAAGAGAGAGAATATAAACCACCTGCATATTTTGGAAGTTCTCTCCAATTCCAATGCCCATATCTTTGAATATAAGCTCTTAATTTGTCATCCTCTTCTGGGCTCCATGCCCCTTTCTTCAACCCATTTTTATCAACATAAGGAGTTCTCACCATCTTCAACCCAGTGTATATGCCTTGCCCACCTCTCTCTCTCTCTCTCTCTCTCTCTAGAACGAAGAAGGAAGCCAAGAAGGTGTGTGGGTTCAGTTTTCACCAGCAATTTAAAGTGACTTTCCTTGAAGAACAGAACTATTTATAGGGAAAGTTGAACAGTATAAAACCAAAGTCATGGCTGCACAGGAAAATATATATGAACAGTTTAGGGAACAAAAACATGTTTACTAAGAAAAAAATGCATGATTTCGTAATCATGGTACCAATCAAATTGCATGGTCTGAGGACCAATTAATGAAAATGACAAATTGGGAGGGGCCTAGTCTTGTTTAATTAGTTTACTTTGAAGAAATGACCCCATCCATCTCAGTGAAATTGCCATGAAAAATTGTCAGCCATAACTTGAGAATGGAAAGGGCCCCCCACCCCCTACCCTATTAATTCTGTACTCTTTGAACATGGTCGTACCCCCATGAGTATATCATGCAAAAAAATCGTGCCCCTTTTTCTAACCAGTTATTCAAGAAATAGTTGCTATTCACTCCCTTTTTTTTAATGTAAGGTTTAGATTTATATCTTGACTTGATTACTAAATTGGATTAGATTCATAGCCGCCCTGTTCTTTCCTAGAATGCACAATCATCCAAAGCAAACAAGTGGAGACAAGCCAATAGGGACAGCAGTACTAGGGGTTTGAGTAAAAGACTGGCTTTGCAGCACGAGTAGGAGACGCGGCAAAGGATAGAGTTCGGATGCCTATATACTATTCCCTTCAAATCTTGTCATATAGTACTTTCTTTTGGACGATCATGTTGGTGCTTGCAAAATTTTATCTTTAGAAAGCTAATGACAATCGATAAATATGTCTTTTCATTCATCTTTAAACTTGTGCCACTGTATTTGATATGAAATATTACACTTGAAAGGAAGATTGTATATAATAGAACAACATAAAAGGAAGATTGCATAGTAGATACACATAAATTTCATGATTGACTAATTCTTCAACCAAAATAAATAAATAGGGAATGTTTGGCATAAAGTTTTTTTAAAAAATCCAAACAAGGGGTATATTTGGTAAAAAGAGCTTATTGAAGAGATTATTGCCGAAAAAGAACTTTTCGAGTAAAATTAGTTGATTGACTAAGTCCAGCACCTAATTGACACGTTTGGTGAAAAAAATTATTGCATTAGTTGATGGAGGTCAAAAAGCTAATTTACCTCAAAAGATGAGCTTACTGAAACTAGCTAATTTGGGTTCATGAGTCAAATTACTATTCTGCCCAAAAATTATATATATATATATATATATTAAGAATTAAGTTTTAGAGTGAGAATCGGGAATTTTAAATTTGATCCCTTTATTTCTCATTTAAAGGTCACAAATATACCATGTCACTAATCTTCTGTCCACGCTCCCACCACCACTCTCTTCCTTCTCATTCTACAAGTATAGAGTAAGACTTAAGTATATTTAAGTTTTCGGTCAGATTGATGCTACAAGTATAGAGTCAAATGGAAGTATATTTACAATTAACTTTATAAAATAGAGATTTGTTTTAATATTTCAGAACTTTCCTTCTCATTCTCTCCCTTCCTTCTCTCTAAACCCTAATTTTGTATTTACTATTCTTTTTAATTTTCTACATTATTGGAGCCACTACTGACCTAGTTACAACCAGGTGATAAGCCCCTTTAACTCAATTTCTTTAATCGAATCAAAATCTAAAGGTATTATTGTTTTCTTTCCAATAAATTTTCTCTCCTTTTTGTGAGAGTTTGGGTTTCTCTCGTTCTTGTGAGAGTTAGGGTTTCTCTCCTTTTTGTGAGAGTTTGGTTTCTCTCCTTCTTGTGAGAGTTAGGGTTTCTTTCCTTCTTGTGAGAGTCTTGTTTCTCACCTTTGTGCGAGTTATTTCTCTCATCAATAGGTGCAAGTTTTATTAGGCTTGTTAGTTCGATTGGATAGTATATTTTAATATTTTTATCAATTAGATTCATTGATTTTGATTGAGAATGATTCAACAATGGAATTTCATATGGCTCGATCAAAGTGATATTTTCTTCGGATTGGATCTATTATATCACACGGAGACCTATTCTATGAGGTTATACAATACTTCGCCGATGTTTGGAAAAGACATATTGAATTTGAAGAATATGGTTTGTGGTCAAATTGATGCTACAAGTATAGAGCCAAGCGAAAGTATATTTGCTATTAACTTTGTCGAATAGAGATTTGTTTTATTATTTTAGATTTATTTTTGTTGGAAAATTATCATTATATATGTCGTATGACTTTTTATTAATAAAATTTCTCTTTCTATAAAAAAAAATCCACTTTTCTCTCTCCTCCCTTTCTTTTAATAGCTTGATGTAGTAGGAGGTAACATTGTTTGTTTTTTTTTACTATATTTAGGAGTCGTTCTTCTTCATTAATCCTATGTAGTGAATATTACATATTCTAATATAAAAATTTTAATTTGTACCGAAAAAATAAAATCAAGAATAAGTAAATCTACCAAATATAAGCAACAAATAAATTTTGAATTAATTACCGAAAAAAATAGAATAACATATAAATAATATCATATGCTAATAATAAAGATTGAAATAAAATTAGGGGTATAAAACGAATTTTATCAAACAACTATTTCAGAAACAACTAATTTTATAAAGTACCTTTTTAAAAATAATTAAATTAAACAACTAATTATAATCAACTAACAACTAATGCAAACAATTATTAACTAACATCAAATGATTGTTTTCCAAACACCTCCCGAAATATGAAAGTATCAAATTCATACCATAAACAAGTCAATCTCCTAGTCTATGATAAATAACGCTATGACTATGTGAGATAAAATTCAGTAAAAGCAAGAAATAAACAACTTAACTCTTACAAAATAGAGAGAAAATTTATTAAAAAGAGATATAACATCAGTAGAGAATAACTTATAACAAAATAAAATTTTAAAGTACAGAAATTCGAGTCTAATATCATTAACAATTATGATTGATGACAACCCCTTAGTCAAGTAGATGGAGAGCATGGTGGTTATTTTATTGAGCGATAGGAATCGTCCTCTTTACTTATCTCAATGAATTGTTTTTTAAATTGTATAGTATTTTCCCACTAGTTATTTGACAAGTTGTATAAATAGTCACTTCATTAAATTGGATTAAAATCAATTAAAAATATATATAATAGGGTTATATTTCTTATTATGACAAAGTATTAATTAATTTTATTAATTTTATAATTATTTATTATTTATTATTTTATTTTTAATTAATTTATATCAATACAAACTAAGAATAAATTAAAAGAATATAAGTTGATATATTTTTCTTTAACTAGTTAATAACAAAATATTTATTTTAAATTTTTTATAACTTATTTGGTAACTTATTATTATTATTTATATATTTAACTCATTATTTGTCTTTTTTCCTTTTTGCCGCTTTAAACTTTAAACTTCCAATTTCTTTTGAAAAATGTCTATAAGATAAATACAATAGTTTATCTAAATTTACAATATTACACAATATTATTCACAAAAGTAAATAAATTAGTTTTAGAAATATACATATCTACATAATAAACATATGATATATAATTTTACAAAAAAATCAATCTTTAACTTAATAATGTGCATGAATTATCTAAACATCCTAAAAGTTGGGTAGAATCAATATATGATTGATATGTAAGATATTTAGGTGATATTACAATAACTATCTTACATATTACTACAATGACACATAAGCATCTTACATGTCAAATATACATTGAATCTACTCGACTTTTAATATAATAATAATAATAATAATAATAATAATAATAATAATAATAATAGTAATGTACATATGGGGTCCAATTCGTCAGTGTATTTGATTGTGTTATCATATATCTATTTTATTTCAAGTTTAACTCCCCTTCTCCCAAAATTGCACGATAGCCTCCCTTTCCTTCTCTTCATTCCCTTCTTCCTATTTAAATCCTATTCTGTATTCATTACTTTTTTTCTTCTCTTTTTTAGATTATTAGTGTTGCTATTAGCCTAATTACAATAAGTGATAAGCCCTATTTACTTTAATTTATTCAATTGCATTAAGATATAAAGGTCTTATCATGTTCTTTCTTATAAATTTTCTCTCCTTATTATGAGAGTTTGAATTTCTCTCCTTCTTGAGAGAGTTTGGATTTCTCTCCTTTTACGTAAGAGTTAAGGTTTCTCTCCTTCCTATTAGAGTTTGGTTTCTAGCCTTTGTGCGAGTTATTTCTTTTGCCAACGCGTACAAGTTTTATTAGGATTGTTGATTCTATTTTATAGGGTATATTTTTAATACTTTTATCAATTAGTTTCATTTATTTTGATTGGGAATGATTTGATAATGGAATTTCATATAATTCGATCAAAGTGATATTTCCTTCGAGGTTGAATCTATTATATCACACAGAGATTTATTCTACTAAGTTATACAATAGCTTGCCGATGTCCGAAAAGACAGATTGAAGTCGAAGAACACAATTTGTGGATAGGTTGATGGTGTAAGTATAGAGCCAAACTGAAGGATATTTACCATTAATTTTGTCAAAAATAGAGATTTGTTTGGATATTTAGATTTATTCTTGTTATAAAATTATTTTTGTAGATGCTTGTACGCATTTTTTTATTAATGAAATTTCTCTTTCTAAAAAAATCCCCCTTCTCCCTTTGTATAGTACTTGTCATTGTAGCTCATCTAAACCAAAAATAGAAAAATATGACAATGGTTCTGTTCAGAAAAATGAGATGTTTGAGTAGGAGATAAGCTGTTTAGGTAGGTGATAACTGTTAGATTTTAGTTGTTCAACTAAGCGAGTTGAATAAATGTGTTTGGTAATTTAAGGATTGAGTTAGGTGGTTATTGTAAATTGACATAAAAAATATAAAAATTTGTCAATTATAAATTAATGAAGGGATGTTTTTGTAAAAAAAAAAAAATACTACTTTTAAATGTAAAAAACTAATATTCTTAACTTTTCAAAAACACTATTTCAAACGCTATAAGTCACTATAAACGCTAGTTGAAACAATCGGACACTAATATTTGATTAATAAAATTTTTGACTTGGTCAAAACATTAAACACTACTCTAAATACTATCCTCAAACAGAGCCAACATCTAGAGCGTGTTTGACACTAACTTTTGAGGAAGTGGTTAGTGTTTTAGAGAAGATAAAACACTACTTATCTAAAAATATTATTTTGTTTGATTTGACATTGTTTAGTTTTACTCAATATAAATCTATGATATTCATTACTTTTAAAAAATATGGAGTATTATATGGCACTATTTAGCACCTAGTTTTTCTTTTCCTTGTTTTTTTGGGATAAGAAATAGTAGTACCCAGTACCTAGTTGTTCAACTCGTATAGAACACCATCAAAACTAGTGGCACTTAGCTCTTTTTGGTACAATTTTTACAATTGCTATTTAATTTTATATGTATCAATTAACCAATTCAATACCATTTAAAATTGAGCACTTTACTATCAATTTAAAAGAATGGACCCCAAAAAAAAAAGAAAAAAGAGAAAGTACCAGCACCAAAATTCAACTGGACATATGCATGGGCCAATTTGCATCTTTCTATCCCTATAGAACAACCCAAGTAACATCGACAAAGAAGTGGTTCCTTAGATGTTGATTGGCAGCGATATCTGATGATGGCGAAGCCACGCTGCCATTGCCGGGGGTTGTGGGCGGTAGAAATGATGGTTGATGTGATGGTGGTGGTGGTGATGATGATGATGATGATGATGATTCATGATTCATGATTCGATGGGTTATGTGATTGGCCATGAAAGCAAGGGCACTGTGTGTCTATCAGTGTGATTTTTTATTAAAAGTGTTTGGATATCAAATTATATATATTTAACTAATTAAGGAAGGGTGATTTAAAAAAAAAAAAAAAAAAAACTAATCAAGGTTGAGTGATTAAAAAAATACAAAGGATGAGATATAAAGGATAGAAGGGTTGAAATGTGGTAGCCTAGGATAGATTTTTAGATTCCATGTAATTTTAATTGTTTTAATGATATAGAGTTTATGAATTAGGATGTTAAATGCATAAAAATCATATCTTACTTCTGGAGTTTTTAATTCGATATTCTAATAGAGTTAAGAAACCCACTCTATCTACATTTACGCATATGAAATTGATTTATAAACTAATTAATTTGTAACAAATTGATGAATTTATAGATTTTGACAGATTTTATAATGATGAATTTGTGTTCTTGTATTTATTACTTTTTAATGTCAAGGTAATTAAATTTTATAATTACTTAATTATACATTTTTTTATCAAGTTCACTTGCATTGCATTTCATTAATAATAATCAATGTGTATTGATAAAGTCCATGTACATGTGATGAATATGTTAATTTAAACTAATACTTCTGTAATTTTTCTTTAATTAAGAAAATAATGACTATGAGTTTTTATTTATTTATGTAAAAATAGACACATAAAAAACCCAATATATTAAATATTTTAGAGATGAATCTTGTAGCAACTTGATGACTTTTTGTGTTATTGATAAAATACATTAAACAGCAATAATGAACTTCAAAAATATATCACTTGTAATTTCGAAATATTCATTACCCTGGTTCGTCTTCTTTCTCTGCATATACATCGATCAATTTGTTAAAAACCTATGCATAAAGTTGCAAGTTCAAATTAATTAAATTAATTAATTGTTAAATATTTATTGAAATTGAAAAGTATATATTACTGTAATTGTAACACTGATCAACAAATAATTTGTGGCTAACTTGGAATGGAAATGACTACACTATGTTGCTTGTAGAAGTAGCAATCCAGGGTATTGGTTAGAGCAACAAAAAATGATCAAGTGTTGTTAGTTAATTGTCTTTTTCAAGTGATAGTCAAGCTTAGAGAAAACTATCTCTAGAACTTAAAAAAAGTAATCGCATTAATTTACTACATATTGTTTCACAAATAAAAAAAACGATATATATAAAAAAATCTTTGGGAAAAACTATTTTGTTAATTACTAATAATAAAGTAACTCGTGTAAAGATCTCTCAATCCAATAATAGTATGACAATATAATGTATTGTCACTTGTCGCCGATACTATCCGAGTTTAAATTTGAGTAACTTCTAAATTCTTGTATGAGAAAATTTGGGGAGTGGCTAGCAGGTCCTCGAGGCCCTTTTTGTGTTGTAGTTCTACATAGGGTTAGAAAAATGGTATTGCGTACTGTCATTGTGAGAAAACAGGCACCTCATATAAGATAAAGTAATCTATATGTATGCGACTAATGGAAGGGTAAGAAACCAAAACGTATATCTAAACCCCAGTTACCTAATATTAAATAATGAAAAAGGTGCACTAGGTAAAAGAAAAGTACATAATAACGACTAAAATAGGGATTGTCCATATTATGTGAATACACATAGTGAAACATACTCTTAACCAAAAAAAAAAAGGAAAAGTTTAGTTTTTAAGCAAGACTATCTTGCTATATCTATAAGTTACTATAACAATTTTGCAAACAATTTAATTTTTCACCATCAATCTTGCAAATAACATTACTTTCACTGTCTCTTAAATAAATTTTCGTAAAAAGGTCTTATATATACTCTTTGACATTTCAACCATTAAGTAGCAATTCGAACTTCTAACTTGAGAAGTCCCCAACAGAGAGAATAATGCTCCCTGAGAGGCGTTACAAATTAAATATGAATCATATTAATGTTGTAAGATGCAGTTTACATGTATATATATAAGGTCATATGGCAACCCAGAGCATCTGCCTATCGTACACAAAACAAGAAGCGCAATCACAAGGCCCGCAGCTACCTCAACAGCCCCCCACCCCCCAAAAAAAAAAATCCAATTGTGAAAAGCTAAGATCCCCCTCATTTTTACAGTTTAGACACTTCAGTGAATCGAATTTTGAAGCATCTAAGGTTGCATCGTCTCCGTCAGAAACATATGGGCACAGTGTGATGTCGACTGGCCACTTCACCGGATCTGTGGCGGCATACTTAAGCACCGAAGTATGGCTGCAAATGCACCAACAAGAATCAGCATGAACTGAGATCATCAATGTAACCAGAAGTTGAGTTAATTTTCTCAAACATAGGAAAATATAACCAAAAGCACGAACAGTGATATTGATATATAAGCCAAGAGAAACGAGTCAAGATCAGCATCAGGCATCACATTACACAGAGCACACTCGGCATGTGCTAACATGGTTCCCAACTAACTCGAGGTTGACGTTCGGTTCTCACTTATCAAAATGCAGAATCTTTAGATCATGTGAGTTCTTTGTACCCTTACATCTTAACTTCCAATATATCAATCTCAGTACTCTCAGTGCTGGGATGGGTCAGAAAGGCCCTGCTCACCCGCCAAGATTTTGGAAACAGCATGTGTCGTAATGTAGGTACAACACTCAGATTTAGAGACGCTCATATTTTGCCAAGGTTAAGACAAAAGGTCACTTGCGGTTCAGGATTAGGATAGGTACCCACTGTCCAGAGTCCACAAATATCTCCATTTTAAAGTGCAGCTTTTAGATTGTGGCTTAGAAGGGACAATCTCTATGTAAATTCCAAACGCAGCCTGCTATTTCAAAGTCCAATGCCTCAAGATATTATGTTGGGATTATGGAGTCTAGTGCATCTGTTTCGTGGTTTTTCCCGGGTTTGGGTTTTTCCACGTTAAAAATCTTGTGTCTCAAATTCTTCTTTCATTTTCTTTTGTCCAAAGTCTCATTGTTGTGAACCCCGATCCTAACAACTAACAATTGGTATCAGAGCATAGGTGAGATTGAGAGTTCACAAAATGGAGAGCAAGTAAAGTAAAGATTGAGAGGTTCGATGGAAAGAACTTTGCGTTTTGGAAAATGCAAGTGGAAGACTTGTTGTACTAGAAGGAGTTGCATCAACCACTCTCGGGAGTGAAGCCCGCGGACATGGCAGAAAATGAATGGAAGTTGCTTGATCGGCAAGCGCTTGGAACGGTTAGATTAACATTGTCGCGGAATGTGACGTTCAATGTGATGGATCAAATAACAACAAAGGGATTGTTGGGAGCATTGTCCAACCTCGATGAGAAACCTTCAGCGGTAAATAAGGTATATCTCATGCGTAGATTGTTTGATTTAAAAATGGGTGTTAGCACTAGTGTACCGGATCATATTAATGAGTTTTACATGATCATCTCTAATCTTGCTTCGGTGAGTATAAACTTTGATGATGAAGTTAAGGCCTTAATCTTGTTGTCTTCGCTACTCGACTCATGGGATACCATAGTGTCTGCAGTTAGTATTGCTAGGGGTTCAAATGCATCAAAGTTTGATGAGGTTCGGGATGTGATCTTGAGCGAAAGTATTCGCAAGAAAGATACTCTAGAGTCATCGGGGTGTGCATTACATATAAGGGTTAGGGAGAAACAAGGGAAAAGTGGTCGAGGAAAATCCAAAGTAAAGGGACGGTTCCAAAACCGGGGAGGTGGTGTGTTGGGGCTGTGGGGATAAGGGATATTTTAAGAAAAATTGTCCTAAAAAGTTTGATGACCGGAGTTCTGTAAATTCCAAGGAAGATGTAGGTGATGCACTTGTGGTTAGCACGGAAAGTCCTATTGAATCTTGGGTGTTGGATTCCAGGGATTATTTTATTCCGGGTCTAGGAGAAGCTTGTTTCACAATTTTGTTGCTTGAAAATTTGGGAAAGTTTTTGTAGCAAATGGAAAGAGCTTGGACATTCTAGGCAAAGGGGATGTGAGGATCAAAACCTCAAATGGGGGTTTTGGACATTGCAAGGTGTTAGGTATATCCTGGGGTTGGCTAAGAACTTGATTTCGGTGAGTCAATTGGATGAGTCGGGATACCTAATGAAGTTGTGCAATGGTGGCTGGAAAATTGTTAAGGGGGCATTGGTAGTGGCTAAGGGTATAAAATCTGGTTCTTTATACTATACCGGGATGGTAGTGACTTAGCTTTGGATGCCGAGGTTAATAATTCTAGTGGGAGTCTTCGGGATGAATGACTTGGTGTGAGTTCTGCTGTAGTGGGAGTTGATAAGGATGACATGGTGTTTGTTGGATCTACAAACGGGTCATTGAGAGCTCCACAAGTAAATTTGCAAGAATCGGGATAATGAAGAACGCGGCGTTGTCTACGGAGGGTAAAGCCCGGAGATACAAATGATTTCTTAATTATATTTTATTGACTAACGCCGGTGAGCTAGTTGTGCATGATGAAAGTGTGCAAGATATAGATCGATCCGAGTGGGAGTTCACGTCGGGTGATGAAAATGGGCTTGAAGGCTTGGATAGCGGAAATTCGGTGAAGGAGCTAGTCCAAGGTAAAAGTACCGAAAGATTGAGGCGATTTAAGGCCTTGATGGGTCTCTCATATTGAAGGGGCTGGGTTTCGGTGGTTAGATGGATGCAACAAAGAAGGTGAGCCATTAGTCTCCAAGTGGGAGATTGTTGGGGTTATGGAGTCTAATGGATGTTTTGGGTTCGGGAAATCGCGTTACGGGGTAAGAAATGGCGAACACAGGCAAGAGGTTGCGAGCACGGATTGTGTCGGACGAAAACAGAGTGCAGCCGGCAGGATCAGACACCAGACACGGGCTGGCCGTGTCCAGTGACATTTTGAAGCGTTTTTCTGGCTGTTTTCTTGTGTTAATGCGTGTTAATGCTCGGTTTATGGCTTGTAAATATAGTTTGACTGGCTATGGCTATATAATTAGTGTTATCCTCCATTGTTGTTAGTGTGTGAGTAGTGAATTACAAGTGTATAAGTTAGGGAGAGTTTGAGAGAAATTCTTGTAAACTACTCAAGTCTAGTGCATCTGTTTCGTGGTTTTTTCCGGGTTTGGGTTTTTCCACGTTAAAATCTTGTGTCTCAAATTCTTCTTTCATTTTCTTTTGTCCAAAATCTCATTGTTGTGAACCCCAATCCTAACATATTCCTCGTTCTAAATTTGCATCAATTACAACAACAGACTCACATACAGTATCTTAATTTCCCTCGTTGGCTCCGAAAGGTTAATTGAGATACTCTAAATTTTCATGCAAATAGCTCACAAGCACATACTACAAGCAATGTCTATACTCTATATCATCCTATGTGTGTTCATTTTAAATCTAATTCCAGACTGATGATATGCCCATTTCTCTTTAACCCCTACATGAAATAAAAAAACTTGGTAAGTAAGCCTAACATTTATGTGCCCACTTTTTTAATAAGGAAGAGTAACACATTAAAGAAGCCCCGTAACTGCTTTCATGTCTATTTGACTTCGGCCATCAACGTACTACTCAAAAAGGCTTTGCAACAAAAGAGACACATAAACAAGGGCCGTGGCTGATTTTTGAAAGCTCGAATGAAAACAAATACCAAGAGAGAAACTGAAGTTTAGAGTAAAAGAGAAAGTTATAGAAGCAATTTTTGTAGCGCAGATCAACGTAAAATTATAGTGCACTAGCTTGTATGAGAATTCTTGTTTGCTGCCTTGAGTGCATATTTGGGAGACTAGTTGCCCAAGTTCCCTGGACAATCAAATGAACCTCTAATACGCTAACATATACGAGAATTCTTAGTTTGCCAGTCCTGGACGTCAGTATGTGCCTCTAACATATATCATCTGGAGATGAATATGCGTTTGTTGGTATTAATGTTATTGATTCATTTGATAAATGATCGTACAGTTTCATTAAGAAACTTGGCTCCTAAGGGAAGTTGAAAACGAAAATTGTTAAGTTGTGTTGCCTAATGAAGAGACTAGATGTAAAGGGGTATAGATTTTTCTAGTCAGAGCCTCAGAGGGTATTATGACAAATGAGTCTACTAGAGGGAGAAATGAAGCATAGATCCCTGCCGTAATACACAGAAGATAAAAATCATAAGTCAAATTCTAAGAATAATATTATTGGCCATTATTTTGACAAAGTAAGAACAACTTTGTTTGCAAGTGCCGATAAATGTCAGACACGTTCCTCATATCATGTTGAGTCTGGTATGAAGGATTCTCTGGTCACGTTAACGATGGGAAATGGTGCTTCTAGAAGGAATTATATGGTAGTAAGAAAGAGATCTTCATACGTGACAAAGCCAAAGTGTGCTTCCTGATGTATAATTTATAAGTGCTATACATATAGTGGTACACTACAACATATTCTCCTTTTTGTGATTACTCTGAAAAGGGTGGTTATATGTTGAAAAGAAAAGATGGAATACCAATTATAATCATCGAGTACCAACCAAGCTGATGTAAAATTCAGTTGAAGCTTAAGTATGCAACATTTGATAATGGTGGAGAGTGTAGAGGCCTGATTAAGTGGAGACAAAAACACAAAGAATACAACTTTTGCACTGTCATTGGGCCAGGGCAAATTCCTGATCTGGTCCAAATCGTGCAGGTCAGGTGAAAGGCCTCCATGCATGCACAAAATTTTATCATCTATTAGGGCAGCAACTGGCAGGCAGTTGAAACAATCTGTGAAGACTCTCCACAATCTAACATCTTCTTTTGCACTCATCATAAAATCCATACATACTATTAGAGTATAAACCTATTCCTAGGCCTTCAACCATCAGCTCAAGCTTCTAGTTGAGTTGGTTCTTAAACATGGTATCACAGCATTTCTATTCCTTTTCTCTATTCCTTCCCTAGTCCTACTCCCTTGTTCTTTCTAAGTCTCCTGCCATCCTTTTTCCGCTAATCTCTATCAAATTAGTACTACAACTTCTCAATTCCCATCAGGATGCCAGTCTATAGATAAGGACCAATACTCCCTCATGCTTACGCAAAACCATCTAGTATTTATGAGAAAAGCATCTTCCAGGAGGGACTTAGAAATTTTCTCATAAAAATGCAGCCACAAAAGAGCACAAAGAACTATTATGTCACTAGACAGGATAAAAAATTCTGCCACTCAATTAGAATTCTGCCCGAAGGAAGCTGACATGCATAAATATCAAAACCTTTCTTACAATGAATTATCAATATAAACTTTTGCATAGGAATCCTTTGAAGTTGGTCTATCTACAGATGAGAAACATAAGCCTTGCTGCAGCAGTGAGCTAGGTATGATGGAAAAGACACCTGCTCTTTGTCTTACACTCTTACTGAAGGTTCAATTAAACTCTGCATCAGCCTGCTTTAAAATCTTGTTGGCTCCCAGCCAAGTTAGAATATAATATCAGAAATCTGAAACATATCTAGAGTAAAAACAAAATAAGCACTGCCTACATTCTCCTGAACTTCATTGATGCCCTAACTTTTATAGGCCTATTCACAGTAGATAAGCCTATTCAGTAAAATAAGCCACAACTCAATATATGCTTTGTGAAAAATTCTAGAAGGCATAAAATGATGTCTCCCTACCTGGACCATGGCAGCTTGCATAGGCAGCACGTGAAGGTGTGCTACTTCAATCATAAACTTCACAACCCTGCCCCTGGGTCAATTATCAGAGGACTAAGCAACAGAAACAAGGGTATTTTGTCTCCTCACCCATTTGCTAACCTCAAAAGTCTCTCTAATAAGCCTCTCGTGGAAAATCTCAGGAGGGCATTCTGTATTATCAAACCCTAGATATTTTTATGTAATAACAGGAGAGAAACCATTGCACTCATAGCTCGTACTTACAAGTTCTACAACAACTTCCAAACAGGAGGAGCACTCCAGAGATAGATGTTTATCATATTAAGATATCCCACCAACTCGGGCACATGAGGCATGTCCAAAGCAACCAGGGTTCATTTACAAGTAGACTACTTGGCCATCTAAATGAAAACCCCACAAGCACGCTCAGATAAGGCTCCAATCAAAATCCCAACTACAGAGTGTCAAACCTATCCCACCACACAGTGTTCTCAAAGCTCAAACCAAGTTCAATTCCAGATACAGATGAATGGATCTTTTTTTTTTTTAATTTTCTAACCCCGCCCTAATTCTAGGGATTGAAGGGGTCATGTAACAACAGCAGCTAAAACACGCTTGCTCTTACTATACAGATGTCAAAAATAAACAACGATCAATGAAATCAATTAGATAACAATGTCAAGCATTTCTGACAACACCAACGGAGTCTTCCCACTTGATGCCAAAGAGCATTCCACGACATCGTACATAGACACAGGATATAACCCTAAGCATTTATTTTGGGGAGGGGGATCAGGTGTTGACACTGTATTAGGTAGGGCTGAGCTCGGCTCGAAACTTAACGAACCTTTAAAGTTTAGGCTCAGGCTCGGCTCGTATGGCTCTCGACTCAAGTTAGGCTCGGGGCTCAGCTTGAATTTTTTTTTTTATTTGCTTAAATTTTTTCTGAGACATTGTACACAGACTCAGGATCTAACCCTAAGCATTTATTTGGGGAGGGGGAGCAGGTGTTGACACTGTATTAGGTAAGGTTGAGCTCGGCTCAAAGCCCGACGAACCTTTAAAGTTTAGGCTCTAATACATCGATATGAACAAGATGGGTCTTTGTGAGAGTTGTGTTCTTGGTAAACAGAAATGTGTTAGCTTCACCAAAGCTAGTAGGAAATCAATGAAAAATAAGCTAAGGCTTGTTCATATTGATGTATGAGGTTTTTCACTCAATCAAGTTCTTACGATCACATGATGGTGATGAATATGAGAAGGATGAGTTCAAGAAGTATATGCTCAGCATGGAATTAGATTGACCAGGACTGTTCCCCAAAAAGTAAGGCAGAATGGCATTACTGAAAGAATGCACGGGATGCTCAATGAAGAGAGCTTGGAGCATGCACATTCATGTCGTGTTTCCCAAGGAAAATGTAGTCAACACAACAACTTAGCTAACCAATAGGCAACCATCCGTTCTCTTGGGTGACAAGCTATCGGAAGAGGTTTGGAGTGGTAAGGAAGTTGATTTATCCTTTCGAAACACTTTCGCGTGTGTTGTATATGTGATGGTTGATTATGAGAAGAGAGACAAGCTTGATTCCAAATCCAAGCAGTGTTATTCTCTTATTTATGGTACTAACATGTTTGGGTACAAGGTCCGGATGATAACACTAATATAGAAACGACTTTTAACAATGAGCCTTTAACAACGGTTCTAAAGAAAACTATTGTAAAACCGATGTGGTGACATTTTTGTAAATAAGCAGTTTTTATTACATATATGATGAAAATTTTTAATTGAACCGTCACCATAGGTGGAAAGATCCACTTTTAAGTTATCCGAAAGAACCGTAGTAATCGATTTTTTCACTAAATCGTAATCAAAAGTCTTCGGACGCAAAAAAGAAAAAAAACCCACGACCGCTCCGCCATATTCAGCCTATGCTCTCTTCTCTCACCGTCACCGCCACTGCCACTCTCGTCTCTCTGCTCTCTGCTATGTCCGCGTGCTCTCCTCTCTCGCTATCTCGCTATCTCCTCACCATTGTCGCTACTCTCGGCATGCCGTCGTCGTTGCTCTTCTCTATAATATGTGCTCGGTGCTCTTGTCTCTCGCTGCTCACTCTCGTCGTCATTGCTGGTCTCTCTCTCATTCTCGCCATCATACTAAAGGCCGATATGTAACTCATATCTTCCTTTAGAATTCTAAATAGGGTTTAGGGTTTAGGGCTTTAACAAGTAGCATGCTAAATAGAGTTTAGGGTTTTAACAAGTAGCATGCTAAATAGGTTTTGATAGTGGCATACTTGGCAAAGAGTTAGAAACTGGTATTTTCACATTTTATTGGTGTATTGAACTATGGTCCTCTAGCATTACCAAATTGGAATAGTATGTACTGTAATGGCTTAATACTAGTGTGTTCAATAATGTACAAATATGTGTAACATTCTAGAAAGACAATGATATAATATAGGAAAGTCGTTATTTTATAATTTTACTGATCTTAATTTATTTGGAATAGTATTTACCAATTTTCTATTTACATGGAAAATAAGAAGATGGTTAGGTAAAATATTGATGTAGTCAATTATGGTTCGAGTTAGAAAAATTCAACCTAGTAACTCATTCAACTATATCAAAACATTAAGCATAGTTGCCAAGTTGTGTTGTACATAAGTGTTTGTGTTCGACCTTATGTACGTGTTAAATGGTTGTTAAATTCAACGGCATATGCAATAATTAAATATAAATATGCATGTAAAAAATTTTTCCATTACGTTGAATCCCAGCTTAAATAGTATGGCATTCTCGAGTTGATGGTGTTTTCATGTTAAGGACTATAATCGTAAACGAAAGAGATGATATATATATATATATATATATATATATATATATATATATATATATATATTCTCAAGAGTTATATAATTTCTTACGAGTATCAAATGGATCCTTTCCAAAGTACAAAAAGTCGAGGGGACGAACAATGATGAACAAGGAGAAGTTGGCCCGTAGTAGAGACGATCCAACTTTCCTTGCACATCGACAAGCACGAAAATTTTGTTGGTGATCAAGCAACTCGCTTTATGAGCTATGTTGGTGTGGAAACCCGTACACATGGGAACATCAACTTCAGTTAAGGACAATCTTCGAATGATATATAGGTAAATGCACTACATCTCAATTTAGAATTGCAACTTATTATAAATGGTTAAATGTACTAATGCATGTCGTTTTTGTGTTTCGGAAAATGTTAATCATGGACGTTAAAGAATTTGATATCCCCTTAGTGAGACACGAGTCCCTAAAGTTGATGGTAGAAAAATTTAGAAACTTCAAGTCTTGAATTGTCGCTATTTGGGTCTACCAAACTAGATAGATCAAGGCAGAAGGTAAACCTTGGGAAGTCTACAACGTCATCACCGAGGAGGACTAGAAGACGTTCGAAGCATATGTCTCTTCTCCGGAATACAAGGTAATTTATCATTTGTTCTCTTTTTTTCGATATAAGTCTTATTTACTGATATTTTTGTTGTCTTAATTACTTGCACAAGCACGAGGTTGAGCCAACCAAAGAGGATTAAGAGTAATGCATATCCCCATATGTTGTCCCGTGGGGATATGCAAAGGTGGAGGACAAGTTGTACAAGCAAAACATTGAACAACTTCAAAGCTTATCCAGTGAAGGTGCCATCATAGATACTTCGTAGCTCACTATCAAGAGGGACGAGTTGTGGGTCAAAGGAAGAAAGAAGAAAGAAGGTACATTCATTACGACCGAAGAAGAATCTATTGTGCAACAACTCGTGAGTTTTTTATTATTTCTTTATATATTTTAAGAACTTACTAGTTTTAAAATATGAATTGTCCAACGCTAATTTATTTCCTTCTTATAGGAGTGTTTGTCACAAACATTGACTTTAGAAGTTGCTAACACCACCAAGAGGAGGGACAAGTTAGCCTTGGCCCTAGAAAGAGATGAGCATCCTGGTCGTGTTCGAGCCATTGGTCAAAGGAATAAGTGCTTTATCTCTTCTAGCCAAGCGGATATAAAGGCAATGATGTCTCAAATGGCCGCCCAAAATGCAGTCCCAAATGGTTGTACAGATGGCTGCACTGTATGGAGGAGATGAGGGAACAGCTGAAGGCAGAGATGCAGGCTCGGATGAAGAACCGCCTCACGACGTACTTCAGCACCATGGGTATCCTGGCACCCAACTTGGATGATTTATATCCATTCTCACCCCGGACATCGCCGATCGCAAACGCTAGCTCACCCATCGACCAATTCAAACTTATGATGGAGGTAATTCAAATTTTGCTACCTAATTAGATTTACATGCATGTTTATATTTTGACTAATTATGAGTGTCTACTCTTGTTGAATGAATGGTGTGTATTGTGTGGTTGTTATGGAACTCCGATGTGTGGCCATTGAGGAATTAGTTATAGTATATTTTTGTTGTTTTGGATGAGGGTCGTTATCCCGGGAAAATGTCTACTTTTAAGGGAAAACTTTGTCCGTTTTTTTCTAGGATTCTTAGATAGTTTAACTTCTCTCTCAAGGGTTATCCCGTGATTCTAATTGTTATGTAGCCCGCGTAATGTAAGCTACTTTATCATCACCCTCTCCTAGATCATGTTGTGGGATTAGGTGTTGTTTACCCGTGGAAGCCGGATGTCGTCGTTTACGGGGCACCAAGGTGAGTGTGAAAAATTTGTGCAAGGGAAAGGCAACCGTGAGTTGCCGATATCTCGGTCATCGAACCTCCAAACTGTTGATGAAGCGGCCAACATTTTTGTTTTTTGGCTCAAGAGTTTGGTCATCCTCTCTACGATAATTCATTTTGAAAATATTAGACTTAACTATTGTTAATGTCATGTATATATATATATATATATATATATATATATATATATATATTTCTAATTCATGTATTATCGTTGAACTAGGATATCGGGACAGATCCGAGAGTTGGATGAATAACACTCCAACTCCCTCAATTAGCACAAGCAAGTATTCAACGACGCCCGATCGTCGTCCAAAGCAGTCCCCTCTCCTAATACCCATTCACGAGTCATAGATGGATTGGTGTTCTATTCTACAAAGTTTTGTGAAGACTTTGTCGAAGAAAGAACGTTGGAAATCAAAGTGTCATATCAAGTGTTTGGAGTATTTGACGGGGACGATGAGGATATAACCGTATATGTCTTCCCGAACGACATAATGCAATTTTTGTAGATGTAAGAGAACGATGTATCCGCTATTATGCTTTACATTATTACTATATTTATAAGTATTCTTTTCTAACTATATACAATTAATATGCAATTTTTAACTGTTAATTTTCATTTCTAACTATATACAATTAATATGTAATATGTGGCTTCACGAGATAGGAAACGAGTTGGTTCAGTTTCTTAACCATCATTCCATTCAAGCAATTGGGTAGGGAACCGAGGCTCGATCCGAGTATATCATGAGAGGTATGAAAAAGAATGTGCAGAAAAAATGTTACTTAGCGACGTTCATTGAGGGGTAAGTGTACAAATAAACTTAAATGTAGTTTTAATGGTGTTACATATTTATGAATATGTTATTTGTGTCGGTGTAGGTCACACTCGGGTGCTTGCTGTCGTATTTCCGAGGAGCAATGTCGCGTATCGGCTCGATCCTCTGGGTCATCCCGTGAGGAAAGATATGAAGACCCTACTCGACTCGTGAGTTCATACCTTAACCATTTTATATTTTTTTGTTAAGTATTCTTTTCAATTATATGTTAATTTGAATTTTATTTTTCCGATTGAAAAATAGTGCTCTCGTAATGTATTATTGCATGAGAGGCGCGAGAGGCTCACGTTTGAAATCAAACCCACATACCTGTCCTCGTAAAGATGAGGTTCTCTTGCTTAATTGGCGTTAAATTTAATTTTTTATTTCATATTACTTGCTAGCTACATAAAGTACTAATGAATTGACCATGTGTTGGAAATTTTATAATTTTAATACCACAAACAAAAGGGGAAAGTGTAGTGTGGCTTTTACATTCTTCAAGTACATGAAATAGCTAATGACTCAGCTCGATTTCAAGGATCACACATCTAATCCCAAAGAGGTACTTGCACTTGCACATGTATTTGATTATGAAAATTTTAAATTTTGTAATGTTCTTTTTAGCTTAATTAATGCTTGCACTTGATGTAATGAATATGTCTTTTATAACATTGGTCACAATATTTTCCGAGAAAGAAGCCCTCCACTCCCTATACACATGATGTGCTCGACAAGTTAAGACAATGTTGGATAGAGTTTGTATATAACCGTATAAATACAGTTATATAGGTATATATTTACACTTATTCTTCATTATTTGATTGGTCAAGTTTGTGATTTACATATGTATACAGTTACATGGGTATATATTTATATAGTTATACGAGTTACATAGTTATACATTTACACTTCATTATTTAATTGTGTACCATACTAGTGTTTGCAATGAATCTGGTTTGTATATACTTTGATCAAGACCGTTGGATTCTGGTTTGTATATATCATGAAAGAGTTTGTGTAAATGGTTGTATATATTATTTGTATTGTACAGAGGGGTAAGAAAACAAAAAACATTCTAAAAATAAAAATTCATACCTATTACTACAGCTTGTTAAGGAACAAACGCAGTAATAGGTCCGAATATAACCTATTGCTATAATTGTTAGTTAAGAACTGTAATAATAGGTCTGGGCCTAAAGTTTTTGCCACAAGAGGGGATTTTGGGGCCAGACCTATTACTATGGTTCTTAATAGAGAACCGTAGTAATATCTTAGTTTATTACTACGGTTGTTAGTTTATAACCGTGATAGTAGGTGCTCTATTACTATGGTTGTCCAAAACAAGCATAGTAATAGGTGTTATTTTACTACGCTTTTGAACCGTAATAAAAGATGCTCATTTACAATTACGACAAATACACGACGCTGGATAACCGTAGTTAAAGGTCTTTCGGAACCATAGTTAAAAGTGGTTCCTGTAGTAGTGTAAGAAGGTGTTTAGACACCGTGCTATTGTCTTTGATGAATTTGTGTTACGCAAGGATATGTTGGAAAAGGGTTATGCTGACTAAGAAACAGTTTGGCAACACAAATGAGTCATCGGTTGCTCCACAAGTTGAATTACAAGAACCAGTTTCAGATTCGGACACTTCGTATGAGGATGATTTCAAGACACTAGTTATGTTAAGAAGATCAACAAAATCAACAAAAGGCAAGCCTCACAAAGACTCTCCTTCTCTACTTTATCTTTTGTTGACTCGGTGTCGATGAGCTATAGTCGGACACTGGGATTGTGCAAGAAGATGATTAAACTGAGTGGGAACTTGCATCGGATGATGGTGATTTGGGGCTTGAGAAGATTTTGGTGTAGCAAGAATCCGGTGAACATGTTAGCCCAAGGGAAGTTGAGGTTGCAAAACCTCAGCTGATCTTTATAGGTAATTATGAGGCCTTAATGATGCACTTTGCATTTTATGAATGTGCAGCAACAAGGAAATTAAGCCATTAGTCTCCTAAGAATTGTTTGTGAGTGTGACTCTATATCCTAACAATTCTGCCACAATTGCTTTACTGGTATGAGGCATACTACTCAGAAGAAGGTTACTACTTGACCCCATGTGTCAATTATATCTAGATGAAATAGTCTATTGATGATTTATTTCGTCAATGTACTTTTGCACAAAAGGTTTGGCAACTAGCCATGTCCCATAATTTTAATATTCAACAATATGTTAATAATACTATTAACAAGTTTTGACAGTAATTAGACAAAATTTTACTAAAGATATTCATAGGTGCATTACTATATTACGTACAGATTATATTCAGACCAAAAAAATATTATGGAGCATACGGAAAGCTAGGAGTGATGTTATTTTCAATACCGACATTTTTAATCCCAACTATACTCATTATTGCCAAGAGAGAGAATGAGGAATGTCGAGTTCGAAATCATTGAAGACTTATTGACACAAATAAAAATACAAAATAGAAGACCAAAACTAAATTAAATATATATATATAGGCTCCATGAGTAATATTTTATTTGATGATTTAAGTTAATGATCCAAAATTTATGGTGAAGGGAATCAAACATTAGGTTGGGTTGCTAAAAGGGAGTACTCGGATTAAATTACCTTTCAACTATTCAAAATTGTAAAAAATGTCACTAATTAAATCGATGGTAATCGTCTGCCACTAAACTAGTTATTAAGTGAAAAAAATGACACTCGTAGGCAAAGGTAACCTGATGAGGCCGGTAAAAACCCACGCAACCTGGTTAACAAAACTAATTTTTCGTTTTTTGTGAACTATTAAGAGCTTTAAATTACAATCCCGAAATTTTCTTCCTTGACATTCAAAAACCCCCAAATTATGAAACAGAGATGGGAAACATCATCAATAATCATCATCAAACTTTCTCCATCAAGTATGAATTCCACATATTACAATCCAGAAAAAATATTTGTCAGTCATATATATATATATATATATATATATATATATATATACAAGCTACCTACTAAAATCTTTAACAAATTTGGGTTAGTTTCGAGGAGGGAGAGAATTTTTCTGCAAATTTTTTGGATTTCAACCTTTCCAAGCATAAACAATAGCAGAGAAACCCCAGTTGGACCTTTCGGTTCATTCTCCTCAACACTTTCCCGCTCCATAACAGAGCTCCTACACCCGTAAGAAACAGAGGAGATAGAAGAAGAAGAAAACGAAGGGCTTCTGGTTTTCACCATGAGTTTTTCTTCATCTTCTTCCTCTCGTAGTTTAACCCACAAGAGTCCTCGCAACCATGTCGACGCCTCTCGTTTGTCGCTCCTCCTTCTCTCTTCCCCTGTTTCCCTCTCTTCATCATCAAACACTTCTTCATTCCCCTATTTCTCGAACCGGAACGTGAACATAACACACCCATTGTCCGGATTGCAATCTTCAACTTCAAATAGCCGGTTGTAAACATCCCAAGAGAGCTGAATTGGCTACCCATCTACCTCGATTCTCTCACTTCCCTTGAATTTTCACTTTAAATGCTTCACCTGAATCACCCTTTTCCGATCAAATTCGATCACAAACCCTAATTCCTCTCCCAATGTAGCCAATTTCACTCAATTTCGTTTTCGGGGTTTTCTTCCTCAAACCCTAACCTCTCAATTTCGTTTTACGGGGTTTTCTTCCTCAAACCCTAACCTCTCAATTTCGGGATGGAAGTTGCAAATGAACAATGATTTGAAGGGAATACGTTGCAATATATTTAAAACTCTTAATAGTTCACAAAAAAAAAGAAAAATTAGTTTTGTTAACTGGTTGCGTGAGTTTTTATCGACCTCGTAGGTCACCCCGACCTACAATGGCATTTTTTTCACTTAATAACTAGTTTAGTGGTAGACGATTAACATCGATTTAATTAGTGACATTTTTGACAATTCTAAATAGTTGAAGGGTAATTTAATCCGAGCACTCTTCTAAAAGGGGACTCACGACCCCGTATTCAGTTATTTGGTCTGCTCTTGCTGATCATGACTTCATCTCAAGTCTTGTAGCTCATAATTTAGATAGTGCCTTGAAAAAGGATCATCTAGTTTGCCCTCTCACCTTCCTCCCAAAAAAAAAAATGATTTATTATCTTAAAAATTTAATTTTAACTCTTTTGACCAACTATAATGGTCTAAAATGGACATCATTAATGCTATTTTCGCATTTTCAGTTGGTTTAGTGAAACTGTGTTGTTGTTTACTTCATTGTTTTTCAATTCAAAAATCGATCCAATAATTAAACTTTGATTTTTCAATGCAAAGATAGATTTCTTGATCCAAAATATGAAATACCATGTTCTTCAAATGTCAAGATAAGATTTTCCGAAGCTATTTAATATGTGTTCTAGATTCGATTAGAGCATTTTCTTTGCTTAAGAAAATAGCAATTTTCCATAAAATAAAATAACAAAAGCAGTTAACAATTAATATCGTCCTACCGATGTCAAGACTCAATAGTTTACAATCAATAACTCTGTCTAAAATTGGCGAATTCTAGTAGCATGTACTTGCATTATTGGCAATTAAGGACAAGAATACAATAACAACTAGATTCTCCGGAAAGCAACGTAAATAGGGAGAACACGAGCCCTATTCTTCTAACAAATAAAAGAAAAGGAATGGGTCACCAAAGAAAAATGTGAAGGGGCATACTCCTAGAGAACCTCCAATTTAAACGCAACTACTTCAGCTCTTTTAAACCGCAAAGCTTCAACACTGGACAATAATTTTTATTTTTTTTAAAAAAACATCTCCTTTCATAGAGAACAAAACTCTACAACAAATGATCAACTATGGAAAACGTAAGCTCCTCAGCCAAATCCAAAGGCCCCTTGATCACAGTAATTGTGATATCCATGGCTGCCCTAGTCTCTACATCCATAGTTCTAGCACTTCTCCACGTAGTGTTCACGAGATACTGCAAAAGACGGCCTTCTAGTGCTCAAACTGTGTCCATTGTTATAGAACCGACCACAGTTGGCCTTGATAAGCGTATTCTCAACACTATTCCGATCCTGTTTTATTCATCCAAGACATGTGATTTGTATCGGATTAGCCAAGGTGACCAATGCGTCATCTGCCTTGGCCGGCTTGGCAAAGGAGACTTAATCCGATGGCTTCCTATATGTGGCCATGTATTTCACGTGCCATGCATTGATAATTGGTTTCATGCGCATTCTAATTGCCCAATTTGTCGCTCGCCCATAAAGGTGAGCCACAATAATAATGCTGTTAATAGGGTCTCTAGTGCTACTGGTGTTGGTGGCCGCAGTCCTTGCATTACGAGGACAAGATCAGGTGGTCTACTGTGTCATTGTAATAAGCTGGTTCTGCCAATTGAAGGGTTAAGGCCGAGAGATCTCATCAAAGCAGGATTGAGTCGATCACTATCTATGGATCAATCTTGTGTCGTAATTGACCTAAGAGATCCTTTATCAGCATCTTCCTATAATTCTTACCCTCCCTTGTCGAAAATCGATTTCGTATTGAGTAGATTATATCAAGCACAATCAAGTCGGTATTCAGAGCCTATGTCTAGCATGGTTCCAAGATCATCATTTCATGGGCTCAGAGCCGGAGGTAGTTTGAGGAATAATGGAGAAATGCTACCATATTGATTAGTACGTAACATTTTATTGTTATAAATTACCGTAGACAAAGACAACGTTTTTTTTATATTTTGGTTTCCCTCTTGTATTTACTCTGCCTGCCCTGTCACCTTTCTTTTTTCGTTCTTTCTTCCATACTCAATTAGAAATCGTCCAATTAGTTGAAAATTAGATCAGAGTGCAACAAATAACAAGCGGCTATAGTTTGAAACTTTGAAACTATATATGTTTATTTGTTCGATCCCCTTTACTTTCATTTTGGCTATTAAGAATTGAAAAAATAAAATAAAACAAAATTACATAATTAATGGATTTGTATGTATTTTTGTGACTCATTTTCAGCTGCTACCTAGTTTAAATTAGAGTTGAAAAGACTTACTTGACGCAATTATCCACCAGAGTCTGACATAAAATTAGACAGATTTAGACAAAGATTTTCAACCATTTAATTAAATATGTTGACATAAAATTAGAGTTGAAATTAGTTTAAAGGTTTCATGGAAGTCCTCTCCTTCGACTTGAGTATTGCCAAGAACTACCAGACTTGCCTTGTAGCGCTCAATTGTACCATCCTCATGATACTTGATTTTATATACCTATTTACAACCTAATGCTTGTTTCCCATGAGGTAAAGTGGTGAACTCCCATGTCTGATTTGCCTCTAGGGAATTAATTTCTTTTGTCATGGTCTCTCGCCAATTGGGATCGGTTATGGCTTGAGTGAAGTGTTAAGGTTCACTATTAGAAGAAATAGAGGCAAGCAAGGCACAATACGATGGGGAAAAATGGTCATAGTTAATGAAGTGAGATAGAGGGTAAGGAGTACCTGAAGAGGCTTCATGGGGTGGTGTGGAGGAGGGATGATTAATAGCATGACATACATAGTCTTGAAGTTTGGCCGGAGCTTGTTTGGTGCGTTAGGACCTAGATCTAATGGGCTCCCCTGAACCAATAACTCGTTGTCTCTTAGTCCCTCTCGGGCTAGAAGTGGTGTTGTTAGAAACAGGCCCAACCGATTCAATAAGTGTAAGGGCTTGTTCTGGCCCATCCGCAAAGCGAGACTCAAAATCGGCCCATTCCAGTGTCTGGAACCTTGGCGTCGGCCTACGTGTAGCTTCTCCTTCATGGGCCTCTCCTTCCCGGGGCCTATGATGGTGTTGGGTTGTTGTTGAGAGGGGCTGAAGGCTCTTGAAGTCCCTAAGCCGGCGAATCAAGACATTGGCCTACATCTTCACTGGACAATGCTTTCTCTTGTGAAGTTATCCACTTGTTGGGCCCCGTTCATCTTCAACGATGATGTTTTCAGCAAAGGGAAAGATGTCCTCATAAAATTGCACGTCTCGAGAAATGGAAATTTTTTAGTTTCCAAGTCATACACTTTCTATCCTTTTTGGCCTTGAGGATATCCCACGAAAATACACCAAATAGCTCTTACGTCAAACTCATCACGAGTTTTGCTATGATTGTGAACTAGCATAAACATCCAAAAACTTTCACATGATCATAGCTGGGTGTTTTTGAAATAAGACTTCATAAGGTGTTTTAGATCCTATCGGCTTCGTGGGTTCGGTTGATGAGGTATGCGGCACCCAATACGCATTCACCCCAAAATCGTTTATAGAGAGAAGCTTGGAATCTTAGTGCCCTTGCGACGTTAAGGAGATGTCTATTCTTCCTTTCAATGCCACCATTCTATTGGGGTGTGCCCACATACGAGCTTTCTTGGAGAATCCCATTATCACGAAAGTACCTTTTAAAGGGTTCATTGTTCGGTCCAAATATTATGTCATTTATACCCTTATTTACTTAGTTTTTGACTTGTAAAATAATATAATTTTAGGATTTTTACTTATTTTTCTTACTTTGTAGGTAATAAATGAAATCGAAATAATAGAAAAAAGTTTGAGCAAAAAGGACGCAAAACAAGGAGGATAATGGTGTTGTTAGAAACAGCCCAACCGATTCAATGAGTGTAGGGGCTTGTTCTGGCCCATCCGCAAAGCAGACTCAAAATCGGCCCGTTACGGGTTTGGAACCTTGGCGTCGGCCTACTGTGCAGCTTCTCCTTCATGGGCCTCTCCTTCCCGGGGCCTGTGACGGTGTTGGGTTGTTGTTGAGAGGGCTGAAGGCTCCTGAAGTCCCTAAGTCGGCGAATCAAGACATTGGCCCACATCTTCATGGACAATGCTTTCTCTTGTAAAGTTATCCACTTGTTGGGCCCCGTTCATCTTCAACGATGATGTTTTTAGCAAAGGGAAAGATGTCCTCATAAAATTGCACATCTCGAGAAATGGAAATTTTTTAGTTTCCAAGTCATACACTTTCTATCCTTTTTGGCCTTGAGGATATCCCACAAAAATACACCGAGTAGCTCTAACGTCAAACCCATCACGAGTTTTGCTATGATTGTGAACTAGCATAGACATCCAAAACTTTCACATGATCATAGCTGGGTGTTTTTGAAATAAGACTTCATAAGGTGTTTTCGATCCTATCGGCTTCGTGGGAGTTCGGTTGATGAGGTATACAGCACCCAATACGCATTCACCCGAAAATCGTTTATAGAAAGAAGCTTGGAATCTTAGTGCCCTTGCGACGTTAAGGAGATGTCTATTCTTCCTTTCAACGTGACCATTCTGTTAGAGTGCGCCCACATACGAGCTTTTTGGAGAATCCCGTTATCACGAAAGTACCTTTTAAGGGATTCGTTGTTCGGTCCAAATATTACGTCATTTATACCCTTATTTACTTAGTTTTTGACTTGTAAAATAATGTAATTTTAGGATTTTTACTTATTTTTCTTACTTTTGTAGGTAATAAATCAAATCGAGACAATAGCAAAATGTTTGAGCCAAAAAAGAAGCAAAATAAGGAAGATAATGGTGTGCACATGCAGCGAGTGCAACTTCGTATCTGTCGTGCAGAAGTCGCACGGTTATCCGTGCGGAACTTGCACAGCTGTGCGAACCGACTAGAAACTTTCGAAACCCGCACGGTACTGTGCAAAACTTACACTGGCCGTGCAATTTCCCGGTTCGATTTTTCTCGGTTTTACAGGTTATAAAAGGACAGCTTTGGCTCTAATTTAGAGAGCTCAATTTTTAGGGATTTTAGTGACCTCTTAGGATTCTTTCTTAGCTAAAATAAACCCCATTAGGGGAGATTAGTGTAGAGTTTTGTACAAGATTTTGGATTAAAGTCTTTAATTTCAATTCAAGCATAAGTTTCCTCTTTCTCTCTTCTTCTTTACTTCTAGTTTAATACTTTGATTGCTCAATTTAGTTTCAAGATTCAATTTTTATAAGTTTATATGTTAATTATAGTTAGATTGATTGCTTGTTTTCATACTTGAGTTTAATTATCTATTTTATGTTCTTGTTCAAATCGGTTTGTGTTAGTTTGTTCTTTAGTGTAGTTTTTATGTTTATTTTATGTTTTTATGTCAATTAGTTGTTAAAAGTTGATTGCTTTGGTTGTGATTAGCCTCCCTAATGGCTAATTAATCTCGTTTAGGCCTTAACCCAACTAGTTTATGCTTGTTATTTGGGATTGTTTCTCATGCCCACCAGGTGTTCGATGAAATGCCCGAAAAGGATTTTCATCTTGATTTTTGGGTGATTGGTCTATCACCGAAAGGTGAAGTTAATTTACTAATGTGGGTATAGAGGATAGTCGGGATTTTGGCATGAAAATAGCCCGAATCCTAGCTAGGTCCATAGGTTGCTACTCTTATAGTTTAATTGAGCTAACCCCATGAAAGTAGGTGGTTAGAACAATTAGATTAGCTCATGACCCTCGAAAGTGTGGCTTGAGTGGCCTTTGATGGTGCAACTGACCAATCCTAAATGTTTTTATAGACTTGGTTAGGTTTACATTTGTCTTGATTAGTTAATTTATTAAGTGGTAAAATCACAACTCCAAGCATCCTTTTATTGCTTTCCAAGATTATATTAGTCATCATATCTCTCAACTCTGCTGATTCGCCTAGACGAGAAAATTTAAGGTAGCTTCGATATTTGAAACACAACTCCCTGTGGACACGACCCATGATTGCTCGGTTAGCTACAACTACGTTGTGCACTTGCAGTTACAATTTTAGAACTTAATTATTTCCTAACACTCATTCATAAACTTCGTTCCATTATCACTTCGAATAGTTTGTATGAAGAGATCGAGTTGGCTTTTACCCATAGCACAAAAATTAATAATTTTTGTGCATGCCTCATCTTTGCCTTTTAGAAGAAACACCCATACGGCTCTAGTGCAGTCATCCACAATACACAAAAAATATGGCACCCACTAAAACTAGGAATCCGATAATAACCCCATAAATCACAATGTGTTATAATGCAAATGGCAAGTGGAGCCTTTGATTTACTAAGAGGAAATACACTACGAGTTTGTTTTGCTCAATGACAAATACCACAACTCAAAGTATCCTTATTTAATGCAACACCAAACTCTACTACTAAGGGTTTTAAACTACCGACAGAGGGATGACCAAGACACTTCGCCAAATCTAAAAAGCCTCAAGCTTGACTGTCACGTCGGTTGTTCCCAGTATGTCATGCTTGAGATAATATACCCCATTCCTTACTTCACTTGCTCCAATTAGAGTCTTCAAGGTGAGGTCCTGAATAAGACAAGAACGACCCCCGCAAATCATAAGACAATCATGATCATGAGTTAACCGATAATAAACGAGCTATAAGATTGCATGAGAAAGTGGGTAAATAAAGCACGTTCCGTAGAATTAGGCCATTCCCTAAATTCACGGTACCATTCTCTCGTAACTAATTCCTCTTTGCCATCCGGTACTGGGATTCGTATAGGTTCGGATAACTTACGACGACTCATTAGGATATGCGCATTAGGTGTCATGTGAAAGGATGCTCCGATATCAAGAATCCATTCTACGCCATTTATAAAACACTTACCGGACATTTTATCCTTACTTTTCTTCTCTTTAAAGAAGGCATACAATGCTTCTACTTGAGTAGAAGTTAAACCACCGAATTTTTCGTTCTCACTACTTACCGAACCTTGGTTGCGGAAAGCTCGTCTCTCCCCTGTCTTTCAACCGCATGTGCCACTCTTCCGACGCTGGCGACATTACTCCAGTTCGGATTGGCGGGTGGTCTTACAGCGAGGCCCCGAGGTTTGTTCCAGTTTCGATTTGTCATGTGAAGGGCCCGATTTTGCCGTGGGAAACAACAACTTGAGGGATACCCGACCAATTCGAAGCATTGGGACTTCTTATGGCCGAGCTTCGGCAGTGGGCGCATCGAAGACGGTTACCAGGTCTTCCTCTTCCGCCGCTCACCGTGGTGGCCTTGAAGGCGGCACCTTCGGTATAGTTCGCCGGATCCATTGTTTGGGTAAGAGTCTTTTGCCTTTCTTCTCTAAGTATCATGGAGTACACCTTATTTAGGTTGGGTAAAGGTTCCATGTGTAGGATGTTGGATATGACTATACCGAATTGAGTTGTTTAGAGACCCATTAGGAATTGGTGGATTCTCTCGCATTCTTGATACTTGAACAAATTGAATTCTTTTTCTTTCACACACTTGCACATTAGTAGTTGTAGGTATGCATCGAGTTCATCCCACAGAGTCTTCAATTTTGTGAAATATTTAGTGACAGTCAATGTCCCTTAGTTGGTGACTCGTCAATTCTCTTTTGAGTATCTTTCCTTCGATTTGTCCATATTTCACTACCGGTTTCGCATAGGCAACGTAACCGTGTAGACTTTTGTCTATGATGTTGTAAAGCCATGCTATGACCATGGCATTACAATTTTCCCAGGCATGAACTTCTGGAGAGTCGTGTGCTGGTTTTGTCAAGCTTCCATCAACAAAGACTAGTTGTTTTTAACCTTCAAGGCATTGATTATAAGTCTGCTCCAATTAGCGTAATTTTCTCCATTGAGACTAATTGGGCAAATTATATTTCCGGGAATATTTGAACTACATAAATAGTAAAGTGATTGGGGATCATTGAGGCTTACTTTCTTTGAATCATCTTTAGTCATGGTGTGTTTTTTGTCGGCGTTACGATACCATGTAAAAATATAATGATGCTGGAGAAAATTCAATTCATTGCCCTCTCCTTTGACCTCTAATTTCCTTTTATATTGACAATCACTAAGTTACATGAATGCAGTAGAAGATTTATACAATTATAATTCCTAAACCTAATATAACTATAAGACATAAGACTACTTGAATTCTAATACAAAATTATGTTATAACTAGGAGTCTAGTTCAATTGTAGTTTTATTCCTAATAGTTACTCATTTGATTAATTATATTAGTTTCATGTCCAAAATATCAACACAAGGAAATTTTCTATTTAAACAATATAATTAAATGACGTTAACGCATTTGCCATACACGTTTACCACTTTATCTGGAAACTGAAAGTGGAAAATAAATGTAAAAATAAAAAGCAATTTTGTGATGAGAAGTGGGAGGACAATTTTGTATGCTTGCTACTAGGGATGACCACGGTTCTTGGGTACTCTAAAATCTGTTAGACATCGGTCAAATGGTTCCGCGTTCATTCTAAAAAGAGAGGAACCACTCCAATTTCAATTCTAGTAGTCGAAAATATACCCTGAATCGAAACCCGAAATCGGTTAGGATAAAAGAAAGATATTAATTTATTTGTTTTTCCTTACATTTTCTTTGGTTTCACAGCTTTTTATCTTTTCAACTTCTTTTTCACATAGACAAATCTTCAGGGTAGTGAATTTTAACCCAAATAATTTTTCAATCACTAATTCATAAATGAATATCCTATTTTGTAAGTTAATAAGACAAAAATACCTACTTTTTTGAAATAATTTACATTTTATGTAAATATATAAGAGAAAGATCGGTAAAGATCAAACACTCCCTTCTCATCCTCCAAATAAATACTTAAAAACTTAATTCATTAGGTGCTAAAAATTTCCAAATACATGGGTACCTCGAAACTGGAACCAAAACAAGAACATGAGGTTCTCGTCTCCAGTTCTGAAAAATTGTGAACTTGTTTGACCGGTTCCGGTTCTCAACTTTTAGGGAGGTACTCGTAACCTCTCACCCCTACTCGTTGGATATGAATTCTATTCAGAATCTTTAGTTTTTACAATTTTATTTAGTTGATAATGTGAAAGATATGTGACACAATGACTCACCATAATATATGAGCTTGATATATATATATATATATATATATATATATATATATATATATATATATAAGATCATACAAAAATAATTTACAATTATTTTATTTATAATAATATTTTCTACTACCCTATTATGCCTTTAGCGAAGATATCCCTTTAGCGAAGATGTCCGCATATGAGAGGTAATAGGGACATATCACACAACGAGATCTCCATCAACAACTCTGCTCTTGAAGCAAATGATAATCTAAAGCTATACATTTGCTTCGTGATTGACCAGATTGACAATCATATATATGGCTGAGAATGCAGTACTCGACTTCAAGGAATGATTTAGAGATCGTGGGTTGCTTCTTAGAATGCCAAGATATGTGGTTAGACCCAAAACAAACCACATAGCCTTTGGTAGACCGACAAGTGTCACGACACCTAAACCAATCAACATCAAAATAGGTTATAATGATTGACAATGAAAGGGCAGTAATGATGGAAAAGCTCGTGCTAAAAATTTCTCTATAGATACTTAAAAATGTGTTTCACAACATGCAGATGAGTAGTAATCGGGAACGTGCATGCATTGGTAAATTACATACACTCGCATAAGCAATATCGGGTTAAGTCATAGTTAAGTACTCGTAAGACACCTACCGTACCTCTATACTGCGAGGGATCAACAAACAGTTTATCGTCTTTAAGGGATAGGATGGTTTGAGCTACATAAGGAGTTTTAAGAAAAGTTCAAGTTTGAAGATGAAATTTAGGTTTAAAATATATTTATATTGCATGAAAAATAATTCGAAGAGGATCGAACCACCTGAATGCCAAGAAAATAGCTTAGCAGGTTCCCAAGATCTTTCAAGACAAACTAACCGGCAAGGGAGTTAATGAAAAACTGAAGTAGGTGGAAGAATTACCAATAAAAATAATAACATCCATATAAAAGTAGGAGAATTCAAACATGAATACTAGTGCAAAGAACAAACTTGGAAGTGTCGACATTGCCGCATACAAAACCATAAGATAGAAGCCAAAGCGATGAAACCGGACTCAAGGAGCCTATTTTAAGCCATAGAGCGCTTCCTTAAAATGACAAATATGGGTAGGGAAGTCGGGATGAACAAACTCAAGAGGTTGTTTCATATGAACAGTTTCAGTAAGATGCCCTTGTAAAAAGGCATTTTTGATATAAAGTCGTCGAATGAGCCAATGAAAAGAACCAAGCAAGAGCCATAACTAAATGAATAGTAGCGAGCTTAACGACGAGGCTCAAAAGTCTCATGGTAGTCAATACCTAATTAAGGATGAAACCCTAGTGCTACAAGTCGAGCTTTGTACCTTTACACGGTGCAATCGAATCGATATTTAATCCTAAAAACCCATTTACTTCCAACCAAATTGAGATCTCGCTTGGGATGGAATCAATTCTCATGTGTAATTGGTAATCAAAGTATTATACTCCTCAGCCATGGCTTCCATTAATCTAGAATATTTAGAAGCCTGGAAAAAAACATATAGGTTCAGCTTTAGTAAGATCAACACCGATGGACGGGAGATGCTTACTTGGACCGAGGTAGGCATTGGTGGACCGGGATACGAGTGATACTCGAGGAGACAACTAGACTTGATGACGGGTCCATAGAATTGCTAGCAAGAGCAATGAGGGCCTAATGAAAAAGATGCGATAGGGATATGGTGGACATAGGACCAGGGGTGGAGGAAGGGGAATTTGTCACGGGGCTAAGCCCAGGAGACAAGTGAGCCGTAAGCATTGGGCTAGGGTCGGGACTCGACTAGGAGGAAGAGACAGAAGGCCCAAGGGGAGAGAGCGGGCTATCATGGCGAGACAGATGGGCAACCGAAGAAGCGGACCTAGACAATGAAGGGGAGTAACTCGAGACTGGATCAACCCTGTCAACGTAAGCGTCGTACGAAAGACCAAATTAGATGAGAGGGGGAAGACGAGACATTTTTTATCATTAAAGTCCACTAGGGACAAGAAGGCCAAAAAGCCCAATACAACAAAACTCTCCAATTGTATATGCCAGCACCAAGGTAAAAACAATCAACACAACAAAAGAAAAAGATAGAACCCGACAGCATTTCTTCCTCTCATCAAAAGTCTCTCCTAATTTTCTCCATTGAAGTCTTTTCACTGGCATCCAATTTTCTCTCTCATCAAACTCCCCCAAATTTTAACTACTGAATTTCTTCCATTGATGGCACCTAACGCTTCGAGGAGATTTCAATTATAATTGATTCACATCCTTTCTAGTGATTTTTCCAATCATCTTCAACCCTTGCACTTGTATATATCCCTCTCAACATTGATAGAAGTACAAAATTACGTAGCATAGGCAGTGGGGAATTGACCTGTCATACCCTCTAATAGCCTAGGGACCCGAGGAATTGATTTACAAAATCAGGGATAACGAAATTCAACCCTCCAACAAACAAGCAACTATAACAAGAGCAGTTGAACTTAGGGTGAACGCCCCATGTGGTTGTGGCCTCCAACTAAGAGACTTTATAAGTCTTTTTTAACAACTTATTAATCACACACTGTACACCTTTCAAGTATCTTCATCAAATAAACAACACATATATCCCTTCCCTTTATTGTTATATTGGTTTGGCAGTTACCCCACAATGAAAAAAAATACTATTTACTTATCATTTTAGTAAATTTTATTTATTTTATAATATTATCACTTTATAATCTCATTGACATATATTAATAATTAATTTATTAATATTATCCTTATTAATTGTTTTTTCTCTTTTTTTATTGATTTTTTTCTTTTCAATGAAGTATTGGGACAACTTAATCTTTTACATACATTTGTCATGAATTTGTATTTTCTTGGTATTCCCTTACAGCCCAAAAACGATAAACTTTTTTAAAACGGAAAGAGTAAAAAAAAAAAAGAAAAAGGAAAAGGAAGACCATAGAGAGAGATAGCAAAGGGGAGTAAAATTAAACTAGCCCCCTTCAATTACACATACGCAAGGCCTATATAAACATGAGAAATTCGCTCCAAAAAAAAATATAAACATGAGAAATAAAAATGAAATAATAAAAATAAATTTAGTTAACCGGTATAATGATAATTATTGATTGATTAAGGCTAAATTTAGTGGTATTAATCAAGACTTAAATGGAGCACGGTGTGGAATGCCTTTTCTTCTCCTGGAATTTGAAGGCGGTGGAGGTGGCGTGGGCGGAGAAATGTCTTGTTGTGAGACTCCACGCAATTGCAACTCTTCTCTTTCTCCCCTACCCAAAGTACTACTTCTCATACCACCATCACTCGTTAAAGTAGTTGTCATTCTTACTCCATCTTCTCCATTCTCTTCTACGGCAAAGCTTGCATTTCCATCTCTTCTCACTCCTACAAGCTAAACCATTTTAACCACGCCATCAAGAAAGCAATGTCAAAATGGATAATATGTACGTACAGTAGAAGAATTTTCCAAATTTACAGAAATATTTTTATTCATAATCATAAAATTTATGTTCTTTTAATATTGTATTAAAATAAACTCTTCTTTGGAAGCCTTGAACACTAAATCACCAATATCCTTGAATTTTATATGTATTAGTTACTTTTTATGGGTGTTATCCTTCAAAATTTTATAAATTTGAGTATTTTTACACATATATTTTAATAATTTTTCGGGCCAGCGATACCTCTGTGAACAATCATATATTATACTGTAAATTTGGATGTCCGTGTATTGTACTTTAAGGGTATTTATTATTTCTAAATTGTAACACTTATTTTTTGAACCACTATATATTAGACCCGGCAAAACCGACTCGAATCGAATGGTTCGAACCAAATAATACGAAACCCAAACCGAACCGACATCCAAAAGAATTGAACCGATTTTGACCCGAAACCCGAAAGTGAACCGACTCGAAATCGAACCGACCCGAAATCTAATGAACCCGATTCATAGTCGAAATGAAATGACCCTATCTCGAAACCGAACCGGCCCGAAATATAGTTGACCCCGATTAAGACTTGAACCCGAAATGACCCGAATTGAATCGGACTCGAACCGATTCAACCCGAATAAAAGTGACCCGAATCCAAATCGACTTAAATTCGAGTTTGACCCAACCCACATTAGATGGGTCTCTGTAATTTTTAAAATTATTGGTGGGTCTCTCAAGATGGACTTTTGTCCTTGTAGTGGTATAATTTTGATTGACCCCAAATCCTATTCAAGCGAGATGCATACCAAGGGATGGTGGTACACCCGATAGTATTCTATATGGTTCTCTAAACCATGTCCGAAACCACCCCGAAACCTACCCGAACCGACATTGACCTAACCCAAACCGACCCAAATTAACTTCACCTAAAGTTGGTCCGATTCGAAATTAACTTGAACGAACTCGAACCCAACCCGAACGAAATCGACCCGAAGTTGAACCGAACCGAAGTTGACCCAAATCGAAACTAAATCCAACCCGAACGAGATTGATCCGAAGTTGACCCGAACCGAACTTAACTCGAACCGAACTCAAACCGAATTTAAAATTATCCAAAAGTAAGCAAGCATAAATATCCTAAAAGTATCACGCCCGAACGTCCAAATTTATGATATGATATATAATAATTGTTCAAACTTGTCTAAAGTACAATTTATTTTAATTCAATAATCTTTTAGAAATTTACAAAAAGAAAAAAGTTGTAGAAAATTATGAATAAGAAAAGAAGAATAATGGGAATGATAGTACTCTAACTATGTGAATCCAAACCTTGACAGTCATTACACACAAGAAAATGCTAACAAATTGGGACATGATTTGACATATAAGTTGCAAGGAAACCAAATACTAATCAATGCAAGCAAACGTAGGTACTAAAGGGCAGGAATTCCCCTACTTTGTAGAGAAACTCAACTTTACTTTACGAATAATTATTATTTATTTGGTTAGGTTCCATGATGGGGATGGCTAGCTATTCTTGTCACAATGCATGTGGGGATTCTTTTAATGTGCATCAATGCTCGACTACTTTCTTACAATGATAATCTAAAAATCACAACAATAATGTCCGTATATATATTTAAATAGTAATTTAAAATATTTGTTTAGGTAATAAGAGTATTTTATAATAGACCTTAAATAATACAGTATGATATGCTCGTGTAAGTGATAGGAGCATATATAACAATATGAATGAAGTTATAACATGAGAAGGAATTGACAAAATTAAAGGAGAGAAAAGAATGAATGCAATGAGTTACCTTGCAACCCAAAGAACAAAACCGCAATGGGTCCAAAAGGGTCCTCCTACAAATCTCACACAAATGTGGCGGAACGGATCCCTTCCCTGCCTTAGGCTGTGGCCTCTCGTTCAAGAACAACACTCTGGCGCTGTTTATGACATATGTCTGAATTCCACTTGTATCCAACACCTTTTGTATTTCTGATACCCTCACAACATCATGGTATGACGATCTTCTTATCTACCCAGAAAATGAAAAAAATGAAGAAAGAAAACTCACTAAAACCCGGATGTTATATTGCGTTGTTATCATAAGTAAAATAAAACATAAATTAATCTAAAAACAGTTAAAAATGAATTTTAAAAAGAAACCCACCTGAATTACTTGGTGATCTTTATGCCTAGATGATCTACAGTAGTAACAGAATGCACCTGAATGGCAATCTAAGCAGAACATATTGCACTCGCTCCGGGCTGCGTCACCGTGAGCTCCACAAAGATGGAAAAATGTTGTGTCCAGCAATGGTTGTAGCCATGGAGGGACCGCCATTGATGAAGATGAGGATGAAGCTCCCTGCAAATTCAGGAGAGAGAATATTGAGAGTTACAGAAACTCTAATGCTTGTGCTGAAGATCTTGTCTGTGACAAGGATAACAATAATGGGGTTGATTTCTATGTGTGAATGATAGCACATTACCATCATGAGATAGAGCTGGGGAAGAGATAGGAAAGAAAGAGAGAAAAAGAAAGAATTTGATTAGTTGCCCAAAAAGGTGTTTGGATTCTCTGTGATGAATTAATGATAGAGAATTTTAGAGAGGGAAAGAGAAAAGGAAACCACAAGAGGAGGAAAGGGTGGGGGGAGGAAGAGAGAAAGAGAGAAAGAGACTTAAACAAACTTAGAATCCAACAACAAAGCAACGGCCCATTGTAGGGGACAAGGCTCATTAACAAAGGGTCTCTTTGGTTGTGGAAAAATATTTTTCTTCAAAATAATTTTAAAAACTTATATTGTTTAATGATAAAAAGGATAATTATTTTCTAACAAAATATTTTCCATTTAAAAAGGAGGAAATTAATTTTTCAAATATTAATGAGTTCGAATTGAAATTTAATTATTTGATATGGAATATTCTACAAAATTCAACTTTAAAATTTGATTTATTGTCAACCTTTATTATCACATACATAAGTACTAAAGTACATTAATGCAAAACATGAATGAAAAGTTATTTTCTTTCCTAAAAAATAATAAAAAATATAAATTGAAATATTTTTTCTGACAAAAAGATTTTTTATAAAAAATAATTTCCTCCCCTCCAATGAAAGGCAGCCAAAGTCGTTAAGCATAGTGCCGCCGCCCTTTCCAAGAACGGCTGAGATCAAGTAACGTGGATGAACTCCATAATAACCGTGGGATTAGGAGAGGGAATGGGAATAATGGAATTTGGCGATTACGCAACGTTGCGCCTCTAATTGCAGAGTGGAAGGAAGGAATTGAGGGAAGTGGTTAAGGCAATGTCTGGAAAGGCTTTATTATTTCCATATTTTATGAATATTAATATTATTGAACTCTGAACGCCACTCCTTTTTGTTCTTTTAGATCATCATCCCGGTGATTTTTTAAAAAACAAAGGAGAGAAAAAAAAGGGAGCCGTCACTTTTTTAAATTTTTTTATTGTTGGGTGTGACTGCACTATCAGTGCTTAATTTTCATGTAGGTTTTTCTTTATCGAATTGACATTTAGGTCTAAATTATCAAATAAAATCCTTAATTTTATATAATTTTATATTGTATTTTTTTATTTAAATAAAGGTGTAATATATTTTGTGCTGCAATTGCAAACATTTAAGGTTAGAACATCTTTATTGTAAGATTTAAATTTTGGTCCTGTTGGTAGAGGTTTGCACCTCCATCTAATCAAAACATTCAATTTTTTTCTATCCTTTATTTCACCTCCACCTCCCAAGGATCTCAAATTTAGATCTTTAAATAAAATATTTTTCATGTAACCCACAACTAAAAATATTTAATTAATTTTTATTATTTTATTTTGTTGAGTAATTTATTTGTATAAATTGTAAAAAATAACTTTCATAATATTTGGAGCATCAAGTAATTATTTTATGATTAAAAAATTAATATAAAAAATCTAATTTACAATATAGTAAATTTAGATCTTTAAATAACAAAAATATAATACCAAATTTCTAAATTTCACTCTCTCTATTAAAAAATATATTTTTCTTTTCATGAAAAAACATTCACACACATAATTTCCCACCTTCATTTGCGCATCACAAAATTTCATTAAAAAAATTCACCGTCAAAAACTCACTTTCACTCGAAACAAAAAAGAAAAAGTTGAGGTGGAAACAAAAAATTGATCCGAGAGGAACTCATTTGGGATACACTCGGATCCAAATTTTCTCTCTCCTCCCGGGGATCTCCCACTGGGAAAAGAAGAGAGGATCAATGGGCCTATTGCCGGATCTCCTAGTCGAGTGGTGCGAATGCTCTAAAAGCTCTTCCAACAAGTGTGCTTCCCGAGATTCAAATTTATATTTTCCTTCTTATTAGAATGAGACTCGGTACCATCTTAACCACACTTTATTGATTAATTTTATATTACATTATCCTGATGTTAGAAACTTTCCCATACCTTGAATCAATTGAGAAACAACTACAAAAGTTCCTATTTTAAATAATAAAATATCAAAATTCGGATTTAAAGATAATAACATTATAACATGTGACTCAATTTAATTTCCTTAAATGGTCACTAAGCAAGACCTCTTAATATGGGCGAGCGTGTAACTTTCAGGTTGGTTATGTTTAAAAGGGATTGTAATGCCCTAACCTGGAGTAGTCACGCACGTCATCACTATGGACATCCTACTCGTACACCTACTGGACTATATTAACTTCTTAACCTTATTTAGACTCTCAATATCATATTGTAGCGGAAGCTTTTTCAAAATTATAATCCAAAGTCAAACGGGTACTTCTAAACATGCATTCGTGCTTACCCATATCCATACAATCTTATAAATTCCATACAAAATACATCTTACTTTTTATTTATTAACATAGTCTAAATTAAAAATATGGATTGTCTCCTATCTTGGGTCACCAAATTATCGCTAACCATTAATCTTCTTAGAGCCTTCTTTGACCCCTTTAATTTACAAAACCCGAAAACCAGACCTAGTGAATAACGGTTGTATTTCGCGATGTTACACTTTGCACATTATCCGATTTACACATAAGCACATAAACAAGTAATAGGAATCACTTAAATCATAACATGCAATACATGGAAGGTGATATCACTACTACGGATATAACTTTTTATTACGGGCATTTTACGAATTTTAAAAATAAAAGTCATCATAAAAAATGAGGTGGTGACATTTTTGTAAATAAGCATTCTTTTGTGCACCTACTATTACAGTTCTTTCATTGAACCGTAGTAATAGGTAAACATGTCCACTTTTACTACTTGTTCTTTCAATGAACCGTAGTAAAAAGTGCGTCGAGAAAACCTAAAACACGGAATCGCTACCTACCGCCTACTCCAGCTTCATAATCTGCTATCTACTCTCGCTCTTATTCTCCCTCTCTAGTTGCTCTCGTCCTCACTACTACAAATCTCCTCGCTTTCATCACCGTCGTCATCAATCTCGCTCTCCTCGCCGTCATCGCCGGTGTCGCTCTCATCACCATCGTCAATCTGTCCACTGTCGCCGTGGTTGCTACTCCCTCTTTCCTCTCGCTCACTCTCGCGTTATCATCGCTCTTCCAAGTATGATTCTCTCTCCCTCTCTTATTTTTTGCTTTAAGTTATTATTTGCAAAATAAGTTAGTTAAATATTGAATGTATTTGCAATGCTTAGTTCAACGTTGAGAATGTAGCCATGGGTAATGTTTATTGAGATTATTGAAATGTTTAATGTTTAATGTTGAGAATGTGGGTAATATTTGTTTAGTTTGTCTAGTTAAAAATTCTTGAAATCTTTGAGATTTCGACAAACGGATTTAGTAATTTAGGGAAATGGAATGATAGTTAAGGTTTACAACTTATATGGTTTAGGTAAATCGAAAGAGTTATAGCATAGGGTTTATGGTTTAGGTAAATCGAAAAAGTTATAGCATATAGTTTAGGGTTTAGAGAAATGGAAAGATTTGTGGTTTAGGGTTTAGAAAAATGAAAAAATTTGTGGTTTAGGGTTTAGGAAAATGGAAAGATTTATGGATTAGGGTTTAGATATGAAATGGAAGAAAATTTAATATAAATTGTACATAATTGTAAATATTATTGGATATATAAGGCGATCCCCAAAAACTTGTCATAAACATAAATTTGTCTCGAAATTTGTTTATTTTGATATGGCGATGTTGGGTGGATTCATTTGTCCAATTATTGAAGTTTTCAGTTTTCTTTTTGGTTGCAAATTTGTTGTATCATACATTATCATAAACTAGAGCACATGAATTTTTTAAAATTTACGTAATGCATAAGACAATGAATATGAAGAAATGTCGAGGCCACCCTTGAATTTGCTTTAACGACCCAAGACATAACAGGAACTCTAGTTCCCATGACTCTTGTTGTCTTTCACAATGAGGTCGGGTTCACAAGGCAAAGCATGGAGTTTATCCGCAATGTGGGTCGAGTCCCAAAAAAATGGAAATGGAGTAAAGGGTTCATTGGAGAAAAGGGTGATAAACATGTAATTATATCAACTCGGTAAGAACATTATTGTATAACAACTTTATTGATGGATATCCATATTTTTGCTTGTTTCCAAGCATCTTGCTTTTTTAGTATTTCGACCTTAACGTTTTCCTGTAGCGCATCATTGTTCGATGCGGATCAAAAGGACTAAGTCTGTCTAATGGAAGAGGAGAAAACTTTTTCAGGTAAACAAGTGATTTATACCCTTTCTTTCCAAGTTCGAAGCTTCGCTTCTCAACTTGGAGCTTTTTGGTATAAAATCAACTCAAGTGATTTATACCACAAAGTTTCAAGTTGAGAAACGGAGCCGAGAATAGCAATCAATGTTAGTTTTGATGTCCTTTCTAATTTATGATCATATATATTTGTTCTGTTTCTTGTGGAAAAGTTGTTACTTAATGCTTTCCTCAATTTTAAGTATATGTTGTCCATGCTACCGCTGTAAGAATTCTAAGCAAGCAATATAGTCATAAAGACAAGCATCACTTTGAGTTAATATGGGATCATGCTTGCTTTTTCAGTATTTCCTGTAACTCATGCTTGCTTTTAAATTTCAGTATTTCGACCTTAACGTTTTCCGTAATATTTCATTGTTTGGTGGAAATCAAAAGGACTAAGCTGTCTAATGGAAGGGGAGAAAGTAACAAAATTATTAATTTTCTGATCAATTCGGTATTCAAAATATGGGACCATCATAAAGGAAATAGAGAATGCTGGTGAGATATCTTGCTCGTGTATTCCTTTTTAGTATTTATGCCAAAAAGTTTATCTTTTGGTCTTGGAACTTTTTGGTATAAATGATTATAATATTTATGCCAAAAAGTTCATTTCTTATTAATCTTGCATCTTTTTGGTATAAATCACTTTTTGGCAGTAAATATGGTACTCCTTGTAATTTATATCTCATATGTAATATATTCTTTATTGAAAGTTGTGAAACATAGAACTGTTGTGATTGTAAAATGTGTAAAATTTGTTGTGAAACAAGTGAGGTTGTTGGTGGTTTGTTGTATAAATTGTTGTGTGGTTGTACATGTGTTCATTCTATTTATACAATTGTACATGGGTTGCGAAAAACTAAAAAAATTTTTAAAAAATTTCAGACCTATTATTATGGTTCTTAGTTAAAAACCATAGTAATAGGTATGGACCTCAAATTTTGGCCAAATATATGGGTGTTGGGCACATACCTATTACTACGGTTTTTAACTAAGAACTGTAGTAATAGATGAACACATTACTATAATTTTTTATCCAAAACTATGGTAATATGTTGTCTTTTACTACAGTTCTTCAAATAAATTGTAGTAATAGGCGTTCTTTTATTACAGCTTTGAACTCGTATTAAAAGATGTCCATTTATTATTACGGCCGCATACACTACGCCATATAACCGTAGTAAAAGATATTTCAGAACCGTAGTAAAAAGTGATTTGTATAGTAGTGTATACGAACTCAATCACATTTCACAAGTAGAATCATCCATCCCACATTTATAATGCTCTTAATCTTTTACCAAAAACACACTTATGTTATGAAACAAATGATTAGACTAACTAAGCCATACTTGTCTCATACCAAGTATGATTGAGAGACTCTTGGTTTCACTAATGTCCCTAAAAAGACACCACTATTAGTTTATTCACTAAACTAAGCATAGTTGTCCCATACCAACCATGTCCTTTGGGATCTTATTCCTCACTCGAGTCCAAAAGAAAGTAATGTATGCTAAGTGAGACTAATAACCTGATTATAACCCCATCTTATATGCATAGAGATACAATTTCACATAGGTTTTATGTCATGTAAAATAAACTTTTAAAAAAATCAGCCTAACTCAAAATGGATAATTCCTAACTCGACGGGTTTGACCCAAAATAGGTTCATGTTCTAAAATCTTATTCAAGATCCTACATTTTTTCAGCCGAATTTAGGTCGGATTATCGAATCAAGTAAATTTCTACCTAGTAAGTCTGTTGCTCTTGAACAGTATCCAAAATTATTTAAAATTAATTTTGTATGTTAGGGAGACAAAGGCCAACCGAGCAGGTCCAACAAACACCTGATCTTATAAACTAGAGCTATGCTGCATCAAAAAGGAGGTATGAGGGAGAATTTATTAACCACAAATCCCCGAAATTTTAGAGATTTTATATCTCACAGAATGTATTTTCTGAAAGTTAGAATTATCACTTGCACACATAGCAATTATGCTATTACCACATCTAACCATTGTGTAATATCAAAAGGTTCAAAATAGTAAATAAAAATTTAAAACATATGATTGACTACAGCGTCAGTCACAAATTGGTTGTGACATGTTTTATATAGCTAGTTATCCTTTTAGTCGGAGTATTGTCTGCATAGCAAATGCAGTGCTGCATGGATCGTACATCAAACAATATTGGAAACAGCGGTTGATACGTCGGCAGACCCACTTTACATAAATAGTTTCCTAATTCATGTCTAAGGAGCAAAGGTCGTAGAAATAACCGAGTATTATTATAGTTTTGGGCTTTAAAAAGTAGAAAATTTTACGCTTTGATTTAGTGGGTTTTGCACTATAATTTTTGGGACTTGAAAAAATTGGAAATAATTTAGAGATCTATTAATATTTAAACATATAGACTTAGAAACCATAAAATGTCCAAAATGTCTTTGTATTTGAATTTTATAATTGAATATGAAAATGTAAACATTTGGGATATTGGACATGAATAATCCGAATTTTAAAAATAGTTTCAATGCTCCGAACTTTAAAAGTATTTATTTTTAACAATCTAATGAGAGTGATTTTATATTGTATTTTTCGGACAATTTCTAAAGATTTGTCTCCTTAGAAATTACAAACGTATGAAATTCAAATTATCCCTAACAAATATAATCCAAAATGACACATAGACTACTGAAAATAAATATTCTCAAGTGATTGGGCAACAGTTTGATCAAAGATTTGGCGAGAATGATATTGATGGCTTATCTTTCAGCAATCACCTATTGCTTGTGGAGTGGTAGGAACAGCAGCATCTTTAGGGCAGTTAAGCCAAGTACGAGGGAGATATCAAGTATTTTGCCTTATTATTGCTAGAATATGTTTTTTGGCTAAGAGATACAAGAATGTTAGAGATCAACAATTCTTGGTTTCTGTTATGACCTATGAGCAATTATAACGCAGGATCATGTGATCTAATTTTGTCCATCTGATCCAATCCGTTTTGCCGTAATGCACATTCCATTTAATCCGAGGTTGATCCGCTCGCATGGTCCCTCATGTACTCAATCCACCCGCGTATCCATCTTGCATCATTTTTCCTGTTCTTTATTTTGTTTTTGTCAAAAGTTTTCAGATTTAAAAAGAAAAGTAATCAAATATAAATATTTGTAGGCTTCATAAGAAATATTTTATTTGACGATCCAATTTGATTATCCAAAGGTGTAGAGGTGATAGATTCAATTTCAAAAAATTGAATTGTAAGATAATATAAAGGACATAGGTCTTACATATGATCCAAAATTTTGGATCATGGATACATATGCTTAAAGCTCTGGTTTCTCTCCCTTTAGGTTTCCCATTGTGATAATGAACTCATCTTTCTTACCCCTCCCCCCAAAAAAACATTCTCAAAGCTTAGAGCGTTGAGAGTTATTTTTAAGTTTGGATAACTCATTTCTGATTATTTTTGAAGCATTTTGTTTTTGGATTGACACCTTTTTCTATTGCTTTTTTCGCAATTAGTAGTTCGATATTTAAACGAAACCTTCTCAAAATTACTTTTAATTTCTCAAATTATCTTCATTTTTTTTTCTTAGTTAGATTATGGTGCTAACCAAATCATGGTAATCACTGTAGAAGCATTGTAAGTAAAATCTTTTCCAAACAAATTAAAAACATCGAATGTAAAATTAATGCTCTTTTAAAGATTCGGATGAGATGGAAGCCAATAAAACACAGCAAGGGATGGAAGAATCGAAGCTTTCAAAACCTAAATTTTACAATAAATCAACATCCATTAATTTCGATAAAAAAATGCATTTCATTAACACTCATATATTTAATACCTTATTTGTTTTAAACAATTTAAACATAACATTAAAATTTACACAAATTCTTATACGAGACTGTCTCGTGATAACTTATCGTGAGATTGCATACATGACAAAAAAAAAAATTTGAAAAGATTTGGGCTGCTGAAATAAAGGGTGAAATACACTCTCTTTCCAAATTTTTTAAAAAAAGTTCCGTCCTTTTCCAAAATTATTCCCATAAACTCTAAGCACACTACAACTTCCTTCAAAGCTTCCTTCAAGCGTCTTTGCTGTTCATATTCATGCTCATGTGATCTTAATCTCATGAGATGATTGAGCTCATTGTTCATCTTACAGTATCTTTGATGTTCAGCTCCTTTTCCAAATTTTCATGTTTATTGTTATCAATTTCTACCGGACCCTCCATATTTGTTTCATAATCAATAAGCAAAGACTCCATGAAATTTTCCACATGTTCATTATTTTCATCTTCAACAACTATAGTCATACATGCAAAACACTATCAGTCATATACTAATATATTAAACAATAACGGATTGACAAGTAATAACAATAAAAAGAGTCATATATCCAAAATATTATTAGTCATATACTAACATATACCATGAAATAGATGAGTCAACCAAGAGCTCGTAGCTTAGTTGGTATACGAGTGGAGTTTCCACACTCCTCACCAGGGTTCAAATCTTGGTGGCCACAATTTCTTTGGTGGAATTTGTGGACTCCTATCAAACTTCCAATGGACCTAACACTAGGTTTACACCCTGTAGAGGGGCCTAGTATATGCATTTTTGTTGTGATATTTATTTTAACACACGAATATATTTTAAATAGTCGTACTTGTAAGATATTATCATTCGTATACTAAGATATTATAAATAATAGCTCAACAACGTTGAGTATTATTAGTCACATAATTGTAATATTATTAGTCATATTTTTAATGTATTTTCAAATGGCCACATATGACTAACTATACAAATAGTCTTTGAATAGTTTTACATGTAATACATGACTAGACATATACTAAGGTATACAATAAAATAGAGTATTTTAAATATGATTAGTCAATGACTATTAATATTATTAGTCATCTCATATCTCATAATAGTCACTAACTGTTAATTTTCAATAAATAGTCACATACGAAATATATAATTAGTCGTATAGTAGTATATTAAATAAAGTAGATAGTTCCAAATAGAATTAGTCACTCACACATAATATTTATTAGTCCCATAAACATTATTTTGACAACCACAATTAGTTTATTACATGAACTCATCATAAATGGTCGTACATGAAATATATTTATAGTAGTATTAACATACTTCGGATGTTATTAATGTTATACTTCGTAAAAATTCATATATGGAAAACAAAAGTCGTCATATTATAATATTTGACAAAAATTAGGGTATATAAAACAAAAATCGGAGTAACTTTTACCTCTTTCCACCACATATCCCTCCAATAGTATATATGTTTGATGCTTTTTCCACTAACACCATTTCCATCGCAAAATATTGATGATGAACGTTGAATGTTGACGTTCAACGATGAACGAATATTTTAACGATGAATGAATATCTTATCAATGATAGACGAATATCTTGACGACGATAAACGAATATTACAATAAATTCAAACATAAGACCCTACAAACATGTCTAAATACCGTAACGATGAACGAATATCTTGACGATGATGGATGATAAGATCGACGAATTTTTCTGCACAAACACGAATTGTCAAATCGCAGATGAGTATAAAGATGATGTGACGATGAACAAATTTCTTTTGAGGAGAAAGATTAACGAGGAGGAGAGGGAAAATGGTCGATGAGAGAGGACGGCGATGAACTTTAGCAAGAAAGAAAGTCTCGTTTGGTTAAATACGCGTTTGAAATTCACTCGCCCGTAAACATGCGTGGGGTTACTAATACAATGATTAACGTGACATTCTCTTCTCACAATAAGTTAACCTCGAGACGGCCTCACACAAGACTTGTTGTAAAATTTAAGATAATACTGAGGATATTAACAAAAAAAAAAACTTTGTTAGTTTGGCTTGTTACGTAAACGTTTAGACAACGTTTGATAACCATTATTCACTCTTAAATACTGTCCCTATAGAACCGTTGCTAGTGGTTCATAACTAAACCTCGTCAATTTGGGCGAGCGGGTTAAATACGAGGTATATTTGGGTTCGGGTAAATACGGGTCGGGTGTATTTCGGGTTCGGGTAAAATACGGGTCGGGTGTATTTCGGGTTCGGGTAAAATATGGGCGGTCGTATATTGGGTTATATGGGTTTCGGGTCAACCCAACGGGTCGCGAGCACCTTTTTTATTAGTTAATTTTCTTTTTTTTTAATTATAACAATTCAACATATTTTTTTCTTAAAATTGTCCATAATTCAACGAAAAAGTATAGTATTTGTATTTTCTAAAAATATCAAAAAATATTCAAAACTTTCATTATAATATTTGTGTGAAAACCCCATTAAGTCAAGTGGTTTGGCCGCTAAACCCGTTTAAATAAGGCTAATGATATATTGAAAAATAATCGGTTGTTATGTTAATGATTTATTTAAGGTTCCGATGTTTATTTCACCTCTTCTATTATAATAAAGAGATTTATATGCATATTTACTCGTATTTTAAACCGGATAGAGAAAGGGTTGAAAAGGATAGACCTAATCGTCCCATTTTATTCAAGTATGAAAATTTTTATTTTGTTTGAACCCGACCCATTGCCTATCCTAGGCGTTATGGTTCAAGTACGGTTAAAACATTTTCAAATAAATGAGAATTAGAGATTTATAATAAACTAAAATTTATTTTAATGAAAACATCAAAAATTTACATCATTATGGTAATCTTATTTCTAAAAAATAAAAGTATATTACTTAAGATATAACAATATAACTTGTGCATTTTTAGTATTTTAATATATCACACCATTTGAATCCATATATATTTTATTGAAATCAATTATGTATAATTTGTGTGTTACAATATTTTTTATGAGAAAGAAGTTGAGATATGAAACAAGTATGAGTGTTCGTTTGTAAAAATGATTGTGATAAATATGTAACGTCACTCCAAATGATGTGATATAATAAATAAGTAGTACTAAAAGAGTGATAAAATGAAAGAAAATCATATAATGATATAAAACATTCAATCAACAAGTCACAAAGTTAAAATTATTGTTTTTATAACTTTGACCCAACGGATTCGTTTATTTTCGGATTCGAGTCGAAAAATCGTGTCCAAAACCCAAAAATTTCGGATGGATTTAGGTCAGGTCAGATGTTGTCATATCTATTCATAGCCATTGTCCGATAATTAATTCTAAACGCTGCTCCTAGACCGTCGCTAAATGAAACTAAGTTATTATTTTTCTAACGTAACCGCTAGTAATAAATGTTCGTCTTCAATCAACCAAAAAAAAAGTTCGTCGTTAAAGTTAGCACATTGATTTGTTAGAATATTTTGCTGATCTTAGACTTCTACTTGGCACTATCGAAGGCAGCCACATGGCAACATGAAGATGTTGGATTCAAAGGGTGGGGTCAAAAGTTTGGTTTTCTTGTTACTGATGGCGTCCCTTGCTGATGTGAACATTTACGACGTGGATGTTTTGCATCAAGCATGGAAAATGGCATAGATTTTGATACAACTTATTCATTTCTTTTTGAAAGAAAATTTAAAAAGAAAAGAAAAAGGCCTCTTGATTGCCTTGAGGTTGGGGCACCCCAAGAGAAAAACAAGATAGTGTGTCGTGTAAATCACGAAGGAGAAATAAATTCCATGACAAAAGCCACGTACATTGGGGAGTTGAGGGATGGACCATATTTGGTAGTTTATAAGTTCTTTTTTTTTTTTATCGCAATTTACAAGCATAACTGATTGTGAGATACCTGTGAAGAGTATATATATATTATGAAGTTTAGAAACTTTATTGAATTTATAGATTTATGTATATGGACAAAGTATGGAATATTATTACTAGTATATAATAATATTTAGTCCAAATACGATATCATTTATATACTCAATTATTTAGTTGTAGCTCATAAAACAATATAATTTTTAGACTAATATTGGCTAGTCCATTGGTCGTTAGAGAAAGAAGTTTAGGCACAGAGATATCCTCGAAGACAAATGAACAATGCCATATTTATTTGAATAAGACAAATGTTGGCAAATAAGAAAATGAAAAATGGAAAGGAAAGTAACATAGCCAACTCGAACAAGATGGTGAGGACCAATCCTTTGAATAGCTTGAAACAAGAGTATGGCGAGTTAAGAGTGGCAAGGGTGTTGTTTTAGTTGGCGATTGTGAAGACGAGTTAGAAACGTTGGATTATTGGAAATAGGGGTAGGTGGTACTGGTAGTATAAAATCTCAATGAGTCGAATGTCAAGTTAGATAGAGCCATGCCAGAATCCTAAGTTCGAAATCTCAAGCCCATTTGGGTGGATGTTCTTTGCCGTCCAATAATTAAACTAGCTTTTGAAATTTAAATAGCTTTGTGGGTTGTTGTGTGTGAGTTAAAATATGAAATAAATGATAATGAGGTACCAATATTTTAGTATTAATTATTTTTTAGACCCCAAAGTTATTAAATATGATTATTAGGTACCCTAAAGTATATGGTAAACTATTTCTCAAGCCCTTTTTTCTTACTTTTTTGGCACATACCTTTTGGAACTTGTATTTTTGACAGAGAATGAGGTAAAATATGCAAAAATACTAAATTAAAGGGTCTTTTATGGAAAAAGCTTATTTTAATAATTTTAACTTCTTATGATAACTTTACTGGTACTAATTATCACAGTTCTACCGCTTATATCATAAATATTATATTTTCTATGATCATACGCCCATCGTGCTTAGCAAAATAGTTAAATTTAATTAAAGAGTTTTGTTACGTGAATTTAGTTGACTTTAGATCCTAATGTTCCTCTAGCTTCCAATTTACAAAGATTACTAATTTAAACCACTCCTTTGTTAGATCGAGCACAACACAGCTTTTATATTTTTAAGGATAATGAGACTTTTATTAAGAAATTATAATATTTAAGACATAAGGTTTGATTGAATAATATTCCAACTAGAAAATTTATTTTATTGAAAGCTTGTAAATGGATATATTGCATTGGAAAGATTGAATATGAACTTAAGCTACAATTATCATCAGAGATGTGTGCTCACAAAAAATAAACCCCGAGTTTTGTTTTGCTCGAGCTATACTCAAATGACCATGTCCCTTCATAATGCTTAGTTTCTCCTTATATAGAAGAGATGAGTTACATCGGTGCCTAATGGCTACAATATACAAATAATATACTGATGAAAACAGGATATAATGACACAATAATACATAACTACTTGAATGGTGATGCAACCTCTTTTTAAAGCACTTAATTGTCATAATTGAGATTTCACATACCTTCTCGTCCAAATGCTCTTTCCAACTCATCATCTTCTTCCTCAAAATCTATTGGCATTATGGAGCCTAATGGATGTTTTGGGCTCAGTAAGATCGCATTACACGACAAGAAACAGCGAACACGGGTGTGTGACATCGAGGATGAAGCATTTCGGGACGAAACACAAAAGGCGACTTGGGTAGTAGCCAACACGGGCTGGCCATGTTGGTTGGCACGGCCCGTGCCGGCTGCCCAAGTACCCGGTTAGCTTATTTCGGTTGTTTTTCTTCGGTTTCTTGTGGGTTACTGCGTGTTTAAGGCCTCTTAATGCTTAGTTTATAGCTTATAACCTGTTGTTTGACTTATTATGCCTATTTAATCAGTGCAAAATCCTCCATTGTTGTATAAGAGAGTACTAAATTACAAGAGTATATGTTAGTGAGAGATTAAGGAAAATTCTTGCAAACTACTCAAAATTTAGTGCATCGGTTTCGTGGTTTTTTCCGGTTTTGGTTTTTTCCACGTTAAAATCTTATGTCCCATTCTTTGTTATTTTCTTTTGTCCAAGTTGCATTATGTATGAGCCCCGATCCTAACAACCGGTATCGAGTGAAGTGAGGTTAGACTGAGAGTTCACAAAAATGGAGAGCGATAAAGTAAAAATTAAGAGGATCGATGGAAAGAACTTTGCATTCGGAAAATGCAAGTCGAGGATTTGCTGTACCTAAAGGAGTTGTATCAACCCCTCGGAGTGAAGCCTGCGGACATGGTAGAAAATGATTGGAAATTGCTTGATCGGCAAGCTCTTGGGACGGTTACATTGACATTGTCGGGGAACATGGCGTTCAACGTGATGGAGCAAACACCGACAAAGGGACTCGTTGGAAGCGTTGTCCAACCTCTATGAGAAACCTTTGGTGATGAATAAGGTATATCTCATGCATCGGTTGTTTGACTTAAAAATGGGTGATAGCACTAGTGTAGCGGATCATATTAATAAGTTTAATATGATCATATCTAATTTTGCTTCAGTGAAAACAAACTTTGAGGATGAAATTAAGGCCCTTCTTTTGTTGTCTTCATTACTCGAGTCTTGGGATACCATAGTGTCTGTTCTTAGTACTGCTAGGGGTTCAAATGAGTTAAAGTATAATGAGGTCCGAGATATGATCTTGAGCGAAAACATTCGGAAGAAAGATATTCTAGAGTCATCGGAAATGCATTTCATGTAAGAGGTAGGGAGAAGCATGAGAAAAATGGATGGTCAAAATCCAAAGCAAGGGGTCAGTCCCAAAACCCAGGAGAGGTTGTGTGTTGGAGCTGTGGGGATAAGGGACATTTTAAGAAAGATTATCCTAAAAAGTTTGATGACCGGAGTTCCTTAAATTCCACGGAAGATGTCGGTGATGCACTTGTGGTTAGTGCAGAAAATCCTATTGAGTCTTGGGTAGTGGATTCTGGGACGTCATTTCATTCCGAGTTTATTAGAAGTTTGTTTCACAAATTTGTTACGGAAAAATTTGGGAAAGTTTTTGTAGCAGATGGGAAAAGCTTGGACATACTAGGCAAGGAGGATTAAGGATCAAAACCTCAAGTGGGGGTTTTTGAATTTGCAAGGTGTTAGGTATATCTCGGGTTTGGCTAAAAATTTAATTTCGGTAAGTCAGCTTGGATGAGTCAAGATACCTAATGAAATTTGAAATTAGTGGCTGGAAAATTGTAAAAGGGGCATTGGTTATGGCTAAGGGTATAAAATCTAGCTCTTTATACTATACCGGGGTGGTAGTGACTTAGTTTTGCATGCCCGGGTTAACAATTCCAGCGGGAGTCTTCGGGATGAAGGACTTGGAATGAGTTCTGCTGTAGTGGGAGTTTGTGATGATGACAGGGTGTTTGTTGGGTCTACAAACGGGTCATCGGGTGCTCCACAAGAAGAATTGCAAAAACCCGGGATAATAAAGAATGCGGTGTTGTCTATGGAAGGTAAAGCCCGGAGGTACAAATTATTTCTTCATTATATTTTATTGACTAATGCTGGTGAGCTAGTTTTGCATGGTGAAAGTGTGCAAGAGATAAATCGATCCAAGTGGGAGTTCACGTTAGGAGATGATGAAGATGGGTTTGATGGTTTGGATAGTAGGAATACGGTAAAGGAGCTAATCTAAGGTAAAGTTATCGAGACATTGAGGTAATGCATGGCCTCAATTGGTCTCTCATGTTGAAGGGGTCGGGTTTCGGTGGCTAGATGGATCAACAAAGGAGGTGAGCCATTAGTCTTTAAGTGGGAGATTGTTGGGATTATGGAGCCAAATAGATGCTTTGGGCTCTGTAAAATCGCATTACAGGACAAGAAACAATGAACATGGGGTTTGGGACATCGACCACGTAGCGTTTCGGGATGAAACAAAAAAGGCAACTTAGGCAGCAGCCAACATGGGCTGGCCGTGTTGGTTGGCACGACCCATGCCGGCTGCCCAAGTGCCCGGTTAGCTTATTTCGGCCCTTTTTTTTCAGCTTTTTATGGGTTAATATGTATTTAAGGTGTCTTAATGCTCAATTTATGGCATGCAAACGTTGTTTGACTGATTATACCTATTTAATCAGTGCAAAATCCTCCACTGTTGTATAAGAGAGTAGTGAACTACAATTGTATAAGTTAGTGAGAAATTGAGGGAAATTCTTGTAAATTACTCAAAATCTAGTGCATCGGTTTCGTGGTTATTTCCCGATTTTTGGTTTTTCCACATTAAAATCTTGTTTCCTATTCTTTGTTATTTTCTTTTGTCCAAGTTCCATTGTTTGTGAGCCCCGATCCTAACAAAATCAAGCTATTCATGACTCCATTTAGAGAATAAAGCTTTTAGATACATCTTTCCTTCTTAATATAAGAATTTTCCAGCTTCAATATCAAATAGATATTACTTGAGTTAGCATGCTAGTTTTCTATGAATGCTTATTTATTTAATCTTTGTATTTGAAAGCATTTGTCTCAATTATTTTGGAGTCATCATATCTCTTTGAGTTATCATGATTGAATGCTTTCTTGAGTTAGAGATATTATTTCACGTGATGTATGCGATCTCTATGATTTTTTTGACTATCTTTACAAGAGATTTCTTATCTTATATGTTTCATTTCTCCAATGTCATTTGTATGTGTGCTTCATGATTTAATTTTATTATGTGAATTGAGTAATCACTATTACAGGAACCACTTTTAACGACGGTTATAATTAAAAATCATTATAAAAAATGATGCGGTGGTATTTTTTTATAAAAAATGATTATTAATGTACATATGGCGATAGTTTAGTGAAAGAACCATCGTCAAAAGTTTCTACTCGAACTTTTGACTACGGTTCTTTCATTGAACCATCGTCATAGGTTGTTCGGAGCAAAACCCCTCACAACCGCTTCACTTTCTCACTCTCACTTTTAGTCCCACTCTCACTTCACTCTCTCGCTGCCGTTGAGGTTTCCAGTTGCTCTTCTCTCTCTTCTCTCTATGGTTTCTAGTGGTTTTCAGTGGTTTCCGGCGTACCTCCTACTCATTATCTCTGCGGTTGACGATTGTGGCTGCACCCCCCACTCACTCTTTCTGCGGTTTCCGGTCCTTCCACTCACTCAAGCCTCCCTCTCTCTCACTCTCGCTCACCGGTATGTAACTTATATCTCCCTCTCTTATTTTGTAAATGAAATGTATAAAAATGGCATGCTTTATGGTCGTCATTGTGAGCTTGAATCTTGATATGTAACTCATAGCATTTAGAGTACGCACGCTCTCGTTAGCATAATTAAACTTGACAAATACATTATTGTACATGGTGAATGTTACATTCTTGAATATTATTGTAAAAGGCTAAGTATAAGTAATAAAGAAAGAAGAAAAACATAACACACAAAGAAAATCGAGGAATCGGGGTGCTAGGCAGCCAGCATGGGTCGTGCCGGACAACGCGGTCAGCCCGTGTTGGCTGTTGCCTAGCCCAACTTCTATGTTTTCGTCTGAAAATTATTGTACATGTTTATTTATCAAGAGTTGTATAATTGCTTCCAAAAATACAAAAAGATCGAGGGGTAAACTATGATGAACAAAGAGAAGTTGGTCCGGAGTAGAGAAGATCCAAACCTCCTTACACGGGTCGATTTTGATAGGCATGGAAATGTTATAGGTGCTCGAAAGCTTGCTTTAAGAGCTATATTGGTGCGGAAACCCACACATACTTGAACATCAATTATAGAAAATGGAACGAAATCCCCTAATGCATTAAGGACAACCTTTAGAACGATTTCGGGTAAATGCACTACATCTTAACTTAATATTGCAACTTATTGTAAATGGTTAATATATATGTACTAATGCATGTCATTCTTGTGTTTCAGAAAATGTTTATCTTGAACGTTAATGAATGTGAGATCCTCTCGGTGAAACACAAGACCCTCATGTCTGCAGCAGAAAAGTTTAGACACTTCAAATCTCGCATTGCGAAGATATGGGTTTACAAAACAAAATAGATAAAGGCAGTAAGGTAGACCCTAGGAGGTCTTCAATTGTATCACCGAGGAGTATTGGAGATCATTTGAATCATATGTCTTATCTCCGAAATACATTGTAATTTATCATCATTGTTTGTTATCTTTTTTCCAATTTAAGTCTTATGCACTCGATATTTTCAATTTGTATTGTGCTTAAATTTCTTTCATATATTTCTTTATTGCAAACTTTTTTTGAGTGTACCACATCTAATGAAATGTGAAGAGAGTCACAAAAGTCAGTGAACTTGCATTAATTTAGGATGTGTACTCTAACTAAATAAGATAAGGAGATGTTAATCCTAAGAAAATGATTCTTATACACTCATTAATTTAGGATTTGGATATGGTCTAAGATTATGAACAAATCAATTATCTTATCTTTATTTAATTTTACATTGATTAATTGATTTGTAGTGCATTGCGGAATTGAGTTCACTCATAAAAAATTGAGCACTCGAAAAAGTTTTAAATACCCTATTCACCCTCTCTAGGGTGATATAACCTATTTAGAAACTTTGAAGTCTAGCTCCCTTGACCTTTTTATAATTGTGTCTAGGTTTTTCAAACCCACAAAAAATCATATTTCCCTTTTTTTAAATTTCAATTGAAGTCTTCACATGCATTTAAAGACCTAATGTAGGAACTACGGCCCGTCCCTATAGGGACCCCACCGGACCGAGTTTCCCCACGAATGTCGGCTCTGTTATTTTTATTAGGTGTCTTTTGAAAGTTTATTTTGAAAGTGGGGTACACCTCTTATTAAGATTATTTATATTTTATAATCCGATTAAACATTTTAAGTAAAAAGGCGATTGGCGATTTTTATTAATTATTTTCAGTTTAGAAATTAATTTTAGAGAGGTCCCGAGATGTTATTTCAAGGCTAAAGGAACAGAGAAATTAAGATCACATTTTGCCGCAAAAGCTCTCAAGCCAAACAGATAAACCTGGTGGATTGAGATATGAGCCCGGCCGCTAGCTGGCGTCGGCCAAGCACCAACCGTAAACCGGCACTGGCTATAGGGAAGTAACCGAGAAATCAGTCCTAGCCTTATATCTTCGGCTGTCAAAATGGAACCCGAATTTTTTCAACATAAAATGCCGAGAAGCGAGATAAAGAGAAATAAAACAGAAAATAGGGAACCGCCGATCAGCTTTAGGAATAAGAATTAACAAAAATAGGCAAAGTACTCTTCCAATCTTAGTATAGAAAGACTAAACTTAAAAGAGGTTTTGAAAAAGACTCCATTGGTCTTTTAACCGAGGATCCGGTGTTAGGGGTGAAGGTACGAAATAGAGAGGGACGTTCTCCATCCCACCCGTCAATAGACATCATCTACTAATCTAAATTGTGAGTTTAAAAATTATATTTAATAGCCAAGCGGACAATGTGCGATATACGGAAAGTTAAAGCAAACAAAACATGCTAGGAAAGCGATAAACATGAAATAAATAAAGCAGAAAAAAAGTAGTAAAGAAAGTGAAAAAAGTTATTGCACGCAGGGAGGAATTAAAAGCGATTACATTGTTAAAACCGCAATACGTAAAGAAATAAATAACTAAAATTAAATAAAGTACAAACAAATACTCCAGGATGGTGGAAGCGTGCCCTCGGATTAACCCACATGCTAGCTTGAATCACAATCTAATCTCGGTAGAGTGACAATAGGGCGATGGCAAGCGAAAGAGGCAAAAAGAGTCCCTTTTGTGAAAGGTTTAGAAAGGGAGTTTAGAGTGTTTGTGGAAAGCGTAGAATGAAGAGAAGAGAGAATGAGAATTCAATAGCTTGGGGGTTTTCCAACTGCTCATGGTGCATAGAGGTGTGTGAAATGAGAGGGGAGGGAGACCCTCTATTTATAGCAAAGTTTAGGTCACAAAAAGCAACCTAAATCAGCCGTTGGAGTTGGCTAAATCAGGTCCAGATTTGCCGGAGGTGATAAAGGAAAAAGAACTGGATATTCCTCCGGACGGAAGGATCCCTCATGGAGGGTTGAGAAACGCGACAGCGGTCTCAAACGATGTCGTACGGACGTCTCAAATGGCGTGCCTCGCTTGACCGCTGAGAATGAAACAAAATGTTGTGTTTTGGTGCAGATAGGAGAAAACTGGTGCCGGTTTTGGGACTTTCCATTTTTGGAAAATTTCTATTTTTTAAAGCTTTCTATTTTTGGAAAGTTTTTTGTGCGGATTGGCTCTTTGTGGGCTATTGGCTTCTGCCACTCTACTTTAATCCAATCTTGACCTGAACTTGCAAATGAGACTGAGTTTTTATCATCGGACAATCAAACATAAATAAAAGATATAAAGATAACACTTTTTAGATGTCTACCCCTAATAAGAAACTTATTTCCTATTCATTTATTTTCCTTTTTTTTGTTTTTTTCCAACCGAATAATTAATAAAAACATAGTCCAAAGAATTTGGAATTCTACCAATCTCAATTTATAATATTCCGATTTCGAAAGGATAACTCAACACAGCCCATTACTACATACATGGCTGCATGCCGTTGACTTTCCAAATCTAACAACCTTCTGGTTATCAGACAAATTAAATGGCGCGAAAAAGATTAATTAATTTAGGGAATGATGCCTTGGTCTATCTTTTTTATTTTTCTTGTAAATGTGGTGATGCTATTATAATTAGTGGGTAGCACGTAACAGTGATCATTCAAGGGGACGTAGTGCTGTTCCACTCATCAAAACTGGCTACTTAATTCAGCCATCTCAGCTTATGGATTATGGTAACAACTCACAGAGAGAAGAGAGAGAGAGAGAGAGAAATGGTGAGAATGATGAAGGTGGTTCTGTGGATGATATTCATGGTGGGATGCTGCAGCCTCTTGAAGATCGCAGCCGCAGAAATGTATGAGAGAGAAGTCATCTATGTGGGCGGGAAGGTTATGTGCCAGGATTGCTCTAAAAGTTGGAATGAATGGATTCAAGGCGCCAGGCCTATCAAGGGTAACTGCTAATCTATATTTATGAATCCTGGTCCTTTCAAAACATTCAAGTATATATAGATAAAATTTTGAGCCATTTTGTTTTTATATATCGCAGGCTGTCTAAACTCCGTTTTCAACATGGATTGGTACTCTGGTTCATGTTAAATGATTAGAATACGTTGATTAATGAGATTAGAATTCATTTGTTTTCAAGTCAAAAATTAACAGTGCCTTTTTTTATCTGTCAATTATATTGATATCTAATCAATCAGTGTAAATACTTAGATATGGATCAATTTTACCAAACAACTTCAATTGCGAAGATCTTTTGCTCAAAATAGGACCATCAATCCAAAAGATTAAATGTTTTCAAGCAAAAATTATCATGATCGTAATTTATGACCATAACTAATAGTGGTTAACGCATATGAGATGGTTCCTCAAATGTTACAGGTTGTAAGGTGTCAATTACATGTTTGGATGACAGAAAGAGACTGACATACTATGGAAGTGACACGACCGACGATGACGGGGAGTACGAGATCACAGTAGACAAGATTGTACATGGAAAGAAACTAAACCCCAAAGATTGTGTTGTGAGATTGGTTTCATCCCCAGATCCAACTTGCAATGTCGCCACAGATTTCGCCCATGGAAAAACAGGAGTGAAGCTAAGACAGCCTTCTGTTGTGTATAGGGCGATGATCAAGTATTTGCTTGGCATTTTTTACTATACACCACCTGCTTGTGCTGAGCCTGACACTGACAACCAGGGCTCATATTAATCAAATTGAATGCTGTAATTGATACCTATTCTTCATATTTTGTGAGCCTTCATTTTGTCAATCATGCTACAATCAATGATGATAACCTGTGTTGATAATACTTTATGTTGGATACAAAATTTAATTAGTCAATTCCTGATTACTGATGTGAATCATTTCTCATTTGTGATTCGAAAAGGGAATTAAAGTTTATACTCATATAAGGATGCATGAATTTTTTTTTTTTTTTTTGGGGATCGACAAGCATGGATGATTTTACATTGATGGAATTTCAGTACCTGAGCAAGTGCGGGATGTACAACGCTGGTCAGAGTTGAACAATTAGATATCTGTATAGTCCATGTCTTTGTACTTGAACCATGGAAGTAGCAGATGAGGTGGTTGTATTATAAATAGCATTTTCTAAACGTTAACTCATTTTATGCTCCCTTTTTACTTTCTGAAATTAATAACTTGGTGAAGAGCTAGAGAACTAAAACAAGAGAACTTTATGTTAGTGCAAAAATGTTCTCTTATATGTATGATGTTACATGAAAAATGTACCCTTACAAATTACAAAGGAAAGATCCAAAGTAAAAGAAGGCTAAAGTCTTCCTAAAATTTCTTCTACAACAGTATTGATTATTGTTGTCCACCACCTTAGAAGCTGTCTACGTTAAGGCTTAATTACGCCCACACCATCTTAGAAGGTTAGCTTCGCTATTACCATGTATTTTTTTACACTGTAGAGACCTAAAAATGTCATAATTAGTAGACTGAACTCATATTATGTGTTACGTACGTGGCAACTCGATGATGATACATATGACCCTCGTTGGTGGCATAACAGTTCAATCCCAATATCCAAGGGACAAGTCTCACACAAATCTATTTACAAGATAAAATAATTAGAATATTAACATTTACCTCCCTCGAAAATTTGGAAATCATTTATAAATCTTTCAGGAAATGGTATTTATTTTTACCCACATTAAATTTAGATATAAAAATATTTAAGATATAAAAACGGCGAAGGGTTAATCGGAATTATAAAAGGACAAGTTTGTCCCTAATTTTTAAAATAGAATGATTTTGCTACCCTCATGTTAACTTGCTACCCCCATTATTAATCGACGGGGCTGTTGATGCTGGGCCCAACGGAAGGAGCACCAGCGGGAAGCCGACGTCAGCGGTTCGTGCCTTAGCCGGAGCGGCGGTCAGCAATCTGCGCCAACCGAGACAACGAGGTGAGTGAAAATTGAGGCGATAAAAGCTATGTCCATTGCTGCTGCTACTTCGAGGAGAGAGAAAGCGAAAGAGGGGCAATTGTGGCATTGCACATCTTATTTTTTATGCTATGTCAGCACATATATTATCTTTGGATGTTGTTCATTATTAACAACGAAGGTCAATGTATCACTCAAATATTAACCGTGACGGCTGGGGTGGGTAAAAATAAATACCAATTCCTAAAGGGTTTATAAATGATTTCCAAATACCTCGACGGAAATAAATGTTAATATTCCTAAAATAATTTGCTAAAATATGTCTTTACTCTTAAAAAAGGTGAAAGATCTCGGACAATGCAAGTTGTAGATGCTCATTGGTGAACTTTTGGTATATGCATTCATCGGAAACCAAACGAGAGAATTACTTGATGAAACTTCATTTACCATTGGTGACATGATTGTTTCAGCCGATAAATGAATTTCCTTAGTTTTTAAATAATTTTCTTTGGCTCTCCAGCCACAAAGTTCTCTTGTTGGCAAATATATATTGTCTCATCAATGTAACTATTGAGAAACTTTTTTTTTTTCACACCTATCCGATGTAACCGAAGATTAAAATGTGCAACTAATGTCATTATAGTTCTCAAGAAGTCCTTCAACGAAACCAAACATAAAGTCTATGTGTAATCAATCTCTTCCTTTTCTATAAAACCTTGCATGATAAAATGAGCCTTAAACCTCTCTACATTGTAAACATGAGGTAAACTTCTTCTTACAATCGATGCCTTCTTCTTCAAAGACAATATCTCTAACTGAATTTGTAACACTTTTTAGTGTACTTTGTCATCACTCATACACTGCTTGAGAAAACATCTCAAGAGGTCACACATCCTAAAACTACTCTAAGCAAAATCTACTTAATTGTCGAGTCCTCAATAATGGGCTTTCTAAAAAGAAGGTGTACCTTTAGTGTATAATCAATCATTTAAAATCCTTTCTAAGGTGCTTACAAATCATCACTAGCCTTTCTAAAGTACTTTGTCCTCACTCACCCGAGAAAAATTTCCAAGAGGACACTCATTTTTAGACTATTCTAAGCCATGCACATTTAGTTGTGGAGTTTTGAAGATTGGCCTTCTAGAAAAGAAGTTGCACCTTTTGTGATATACGTGTCCTTTTGTGTAAAACCTTACATAATATGATGAGCGTGAAACCTCTCCATATTGCCATTCATATTGCCATTTGAATCCCTCTTGGTAAACATGAGGTAACCTTCTCCATATGATCGATGCCTTCCCCTTCAAAGACAATGTCTCTAACTAAATATGTAACACTTTTCCAATGTACTTTGTCATCACTCATATGCTGCTTGAGAAAATTTTTCAAGAGATCATCCATCCTAAAACTACTCCAAGCCAAATGTACTTAACTGTCGAGTCCTCAAGAGTGGGCTCTCTAAAAGGTGTACTTTTTTTGTGTGTATAAGTAGTCATTTTAAATCCTTTCTTATGTGCTTACAAATCACAAGCCTTTCTAAGGTGCTTTGTCCTCACTCACTTAATGCTTTGTAAATTTTCCCTAGAGAACATGCATCTTTAGACTATTCCAAGCCAAGCACGAATATTCTCCTTCCAAAAAGAAGGTGTACCTTTTGTGATATATGTCTTCCTTATGTGTAAAACTTTACATAATAAGACAAGCCTTAAACCAAATTGAGCCCGACCCGATTATTTTCCATCAAAGAGTTTTATCTCTGCAATACAAAGCTTATTGGACTAAACATGAAGTGATCTAAAGTCAACCTGACTCGAAACTGAACTTGAACCAAACTGAAACTCAATCGAATCTTAGTGAACCGAACATGATCTAACCCAAAACCAACTCGAATGACCTAATTACGAGATCAACTTATAACCTCCCCAACCTGCACCATAATATCTTGTTGAAACCTTAGTAGGCTGAGGAACATAAGTAGGCTTTTTCAGTAGTCTTTAAAGTGACAACTTTCTTCCTCCAAACCAATCTACCCTCCTGCCTCTAGCATTCCTTATTTTTATGTCTGAAGCACTGGCAATTGTAACAATTATAATATGGAACCTATTCATACCAAATGGGTTGTTTATAAAGTCTACCATTTGAAAACCTAACAGGCATCTCATCAGGTGAAGCATTCCCAACATCAACTTCCACAAGAACCCAATCATAAGAAATCCTCTTCAATTGAGATGCACAACGATCAACATATAAATGCACACCAATGAGGCTCATAATCTTGCCTAGAGCATTGGCAGACCAAGCATGAATGTCTTAATATAGCAAGTTAATCTAGATTGGTACCTTTGTCATCTCTCCATTTTCAAAATTGAAATCTACACTACATTGCTCGAGTATTAAAGCTCCACTACCTAGAGTCAACGACCCCTCTTTTAGGATCATATCCCTATCTTTAAGGAACTTAAATCGAAACTCTTTTTTGCACAAAGATTTTTGGCTTATCAACATGCTTCCAAGGCTGCAAGACAAACTTCTACATATCAGCTTACTTGGGTGTAAAACCCACAACAAACACTACCAAGGAATTCTCCCAATAGATAACTTCATCTTGAACAATTACCTTACATTTTTTCTGCCCAAATGTCAATAATATTTCCAATGCAACCTTAAACAGGGACAATATTAGTAAATTTATTTAGTCACTATTATCTTATTTTTTAAAAAGAATAATGTTGTGGATAGGGACGGAAACTTCACTTGAACCCAAAAGACCCGACCCAAACTCGTCCCATCTATGACCGATTTTGGTATGAAAAAGTGAAAAAAATCGAGTAGTGGGAAAATAACGGGTTTGGGAATGGGTATGGGTAGGGCATGGGGTCCATCTGCCTTACACCCGCACCGAACCCGTACCCGGTTTATTTTAATGTTATAATTTTTTCACACAACTAGTGGACATGTCAATTATCATATGAGCATGTATAAAAAAGACTTTACACTTCATGACTAGATTGTAATTTTTCTACAAGTAAAAATGGTTTCATCCGCATAGGACAAAAACATCAGAATGATTCTCATATGTCAATATGCGTAGTTTTTTCTAATCACATTCAAACCTAAATAAAACCCGTAAATCCAAAAAAATACGATAAGTGCGGGTAAGGTATAGATTTTCGAAACCCGATGGGTGTGGTTATGAGTATGGGTATAATTTTTAAAAATGGTTATGATTGTGGGTACGGCTCCACCAGACCCTAACCCACCCCCATTTCCATCGCTAGTTGTGGGGCAAAAAAATCCTCATTTAGGAAGATCATTAACGGACAAAGGGAATATTTTCCTGTTCACTAAAATCTTAGACTAAAAGTTTCAGAATTTATTTCCCCTAATATTTGCTCAGCTAAAAAGCTAATGAATTGAAGGCTTCAAGAGCCGAAAAACAACAAACTAACACCAAAGAAAGAAAAGAAAGTTAATATTCAAGAAATACAGAAAGATAACAATCCACTAGCCAAAATTTTTTTAAAATTTACCATTGAGGTTTTGGACTAATATGGAGGACTAAGATCCAAATATACTACGTGTTAGCTTCGATTCTCTCATCTCCAATTCAGAAACAATCTGATTCTTTATATAATGGGCAAGAACATTTAGGAAGAGAGCCACTTACTTTTCGAAGGGGACATATTTGCTATCATACAACTTTCTTATTATTCTTAGCATACTACACAACATAAAGAAAGTATGTGATGTATTCCTATTGCTCCCATGATGCATTTCCTAATGCTCTCACGAATGAAGCTATTTACATTGTTGATTCTCCAATTTCTATTCTTTAATAAAGAATATGACTTATTTAAAGAGTACTTTTCTTTGTGATACTTCAAGATATGATAAAACAATTTTAAAAAAAAAAAAACAAAGTCAATGACATTCAAAACTTTCAACCAAAATAAAACCAAACTTGCAAATTGTTTTCTTTCTTTGTTTTCCTTGTGGCTAAGTTCAAACGAGTCATAGCTGTAAATTAAGCATGAATCGATACTCAATTTTAGAAATATTAATAAAACCAAGTATGTGTCACTCAATTTGAGACTTATTGCTATGCTACTCGTCTAAATCCAAAGTAGTTTTTTATCATTAGCTCTAGAACTAATGATCAACTAACAAATAGGGCATCAGGTTACTATCGTGAGGAGAGAATGAAAGAGGATAGAGAATAAGCTCTTAGGGGGTGTCGGGTTTTGATTGCAATGAGCCCATTTTTATTTTTATTTTTTGGTGTAAACAAGGGGCGAAGTCCCTAAATTTTATTAATTACGTAAATAATGTAGCCAAGCTACACCATTTTAATCATCAACTAACGAAGGTCTAATCAAATTTGGTGGCAAATCAAAAGTAACAAATGGAAACGCTTAATCAACACCAATATTTATAAGGTGATCTGTAACTCGGTTACTCTCTCTATAACAATGATCTAAAGAGATAGACCAATCTAAATTATACAAAAAGCTTTTCCTACTTTGATCAAGAAATAATGAGGTTGTCACCATGCCCTTGACTTTATTGACGGCAACTTCAGAATCCATATTTATCATTATCTGCTCACACCCATACCCCAAGCCATTTTCAGTCCATGCAAAAGTCCCAACAATTCAGCCTTCATTGAGGAACAAATACCAAAACAACTCAAAAAGCCACGAACCCAGTCACAGTAGGGTTCCCGAAGAACTCCTCCCCCACCTGCTTGTCCGCGGTTCCCACGAGAGGCACCGTCCCAACATTCAATTTGAACCAGCCATTTGATGGAGCAAGCCAACGAATCAAAGTCGCAGATTTATTTTGATGACCACCATTGACTGACGAATTGATAATTTTCCAATGGGCCAAAATTTGATTAGGGGTGGTTGTCATTGTTTTGGAAGCCCCATGTTATTCCATTTATAACTCTATCTTTTTGTGATTGTAAGGTAATTTTAATTATAAAGGCTTTTTTCCAACCAAACATGTAGAGATTACTAATTGAGATATTTATTATGCTTGACTTGTACATTCTGCTACAGTAGACACGTAGATAGATACTTGTATATATATCACTATCTCTGTAATAACCACTTACTTTTCCAGCTAAATACAACCAAATTTCTCATTCTCTCTCTCCGGTTTTCTCTCTCCGCTCAATCAACAAAACATGACAATGTAATAAGCTGTGTTACTTTAATTGCATTACAACCTTTGAATACTCTCAACCAAATGAGCCCTAAAGGATTGCTGAATAGAATAGAATATATTAAGGAGACATCTACCTTAAATTTTAAGGAAAGGTTCGAATCAAATCTATTCTTACTCTTGTATAGAATGCCAAACTGACGCTTGCTATGGTGAGGAAGAGCAAGTCTCAGGCTCAAGCTTCTCAATTAGCAAAACTACAATCGAATAAAACTCAGACCTCTTCTGGGAATTCTCAATCTCCAATTGTTCAGGAAAACGCTGTTCCATTGGATGCTAAGATCTCTCGTGATGAGACACCTCATCTGACCCCCCCAACCTCAAGTTGAGGAGTGTATTAGCCCTCCCTAGTACCATCAAGCACTAAATCTGTGTGGGATAACTTTAATGCGAATAAACTCTCAAATGTTGGATCCAAGTTAAGCAGGGTTCCACATGAGTGTATTTGATAGCAATGTGTTAGAAAAATTGTGTTGATAGTGTTCAAAATGATATTGTGTACTAGAAATCCTCTCTAATTTTCTGTGTCCTGGGTGCCAACCCCCTTTTTTATTTTGAAGGGTTTCATGGAACGTATCTGGAGCAAATTTCATGTTGAAAAGGTGCTAATGCTGGAGAATGGCATAATTCTTGTTCGGTTTAATACAGTTGAAATTAAGGATGAGGTACTGTAGTAAGGATTCTAATATTTTGATAGTAAGCCACTTGTAATGAAGCCATGGTGTCAAGATTTTTCCAATTTCAAGAATAAGATTCATAGAGTGTCTGTTTGGGTGCAGTTACATGGTTTAGATCTCAAATATTGGAGTGCTCAGTCTTTGAGTAAAGTTGGCAGCCTAGTGGGTGTCCCTATGATGACTAACAGAGTTACACAATTGAGGACATGGGCTAGCTATGCTCGAATGTTAGTAGAAGTGGAAGTGTCTAATTCTCTGAAGGAGAAAGTATTCTTTGACAATGAATTTGGTGTACTACTTAAGCAGCGGATACATTTTTAGTGGAAACCTATTAAATGCACCTCTTGTCATGGGTATGGACACACAATGGAGCATTGTAAAAAGAAAGAGGGCACGTGGGTATGGAGCACAAGACCTAAACTCTACTGGATCCACTGAGATTGTTAAGTTTGGGGGTGACTGGTTCCAGCTACCTTGTCCCAAATCTAAATATATTTGATCGATTTCTGAATTTTAGGAACCTTAACCATAATATATTTGTCTTTTTCTGAATTTTAAGAATTTAAAATTGAACAACGAGGATCGAATTCCGATTCAAGGGTATCCTGTCCATACCATTATTGTTGTAAAAAAGAAAAAGGGGGTGCTTAGTAGTTTACTTGGGATTTTTAATCAATTGTGAGTTGGTTCCCATATTAAAAATTGAAAAGTGAAATAACCTTGATCTCATATTAGAATTTGAAAACTAAAAAGGTTAAAATTTTAGAACATTGTTAATGGTTTTGGGTACCCATGATTCCGAAACCTAAAACTATCTTAACGGTTCCAAAGTTCCGGTTTCAAATTTGATTATTAGAACCGAAACCTCTTTGAGATTCCTAAATAGGAACCTTACCAAGAACCGGTCAAACAGTTCCGTTTTGGAACCGTACACATTTGACTAATTCCGATCAGGTTCCGGTATACCCACGAGACGTGCTCACCCTTATGTTTCACTATGTGGCTCAATCACCATATTCACAATCAGGTCAACAACTAATCCATGAGAGTTTAAAGGAGAACTTTGTAAGTTTTTTCTATTCAAATAAGTAAATCGCTAAATTAGTTCAAAATAATTTTTATTTTTAAAAAAAAACACTTATCGGTTCAGTTCCAATTAATCCCCGGTTTCAAAATTCTGAACCGGAACCAAACCAAATAAGCCATCAGTTCACCAGCTCGGTGCACGAAAGCACGGAAAAATTTAAACAATTCGGTTAACCGGATAGACGAGGGTTTTGCAGTTCCGATTTTTTGCAGTCGTACTCACAACAGAGTTTCAATTGGGTTTAGTTTTTCTGGGAGTGGGTAAGTATGCTTATTAACTCCCGATCAAATTTATTTTCCTCTTCTTCCAAACAAGCAGTAAAAGATAATATATGTGAATGTAGATTTGGTCCTCCTACTTTGAAGGAAAAAGGCGTATAAGAAGTTAGACCACTAATTGAATACAAAATGCAACAAGGGAAACAAGCATTTTATAAATCTATGCAGCACCAAAATATACAACAAAAGGAAACTATTTAGAACTTGGCAAATACAATATATTACCCAATTTCAATCTCACGTTCTCAGCATGATAAAACCAATCTTCCCCTCAACTCCCACCGCCTCCCCCAAACAAAAAAAAAAAAAAGAAACTCAGGAGACAAATACAACTCTTCAGATGACAACATCTAGCCAGGATATTAAACAATAGACAGATAGGTAGCGTGAAGAGTGAAAGCATATCAAGATCGTGTAGGATTCATCCCATTGCAGATGTCTTTGCAGCAAGATGTGTGATTGCTCGGCGGTGGTACACTGATCGTAGTTTTTTATATTTCTGGACAAACGCCCCAACCTCAATCTCTCTGTCGAGAAACTGGCGGTGAAGGGCATCTGACTCCTCATCTGTCTTGTTCATTGAGTCTGCAAACACACACCAACCATATAATGTAAAATAAATTTTCCAATCTACATTTAGGAATATGACAGAAAATTCATCCCCATATCACTGTAAATGTCTGCATTAGTATACTGCAATTTGCTCATGGATAGCATCAAAACAAAAAATGCTTGATAAACTCTAGATAACCAAGCCAAGGGTCTAGGAAGCATGAAAACGAACTTGCTTCATAAGTTGCCCAATGCAAGTGTTTTCATCACGATTTTCATGTGCCCATTTGATTATGGACATGTCAACCTGTTTTGAAGAAACGATCTCAAACTCATTTTGCCGCATCAAGATTGGAAAAATCAGGCTCAACAAGCCATGCACCCATGTTCTTTTAGTCAATATGAATTCAATAGCTAAGTCTTTTGGAACAAGAAATCCTAAAGTTTCTTGGAAAGTGTATTGCCTGGCCATGGCTAGAAATGTAGGGTTCATTTTCCAATAAAGGCATTAGGGAGTAGGGACGAGTAGATTCCCCTGCCTCCTCTTCTAAACAAAAAATAAAAAATAAACTCCTGCAGCCGATTCTTCAGTCATTGTGATCCAACATGTAAGTTTTGTTAGATCCTTCCCTTCGGTGGTGATAAAAGAAGTTTTTCTTGGAAAGTAGATTGCATGGTCAAGGCTAGAGATATAGGGTTCATTTTCCATTAAGAGCATGAGGGACAAGTTGATCCCCCTCAAAGGCCTTCCCAACCCCCCCGCCCTCTCTTTCTGGCACAAAGAGCCAAAACTCCTTGCTCTTTCCTCCCTTGTTCCAAGCCATTTCTTGCCATCAAACCCATTTCTGATGAGGTATTCCTGCCTGCCTCACCTTAGGTCAAATGAAAAGTGGTCAAATGCAGTTAGACTGCCTCTTTATCATAGGTTAGCTCTCTAGAAATTTAAAATGCTTAACACATTGTCAACGTGATACATGATTCTTCCATAACAAGACACCCAATGCCATTCAAACTTAGATCACGCCCATGGCAGAATTTCAAGTAACCAAGCATTAGAACTGATCCTTTGATCACAACAAAACTACAAGTGCGCATGACTTCAGCCACAGGCTACATGGGCCATGCTTACCTGCTAAACAGGGAGAGTATTTGGAATGCTGAACATAGGGGTCTACAAGCCTGGGGATGGAGGGGTTGCACATGTTAGAGATGATGTTCTGGAAAGGTTTGACAGTGGATGCACCAGTTAATTGGTTGAATAGTTATGGCACAGGGAGTTATTTTGCCCCAAAGAAATGTTATGCTCTAACTTTCAGAAGTTCAATGCTGGATATCAATTTGGCGATGTTGGACTCAGACTAGACATAATTTGTGTTTGGGCTAGCAATACAGAATAAGTTACAAGGGATCACTTGAGAACAATGAGCTTTGGAATGGGTGCATGTGTGCTTTGCAATGCCGAATATGAAATTGTTTCTCGTTTTTTCTTAAATGTCGGTTTGCGCATGCTATTTGGTGCCAGCTGCTGATCTGGGTGCAACAGAATTGTAAGACTAGGCATTCTCTCATTAAGTGCAATGGTTATTGTAGATTTCAAAAGTAATTCCTAGAAATCAAATGGATGAGGATGATGCTAGCTGCTACTGTGTATGAGCTCCAGAAGAAGAGGAATTTGAAAAAGCTTCAGAAGCAGGCCTAGTTATATTATTATGCAATAGATAAAGCTAGACATGTGTGTCAAGGCTTAAATAGCTTTGTGGATGATCGTGTGATAGCCTTACGTATTAGTTTATGTATAGGCTTTTTCCCTCAATGAAGTTGGGGTATTGGAGCAGGGTACATATTCAAAATGGAACGAAATGATACATAACTTTCTCCCAGAGAACAGAAAATAGAAAATGAAAATTTTGAAAGAGACTTTGAGTAATCTCACAGTTTCTTCTCCCTTCACTGGAAACTCACAAGTGCAGCACAGCAGTGCTGCTCACAACTTACCTTGCAATCTGTGAAGGAGGGATGCTGGAGAGTAGCACTTCTCAATTTCTTGTTTTTGCCTCTCTAAATCTTTTAGCTTCTCCTCAGCTGCAGCTAACTCAGTTGTCCGAATGATTCTACACTGCAACAATATGGACAAGGAAGATGGTTCATTTACAAAAGACCAAATAAAAAGTCAAAACCGAGTTCGCAGGTGTGTTGAGCTTACTTGATTCCGCAGTTCTGTCATCTGTGCTTCCTTCTCCAAATTCTCACCTAAAAAAACAAAGATGTCCTAAGAGTTAGCCAAATAAATTTGCTCACTTTCTATGAGCTACGTGACAAACCAAAGAAAGCAGACTCACTGGCGAGTTGGAGAGTTTCCTTGTGCAATTCATCTCTAACCTGACCACAGAAAACAAAACATGTCAGACACAGAAGCCATGTTGCCATAGCAAAGCCACATTAAGGATCTATAGTAGAGAAATTCCACAAATGGGATTAATCCAAAAGATTATACAAGAGACAGCCAAAATATAGAACATCCAACGACTGCACCTTTATCTATGTAAAATAGCTGCATAACGAGACAGAGGCAACATTAGTGCCCCATCAAACATTAACTCGCTGGAACCTTTTCAATTTCAAGTGCTATAAGGAACTTCAGTTCTACAGCAGTCCCACACAACACAACTACCCATTTTCGACCAATAATCATAGTATTTCCCTCAACTAATACATTTATAGGGCCTTTCTCTCTCTCTTAAACATTCACGTGCCCCCCCAAAAAAAAAAAAGAAACCGTCCCAACATCAAGTTACTACCAAAAAAATAAAGTAGATGTGCTATGTTCTCAAAACCATGCAAAGATCCAAGTTTTCAGTCACACTTCACCAAAATACAACACAGTTCCCACTTCAGCATATGAATATTTTATGACACTGGTGCTTACCTATTCTAGAGCATTTATATCATCATCCGCAAGCCTAAATTACAGCTTCTTGATTCAATATATTCCACAATAGGGTTGGCTCCGGTGATACGAAAAAGAAAAACAAACTTCAAGGAAAAATTTTAAACATAGATAATTCGGTTTCCATGCAATATTTGTGAGTAAGACGATTAATTTATACGCTTAGACCATAACTGATGGGAAGCAGAGGATAATAAAAACTCTCTCATTCAAAAATCATATTGAGGTGAAAATGTGACCAGGCAACTACAAGTCTACAATCTTCCCTGATTTTATTAATCAAGTATTGCCTTCGCCACTAAGTCAGTGGCTTGCAATAGTTAAGAAATCAAAGATCCATTATTTTCTGAGTTGGTTTAATGGCTGGTCCAATAAGTTCTTAATGCCATCTACCACCATATTGCACTGGTGGCACATTGCCAAAACATAACATTTATAAACAGTAATCAGATACACATTTTACATCAGAACCCATGAAATATGGCATTAACAAGTATTAGGTTCTAGGTGCAGACGCACCCGCAATTCACACATCAAGAACAAACCAACCTACTGCAAACCATGGTATTACAAAAAGACGTAATGCCATGCACAGACCCACACAACATGTTAAACAAATAACTATGGAGGTAAGAAAGCACTGGATAACTCACATTGTTTTGGGTCTTGACTTGGTCAAGAGATAGTAAGAATTGGTTGTACGCATCTTTATCAGTCAAAAGTTTTCTTAATTCATCAACACTACAAGACAGAAAAGAGATTTCATCAGTTGCAACTTGCAAGCCATATTGCTTGTTAACTTGGTAAACAAATATGCTAGCCATGACAAACTTGTCGCAATAAATTCACAGCTCTCAAATACTTGCATATGGAAAGAACAAAATTTTGAAGAATAACACTTAAATTTAACTTTCAAGAGTAGGCTTCAACAGGGTCCATAATGGAGTCAATCATGAGAAATAGAATATTTCAATTCAATTTTTCTGACCTTGTTCAGCTGTTCTTAGGAAAGGAATTTAAAAGTCCAACTCCTTGGAAATTAAGAACCCCAATCTGACAGAAAGTCCATTAAGGAAGGAAGTTTTTCAAAACAAAAATTTTAACTTCCTTTTACCAGTGTGCACTTGCTATGATAAGCCTAATCAACACACATTCCAGACCGTCAATCAGTTGTCAATTATTAGAAAACATTACTCACTAATTGCCTGATGCACCAGCCAGCTGTTAATAGCCATGAACAAGCAGATAATCTTATGCCACACAGTCTACCACCCCTCTCAAGGATGTGAGGACAAGATATTGTACCCTTGATTTCAGTTCAATAATACAGAATTGAGACTTGATATAAGACTCTAACACAAAGCAATAGTTGTGTGCTTCATCCAGCTGTACTTTACAATTTAAAATTACAAGACTAAAAGACGAAAATGGAGAAGCTCTTCAACCAAACAAACTCCATCAGTGCATATAATATAAAATACAGAAAACTGACACGAAGAAGAGGCCAACAAAGAGAATAGGAGCAAGGCAGCAACACGACATTTTGGCAAGCAATTAATTGAGATAAAACTCGATAGTAATTTATAATCTACAAAAAATAATGTAAATCTAAAGAAGGATTTTTGAAAATTATCAAATGAAAAGTTTCTAGAAAGTGTTCATGGAGAAATTCAAGGATCTTTGTAGATTCCTGTCTGAACAGTGAGCATGCTCCCAGTCCATTCAAACTCTGTCACCTACACTTGGTGGTACAAGTGTTGGATAAGAACACACATCCAAGTGCAAGATGTGGTATAAGTGTTGGACATGACCAGTGAACATACACTCAGTCTAGTCAAACTCCATTGGTGAACATAACCCAGTCAAGTGAGATAAAGCCAGAAAAGAACAGCTAAAAACAGAGACAGAACAAAAAGAGGAACTCCCTCAACAGAATCAACCCATGAATCTCAGGTTGCCATATTTTATAAAGCACCATGATTGTGGAGAGTTGCAACAAGGTTAAGTCAGGCCTAGATTCTATGTAGCTAAACCACCTTCTCTGTAGTTGAATTATAGCAATCCTTTCAGAACCATTAATATGTCCAAGTTTTAACGTGCACGGTGCACCAACCATTTAAACCTCACAAGTGCATTTTATCCTCAGGCCCTGAACAGTATTAGATATGTGTGGTTTTAATCAGCATTAAATCAAACTAGTTATTGAGAATGAAAATTTTTCATTTACTTTCCTTGAGGTTTTGGTAACTACTTTTCGAATTATTATTTATGTTCCTTATCATTTGTGTCAAATTATCATAAATTCCCAAAATTTCACCTTTGTAGCATCAAGCAGCTACTATTGATGATTTATGACCATAATGGCGATAATTTGCAGTCGGAGTCTCACTGAAAACGGTAAATTTGAAACTTTTGAAAGGGAAGAGAGAGAGTAACACACATCATTAGTCGTGAGCAATGGACAAAGGAAAATGACTGAAGGGCAGCCTTTGGGTCAGATTTTCATAAGTGGAAAGGTTCATGGGCTGGCAGGGGTTGGATAGGGGGAAAAGGTGAGAGAAGAGGGTCATTTTTTAATTTCAATTTTTATGGTGAAATTGTCAAGGAGGTAAAAAATAATTCGAAAAGCTCAGGAGTAGAAAAAAACACTTACCAAAACCTCGAGGAGGATAAATGAAATTTTTTCTATTGAGAATACCTAATTCCCTTCTTAAGTTCACCTCCATTTACTCTTTACCACAAATTTAATTGCAGGCAATCTAGATTTGTACCTCTGTAAATAATGCAAAGGGTGTGATTTTGTAAGTTACTTTTGTGCCTTTTGGTCACATACAAGACAAATAATGATAATGCAAGTTGCAACACAACATATAAGACTAAGACACAAGCAAGATTACCTCTTGTCCTTCAATGATGAAATTATTCCAGCAGCTTCAGCGGGTGAGACATGGGCAGGGGACTGAGGCCTCTCAGATGGCCTTAGTAGATTGTAGCCGCCAGAAGCAGTGCTACCCGCTGTTAATGGTCGGGAAGAACTTGAGGAATTACCTACAGATGGAGGGTACCATGATTGTGCAGGGATATCTTGTGGACGAGATTGTGGTTCTTGGTCTTGAGATCCCCTGCAAACAACCAACATCAATACTCTGCCATAAACTAATAATCCAAATGCTTAATAGAAATTTCAAGGTAATGCAGTAGACTATCTTTCTATGTATAGTCCGAAATCTAGATGAAGGCACTATGCAAAGCTGAACAACTATTTGTGTGTCTTGTTCATGATGTTGGAGACTTATGTATAGAAAATTTTTCTTTTAGAAATGTCTAAAGGGTAAAAAATAATTCAGAAAGTTCAAGGGTAAAAAAGACATTTACCGAGACCTTGAGGAGGGTAAATGAAATTTTTTCATTTTTAAAATAAGTGCAATATTTTTTTGAACAAGATCAATCTCGAAACTGGAAAGTAGTTTGCATATTACATTTCTACCAAAAGAACAACTAAGATACAAGGCAAGGGAAAGAAGAAAGAAGTCAGGCACTAGAAGAATTAAAAAACTTAAGCCAATCATCAAAGAATGTCAAGTTTTTCCAATAAAAAAAAAAAAAGAAAAGAAAAGGACAGAGAATGACAATCTTATGAGTTGCTCACCTGCTCTCATGATACAGAAGTAGAATTTTCACCTAGCCTAGAACTAGAGGGAGATAGGGGAAGGTTTACAAGTACTGGACCATCCTGGAATGTAGTAAAGCAACTCTCCAAAAATCCAATTATATTTGTTCCCATCTTACGCAACTATTAATGTGAAGTTTTCTCATCCTCTCACTACTAATCGTTATTCTTTTTGTGGAATGCCACATTGAAATCTCAAAATCTGACTCTTAAGCTTCCAGCCATTATCTGCACCCTGTCAACCACCACCATATTCCCCACCCACCCCCCTGGCCCCCTTTTCCTTGGTCCACCCCATAACTTCCTGCCTCATAACTCACCGGAACTTTACCTCACCACCTTCCACTTGTTCAACAACATCCCCCCCAACAAAAACAAAAAAAAAAAAAAAAAAATCCTGTGCAACAAGAAGCATCTAGTATTAGGATAGTGCAATAGAGCATCCAGTGGTATTCTTCATCAAAAATGGCCACTAAACCATAGAGGTTCCCTTTGTCAGTGAACAATTCTCCCGACTCTGCAGACAACTTTAGTTTGGGAAAGTCCAGTCTGTGTACATAAGCATAAATTCCATTTTGAATGTAAGGGAGAGTGACAGAAGAGCTTTTATCGATGTTAGATTTAGGAGATCGGGGAAAAAAGTGACCAGGACATTAGAAGACTCACTCATACTTTGTACATAATTACAAACTTGGAAGTCTATTAAGCTAGGTATGAAGCATGTTTGAGAAACAGGAGAAGATATGAGGCAACACTGTGAAGAAATCAAAGATGGGAATGAAAATCAGATTTCTAATACCACTTATCTCCGAGGAGAAAAATGAAAGTATTGTTTCTTAAAGATCAGTCGGAAGTAATCAAACCTAAACAGCAAAAGATACACTATAACATCTATTAGAATAATAAGGAGTTGTCCAGGAGTAATCTCAATTGCAAGTCTAAATTCACAAAGAAATCAGTTCACCCTGAATGGCAATTGCGGATAAAACAACAAAGGAGGTCCTCAAGTGTATGGAAGTACAAGTCCCTTTTAACCCTCAAAGATAAATGTAAGCTTGTGCAATTCATCAACAGTCCTATGTCTAATTTAAGCAGGATTGTTGATGAACCAACCCCAAGAGTTCCACAGCTGTAAACACTAAGAAACAAGCTAGGGATATCTAATGTTAGGAAAACAGAATTGCAGGAGCCCACAGTTTGACACCGGTGATGACTAAGTCTTAAAAGGAAGACTATCAACCATTGGCATACAAGAATCTGATGAAACATAGAAGGCCTGGCACTCATCATTGTTTGCTGTATTGTCAACAGACCTATATTCGCTCTTGTTTGCTAGTCCTGCACAGAAATTGTTCTGTGTTGCCACCCTAACTTGCTGGGTAATATGTCCGTAATAGATCACTTTGTTACAGTAATGATCCAAAATACTCACCAGTTGATGTAGTAACTCGAAATGCAGTACAATAACATAGCTTAAATTAGACATGCAAAGTTAACCACATATCGAATTAACCCAAACCGAGATTGCCTAACACATGAACAAAAAAATCGTCCACTGCCAATTATATACCACCCTCCCCCCTCTCTCCCTCTCGCTTAGCTCAGAGGAGTAATTATGCATTTTAACTTAGTACTGCACTTATAATTGACATAATTATCATAAAATTCCCTACGTTAATTCAACAAATTAATGGCAAATTGACGAAGAATAACCAATCACGCAAGCAAAAGAGGGTGGGGAGGGGAACATGTCCGTTTCTTCTAATGAGGGGTTTTGTTTATAATGCTACATGGGAAAAGTCCGAAATCAGATTTACCAGAACAACAATCACGCAACTATAAACTTTCCGGAAAGCCTCCCACGAGATGACTTCCTAAAGACTAATCAGGATTAATTATGAGCGATCGAACCATTCAAAGAACAAATTTTGACCACTCATTAATCATGATCAACTACTATGAGAAAATTCATGAGATAAAAGGCTTGTATTCGAACAGTACATAAAACCCTAGACACTAAGGGAATCAAAACTCAAGCGAAATCATTAAAATCAATAGTTCTGGAGGTGCCTGCAAGGTAACATGAACTACATACCAGAATCTGAACATCGAGGAGTTGAAAAATTCCGACAAATTTGGGAGAAGAAAATCCGAAGGAAGGCTGTATGGAATTCAATTCGAAACCGGAAGGCACCGCTGAGGACAGAAAAGAAAGACAAACAGTTTAAGGAATTGTGGGAGGAGGAAAACGCGTCAGGTTTCCTTCTTGGTTTCACCTCATTCTTTTTCCTTCCCTTTCCTTTTGCTTACAGAAAAAATAAATTAAATTAAAAATTATTTTGTGACCCGGGATCTATAAAGGAAATTTACAGATAAAGGATGGTTCAATTTTTTACAACTTCGTTATTAATTTTACCTACAAATCATTCTTTGTATGGGGCCCAGTTGAAGCTTGATTTGACTGTTGGATGAGAAAACCACTAAGAAGCCTTTAATGATATTTATTCGGTTTGAGATTAGAGTGATGAGTAAAATGTCTCTGTAAAGCCTTTAATGAAATGAGGTAGGAAGGAAGATTGACAAAAGCTAAATCATTTTAAAAAGTTTGACATTATTTTCAAAACTTTCACCATTCACAATAAAGAGAAGGAGCTGTGGGAGATGGTTAGATTTTCGGTGTGAAGGTTGTCGGCGATTGATGGTTTCCAAGTGCCAGCAACGACGAAGGTAAGGCTGAAAGAGCTTGGGACGTGAAATTCGTTTGGTAAGTATGTTTAATTGCATATTGAATTGAATTTTGGAAGGGGTAGGTGAGCTTTGGTTTGTGATTTGTTGTTATGTGGGTGCAATATAAGCATAATTGTAGATAGTGTGTAGGAATTTTGAACAATTGGAGACTAGAATTTGTTTTCATTTTGGAATTTGGTTTTTGTATACATTTATTCAGGTAATAGTTGAGTTTCAATGGAGTTAGAATTTTTAGTTTGATTGTTTATATTGACTTTTGTGATATTATTAATGGGGTATTGTTTGTTGGTTATATGTGAGTAAATGAGCTGAGAGGAAGATTTTTTTATGTTTTACATTTGTGATTTACTTGAAGTGGTTATATTCAAAATTGTCAAAATGGAATGTGTAGTTTATTTATAATTACAATGTTTGGTTTGTAAATTTTACTCAATTTAAGAGTATTAAAAAGTGGTTGTGGGTTTTTCATGTATGTTTTGACATGTATTGGACATCAGCGCAAATTTGGTTTCGTTATACTTGTCGTAGATCATTGTTAGTTTAAGTGATTGAGTTTGTAAAATTTTATGTGTAATTCATAAGGTGGGTGTGGATGTGTTGCGTGGTTGTGTTGATGTAATTTTTAATTTATTCTATAATTATATGGATAATTTGTGTTCTATTATACTGGTTATATGAATATATCATACTGAGATAACTGTATATGTATAGTTGGTGGATTTATATAATTATGTTAAAAAATTGTATTGGTAATTTATTAACATAGGATGTATGTAAACTATAATTGAGGATATATATGGCTCCCACGTGTGGGTTGTTGTTATTGTAAAGAGTGGTTGACAAGTGTCGAAAATAGAGATGACATTAATTGGTGGAGTAGTAGTTGGTTATAAAGAGGTTGTTTTGTATGTGTGTTGGGGGTAGTTAGAGGAGGCACATAATAGAGGTATGGTGTATGTGGGTAGGAGTACTGATTGCGTTTGGTTGAAGGAGAATATAGGGGTGGGTGATGTACGTATATTGGTTGAAAACGTGATGAGGTTTTCTTTAGGGGACCATAAGTTGTGGTACAGTTTCAAGTATGATTGGAGGATGGTAATGCCTTTTGGCAGGGAATTGGAGAAATTGTTGAAGAAAAATGTGGTTTTTCTATATAAGTATGTATGTGGGGATGAGGTTCCAAGTGTGGTACCCATATGAATGGGGGAAATGGTTGATTGTAAAAAGTGGGGATTTGGTCGTGGCAATGGACGTGGTAATCCGATTGATATGGTGTTTGCAGTGAATGATGATGGACGTAAAAGTGGAGTAAGTCATTCAAGGTGATGTCCGAACATGTAACCTCGGTATTTGTATTGTATATTGTTGTTGTGGTGTGCGTGTGTGAATTTTTGTTTGGGTTGATAATTATAGTGAGTATTTGTGTCGCCATGTCTGCCGTAGGTTGCAACATCATATACAAGAAGAAATAAGTGGGCAGTGATCGGATGTTGAGATTGTGATGATTGGAGAAGATGTGGACATATCGTATGACAATTTAGGGCAGTCAGGTTCGGAATTGAATTCCATCTTTGAGTGTCAATCTCCCGAGGATGGGGTTGTGCGACGTCATCGAGAGTGCAGTCTAAAGTGTACCGTGGGAGGATGTCCATATGGAAAAATAAAATTAAAGGGGGCGGTAGGTATTTTCTTCAGCTGAATCATTTAAGTTGAGCATGTGAAAATATGCAGTAGTCCACAAGTTTGAGTATAAGTTCAAAAGGAATTGTAGGGAGCGCATTAAGGTGGAGTGCAAGGTAGTGAAGTGCTCTTTTTACATATGTTTAACTGGACCCAACAAAGTGGATGACATGATTATGAAAGTATTTAGAGCAGTACACGTGCACAACGTGAGGGATTAATATCAAAATGGGAGAGGGGAGGGGAAAAGGATTAGAGCAAACCCGCTTACGCATTTGGTAGATGGGAAGATCAAATTGTCCATTGATTATTCATCAGCTAAGATATTGAAGGACATTCAGCTAGATTTCGAAATAAATGTGTCGTACATACAATGTTGAAGGACAAGGGAGTACCTTCGAAAAATGTTAATGGGTGAACCACATGATCAATACAAGTTATTGCCCTGGATGTGCACTATAATTGTCGGATCAAATCCGACTCGAGGGATTCTACGAGGTTGATGGTTGTAAGTTCAGGCGAATGTTTGTTGTATACGGGGTCATCGGTGAATGATTTCATACTAGGCAGTAGGAAGATGTTTGTTGATGATACTCATCTAAGTGGACCATATGAGGGGATCCTGTTGGCTACGGTTGCATTAGATGCATATAACCATTTGTTCGATATTGCTTACGCAATTGTGTCGGGGAAAACGACGACGATTGGCTGTGGTTCTTGACAGAACTGCATAACTATTTAGGAGGCTTGAAGCCTGTGATAATGACATATCGGCACCATTAGATAACCATGTATACTGTGTATGGCATGCTTCGAAGAACTTTGTAAAAACGTCAACGAAATTTGGATACCATAAGGAAGTAACAAAGATACTTATTCAGGAAATGTTCAATCGGGTTGCATACGCTCTAACTAATGCTAAGTACAAGTTAGCGATAGAGGAAATGAGGATGTTTAAGCGTGAGTTGGTTGTTTGGGTAGAGAAAATGACCCGAACGGTGGGCACAGTCGAAATTCACGAAGGATAGGTGGGGAAATTGAACAACAACCCCATTGAGAGTTGGAACAATTGGATGCATATGTTGAGACCAATGTCAATCCCCTTTCTCGTGACCGATCACCTTCTAAAAGTTGATAAGAGGAAGGACAAACACATGTGTGAGCTAGGGCAGTGGAAGAATGGGGTTGAAAAAAGGGTAAAGAAGCTACAAAAGACATATGACAACATTGGTTGTGTCATTGATATACAATTGTACAATAGTGTTGTCGGAGAGTATGGCATGGTACTAAGCAATTGTAAAGGGTTTGTTGTCAATTTAGCAAATAGGACCTGCAGCTACAGCTGGTGGCAAGTGTGTGGATTGCCTTGCATGCATGTAATGGTTGTGATTAACAAGTGCAACTTATGGGTGTATGACTATGTGTACCTTTGTTACAAGGCAGCAACACAATCAACAATTTATATGAATGTTGTGCATCCTATGGAGACTCATGATTTACCTGTTGTGGATAACAGGACAGGGTTGGTCATAGGTGGGGACGAGCTCGATGAGAACTTCAACCGCCACATATTGCCCCCTACAAATCAATAGTTCTCTGGGAGACCACGAAAGAGAAGGATAGATTCACAAGATCAAGGTGTATGAGTTAAGAGGTGTTCTAAGTGTGGAGAAACGAGTGCCTTACAAGAACACTTGCAAAAACCCATAAGCTGACTTTGACGCTCATTATCCAGGTGAGTTTGTGGCCATGGAGGACTTGCTTGCAGTGAATGAAATAATGATAGGTTCCAATGACGATGTCAGAACATGTTTGCATATTACGCAAGCATTTGGAGGAATTATTGAAACACTCGTAGATGTAATGTTTTTGGGCCTTGTAAAGTTATAGGGCATGTAAATTTTTGGGCCCTGTAATTTTTGAAGTATATATTGATTGATACGTGAAGTGTAACACATATCGTTACTACCGTGTGCGTCCTATCATTGGTGTTTTTGCTAGTGTTAGGTGACATAAATGGGTGTATAATTTTTGTAACCCTTTTTGGTAGTGTAAAGTGCTGTGGAAACATTATCGTAAATGTTGTCATCTTTATCATATTCGTAACTACTTTCAGTGCTATGGTAGTAAAGCACATATTTTTCCCGTCATGCGTTACCTCGTGGCCATGCGGCATGGATGTTGAAATCAATCAATATTATGGTCATCTAGGGATAGCCACAGTGTGTACCCTGAATAACCTTTTAGTACGGTATGAAATTCATACATGAATTGGACTTAAACTTGCAACATGGCACTATTTGTGGAATCATGAAGATTCTTTGAAAAGTAAGGTACTAATATATATGGTGGGCACTTATACTCCAAGCAGTACACGTAAGAAGGAAAAATCATTCCTAACCCACTCCTATCCACCACGGGTTCCCCCACGGGCGTGACGCAGACTGTGGTGGGCAGCAGAAATAGAAAAGGCATGTGGACCACCACCACGGCCGGTGGGGTACCCCGTGGAGGCCACCAGAACACATAACAATCTCCTATAGCCTGTGGGGTGACCAGTGGTGGGCTTGAGGCAGAGAATTGACCCCCTCGAGTTGTAGGCTACTGTCGAGGTACTCCTCATCCGTTTATGTTATGTTTGGAAACGATTTAAGCCTTTCAAACATTGAGTTAGGACATTATGAAGAAATTATGAAATATATATAACAACCGTGATAGCTAATGAATGGTGAATTTCACCACATTCACTATTCATTATGAAAACATTGACTGTGACTCATAATTACCTAAGGGCGGGAGTATAGAACTACGGCCCGCGGATGTACGTATACGTAATATATATATAACAACGGCCCGTGGAGGAAATAATTTATATATGTGCAAATAAATTTATTAATTATTTAAATAAGTAATTAAAGCAATTAATGAACCAATTATATATATCCCTTTAATTAGTGGGCTTTCATAATATTGACGTTTCAATTTTGGCGTTTTCGTTTATTTATTACAAAAACCAAAGTTAAAACGGCAGTTACCGCGATAAACAATGGTAATGGGCACTGCCACGGTTAGCCCCACGGTAGGTACATCTATGGTGGTGACTGTGGCAGTGTTTGTTCATTGGCACTACCACAGTCAACCCTACGAACGTGGTGCCGACCGTGGTGGTACCCATAAACACTGCCACAATTCCGCTATATGTGGTGTTCACTGTGGCAGTGTTTGTTGACTCGGCATCGCCACGATCACCCCCACGGTCATGATGCCGACCGTGGTGGTGCCCACAAATACTGTCGTGGTCTCCAGTGGCTATGGTGGTGACTGTGGCAATGTTTCTTGAGTGAGTAGCCATAACGGTCCTTTGCACGACACATGGGTGTGAACGTACCCAAACCCTATGAACAAGGGACATATGCGGAGTTCGTCATGAGTTTAAGTGTATTAAGATTAATTGGATAACATAGTTATTTGAGGAAGAGAAATCGTACAAACACAACCTATGAAGAGAATGCTACGAATCTAACTGATACAAAGTACTCTCAAATAATGAAAATATAAAATTATTTAGCACATACGTCCAGGTGTTCTTTATTTTTCGCCATGATTAACTTGTGTTATGCCCGCACTGATTTAATCCCATAATAAGTAACACATATATGTGTGTTAAGTGTCACAATGAGAGGTTTTATACAACGTATATGTGTAATAAATAATAGGTAACATAGTAACGCTTACATTGACAATGAAGAAGGCATGGTTCTCGTCATTGGTAATGGTGTTGAAATCCACTTCGGAAGGTCCCATAACACATCCACTCCTCCAACAAAACCTATTGTTTCACTATAAAAGGACTCCATATTATGTGCTCTGCCTAGTAGCATCCCCATATTCCTTCCAACACAATGTGTCTCTGTCAACACAATTACGGGGAATCAATCGTGGATCTCATAGTGTAGAAGTTGGGTCTGAATGAAGCTCTCGGTATTCCTCTACAATTCCATACGTTGATAAGAATGTCGTCATGTTGTGGAGCCGTTGGTACCACTGGACCAAGCCCACCAGTGGAGGTTGTTGTTCTCGCTCTCACATCATAAAGGATGTTATTAAACTCCTGTAGGTTAGTCAAATGAATGTCCATTTTGGCACATTGACACCCTTTTGGTAAGGTGAACAAGTAAGTATTATCCGTCCAACCACCATATCGGACGCCGGTGGGATCCACATGTATAGTATATGTAGTGGATGAACAGTGGTGCCGGGATGGGATCAATGTTAAACACTTGCAACATATCATCACCTTCGCACATGTATTCTAAGCATATCGCATGTATTCCGTCCTCCCATACACTAGTTTTCCATTCAGTTGTCCAGTGCTCATCAAACTCTCTTACGATTGGTATTTGGCGTGGAACCATGTGCCCGAGTGTCACGGGCCGCTCCGGAACATTCCGGAATTTTCTAGATCTATCCCTACTATTCTGTAATGTTCCATAATTTTCCCTAATGTTCTAGAATTCTCTCCTTGAATCCGGAAGAACCCGGAATCTTCTAGAGTTCTCTCCTTGATTCCGGAAGAGTCCGGAATCTTCTAAAAGTCTCTCCTTGGTTCCACCAAGGCCTCCCAAGTTCTAGAATGTTCTACACTTATGTAGATATATGGATATTTGTATAGAGAATTCTAGATACGCAATCTTAGCCGTTGGATCAATTAGATCTCCACCGTCTATTGAGGAGGTGGCCATGTATATATAGCCCTATGGGGTCCTCATTTGGAACCATCGGTTCCAAGAGTTCAATACAAAGCATTCTCCCAAACTCTCTCTCTTTAAGTGTCTTTGCTTACTTAGCTCTCTCAAGCTTAAGTCAAGCATCTTTAAGGCTTACTAGCAAGCTTACAAAAAGGGTCTCGGGTCTAGTTTGCTAGCGCCGCACGGGTCCTAAGTTCGAGTGAATTATCGTCCCGTGACACCGGAGGGAAGTCAGCATTTCAAGTTTTGGGGATGTCTCCAATCACTTGAGTTAAAGTCAACACCCCAATACCTAATTGGGCAATCCATGAAAGATTGGGGGATCGAGTTTGGTAGAGGAGGGAATTTTTGACCTTCGACCTAACCAATATCAATCATGTCAGCTGAACCATCTTCATCTATATTCATCGTTCGAACAACGGCCAAGTATGTGGAAATTGGTGGCTTGAGAGATTAATACATACTATGTGATATTGATGTTATATATACTTATCATATGAAATGTCTATTTACTGAATGGGCAATGTAACTTTTGTCACGTTGTGTAATAAGTGGGGCATTTACGGAACAAGCAACTAGTGTGTTGTGCAATCATTTTATGATTGACTATGGGCAACCAACTTTTGTATGGTAAGGAACCAACGTTGGCTTAGTGGGAGTCATTTATGGTTGAACAAAATTGTGAGTTCTTGAATCATTTAATGATTCACTGGTGTCAACCACCTTCTCTATAATAAAAAGAAAGGAGCAAAATCAGGTTAATAATAGCAAAGAACAAAAGAAGCTCTAAAGTTCCCACCGTTATAGCTTGAAGGATAGTTACATACTTGTCATTGTTGAAGCGGTGCAATTGGAGACGCAAGATCATTACCTTAGCCGTTACCTCAGCTGTTCTAAAAAAGAACTTTGGTCTTCACATTTTCTTTGTATTCGATTCATATGTTCCACTAAAGTTTCCTTTTACCCGTTTGTGTTATGTTGCTATATCTCGTTAATAAATGATACGTTCTTTTTGTATTTTTTCCTTTTCATAGATGCATGTTGTAGGATGATGTTCCGTGTGGCTTCCGTGAATACATTGACGCCGAATATCCCCAACAAGCTAAGGAAGTTTGCACTGTTAGGAGAACGAGGGAACACTCCGCTGAGGACCACCCAACAACATAACCTAAGCCACAAACCCATTCTTCCTCCGATGTGTTCTCATTAGCCAGGGTGACCATAAGTTCACATACTACCACAAGTAACGCTTTTTCCCATGCCACGTTGCACCATAGCTCGCCCCATTCCCTTTCCCACTCTTCTATGTGAGCTATGAACAATGTGCTAACCTCTGCCGACACTGGTGGACTATTCAAATCTACCTTCCGTCCTGTACCCGGCAGCCCGAGTCAACAACATCATATTGAACACGGTGAAAGGAATCCTCATCCCTCCAATTCGGAATGTCTTCCACCAAGGAACCCACTGCTTGACAAGGGCAAGTATTAAGTGTCTGTCCATCTCTACCACCCCATAATCAAGGACAAGTGCAAAAGTTGTCCCCTTCACGAGTTCCATATAAAAGTCATGGAGGCTAATGTTCAACGCATCTAATGCCCCCAACATGCATCCGGATCGGAGGATAACATCCACATCATCCAAACATCGACCCATATGCACTCGTCGTCCGGATGTATTTCTTATCCTTTTCCTATATCGCCTATCTCGTGCCATCTCTTATATCTTCCTCATCCGATGTCCCCCTTTGAGCTTGACAACATAAATTCCGAGTCATGATCTTCACTTTCGGATGTCTCCCTATACTCACCAACTGTGCCGTAACCCTCTAATTTCGAGAACTCCACCACTTTCTCTTCCACGTCACGTTGTTTTTCTTCAGCACCGCTGTTGACTGGTCCGCCTCTCACGAAGTCCTACGCTTTTGTCCCTCCCATATGTGTCCCCATGCTCGAGCAATCTGCGCTCCTATCCGGCTTCCCCCTTGTACAAGGTTGACTCCTACGGATCGAGTTCATGACTTCCTTTATGCTAGCCTCGCCCCTGCTCGTTGCTTGTTGAAGAGTCCGCATTGCTTTTCCCTTTGTCGTTGCATTGCCCTCGCCTCGGCTTCCACTTTTACTAGCCATTTTTCCAACCTATAGTTCAACATGACAAACAAATTCAACCTATTTTCAAACAAATTATACCCCCAACCAATACAAGCCATTTCAACGAAAAACCCACAAATGTACACAACTTACCCAATTAAATTATGCTTTGATCTTGTTCCTCACAAGGTTCAATGTACTCTCTTTCTCTTGTGGTGGTGCTTCTTCTTCTTCTTCTTATTCTTTTTCCTTTTCTTCTTTTTCTTCTTCTCGATGTACTCCTTCTAGTTCTTCTTCTCACTCTCGCTCTTCTTTTTATCGCCCCTTTTCTCCTTCTTCTTCTTGCTCTTCTTCTCATCATCATCATCTTCTTCTTCTTCTTCTTCTCGCTTTTCGCTTTTCCCTCTTCTACTATGATATCTCTTTCTTTCTCTCTGTTTCTCCTTTCTCCCTCAACAATTCTCCCCTCCTTCCACAACAAGCTTCCTTTAAACCTCCATCCGCACCAAACACCACACTAATAAGATCTTCTTGGTCTTTTTCTTTTGCCACAGCCAAACCAAGCTTCAGGTTGGCCCCACATAAATAATGACTTGTAGATAAAATGAATAATTGAAGTTATAATTATTAATTGAAGCATGCTTTATCTGTAAATTTTTCATCTATAAATCCGAATTAAAAAAGATAAAATAATAACAATTTTTTTACCTGAAATTATTTGGTGATCCGGGATTTTTTTCTTAAAATTATAGTTGATAAAATTGTATTGTAATCTGAGGGGTACCATTAGCCCATTACACACTTAGCAAGCCCATCACATGTTCAGCAAGACCAGTATGCCCAAACATGCCTTTTCTTTTTCCTTTTTATTTCTAGAACACTATTTCTGCTTTTTCCCCTGAAAAACTTTCCTACTTTCAAAAAGCCTTTTTCTCCCTTAAAAAATCATGCTGTTTTTTAATTTTTCTAATGTTTTTTTAACAGTTTTGCTAATCGTCGCCCTAAGAACAACAGAAAAAGATATTTTTATCCATTTAAATAAAAATTTTTCTTAATAAAATTATTAATATGTTTCTTTTTAAATAAAATATTTTTTATCTTTCTATTAAATCTCATTAACTAATTCTTTCCAAATTATTTATTTTTTATAATAAAAATTTACATAATTACAAATTCTACCTTTTTTTTTTTTTAATGAGGTTGGAGGGAGAAGGGTGGGGATAGGGGGTGAGATGGGACCCCCTGTAATAATAACACAATGAAAGTAGTAACAAAAACACAGGCCTTACAAATACAATCACCAGTCAAGAGTGCAGATGAGCGAACTCTCGCGAACAAAGAAGGCTCGATTCAGAATCAAAACTGATAGAAATGTAAACTATTCTGCCTTTTTTTTAAAATTAAAAAACAAATAGGAGTGTATATCTGGGAGTTGATGTTGGATATATATATATATATATATATATATATATATATACTAGAACCATACCTAGAAATTTGTAATTAGGTAAACTTCTATTAACAAAGAAATCAATAATTAAAAAAGAAATAGATAATAAGATTTGATAAGAAGATAAAAAATATTTTATTTAAAAAAATATATTAATAATTTTATTAAGAAAACATTCCATTTAAATGAATATAAATATCTCTTATTCGATGTCCTTAGGGTGACGATTAGCAAAATTGTTTTACAAATTGGAAAGAAAAAACTAATAATAATTGAAATGTAAAAATAAATCAAATAATAGTAGATCTCTTTGATTTAATTTTGCTTGGATTTGGTTACCATTTACCCTACCTTTCTCTATTATTCTCTCTAAAAGGTCAACCGTGTCTTTGAAATCAAATATTTATTTATTTATATATTTTTTTGAAACGTGAATGAACCAGTTTGTGAGTATTAGACACTAATAATCTTGGCTAAAATGTAATTTTATAAATTTTTCCTGCACGTGAAAATAATAAATAACCCACATAAATATGTTCCAATGAAAATAAATTAGGAGGTGTCAAAATGAGTGCCACTCGCTCACCTTCCTCCCTTGGCTCGATTTTGGAGGGGAAACAATTTCCTCTTTATTAAGGGAACTATGTCGAGATGTGGTGCTCTAGGCTTTATCGACCCCTCCCTTCAATCCATGTGAACTTCTAGATTTTTCAGAGATAGAGAGTTCAAAAACGAACCCTTATTAAAAAAATTAAGCGGAAAATAAATTCTAACTAGTAAAGCAGTTATTGGAACAATCAATGATCGCACAATGGGGGAAAAGGGGGAAGATTTTGGTGAATATTCTGGACCACATAGAATGGGGAGAAAATTCAATGATACCTCTTGAATGAAAAGTGAGTGTTTGCTGAGTTCGACCACGTTTCTTGGAGACACATGACCCTACTCAAAAGGCTTAGTTCTCAATTTCTTCTCTCCATTGGCCGTGCGTGGCCCTATTTTTTGGATCCTATGTTACCTGTCTTTCTCCATCGCACTTTACCTATAAAAGATATCTAAAATATCTTATATCTTCTTTCTCCATGGTGGGAAGTATTGGAGCTAAGTTGTGACCAGTGATCACTTGATGGGGAGCACAATTTGTACAATTAGTTCCGATAATTGACTACATAAAAGAAAAATAGAAATGTTTATAAAGCTTTATATTCGACCATAATTTCCTAGAAACATTTCCGTTGAAGCCTAAAAAAGTTTACATGAACTATTATGATATAATTTATATCCTCGGAATATTCAACCATAATAAGATACTAAAAGCTATCAACTTAAATAAACTATTAAACAAGAGTTATTACATGAAAGAATAAAAAGTTTCAACATACACTTAAGCTTATTAAAATCCCACAAATAGAACTATTTTTCATAACTATCTTAGCTCCCAATGCTTAGTCACCTAACAAAAAGTTTGCATGCTTGCAACTTGCAAGTCATCCCTGCAGTAATACATTACGGGACTTTATCTTTCCCTTTGCCTGATAATTTTTTTTTTTTTTTTTTTGGGGACAAATATAGAGATAACAAAAATCAGTAAATAATTTTACTTTGATGAACTTATAAATCAGATACTGTACGTATCCTCTACCGTATGTCATGGCTAGCCTTTATGAAAGTTGTGCTTGAAATAACTTAGTAGTCTTTTTGTATAATAAGGGTGTAAGTATTAATGTGCATTTTTCCAATTCCTTTTTGAAGAAAACTTTGTACAAATACTATTAGATAATTTAATTTTTATCTTTCCAAAAATATCCTCCCTTCCTCTTCATTAACATTTATCTCATGTACTATGATCCTTTAATAATTTATATTCGGCTATATGATTGTTTAAATTATTTTCTTTCAAGATAATACTCATGAACTTATTCCTTATTTTCCCATTTAACCATTTACATGTTAAATAAATTTTTAAACTTCAAAATATGGTAATTCTCTATTTTTACTCTATATTCATATGATTTTATGTGAACCTAATTTCCCTTATAAAATACCATAATTTAAAGTATTTTTTAATTTATTTTGATGATATCCAAAATCGAATGAACTGGAGTTAGACTCGAACCGAAATGACCCTATCCAAAATCGAATAGACCCAAAATATAATTTACCCGATTAAGACCCAAACCCAAAATGACTTGAACCGAATAAGACTCAAACCGATTCAATCCGAATGAAACCGACCTAAATCCGAGTTTGACCCGAAATGGACTTTTGTGCTTGTAATGGTACAATTTAGTTGTCTTCCCAAATCTTATTCAAGTGGATCCATACCAAAAGATGATGGTGGACCTGGTAATATCGTGTTGGTTGAGTGACCTATTCTACATGGTTCTCATGACCATCTCGTTGAAGGTTTACTCTTGGAGAGACTAAGTTACCCTAAAAGGGGGTTGAATAGGGTGATGGGGAAATTTGAACAAGTAACGGAAGAATAAAACTAGACGGAACTCGAGGAGAGTCTAAGTTTAGATTGAACTCGGAAAAGAACTAACTCGAGAAAAATTACGTGGAAACCCTCCCGGGCGGAAAACCATGGTCGGTGCTAATCCAAGCACCAAGTCAAATCCATTATTTTGGATCCACAAAATACGAGTAGAAAGACTCAACCGAATTGCTTCCTTAGATAATTCCTTACAAGATTTTCCTAGACTTATAAATTCTCTTATCCGATCTAGTACTTCCTAACCGAGATAACCTTTACAGGTTAGGGACAACCGAGCTGAGTTAACCCTTACAGCTCGATCAAGGGACCTTATTCAGAAAGTAAGAATGAGTGTTTGTAAACTTATTACAAGACCTTACAACTCGTAAAGGTGTTAAATACGAGTTGGAGTTGTAAGTAGAAGATTGAGTATGAAACACAATGACTTTGGCTTAAGTGCATGTATTGACAGTTGATTCAAGCAATCTTCAAGTCTTGAGAGTTGACTTCTATTTATAGATAACCAAGCAGATTAGCCATTGTGACTATCTTCCGACTGGAAGTCCTTTGTGACCGTTGCATTGGCTTTTCCGAGTCACTCGGAAAATATACGTTGAGGAGTGAACGTTGGGCAACGACTCTTGACTCCTTTGAAAGTCCCAATTCATTGGTGGTGTCCGAAAAGTAGGGTGGAGTCTTATACCTGATTCCTTGATGGAACTCGGAATGATGTATATGTAAGGTCCGAGTCTTCATATGTTATGTTTCTAGATTTTGAGCATTCGTAGATTGGGTGGAGCTGGTGCAATGGTGCCACTTGCGAACATGATTTTTGGTGCGACATTAGGCACCTTTGAAAATCAAAATTAAAGTTGACTCGAACCAAACGAGATCGATTCGAAGTTGACCCGAATTGAACCCGAACCCGACTCGAACGAGATAGACCTGAAGTTGACCAAATCTAAAATTAACTCGAACCGAACCCGAACTCAATACGAATTACATCGATCCGAAACTAACCCGAACCGAACTTAACCCAAACTGAATCCGAACCAAATAATCCAATTGATTGATCTACAGACAAACAGATCAGTCCACTGTTTTAATAAACATAGTAGCTGGCTAAATCGGTGAAAAATGACTACAACTCTTAATTTATCATGTTCACATAGTTAAATTTCACAAAATATAGAAAATGCAAGATTCTGTTTCCAACAATGATGCATGTGAATGTATGATCACGAGAATAATCCTGCAATAGACCAATATAAGAAACCTAAGGGAAAAAACATGGGCAAATTTTTATTTAGATAGCTAAAGGATGGAAGTTAATCTCATTAGTTTGATTCAAGCTTTAAAAAGTTGGCTTTTATTTAATGCAAGTATGAGTTCTATATGGTTTAATTTTTTATTTTCTTAATAAAATATGTTGGAAAGTTTGATAAAATTTTAAAAAAGTTGTTAATTGTGTTATATAATCATGGCTTATTCAACAAAGTACTAGAGTAGTACTAGTACCCTTAATCATCTTCCATTAAACTCACTAATTACTAATTGAGCGCTTGACCACACCTAATTGGAAAACAGATGGAACAGACAACATGTTTAATTTGTGCAAGTGATTGGCTCAAAAGAACATCCCTCCTTTTTTTTTTTGACTCCTTTTCCATCTTTGGATATATGTTTGGCTTTACTAATTTAGCTTTACCCTACATATTTTACTTCAAAAACACATATTGAAGTGAAAGAAACCAAACCCACTAGATAAGAAAAGGGATGAAAGAAAAATAAAAGGAATATGTTGTATTACCGAGTATATTTTTTATCTTGTCTAAGTCGGAGACTATGGATGTCTTTTTAGTATCTCTATGAGGAGAAGAAATAGTGGATGCAAACTATTTTCTGTGGAGATATTTAAACTCTAAGTTAACTATTTTTCGCTACAATCTCTTATTTTTTGTTTAAATTTTAAATAGTTTTCTTTCATATATTCAAGGTTTCCGTTAAAAAGGCGGAAGTTCAGAAAATGGTGGAAGAAAATGTGAAGTTGCACACTCTAATGAACATGAATATATAGTTGATCTTTCCAATTTTCAGTTTGCTACTTTCTTAAACAATGATACTCGATAATTGTATTTATTTTTACGGGTTGTTAAAAATTCTAGCATATACTTTACCTACCCTTGTTTACTACCTTAGTTTGCTACTTTTTAATTTTTTTCCTTTTTTGGATGCATCATCTTACCACGAATAAAGAAGTTACATTCATTGGTACTTCAATTCTCTAATTATATACATTATTTGCACCCAAAAATATTTAATTGATTATTCACATTACATTGTTGAACCAAACATGGTAATGCAATAATGATTGCATTACCATAGGCGATTACTCCATAACCAACCAAACATAATAATGTAATTCTTATTGCATTGTGTTGCATTATTGATTACATTACATTATTGATTGCATTATATAGTCATCATATTACATCCAACCAAACATCATATAATCTGTTGCGTTGCGTTGCATTATTATTATTATTATTATTATTATTATTATTATTATTATTATTATTATTATTATTACTAATACTACTAGTACTACTACTATAAAGACATTCTTGCAAGAAAATAAAATAATCCTACTAAATGAAAAATGTTATTTAAAGCGACATACTGTAAAAAGGAGGGAGTATGATTTAGTATTATAATAATTTACTTAAAAATAATTTTAAAAAAATTAATGTTTATTCATGTCAACATTGATAACAATTTATCATAACCAAAAATAAAAGTTGGTTATTTGAGGAGAAAAGAGTTTGTACTATTTATTTCATGATGTTATATGCTTAATTTAAGTAACATATAAATATGTATTAGTTAATTAGTAATTTGATCAAACAAATTTAAAAAACAGGTTAAAAATTTTTAAAACAAATAAAGGTCGACAGATACCCATACAAAACACAGAATATACACTAATATATGATATGAATGAAGTAAAACAACATTAAAGAACGGTGTTATATTGCCAACTCTCTTCAGTATTGTTTGAGATAGTTTAGATTACCCAACAACAAAACTTTAATTTAAATATTAAAGTATGTATTATCACATAAAATAAATGATGTCAATATCAGTTAGCTCGATTAGTAAAATCTTTTAAAGTTACTGTCAAAAATTTGAGTGATTATTAAAAATCGGTGTAAATATAAAAGTGCCATGAAAAGAGACTGAATGTAATTGAGAACGATATTATGATTATTGAATACTTTTTAACCCAAAAAAAAATTCTGATTCCCCTCATAAAAAGTGAGGAAAATGGCACGAGCTTCATAAGCTTATAATACAACATACAGAATATAGTAGTTAGAAAGTAGAGTCTAAATAATTTTAATTCACGTATATAATTTAAGGAATAGCTTTTGTAATAATTAAAGAGAATCCCATGATTTTAATAAAGTCTATAAAATATTTTTATAGAAAATAGAAAGGTACAGACTACCTAATGCGCAAAGTTTTATACATAATTGTGTTAACACTTGCGCATGAAATCGGTATTATAAATTCGGTGATATGATACATTTAAGTAGATGAAAACTAATTTTGAGTAATTTCAATATTATTTTTTGGGTCATCAAGTAATTTTTAAATATAAAAAAACAATCTCATGTTATTGCGATGCACCCCCACCATTGGGTCATGGACCCATGTCCAGAAGCAAGCCCAATGGAAGACTTAATCTAATTACTTTATGAGCATGGAAAAAATTCGGTTTCGGGTTAATTTGGGTTCAAATAATTAGGACATTTAGATAAAAATACCATATTCGCACCCTATTTAAATTATAGATTTGGAAATCCTGATCGGGCATGAACTGTAAGCCGAATGCCCGAATTTGTGAAATGAAATTTTGAAAATTGGACTGAAATTATGTATTTGACCAAATGTTGACCTATATTTTTATGTACTGAAGCTAAATGTCCAAATTTTTTATTAACAATTTGTTAGACTTTACATTGAATTATACCTAAATCTGGATGAATGAATTTTCAAACTCGATTGTTTGATTGTCCGAATTTGTCCAAACTTGAATTAGTCACAAAATTCAGACAGACCCAAATTGTCAAACCCGAACCTGACCCAAATTTCAATTCCGGCATGACTAATTGTCCAAACTTTAAATTCGGACAAAAATTTTGTGACCTGACTCGATTTTTTTTCATGTCGAACTAATTCGGACAATCGGGTCGGAAAATTTTTGCCGGTGCTTTCATCATGATCCATGTGATCTCGGACTTTTTTTGGGGTTTTTGTAAGGGTAAGTGTGGGTCACCAAGCTGGCCTCAATCTCGGGGTAACCCCGATTGAGCTTGAATGCCCAAGGGGGATAGGGATATCAAGTTCGGGCCCACAACCCACCCCAACTCCTTTGCACAATTTGTAAAGAAATTGTCTCCATAGATTCAAATCCTAGTCGAAAAGGTGAAAGTGTTGAATGTTTGCCAAATTTCCACTAAGCTAACACTCACTTAGTTGGTGATCTTAGACTTGTTATAGAAGAGGGATATCTGAATTTATCTCTCAATATGACGCAAGGATTATGTGGATAGGTGGATTAAGAAACAAACTCTATCTCGCCAAATAAAAAGTTATATCATGATACTTCTAAGATCAACAAGAATTCCCATACAAGTGAGCAATGATCATACTCTAGGGTAAGCGGGTTTAAGCAAGCATTAATAGTTACTTCGATCTAGTCTTGCTTTCATATTTCTCTTGTTCTATTCCCATATTCCTTCTCAACTTGAACATGTAGAATTTCATAAAGGAGTAATCATCCCCTCTACATAGAGTTTATTTCCAAGTTTCAAACCACAGTAGTGCAAGCTTCTCGAGGTCCATCTACGCACCCAGTCGCAAAAGTTGAGACTATCTGTGAGGATCCTTAAATGCAAACACAGAAATATGCCAAGAAGAAAGGCAAAGTAGGAGAGACACCAATCCCGAGGGTCAACTACAATTAGGGGTGAGCATAATTGGATGCCTGATTTTTTTTTTTTTTTTGTGGATCTGGTTCTGGACCCTATTAGAATCATGTCCTAAATTTTGGAACAGGTCTCGGATAATAAAATTTGAAACTGGTCCCAGACTTGGTTGGAATCAGGTTCAAGATCGGGTACCCGATTGTATCACAATAATTTCTGACATTTGGGACAGCAAGTGAGAGTTCTGAGTGAGAGCAGGGAGTGAAACTTGAGAAGTGAGAACAATGAGGAGATTGAGAAGGATGATTGAGGGGTGAGGATGGAAAATTGAAATGAAGTAAGATTTTCTTTAAGAACAATATTTTTATGTTTTTTTAAATATTTATAGACCGGGTACTACGATAACGGATATGTGTTTGGGTCCAACTTTCAATGTCTACTTCTGAATTCATTTCAACCAGGTCTTAAAAATTGAAACCGAATCCGAATATCAACCCGTTGGATCCAAATCAAATCCGGTCGATATGAGACTGGATACCTGATTCCTCTACTCACCTCTAACTCCAACTAACAATTCAAAGTTTAATCTACAATGGTGTGTCATTTTTTGCAACCCACATACAGAACATAGTAGTTAGAAAGTGGGAGAGACTCTAGAGTCAAAAAAGGCAAAATCTAACTTAGAGCCAAGCTGTCAAATGTGTAGAGGCTAGGTCATTTAGATTACATAAGGAGAATCATCATTAACCAAGTTAGGGCCCCTAATACAAGCCTCAAAGTTAGTCATAATATTGAAAGTTAAGGAACCCTTAATGAAAGTTAGGTTAACTATCGTAATAGAGTTAGGTTAACATTAATATCAAAATATTACCCATGATCAAAAAAGAAAAAAATTACCATTTTAAGGATTTTTCAACATTTAAGGAAACTTATTATATACTCCTTTTCTATAATACATGTCGTTTTTAAGTTATGAAGAAATATCAAGAAAATACAGCATTTATGATCAAATTTCTATTAAAAATTAAGTTGTCCCAAAATTTTATGAGAAATGAAGAAAGTCAACGAAAAAGATAAGAAAAAAGCAATTTATAAGGATAAAATTAGTAAATTAGTCATTAATATGTCAATAGAATTATAAAGTGACAAATTTGTAAAAGCGAAAAAATACCTTAAAATAACATATATTATGAAACGGAGAGAGTATAAAATTATAGTCGGCGAATTATCTATTGAAATTTTTAACACAATAACTCCCAAGGTGCTCATTAAATTGAACTATGTAGTCAATCAAAAGAGAATTTCAAGGTAATAATTGTCAATGATAAATGATATATTCACATGATAGAGGCTGTCGTAAAAATTATAGTAGGTCCACTGTGTTCGTGTACAGTTTAACCAGAAAACGTATCAGAGTTAAATACGAGATATCAATTAATTTATTTAATCATTAAACTCCCCAACAACTTGCAAAAAAATTAGTTCAATCAAGTGGTTGTAAATCATTTAGCTATCTCATTTTGATTAGTACTAGCTACACACATGCTGTTTCAAAATTTTTATTTAAAAATATATAATTTTATATGATATGTTATATCACCCTTAAATTTCATATTTCATGTATTATTTTTCAAAGTAAACTATATATATTTACAAATAATGATATTTTTTAGAGATAGTTTAGAAAAGTAAATCCTTTTTATGAGAGAAAATTAAAGAGCTAAATCATCAACTTTGTCATAACGTTATAAAGTAGTGTATACTTATTTGAATATAATAAATAATGTGAAAGTAATTGATTTTAATTCTATACATTATGTAAAAACTATGTACGAATATTACTCTATATGGAACATATTATTATATATTTAAAATTTAAATAATATTTGTCAACTCCAAATTTAATGTAAATATATTATTTATTTATTTATATTCGAATTATTGTATTTCATATGTATATAATAAAGAATCTATAAAATTTGCATAATTTTTATGTATTAAATTTTTCACATCTTGTACTCTAAACTATAACTTAATAGTTTATTAAGTATGATATTGTCATACTCTAAGAGTTCTATGCCCTTAATCCATGGTCATCTTCCCTTCTTGTTCATCAAACAAAGCGTTCATATTAAAAAAATTATTTGGAGAACGTCATGCATAAAGTTAGAATATGAATTTATTTGAAATTAAAAATCTTATGAACCTAGTAAAAGAAAAAAGAAAGAAAATTTACTATCAATTTAAATAGGGAAGATATATAACAAAAAACATAACTTTTAAAAGATAAACAAAAGTTTCTAGTTTTTAACTGCGTAAGAGAAGCAATCCACTTTGTAAAATTGAACATTGATTATAAATTGGTTGTACTAATTCAATTAATAATGAAGAGCAAAGAGATAAATAATTTTTTCAATTAAAATAAGTAGATTAAGAATGGTTACAACTTTAAATTTTACAATATCTTGGAGGTTACATTTTTAAGTATAATTAGTAGTCTAATAAATAAAATATCAATTAAAATAATTAACCAATGTTGACCTTCTGAGTTTTTTTTTTAAAGAAAATTGGACATAAACCTTTCAGTTGTTCATGCATGTTGTTAATTTTGATGAGTTGACAATTGACATCACTTTTCTTTTCTTTTTTTTTTTCAATGAATAACAATGGTCAATTATTAGTGAAAAGAAAAAAAAATTGGTAATAAACGTACGATATTTATTGTTTAAAATAGTTTTTTTAATAAAAGATCTAAATATTAGGTTTTTCTTGTTAATGTTATAATTCATTAATACTTTGAAGTTGAAAAAAAACTTATTAATGCAACACTTAATAAAAATTATGATACAACCTCAAAATCCAATATAATTATAATAACTATCCTAAATACAAAAATGAACCTCTGTTTAACTAAAATTTTTGTGGAAGAGCTGATGTTATAATTTATAAAATATTAATATGTATATTTTAGTATAATATTATAGAGGATTTATTTTTTAATCAAAGTATTATAGAGGATTTATATATGTATTAGTTTTAAATAATTATATTTTAAATGACATGATATTAATATCTACCATGAAATGTTTAATATTATCAAATAATAACCTTCCAACAATAATTGTTATTATTCAATACAACTTCAATATAATTAAAAAAGAAAAAAATATAAAACTTAAGAATTTATTACTTACCTGCACGTGTCAAAACCACACAACTTACTCTCTCTCTCTCTCTCTCTCTCTCTCTCTCTCTCTCTCTCTCTATATATATATATATATATATATATATATATATATATATATATATATATATATATATATTCTTACGAGTTCGAGTGAGCCTTCTCCTTTAAGTAAGCCCCAACTTTAGGTGAGCACTTTTAATATCAGCCATTTTATTTTGATTAAATGGTTGAGATTAAAAGAGGAAATTTTGATTAAAAAAAAAGAAAGACAAAAAAAGGTGGAAGGGGTCGAAACCCCGATCCGGCTCCTCCTCGTCCCTCTTCGCTCCCCCTCTTATCTCCTCTTCTATCTCTCGTCTACTGGCCACCTCTCACCGTCGGCTTCCACCTGCCGACTTCTTCCCATCGTCGGCGTCCGTACCTCTCGTGTCCTTTCTCGTTGGTCCATCGTTCTCTACTACTCGCTGCTGCTCTCTCTCTCTCTCTCTCTCTCCCCTGTCCCTCGTCAACATCCATCAAAGTCGCCGGCTGCCCGGACGCAGCCCAATCCAACCCCTTCCAGCCGTCTTCATGTCCCGGTCAACTTCCGTCCTCCCCGCGTCCCTTTGCACCTTCGGAATCCTAAACAAGTAATTGTTAAATTTTTCGATGAATTGCTCTTAGTTTTGATGTTAAACGGAACCTATTTCCCGATTGCTTCTTTGTTGTTAATCTAAGCTTCTATCAATTGTTTCTTTATTGTTGAATGGAACCCTATGTTTTTTTAAGGAATTTTGATTAGTTAATATTTGTGTGAATTTGTCAATTGGAAATTGAGAGATTGGAAACTTGCTCTTTAATGACACTCGAATCAATGGTAGAATAAGAATGGAATTTGTGTGCAATTTGTGCTAGGGGTGAGTTTTTCCAAGCAGGGGAGAAAAACATGTCTTTTACATTCTGTGAATGCACTAACAAGTTCAACAGAGTGAGGAAAAGCCTTACAACCTTGAATGATTGAATGCTCACCATGTGACGTTGAGGTATAGAACTCAACAAGAGCTCGGAGATTGACGAATCGCTATAAATAAATTTTGTGATCTATTGTGCTATTTTCATTACATTGTTCACCAAATCCATTTGAGAAATAACTTCTAGAGCTAGCTCCAAGCGAGTAGACCACACTTACGATATAGAACAAGGAATCATGCCTTTCCATCAAGCGTTTCTCTACAGCTCTTATGTGTTTTAGTTGTGTGTCGCTGATTATTTGAACCACATTTTTATCCCAACTTCTTGGATCAAATTATCATGAAGGAGTTCCATAGCTTCGTGTCTTGCAATACATCCTTTTCTTTTGATAATAAAAGAATTCACATTGAAGTCTTCCCTATTTCAAGGGACAACCAAGTTGCTCACTTCATTAGAATTAGCTAATGTACAACGATCTCGACCCATCAAATTGATTTGTGCATCTTGACTAAATTCAATCCAATCAGCCTGTTCTCCATCGTAATACTGAGTTTCTCAAAAATGGGGTAAGTTTGCTACAAGAAGGTTGCCTCAACAATTGGCTTATGTCCTCAAAATCAGCTAATGTATCCGAATTAGGCTTGCCCTCCTGGAAGATGGACTTCCTGAAAATTGCTTGGGTTTGCTTTTAGCTTCAGCACTAGCCAATATTGTTAATGTACGAAAATTAGGCTTTTTCCGTTATATGCTAATAGTGTGGGATTCAGTCGATATGGGGGTAATGTAGAATTGGCAAATGGTCATAGGGTAGAAATCGAAGCTGAAGCTGCAGCGAAGCATACACCATGCTTAAGGCTAGAAATCAAAAATTGCAGCAATATCATGAAACCGCCATAATTCTTTTTCTTCTCACCTTTTCTCGGTTTAGGATTGGAACTCCCATGATTCTTTTTCTTCTAACATGAAACTATAGCAGCATTCCCTGGTTGCAAGTTGTGAATTGTACTTAAATGTCTTTCAATAGCTAAATTTGAATTCGAGTGTCTATGTATATGAAACGTTGGACGCCTATTAGCTCAATTGGTAGAGCATTTGTATTACACAAAGATGTGGGTTCAAATCACTCAAAGGCTGAAAACAAAACTAGAAACTTGCATAAAAGTTGATCGAACAAATGCGATTGATAACAAGTTCGGTGTAGGATAGAACAAGTGTCGTTGCTAGCAAGACATGCGCGTAAAAGTTAAAGGAAGTTTATTTTTGAGCGAGACAGGACTATGGACACACATAAAATGAAGTTAGAAGGTTATACCATGGAGGAAAGAGTAGTAAAAGTAAGAGTTCCAATTTCACTATAATGAGTTCCTAATTTTCAGCAGAATTTTTTTATTTTTGAGGCATTTTTGCATTTATTGGTATGTAACATTTGATGTAGTTTTTAGTTATATTTTACACATTTTTTGATGGATATGCCATCCAGTTGATCGAACAAGTGCGATTGCTAGCAAGTTCGATCTAGGCCATAAGAAGTCCATTTTGGAGCAGTCAAGACTTAGAAACATGACATGATTCCCATATGCATACAAATCCAAATAAACTTAATAGGTACAAGGAAAATTCAATAACAAAGATTTCAACCTCTTCCATTAATTATCACCAACCAAGGGGAAGTACAAGTCAATTAGAAAGAGCTCAATCTTTTACAAAGATGTTTCAAAAGCCAAGACAACCATGTTCCAAATACAAAATAACAAAAAATGTAAAATGTCTAAGATTCCAAATGCAAAACAACAAAAAAATTACATCAAATGTAAAATGTACACATAAGCATGTTCCCACTTGAAAGTTGCACTTCCACGTTTTGTCCAACATCTTTAAAGCATGTTCCCACTTGAAAATTCCACTTCCACGTATTATCCAACATCTTCCACCTAAAATACAAAAAAAAAAAAATTACAATTAGACCATGACAAAGATAATCCAATTATAAATAATATAAGAAATTTTTACCTTTATTTTTAATCTTATCCATTAAATCAAAATTAAATGGTTGAGATTAAGCCTATGTTTGGATTGGAAGTTAAGGAAGGGGAAGGAAGGGGAGGGGAATAATTCCCTTTATTTCCCTTGTTTGGGATAAAATAGAGGGGGTGAAGGTGGGGGAACCATTCCCCTCCTTTCACCCTTTTTCATTCCCCTCCAAATTGAGGGGGAAAGGAGGGGATAGGAATAAGATAATGAATAAAAGATTATTTTATTTTATTTTGTTTCTTTTTACTATCACATTCTTTTTTCTTATTTCCCTTTAAATTTTTCTTTTTCTTTTATTTTTCTTCTATATATTTTACGGATCGTCATGAAGGTTAATACCTCTTCACTTTTTTTCCTTTAGTTAGTAACTAATCTAATTCATATGTTGCCTACTTGTTTTTGGTCTAAATTATTAGCTTAAGTATCTTTTTGAATTCATAATTATGATGAATAAAGTAGGTGATATATATGTTAATCACCATGAATATACATGTGGACATTAATATCTTTATCGTTCTCCTACTTTTGTTGTTTTATTATATTTTGGGTGCTTATATTATTTAATTAATTTATTTTATTTTACTTTGGGTAATAATTTATTAATAGAAAAATAATTATTAAAAAATAAATTTTTTTAGGTGGAACATTGCTAGGAAAATCAGTTCCTTGTACTAAATTTAAATTTATTATTTTTAATTTAAAATGGTAATAATAATAATAATAATAATAATAATAATAATAATAATAATAATAATAATAATAATAATAATAATAATAATACATGTGGACATTAATATCTTTATCGTTCTCCTACTTTTGTTGTTTTATTATATTTTGGGTGCTTATATTATTTAATTAATTTATTTTATTTTACTTTGGGTAATAATTTATTAATAGAAAAATAATTATTAAAAAAATAAATTTTTTTAGGTGGAACATTGCTAGGAAAATCAGTTCCTTGTACTAAATTTAAATTTATTATTTTTAATTTAAAATGGTAATAATAATAATAATAATAATAATAATAATAATAATAATAATATGTTTTCCTTCCCCTTCCTTTCCCTTTTTAATTTAAATAAGGAAATATTAGTAACCTCCATTCCCTCCATTTTAAATCCAAACAAGTAGAAGGTATCTTCCCTCCCTTCCCTTCCATTTCCCTCCCTTGATTAACCTCCCCTCCCCTGCCCTTCTTATATCCAAACAGAGGGTAAAAGTGCTCACTCTAAAGTTGGGGCTCACTTAAAGGGAGAGCTCACGTTTACATATATATATATATATATATATATATCAAATTCTACATTTGCCTTAATTTTCAAGCTCGGAAGTCATGTCAACCCCACAAATCGGTGTTTATACGCTAGATATTACAAGCAAAATCATAGAATATGGTAATGTCATTTTTGGGTTGGGTCCAGTTAGCTTCAGTTGGGAATAAATTAGGTTAAATTCGAACAAGGTCGTGTTTCAAATCAATGATATTTTCGGTTAAGTCAAGTTTGGGTCGGATTATTTTCAATTTACGTCGGTCTCAAGTTCACTAATGCTTTATCCAATAAATTTGTCTTACATACAATAAATATTGTAAGAAATTTCAAATTGGTTTCAATCAATTTGTGTTTTGATACACTTTAAGATGAACCTTTTTCAATTGTTCTTAAGATAAGGATATGGGTTTTCCGAATTGAGTTTCGAGTTTTGTTCTAATTTACCAAATATTTGAATATTATTTGTGTGGTTACAATACGAAAAAGAAGAGAGATTTACACTTAGAACATATTGTGAATTTATAATTACAGTTAAGTTATAAACAAAAAATAAAAAGACAACTTTGCCCTCTATCTCTCAACCTTTCTCTCATTCCTGATTCAACCTTTCTCTCTCCTCCTCCCCCTCTCTCCCCCTTGTCAGCGCCCCTCTCTCTCAGTCTTTCTCTCTCTTTATATATCTCTTCTACCCCTTCTCTCTCATATATCTCTCTAGAATGTTTTTTAAATAAAAAATAAAAAATATTTTATTTTTAAAATATATTATTTTTCAATAAAATTTTATACATTTTCCTTTAGATAAAAAATTAATTATTTATATTATTAGATAATTTTTAAAAAGTTTTTTAATAAAGAAATAATTTTATATTTTAAATTTTATTCTTGTTATTCATTTTTCTTTATTTTAGTACCATTACACATTTCTCTTATTATAATTATTTTTACACAAAAAAATCTATTTATTTTTATGATCTAATTTTAAGAAAAATTTTAATTTTAATTTATTATTATAAAATTTAAAATTTAAAATTTTATTTTTCTTATTTTATTTAAAATTATTTTGATTAAAAAAATATAAAAAATTTTATTTAAATTCTAAACCTTAATTACTCAACCTGAAATATTAAATTAATAAAATTAAATATAAATAATCATTCTTAATAATATAGAAATTAATCTTGAGATAACATCTTGGTTAACTCACGGATGACTGTTTATGTTAAGGTTTATTAGTTTTATATTTGAAGTTGAGTAATTAAGGTTTAGGATTTAAACAATATTTTCATATTTTTTCAGCTAAAATAATTTTAATTAAAATAAGAAAAATAAAAATAAAAATTTTAAATTTTATAATAAAACTTAAAATTTAAATTTTATTTAAAATTGGATTAAAAAGTAAATATGTTATTTTTTTGTGTGAAAAATAAATTAGTTTATTTATAATAAGAGAAATTCTTAATGGTATTAAAAAGAGTTTTCAATAACAAAAATAAAATTAAAAATATAAAATAATTTTTTATTAAAAACTTAAAAAAGATATCTATAACATAAATAATTAATTTTCTGTCTATGATAATAATAATTAATTTTTTATTTAGTTATATTTAAAAAATAAAAAAATATGTAAGAGAAAAGAGGGAAGGAGCAGGGGGAGAAGAGAGAGAGAGAGAGAAAGGGAGAGGAGAGAGAGGGGGGAAGGGGAGCAGAGAGTAAGAGAAAAGAGGGAAGGAGCAGGGGGAGGAGAGAGAGACAGACAGAGAAAGGGAGAGGAGAGAGAGGGGGAAGGAGGAGCAGAGAGCAAGAGAAAAGAGGGAAGGAGCAGGGGGAGGAGAGAGAGAGAGAGACAGAGAAAGGGAGAGGAGAGAGGGGGGAAGGGGAGTAGAAAACGTAAATAGGGGGTAAGGGAGGGATATAATTGTCTTTCCAATGACTTTAATGTAAAAATTATAATTAAAAATGTAAATTACAAATTGAAAAATCACCTAGTTGTAAATTTTCCTTAAAAAAAAAAAAGGATTGCGGCATATCTAAGAAAAATCCCAGTGAGAGGAAGGGAAACAAAATTTAAAAAAATTAAAAATAGCTTTTTACCACATTTCCACTTCATATTAAATAAATATATAATTATATAATAGTTATAAATTTATTCAATAATGTGATATCTTAAAGTATAGTTAAGTACCATTTAAATAAATTAATTGAAGGTTCATATGAAGATCTAAATCACCCTAGAGAGGGATAGGAATAGCATGATGAAGAAAAATACGAAAATTTAAAATTTATTTGAGAAGAGAATGAGCTCAGAAAGTAACACCGAGTCATTGACTCGGACATAGATTGACAAAAAAATTTACGTGGAAACTCTCATGAGGCAAAAAACCACAGTCATTTCTAATCCAAGTACTAAGTCAAATCCAATATTTGAATCCACAAATACAATGAATTGACTACCTAAATTGCTCCCTTAGTTACAATTCTAATACAAATTTTCCTAGGGACTGAAGTGACCTTATCTCCCCTAGTACTTCCAAATTGAGTTACTTTTTACAGTGTGGGGTTGAGTTAACTTTTACAACTCAATCAAGGGATACACTAGAAAAGTGTTTAAGAAAAGAGTAGAGATTATAAGACTTTTCTTTTACAAGATGTTACAACTCGTAAAGTTGTGATTAAATGAACAAGAGTTGTAAGCTAGAAGAGAGAATATGAGAGTTGAGTTCTTAGTTCCAGCAATCCTGTAAGTCTTCAATCAAGGCTTTTATTTATAGGCAGCGATGAAGAAAAGTGTTGTTCCTTCAACTGGAGCTTCTATGTCGGTTAGTCATTACAACGGATAGTCCGAGTACTCGTAAATAGAAGCGTTGAAGATGTATTCGTCGATCATGTTCTAGCCTCCAAAAGCAGTTCTACCAACTTGCTATATCCGAGAAATAAGATAGAAACAACCGTTTGACTAAAAAACTAGAAGTTATCACAAATGGAAACAAACAGGCTCGACATTGCTATCCGAGTTTGCCCGAAATAACCAGACTTTTACGTTGACTGGCTTTGAACGGTAATGAAGTTGTTGTTTTTACTTTAAATTGAGATTATTCAACTTTAATAACCTGCAAAAACAAATTACAAACGGTACTCAAAGTATAAAAATACTATGATCTAAGGTTAGATAAGGATTAGTCTAAATAAATCATTTAACAACTAAAGTTTTTTAATCTATTAAAATGAAAATTTTCAAGTTCAATATTCAATATGTTCAAATTTCATATATGTTTGAACTCAAAAAATAAATATGAGATAAATATGTTCAAATATTTAACTAAACATATTTCAATGTTTGCCAACGTAATTAAATTTAACTTAATTATTCTGGCCATTTTGAAATTAATACATGCAATTCTCATTCAAAAGATAATTCTCATTCAAAATGTGAATTAAGCCGGTTAAAAATGGATTAAAACTAAGGGTGAGCAAAAATTCCGGGTACCGGTTCCGAACCAGCACTCGTCTCGGACCCGGTTGAACCGGATCTGGGATCGGGTCCAAATTTTAGGACCCGGTTATAACCGGGTTCGAGACCGGGTAGTGAAATCATGGACCCGGTCCCGGTTACCCGGTTTTTTTATATATATATATTAGTTACAATTACAATGTTGCAAATCAAAGCAAATAGTTAAAATATAGGATAATTATTGGCTAAAACTTTAACAAAAAAAAAAAACAGTAAAAATTATAAAAACTAAAACGGTATCTAAAAAACTAAAAAAATAATAATAAAAGGGCAATCGGGTCCGGCCAAAATGACCGGGTATCTGGTCCCACTCACCCCTAATTAAAACTATGATAATATTTAGGCAATGTTTTAGTCCGAGCCATACTAAGTGGGTTAGTTTTCGAACCGAGTGACTCGGTTAGTGCTCGGTTTAATTGACTTAGTCAATTTCTTCTTTACCAAACAGAATTGAGTCCTTAGACTTTTAGAGATAAAAACTTAGATACTAAGTCTTAGGTTAGTCACCTTTTAGTCAATATACATGAAGAATCCAAAGTATGAGCCGAGTGCAAAATGATAAGTGATATTCCTAAGTTTTGGATGAATGACTTGAAATGAAAAATCGGACAAGGGGTTAATTAATACATGAGTATTCATTAATAATAATTCATATATCAACAAAGTACAGCTCACATTATTGAGATATGCTTCTAAAAACATAAAAGTTAAGCATGTTAGGCTTAGAGCAGTTAAATGATGGATGGTCTCCTAGGAAGTTTGTCAAAATTATACGAGCATAATTGACAATTCAAATGTGTGTGCAAGTGTAGATACCTAAAATAGTGTCTCAATTTTTACTTATTTATTTGTAACGGCTCAATGATGAAAACCTAACTTCATTTGTGTGCTTGGAGCAAGATTAGATCGAAATAGAGAAAATTTCATATCCAACCCAAAACAAGTAACCCATCAGCTAAAAATTAGCCCAAGTTAAATCATTTTTCATTTTTATAAACTTACAAAAATAAAAACTCAACCAGTTTCTCCAAATGGAAACTTGACTAGTTTCTCTAAATGGAAACCGGCCCGGGTTCCTAACTAGGAACTAACTCGGGTTCCTTTGCCTAGGTTTCCATGCCGAGCACATTTTTCATGCTCACATCTCAAACCGGTCAAAAACCCGCTTCATGCCTCAAAAGTGAATCGGTTCATGTTTCCTTCCTAGGCTTGAACCGGACTAGGGTAAGATTGGGTTCCAAGCTTAGTCTGTAGGCCTAGGTTCGTATCCGTAGCTTATTTGAAATTTTAGCCCTTTTTTGACCTGTTCAAATGAGCATATTCTTAGTTGATTTTTAGTAGAATCCTTCGCTGCTCTATCCATAGTTTTGGTGGCTACCTAATAGCTTAACCTAAACTAATGATTCTCTATAATTAGAGGTCATTTGTGAGGCATTTCACATGCCTCCTTTATGACTTCATTCATACCCTTGTACTCTCTTATTTCACATCCACATTCTCTAAAAGTCGGGGTTTTTTCTTTAATTTATGCAATTCACATGTTGCATGCTTGATTTAATTGAACACAATTTTTTGCATTTTGTTTTTCAATTAGTAGATGTCGTTTTTAACCAGCGGAATAAGGAGCACCCATTTTCATTTCGTCCCTTCACCCCGATCAATGGATCATTGGTTTGGGCTAACGGAGTCATTTTGAAAAACCATTTTCTAATTAAGTTTGTTTTTATTCCTCTTCGAAATTGTCCCTTTGATATAAACTTGATTCATGAAGTAAAATGTCTTGTTAATTTTCATGTAAAATTGACTTGTGATTCCTTTTTTTCCTCTTCTTTTCTAATATCTACATTTTGGTTTTAGCCAGAAAATGACATTTTTAAACCCAACTTGGAACCAAGGTTTTCTGATCGAGACTACTTTTACGGTCCGGTGATCCTAGATCGGTTCATGCCACAAGAAATCCACGTCGGTTTCCTATAGCAAGTTCCGAGCTGTTCGACATAATAAGCCTTCCAAAAATCTCAATTCTAACTGCCCTCTTTATATTTGCATATCTTGAGAAGTCTTCCTAAAACTTTCGGAAATAAAATGGTTTAAAAAATAACCAGCCAAAAACAAATGCCTTAATTCTTAATAAGCACACTTACTTGAAATCAATATTCGTAGAGGACAGCTCCGGAGGGTCGTGGTCCTCCTAGCAAGGGTTGTGATAAAGGATTGAGTATTAAGATTATTTATGTCAAGAAAACATTTTACGTTTCACCTAGAAATCGAATGAAATAAGTGTTGCACATTTCTAAAAAAGTGTTGCATTAAGCTAATGCAACAGAGCCTGATATAGCGTTTCAAAAACTGTTGCATTAGAATTAATTCAATATGTTACAATGCTAATATAACACTTGTGGAGCATTGCTTTAGGCATCTTATGTAATAATGACTATTTTTCCTTATGTTAATTGCCGAAATTAACTTAGTAACTTCAATAGAAAGATGCCCCCAGTCGGCGTGTGCGACAAATTAGGTGAGAGCCTATTTCATTCATTGTTGGAGCCTTTATGAGTTGCTTGCCCCCAAATAGTAGAGTTCATCTTTTTGCTGACCTGCATTAATTAGCATCTTTGAAGTACAGTCCTTAAAACAAACATATTTTTAGATAAAGTTTTAATGCAAGTAGATTTATAAACAAATTACGACACAAAAATTAAATTACTAGCTAAACCAAGCACATAAAGAATATTTTATATTAAAAAATTGTCATTAAGCTTGATTGATCCCTCTTCGGTAGCAAGCACGGAAACCCGTAAGACAACTTGGAATTTTTCTCAAATCATTTAAATTTTCTAAATTTCCAGTCATATGATTTAAAGTTTTTGTATCGACAACCCATGAAATATGTTCGGTCTTACAAGTCATATCCTTAGAAGAGATTGACATTATTCTAGATTGAGGTATGGAGTCCCATGTGCATTTCCTTGAATTTTTGAACCGCTACTTGTGGCAATTGGCCCTAAATGTCTCGCTTCTACTTCGACTACCACTCATGTTGCCTCTACCGTATCCTATTGATTTTGAGTTACTTGGACGATAACACAACCAATTCAAGTAGCCCACAAGCGTCTGCCTCATGACCCACTTTCATACATTAAGTATTATAAGAAGTATGAAAGGTTATTAATGGCGTACAAGAGGAAGCAGAAATTTGTGTGGTTCAACCACTGACCTGAAAGTGATTTCGGTATAATAGGATGCTATCGTAGATTGTCGGTTGCTCCCTAAGGTTTCCACAACTACTCCACCCACGTGCACTCGTGATTGAAGCGGATGGAGTATGCGGTATAATTGTCCGGAAGAAGAAGAAGAAGAAGAAGAACAGAAGAGATTTTCTATATGTTACAACTGAAGGAAAAAAAACTGATATAAAAGGATAAAATTTTGACTGTTAACTGCAGAAAATCTGGAAGAGAAAGGTGGAGAAAATCATTCATAATGGGTGATAAAATCTCCCCACTAACAGTCAAAGAAAGATATCAACATAAATTAAATTGACGTGGAAAAAACAGAAACTTTCTTTTCCCCAAAAAGAATAATAGAAGCAACCCACGGATTGCGCCATGTGTTTCGCACACATGTGTGGTCAACTAAACCTCCTTAATACAAACCATGATGTTAGCTATTCAAATAATAACAAAGAGCAAGGTTTATATAAGCCCAAGAGCAAGGTTCCAAAAGTTACATGTGGGACAAACAAAGGGGAAAACATTGTCATTATTCCAACAATCCCCCACCAATGGCATGTGAGAAGAAGGAAATGAGATTTCTGGGCAAAGAAAGGATTCAAAACTTAAATGTCAATGTCTTTCGATTGAATTTACACGTAGTAGAATGAGGCAACATCTATATCTAATCAAGTGAACTGATCTTGAACTTGATAGACCCTATATGAGGCCCCCACAATACATATGCATACTCCGTAATAATAAACTCGTGCTATAAAAGCCATGTGTATACCTCGGTTCTTATAAGTTCTTTAGAGAGACATTCCAAGTCTTTCATATAACGCGGTTAAACCTTTACACTTATGTAGGTAGTTCCATTAGCTCTATCTCAACCTAAACTACCATAAAATGCCTATGGAACTATTAAGAGCACAATATTTCCCATCCTCATAGTTATAGGGTGATGAATTCATCAAGCGCTTTCTCATTATCAACACCGAAGTGGGCTATGGATTCATTCAGAGCATACAATAGCTCATCTTTTCACAAGCACCACCAATGTGTCATAGGGATAGAAATGTAGTGTGTATTGAAGTCTTAATATGGTTTTGTTTGACCACTAAAGGGTATCCACCATACTACTTCAATCCACGGGGCTTAAGTCCCACCCCTATCGATGTTTTGAGTACGACTCGCCTTATCGAGTCCTTTAGTACGTGGGTTCGAAATGTTTCTTTTGGATCTCATATACTCTATGGAAATGACACCATGTTTGAGTAATTGTTTTACTGCACCTTGTCTAATGCAAATATGTCTCTATTTCTCGTTATAGACAATGTTGTGTGCTATGCTAATCGCGACATGCGAGTCACAATGTAGGGAGAATGGTGTGTCTTTCCTTTCCCACAATGTCATGTTTGCCAATAGGCTTTTTATCCATTCTACTTCTTGGCCTACCAACTCAAGAGCAATAAATTCAAATTCAATAGCAAAGAGAGTTATACAAGTCATGTCTGGTTACCTTTTATGAAATAACTCTTCCACCTAAAATAAACATATAACTAATAGTAGAACTTACTTTATCACTATCGGATACCTAGTTTTTATCACAAATTCCTTTTAACATATCATGAAATTTATTAAAATGCAAATACCAATTGATAGTACCCCTCAAGTATTTCAATAAACAAAAAAGTACATCTCGAGTGTTCTTGACTAAGTTTGTGCGTGTATCGACTCGGTCTACTAACTGCATAAGTAATGTCGGGACGAGTGTAGTTCATGAGAAACATGAAACTTCCTATAATTTTAGCATACTTAGTCTTTTGTTCTTTTTATGATGTATGCTATGGCCATAGGGAGTTCTCATAGGCATTAACTCGGAGTAATTAAATTTCTTTAAAATATTCTTAATATAATGAGACTAATATAGAGAGAACCTAGTATTGGTTTTTGTGACTTTGATCCCTAGGATCACATCAGTTTCTCCTAGGTTTTTCATTTTGAAGTGAGAAAACAACATTTTCTTAGTCTCATCGACAATAAGCAAGTTAGTATTGAAAATTAACATGTCATCCACATAATGACCTATAATCACACAATCTGATTCAAAAGATTTTGAATACACACAGGAATCGGATGCATTCACAATAAATTAATCCACTTCATTTTAATGTACTATCAAGCTTTTTATACTATTATTTGGGAGCTTGCTTTAGACTATAAAATGATTTTCTTAGCTTACAAACTTTGTTCTCCGACCAGAAATTTCATATCCCACAGGTTGAGATATATAAATATCTTCTTCAAAATAGCCATTTCAAATGGCTATCTTTATATCCATTTGATGCACAACAAGATCATTGATAACAACTATTAAAGTTCTGATGGTGACAATTTTGGTCACTAGGGAATAAGTATAAAAGAAATCAATTCCCTTCTTTTGGTTAAACCTCTAATTACTGACTCGACCTTATATTTGTCTATAGAACCATCATGTCTCAATTTCCTTTTTAAAATCCACTTACTACCGATAAGTTTCAACCCTTGGGTAAACCCACTAGCTCCTATGTTTTTTAGACTCCGATAAATCCAATTCACTTTTAATAGCCTTTTTCAAAAAGTTGACATCCACGGACCTCATAGCCTCTTGGTAAGTTTTGGAATCTTCCTCAATCACGTAAATTGACACTAGTTCATCAGTTAAGGCATCAACATTATAGTTCTCAACTAGATAGTTCTCAACTAGAAAGGAAGTGATGAAATCAGGACGACAATTAAATTCAACTCTACGCCTTTTACTTCTTCCGTGCTCATTAACCGAATCTTTAATAGCGAGAACTAGTGATAGGAAAATTTACTTTTTATGCATAACATCAGTCGCATTCTTTTCAAAGGAAACACATGCTCAAAAATTTTTACTTCTCTAGGTTTAGAAATAGAAAAATCATGTAATGACATAAATCTATATGTAGTATTATTTTGACCATAATCAATAAACACAAAATCAAAGGTCTTAGAACCAATATTAGGTCTTTTGAAGTCGGGTAAAACAACTTTAGCCAAACACCCCCAAGCCTTAAGAAAACTCAGATTTGGGGTATAACTTTTCCACAATTCATATGGAGTCTAGTCTAATTTTTTAAGGGGAACTCTATTGAGAATGTAATAAAACGGCCTCCCCTCACATATTATCGGATAGGCGTGAACTTAAAATCATAACATTCATAATTTCTTTAAGGGTTCTGTTTTTCCGTTTAGCAACCCCATTCTATTGGGGAGTATAAGGGGCACTAACCTCATCAAATATTATATTTTTTACACAAAAATATGCAAGAGTATTAGTTCCATATTGATTACCTCTATTAGATCTAAGCCTTTTGATCTTTTGATCTAGTTGGTTTTCTACTTACGCTTTATACCTCAAGAATATTTATTCAACCTCAAATTTAGTTTTAAGGAGGTATAGTTTAGTGAATCTAGAAAATTCATCTACAAAGGTAATGTAATATCTATTTCCACCTTTACCAGTAATCTTATTGAAGTTTGAATGAATTAATTCTAACCATCCAGGTATGTCTACTAGTCACGGGTGTAAAACGAGTTTTAGCATATTTTGCTTCAACACATACAAGACATTTCGATATATTGTCAATATTAATAGATGGAACTAAATGCATATTTTGAAGTCTCTTTAAAAAGTAAAATTAATTAGTTCAAGTCTACCATGTAATAAATCCATAGACTCAACAATATAAGCGGAACCAAAAGCATTTCTATTATTAATTTCGGAGACAACATTTAGAACAAATAAACCCCATTTTGACCCACCATTCACATTTTCCTTCCCAACAAAGTCTCTATTACGAGATATGATAACTACCCCTCCATCTAAAAGAACTTTAAGGCAAACTAGATTAAGAAGACCACCGGAAACTAAGTTTATACGAAGGCAAGGGACAAACAACACATTAGTTAAACACAACATCTTATCATAAGTAAAACTAAGAACAACTTTCCCTTTACCCAACACTCTAGTTGATGTTGAGTTTCCCATGAAGACATGTTCTTTATCGAAACATCTTCAAAGTCATGCATCAAATCCTTGTTGGCGTAGGAATGCCTTGAAGCTCCAGAATCATGAATCCACAAAGTCGGTTCCGCAACCAAATTCGCTTCCACTGTTACTCGCACAAATTATCTCGTTGTCTTCCGCAAGATTTGCTTGTGCAACAGCTTGTCCTGTAGGTTTTGTAACTCCTTGTCTAGCGAGGCTTATGGTTTGGTCCTTTGCGAAGGTTGCATTGATAAACTTTGTGTCTTGGCTTACCACAAATATAGCACAACACTTTCTGTTTTTGGATTTTATTGTTGAATTTGTTTACCTGGTGTTGATGCTTGAGATTACTTTTCCTTTGATTGTACTTCCCTTTGCCTTTGAACATGTCTTTGTTTGTTTGCACAATAGATTTAACTAGGCTAATTTTGGAAGAATTTAAAGAGAGGGAATCCATTTTATCTTTGAGACGATTAGCCTTTTCTATCCTTATGTGGCCGATTAGTTCCTGCAGGTTCAAGTCTTTTTCTTGTGCTTCAGTTGGTTCCAATAGTCACTCCAGGATGGTGGAAAATTTTTAGTCATCACATTCACTTAGAGAATGTCACACATCCGCATACCTTCATTCAGGACTTTAGCACGACATGAACGTGCTCCATGATTGGTTTGTCGTCCACAAATCTGGAATTTAAGCCATTCGAGTAACCACGTATTAATTTTTGCCGGTGTCATCCGCACATGCTTTGTCTCCAATTTTTCCCATATGACTTTACCAGATTTATAATCAATAAATAAATCAAATAAATGGTTAGTCATATGGTGAAGTAGATATCCTTGAATTGTTTTATTGTCTTTCTCCAATTTCTTATTAGCAACTTTGTCATCAAGTGTGCTTTTTTCCTTGTCCGATGCAAATTGGACCCAACAGTTGTTTCCGGTACATTGGCGTCATGGATAAAAACAGTAGATAGAACGTAATCTACTTCTAGTTGTTCAAAGAGAATGAGGAGTTTCTGGGCTAACGTTTGTAATTGGTTCTCGTCAAGTGGTTCAATTTTGGAAAGGTTAGGAAGAGCTTTGTGAAAATTGACTGCCATTAATAAGTACAATAGTAAATCACTTTCAGATTGTAAGAAGTATGGAAGGTTATCAATGGCGTAGAAGAGGAAGCGGAAAGCTATGTCGTGGTTTAACTAACTTGAAAGTGATTTTGGCATAATAGAGTGCAATTGTGAATTGTCGGTAACTCCCAAGGTTTCCACAATTGCTCTATCCATGTGTACACCTAAGTGAAAGGAATCGAATATGCAGTATAATTGCCCAAAAGAAGAAGAGGAACGAGAGAAGAGAGTTTCGTGTGTTACAATTGAAGAAAAAAGTTGGTATAAAAGGATAAAATTTTTTACTGTTAACTCGTAGAAAATGGGGAGAGAAAGGTGGGAAAAATCGTTCATAATGGGTGAGAAAATCTCCCCACTAACAATCAAAGAAAGATATCAACAAAAATTAAACTTAAGTGGAAAAAAAAATTGGGTTTTCTCCAAAAAGAATAATACAAGCGGCCCACGGCCTGAACCGGACCGAGTGTGGAGGAGGGGGAGGCAGCGTGCGTACGTGTATGGTGAACCAAACCTTTTCAAACGAAACCATGGTATTAGCTATTCAAATAGCAACAAAGAGGAAGATGTATATAAACCCAAGAATAAGGTTCCAAAAGTTCCATCTGGGACAAGCAAAAGGGAAAACAATGTCATTATTCCAACACGTACAAGTCAAGGTTGTGTCCCTTACTCTGCCTTGTCCCTTTTGCCTAAATTTGCCTAGACCGCAAGTGCCATGAATTCTCCATGGTCATCTTTGACATAAGTCATGGTATTGACTTGTTATTCTTGAACCAGAGTCGAAAAACCATGTTCAACATCGAGAAAGCTTCGGTAGCTAATGGATTCGACCGAGCCATTCCATACAAGCTTTCATCTAGCTCCATGAAGAATTGTTGAACTTGTTTCTCCTCATGGTTTTTGTCGAGTTTTGGCTTAAGCTCACACTTGCATCCACCATAGCTATAAACAGGAATCTAACTCTAGTTCATCAATCCTCAAGGTCATTTCCCATAGTATAAACTTTAGGCATCCCTCCTTGTTTGCAATCCACAAGTTTAACATTTAGCTATTAAATATGAGGTTTGTCCAGATCGACCTTTGATATCTTGATGCAAATCCTTTTTGCATTTTTCATATAAGATACGATTGAGCACAAGCTTGGTTCGATAGTGTTCAATATTCATGAGACAGGCACATATAGCACCATCCTCCACTCCTTTAGGTAAGATTATTGATAAGTAAGCAACATAACCTACTATCCTACGCAAGCATCTATGAATATGGAAACAAGATAATAAATTTGATGGAAGATGTACACATGTGACATATACAGCCTAGCTGCTATAAAAATTTGAAGAAAATATCGTGTTTATGAATGCAATTTGAATGAGACAGATAAGATAATTGAAAAATTTGCATTATTCGAACCCGAGAACTTTAAGCTAAACAATTTATACAAAGTGAAATTTGAATTGAGATTAATAACACATTCTCATGTTTGGCTATGAAATTGAGATATAATAAGACCCGTGACTTGATCTATTTTTCTAAATCAAAAAAGTTGATTTGATAAAACACTAAAAATCTAGTTTAAGAGAAGTAACTCAATGTAGATATTTTTCCAGGAGACCATGATTCATAAAAAAACAAGGAACATATCACATCATTTTACACTCACTAATTTTGAACTATTGAAAATTTTAAAATATTAAATTGGATAAATTTTACCAACGTTGCCCACAATCCACAAGGTCTTAGTGGAAAGATATAGGAATCCAATAATTTTACAACTAGCAACATGTATGGAAATGATGTACTTATTTTTTTTTTTTGGGTGGAAGATAAAGAAATTCAAACCCCCAATTGATTGTGGGATCAACAAATATCAATTTATTGAGAAATAAAGCCATGCAAGTTGTCTTCATGAATAGGCCCGCCCCATGTTGATAATCCTAATTCGTGCCTCCCATTAGGCTGTATTTGCTTGTTACCTTCACCAATACATTCCCCACAATGAGAAATAGAAGTGAGAAAATACAAAGATTGAAAAAAACAGAATATCAAAATCATAATTATAATAAAAAATAAAAGAAGGAAAAGGCAACAAAGGGAATGCATGATTATTATAAAATCACCGAAAGTCATGCAAAAAACAATTTGCCGAAAGGGAATTTAGTATATTCAATTTGGCGACTAAAAGTGACATGGGCCTTATTGCATCACTCAACTTTCCAACTTTGAGAGATGATGATTTACACCTAAACATACTGTCATATCATGTCAAAAAATAAAATAAAATTATGCATTCAGAAAATTATACAAATATTAGTAAAAGATTCCTAATACAATTATTCTAGATTTACTAACAAAATAGATATACAATTTTTATTAGCGTAATTAAATCGAAAATATCACCATCAAAAAAGAGATTTTGATTAAAAAATTAAAATCGACCAATTATATATTCACTTTGTATACTTTTAGTATAATTTTTATTAATCAAAAGAGTGTTCATCATACTTAGAATTTGTTAGCATTAGCAAGTATAATTAGCAGATTGTTGAGATGAATATCACATAATTTAATTTACACTTCTACCTCGATTTGTTTTATTCTTATGTATTTTTTCTTAAAAATATGTTTCAAAATTAAAGTTACTTGACTGTGTAGCATTTTCTACAGGGAATTATTTGTGTTGAACCTAATTAGATTGTGAAACGTATTATTGCTCAAAAATGGTATAAAATCGCCTTGTTGCTGATAAGTTTTCCAAATTAGTTATAAGAATTTTTTTTATTATTATAATTCTTCTTTGAGCAGCATGGTTAATCCTACTAGTGTTTCATTTATATAGACATGGTAAAGTTAACCTAAACCAATCAAATTAAACCAAACAACCTGAAACCAAATCCAAACCGACAATTAAAATAACTCAATCGATTTCATCCCGAAACCCAAAAAAACTTACCCAAAATCGAACCAACCCGATATCTAATTGAGCCGATTCTAACAAGCATGAACAAATCCAAACCCAAACTGATTAAACCCGATCACAAATTATTCAAATATGAATAGAATCACATCTGAGTTTCGTCCATCCCAATTCAAATCTAGTACAGGTTTACATAATTTTTTATGTTTTATTATACTTTTAACTTATTCAATTTTCATAATTTATCCGAAGAAATTTGCACTTAACAGACTACTAGATGCATACTAGTATATCAACTATCATATATCACACAATTATCCAACCAAATATAACAACTCAATACAGATTTTATAGCAAGACATTAATTCAATTTGGATCATATTAAGTGGAATTTGATTAAATTAATTTGGCCTTATTTTATTAAATTTAGTGTCAAATTTTGGTTCAAATATGTTTAATTGATTAGAAGAAATTCGAATGAATTCACTAAGCCTTATCTCTCTTTGTCCCACAATATTATTTTTTAGAATATATATGAATAAGTTTTAGTTGAATTGTACAACGTATCGAAGGAAAAATTCAAATTCGTCCGAATTGACTTAACTATGAGTCAATTTTACCCAATCTAATCTCTTGTAATTTTTCTTATCTAATTGTGTAAAACTAAAGCCTTTATAAGATATTACATATAAATTGATCCGATTGATAATCTAACATGATCCGATGTTTACCCGATCTAAAGTTAATCTGAAATATAATTGAAAAATATTTGAATTAATATTAATCCGACACATACCCAAAATCAACCTGAATGAGTTTCACCCAAAGGTGACGATATCCAAGCTTAACGTAAACAAAACCCGAACCAAATGACTTAATTGTCAGGCTTACATTTCATTTATCAATATTGCTAATGAATTCTCAAATATAATTGTTAATGTCCAATTATTATAACTATTAATAATTTGATAAATATGAAGTTATATAATAAGATAAATTAGATCCATACATGATGTTCCATCCAAAAAAAAAAAAAAAAAAAAGAAAAATCTATACATGACAGTTTTCATTGTGGCTTGAGTCGAGACAATTTATTATGAGCAAAAAGAAAATTATTGAAAAAACTTTTGAGGATATGGTCAAACGCTATGTTTGAGTACAAAAACATTTTGCCTTGTAGTTTGGCGGAAATCATGGGATATCTTGCAACTTTATTTTAGGATTTATCGCTGCAAAAAGAATTGGGTATGCAAAAACGGAAAAGAAAGATGAAGAGGACAAGAACGGATTTTTTGTAAGTTGGTCAAGGTGCCATAGCAGAGCTTCTTTTAACTGATTGCTTCTGATTTTGGATACAGACATGCTTTCGATAAAGTTGTATAGTTTCTCCTTTATCTAAAGTAATCACTTCTACAAAAGAAGATTTGTCATATTTAGTTAATGGCTTTTTAGTTACTTTTGACAAAAAAAAAAAAAAAGGCTTTTTAAGGGATTTTGACTTTTTTACTTATTAAAAAGGTATTTAAGGTGTTTGTTAAGTTTATTTTTTGTAATAATTTATTACGCTTGAGAAGACATTTTCCAAAAAGCTGATTTCATAACTTTTATGATTGACTTTTTGTAAATTAACTTTTTATCTCACGTCTTGTTGAGAAACAACTAATTTTACCAAATATTTTTTTCTAAAAATAGCTAAATGTAAACAACTAATACAAATAACTAATTCAATCAGCCAACAACCAACAATTAACAGCTGATTAACAAACATGTTTGGGTGTTCAGCAAAGAGTTGTTAGTTGTTTGCTCTAGCTATCTATAATTAATTGTTTGCATTAGCTATTTTCATAAAGATGTTTGGTGAAATTAATTGTTTCTGAAATAATTGTTTTACATAATTTATTTACCCCCTTCTTGTTGTTTTAACATTTATTATTGCCACATTTCTAAGTTATACTTAATTTTCATTTATAAATTACATTCAATTTTCTTCTCAAAATGAATTCAAATTTTGATTTTTTTACCTACTATTAATTTCATTATGTTTTCAATATTAATTAAAATTTATATGACACTAGAATATGTAATATTGATTTTTTTTATTTAGAATAATGAGCTCATTAATTGAAGGTCATACGACATCTATAATAAAAATCAAACTCAAACAAATTCATAACTAAAATAACAAATAAATATTTTAATTGAAAAAGAACTAATTGAAACTCTTCTTAACTCTCATCTTCCACTCAATCATTGTTTTATCATACAACCTCTAACGAGAATATCCACAAATCATGTATAACCTTCATGTCGAATAGATTTATTTGTTGTATTAGTCCGAACTTGAAGAATTGATGCTCGTTACATACCGTTGACAATCAATCAACAATTGAGCCACATACAAGCATAATATACTATGAAAAGAAATTGTTAGAATCGCTCCAAAATAAGAGATAATATCACTCATTAAAAGAGGATATGGAAAGATTCTCACAAATAGAGTGAAAATAATTATTCGTAAATAAGATACTAGAGAAAACATTTTAAAAAAAAAGAGATACTATGGCTTATCATTAACAAAGACCAATTCAGGCCCTAAGAAGAGCATGAGTAAAGATTTTCCAGAAAGAATGGGGAGAGAGGTGGAGGAGAAGCACGCTGTGTAGCATTACGTTATGTTCTTATTAATTGCACAACCCAAAGGCGTTATTTACACCAAAAATAAAAAATAGAACAACGCATACAAGTCGAAATTGTACTCAATACGAAATGTCAGCTAACACATTAATCATGTGTATTTAAAGTTCATTGTCTTCATAGTAGACTTGAATGCTTCTAGATTAAATTGATTATCCGTGAATAATCTCCCCACCAAGCACAGAGCAATTTTTTTTATCAACATTCTCCACTTCTGGCTCCTCAAAGTCCAAAACTTCCTCATCCTCTTCCGTTAGCTTCATTTGTTCAAGTTGCGACTCCAATCCTAGCGCCATGAGAAAGGGTCAAAACCAATCAACTACAACAGAAATAATGAGTAAAACAATTGCCCACACCACCCCTACTGACGAGGGGAAAGGAATGCCTACGCAGAGACGGAAACCACTAGCAAAATCCCTATAGAGAGGGCGAAGAACTCCACACACCGCTTGGCACCTAGGGTTCGGGCTAGGGTTTTACTTTCTAATTCTTTTCCCATGCTGATAAGGAGGCTATTTTAAATGAAGGTTCATGGACGTTTGATGGATGTACACTTCTTCTTCAACAACTAGATGGGAGTCAACAACCCTCCGAGATCAAATTTTTCACAACTAGGTTTTGGGTGAAGGTGTATGACTTGCCAATGAAGAAAAAGACCTATGCTTTTGCTGAATTCCTTGCTTCAAAACTGGGAGTTGTCATTGATATGGAGGAGGAGGACCTTTTGACTCCATCCAAATATCTACAGATCAAAATTAATATTAACGTTACCAAACCGTTACGGAGGGAGTTCAAATCAATGTCGATGGAAAACCAAAATGGATTGACCTTAAATACGTTAAATTATCAGATTTTTGTTATATTTGTGGGCACCTCGGACATGTGTATAGGGGTGCAATCTCTATGATGGTAGTACATCTAAAAAGGAACTACCGTATGGAAGTAAATTAAGAGGCTCCCTATAAAGAGGAACCGTTGAGGTAATGATGATGACTGGCGAGGTTGAGCGAGAGAAGCTACTGGAGCTTCGAGGTGGAGCTAGTGGAAGTAGAGTGCGCTCTAAACTTCAATTTTCCAGTTCGTTGGCTAAGGAAGGGGACAGTAGACTCACACCATCTCAAATATGCAGGGTATTGTTGATATGGTAGTTGATGGAAACGAAGGAGGTGAGGCTATAAAGAGGAAAAGTGTTGATGTTCGAAAAGGAGGAATGGGTGGAAGAAAGGTGAGGGTATTTGGTGATCACCGATGAAGCGGAAGTCGTTGAACAACCCCGCAAGGGACAATGAGTCTCATATGCATCAATTGCTCGGGGACTTGGCAACCCTCGAGCGAGGAGGAGATCTACGCAATTTCCTATGTAGAACTAAGCCAATGGAGGTCTTTTTATCGGAGACCAAGCGTAGTGCGACATAAATGAAACTATTTGTTGATAAATATTTATCTAACCCAAATACAAAATATTCGGGCTATTTGTTGATTTTTATGGTCGTTCTAGTGGCCTTGCTCTTCTTTGAAAGGATGGAGTTATGGTGTCTCTGTTGTCTTAATCGATACATCACATGGATGTTTCCCTTATGTTGGTCGCGGATGGTGTGCTTGTGGAGGTTTACTAGCCTTTATGGCTAGCCGAAATCTCACCGAAGATTAATACTTGTAATCTTCTACTTGATATCTTCTCGAGTCAACTCTACCTTGGTTGGCTGGAGGATATTATAATGAAATTTTCTTCAATCTTGAAAAGAAAAGGGGCCCTCTAAAAATCAATTCCTTCTTGACAAATTCAACGAAACCTTTGCTGCTTGTGGTTTACACGATTTGGGCTTTAATGGTTATGAGTTCACGTGGGACAATAGACGGAATGGTGATAGAAGTGTAGAGGAACGCCTCGATTGTTTTTGTGCAACTGCAGATTAGATTGGTCTTTTTCCTAGTTACCTCGTTGATCATCTTAATGACAAATTGTTGGATCACTTGCCAATCTTAGTTAACTTAACAGGGAATTCAAAACCGTTCAAACTATAGAAGCACGAAATAGGTTTGAAATTATGTGGGTCTGCGGATGACGAGTGTGAACAAGTGATCAAAAACTTTTGAGCGTTAGGGGATGGAGTTGATGTTGTGTCTTCGTGTGTGGGAAAACGGCAAGATACATGTCCTCTCTACTCAAATGGAATGCTGAGGAGTTTGGTCATATACGGAAGAAGATTCAGAATTGTGTGACTGGGCTAGCTATGGCCGGCGATCGGATGGAAAGGCGTAGACTTCAAGATGAACTCATTGACTGGCGATGGAAGGAAGAGATTTTATGGTGGCGGTGGGCAAGAGTGGATTTCCTTAAGTATGGGGATAAGAACTCAGCTTGGTTACATACCCGAGCGAATATGAGAAGGTCAACTAACTTCATTTATGAGTTAAAAGGAGAGGATTGGACCATGTACACGCGTGTGGATGACCTTGAGCATATTGCGGTTAGCTTCTTCGGGGACTTGTTTTCCTCTTCAGCCCCTTCGAATATTGAGTAGGTGACTAGCCATATTCCTTGTAAAGTTACAAATGCTATGAATGATTGGCTCACTCGCCCATACATTGTAGAAGAGGTTACTACGACCCTTAATTAAATGCACCTCGGAAAAGCCCTGGGCCGAACGGGATGAACCCTTTCTTCTACCAACGCTTTTGGTCAGTCATAGGAAGTGACGTTTCTAATGCTGTCATTGCTTTGCTTAATGGTGCTCCAATGCCGAGAGGGTTGAACTGCACCCATGTGGTTTTAATTCGAAAAACACAAACCGGTTGCCATTAATGACTACCGTCCTATTAGTTTATGTAATGTTGTGTATAAGATTTTTACGAAGGTTATCACTAACAGGCTCAAAGTAATTCTTCCCAATATTATTTCGATGCCTAGAATGCGTTTACTCCGGGGAGGTTAATTACGGACAACACCCTTGTAGCTTTTGAGGTCTTTCATTCCATGCACTATCATTCAGGTGTCAATGGTTCCATGGCTATTAAGTTGGACATGGTTAAAGCTTATGATCGAATTGAGTGGAGTTATTTGCGAAAAGTGATGCTCAAGTTAGGGTTTGCACCGAGATGGGTGGACTTGGTTATGGGCTGTGTTTCTTCAACCTCCATGTCTTTCATTATCAATGGAGAAGCAAGAGGATTCATTAGACCTTCGAGAGGTCTTCGTCAAGGTGATCCTATTTCGCCTTACCTCTTCTTATTCTGCACTCGAAGGTTTATCTTACCTTTTTAGTGATGCTGCCCGTGAAGGAAGATTATGTGGACATAAAATCTGCCCCGAGGCACCGATTATCTCCCATCTGTTGTTTGCTGACGACACAATTATTTTTGTAAAGTCTGTCGTCCCTCAAGATAAATTGGTAAGGGAAATTCTGCAGTTCTATGAGCGGGCTTCTAGGCAAAAGGTTAACTATGATAAGATTGATGTTGCATTCAGCCTAGGAACCTCTCGTCAAGTTCAGGACAACATTGTTATTTCACTGGATATTAGAGAGGTGTTATCTCACGATAAATATCTTGGGCTTCCTACAAAGGTGGGGTGATCGAAAAGAAAACCGTTCCTTTTGTTAAAGACAGGGTCACTAAGAGGCTTAATAGTTGGATAGGAAGACAACTTTCTTGGGCTGGTAGAAAAGTGCTAGTAAAAGCGGTGGCTCAAGCTATCCCTACTTGCACTATGAGTATATTCAAGTTTCCAATCAAAAGTTTTTATTCGATTCTAGAATCAAATTCGAAAGAGTTGTGTGACAAAATTCAGTCCAATATCAATAAGTTTTGGTAGGGGAATGCATCGATGGAGTCTCGTAAAATTCATCTAATTGGCAAAGCTCATCTCTCGTTCGGGAAATTGGAATGAGGGCTTGGTTTTAAGTACCTAGACACGTTCAATCAGGCTCTTCTAGCCCGACAACTTTGGCGTATCATGCATAATGAGGGATCTCCGATTTGGCAAAGGATAATGGAAGCTTAATATGTTAAGGGAAGTTTTCTTGCCGGTGGATATGGAAGTCATCAAAGCTATCCCTTCTTGTGATAATTGGTCTCTTGATGTACGCGTTCGGCATGGTTCGGTCACGGGATAGTTGATCGTGAAGCAAGCATATAATTCATTTACAATTCCAGGCGACGCCGATTGCGGAAGGGAGCGAGAGGGAAACTGAATGAGGGCTTGCGAGCCATCCGGGGACTTCACGTTCCTCCCCGTATAAAGCTCTTTGTACGGAGAAGCTCTGTTGGAGCCTTACCTTCTGCAGGAAGACTAGGCTCTCGGGTTCCCAACTTTTCTATGAACTGTGGGGTTTGTGGCTCGATGGAGGAAATAGATATTCATGTGTTGGTAGAATATCCCTTAGCCCAAGTGATTTGGAGTAAATGCGAGTTCTATGAATGGGTGCTAGGGCGGCAGCTTGCTACGGTTTGGGACCTTGTTTTCTTAGCTAAAGATCATCTTGATGTGGAAAAATGGGCTGAATTTGTTGTGGTGATCCGGGGAATTTGGAATGCTAGGAACCGTTGTTTCTTTGGCCAACTTGAGAATGATGTGGTTCAATTGAGCAATAAGGCTGTGAAGTTTATTACAACTTATAGAGCAGATGAAGATAGATTGAGTAAGTGAGGTACGAATTTGTCAAGTTCCTGGACCCCTCCCCAAGTGGGGATTCTGAAAATAAACTTTGATGCCGGTTTGATCGAGGATTAGGGGCATGGTTGGGGCTCAATCATCAAAGACAATGACGGCTCGGTGGTGGGAGCTGTTGTGGCTCAAGGAATGACGCAGGTAGCCCTAAAGTGCGAAGAGGCCGGAGCATGTATTTTTGCAATCGACAAGCGATTAGCCGGGATTCAAGCAAGTAATTATCGAGGGTGATTGTTTGATGTTGATTTCCAGTGCTTCGGATGAAGGACATCATCTTGTCAAAACTTGGTCTTTTTATTGCTCAAATCCTTTCTCTCTGTGTGTTTTTTCGATTATGTTTCTTTTCGGTTTGTTCGAAGGGGGTAACAAAGTTGCACATCACCTTACTCATCTTCAACCCTATGATCCGACTCCTCGGATTTGGTTGAAAGATTGCCCAGATTTTGTTCATAATCTAGCTTCTAAGGACTTTTGTATTATTCCAAAGATTGAATATTATTTAACTCGTCCCATTGCCTATCAAAAAAAAAGAAAGTTCATTGTCCAAATAAGGGAAACATACCAAATAGTCCAAAACACAAGTATTGAACACCAAAAATTATATTACACAACAAGATTTAAAATAAACACGAGTTACAAACATTATTTTACGCCATTCTACATCATCTAGCTATTACCAAACTCATAGAAATGTTATCACATATAGTTGACATCTCCCGAACTCTTGCACCTTCATTGTTCTTGCCTAAGGAATTGTTTACAACATCCGGAAGTGAACAAGGGGTATAAATTTGGAATTTCATCTACTATTCTGAAAGTTGGATCTCAAACTGTACCTCTTCTTATATAATTTGTGTAATGCAAAGGTGTCTAATAGTGAGGCATAGTACGAAATATTTTTCATCGAGCCTTCAAAAATCAAAAGCCCTCTCAATATAGCTTCTTAAAGAAGAATGCGTCTCATTGAAGATTTCCTTTCCCACGAAAACTTCCTTTGATAATACCTTGTCTTTGAATATGGTGTTAAAATTCGTTGCCACTCTCAATAATTTTTATCCACCAAGTAATTTTTACCTAAATATATATTGAAAATTCAGGTAAAATACAAAAACATTAAATTTTACCTAGTGGTGTTCCGAAATTTGAGCCTTGGGCTACACATACTGGATATTAAGATGCGTGCATCATAAGTTGATCCTTCCCATTTAGTTAATACATTAAAAAAATTCGCATATTGCTAACAGATTAACATTTGGTATCCCTTTGCTCCCTTATAACGCATTTGATCCTCCTCAATAACAGTCACAACAACATGTGTGTTCTATCTAAAGCTCACATGCAATCTTAAGAAAACATGACAATAAAATAAATATTACATATTTATCTTACCGCATAATAGAGATGAATGTATAAAATAATTTTGCCTTGAAACGAAGCATATATATAGATTATCATTTGTAATCTGTAATGGGATGTCCTTGAATTCAGGAGCCCGTGGCTTCAACATATCTTTTACTATATATGCAGTATTTACAGACAAAAGTATTCGGTTATTGGGGGATTGACAGGACCAAAAATTCTTTCACAAAATAATCCATCTTTTTCTGCATCTAAAACTTCTCCAAAAACTCTACTAGCAATTTCATCAAAATGTTGAAAATGTTTTTGGACATTTCTATTCAAGGCGACTAAGGGTATACAATAACAATCCCAATTTGTCCAAAATTGATATCTTACATGAGGCTTGTAATCCATACTTGTTCACTAAATCCAAACATAATTGACGAAATTGTAATTTAGTTTAAGAGCCTAAGAAGGGACTGGGGATGGAGAAGCAGAATAAGAGATCTCTCAATAAGGGCACTGGCAAAAATTCTTATGTTTCACAAAAGATAGATTCTTAGTCCTAATACGAACAATTATCTCAAGACAGAGGGTTGTTTCAATAATTTCAGGATTATTTATGCTCATTTATTGAAAGTTTGATATAACTTAACCAAGGAGGAAAATATTTTCCTAGGAAATTATTTTCCATGGGAAAATGATTTCAATCATTTTCCACCCATATTTTCCTTTGTTTGGTAAAAAATTATTTTCCTTTGTTTGGTAGGAAGAAATATAATTTATTTTCAAGGAAAATAAACTCTAACCCTAAACCCTAAAACAAATTAGCCTAAACAAGTAGCCGCACGGCCGTTCAGGGGTCGCACGAGGTACCGTGTAGGTTTCTGCGGCGGATACGCACGGCCGTGCATGTCACGTATGGGGTACCGTGCGAAAACTCTGAACTCTCTGGACGATGCGCACGGTCGTGCGGCTTCGCACGGGTACCGTGCACGATTTCAATTTCAGTAACTTCTCGCACGGCCGTGCGAAACGCACACAGGGTGCCGTGTGAAAACTTTGAACTCTCTGGAATGTTAATTTTCCTCCCGGAGATTGGCGACGTCGTCCACGACGATGAGGTCGGAATTGAGGTAGATGACGCGGCTGACGGAGGGAGGGAGGAGATCGGCGAGGTAGATGCTCGGCGTAGTTGAGCGGCTGGTCGAGGCGCGGCGGATGGAGGTAGAGATCTTGCCGCGGACCAGGGAGGGGTTGAAGTGGTGGAGAGACATTGAGAGGTAAGGGAAGGTGGAGGTGATCGTGTGGCGTAGGTCGCGGTGGGTCGGGAAGTGGAAGGCGATATTCTTCGGGCAGAGTCGCGTGGCGGAGGACGGAGAATACCGCCGCGATTGAGCCGCGGAGGTAGGTAGCGTCAAGAGTCATTGCGATGTGGATGGTGTATTCCGGAGTGCCGGCGGTGGCGCATTCCTCACCATTACGGACGCCGGCGCCTCCCGGAATGCCGGGAGCTCAGCGGCGATGGCGAGGGTGGAGGGAAGGGTGAGGAGGGTGAGGATAATGGTGAGGAGGGTGAGGATATGAGAGAGGAAAAAGAGAGGAAGTGGGAGTGGGAGTGGGAGTGGCATTTGGGGGAGCTTGTAAGAGAGCGAGGAGGAGAGAGAGAGAATAATATTGGAAAATTAATTTCCTCCCAAAAAGTTAAGAATTTATTTTCTGCTAAGTGAGGGAAAACATTTTACTTCAGAAATTTTTTTCCAAATTTTTAGTTACCAAACACCAGAAAATAGAATGTTAATTTTCCAAGAAAATATTTTCCTTCCAAACAAACACACCCTAAATTCATAAATTTTATGCACAAGCATAATTAACTTCTAATCTCCTTTTTAAAAACTTGTTATTCTACTACTAGATTACCCGAGTAGACTTTAAGCATTTTATGTTACTTTTCAAGTTTTGCATTTACACTATCAAGGCTTTAGATGACCTCTTTTATTTTATTTTTAAAAAAGATTATTATCACTTTCTTTCATAGAGTGCTGAGCAGTCAGGGTCGCTAATATTTAATTCGGTGATGTTATGTTATTTATTTGTGTTTTTTAATTATTATTCATATCAGTCCGTCAGGGATTTGGATCACTTATGTAGTTATTGAGATCAACTTCATGGGGCCCTGTTGATGATGTTCTCTTATTATATTGCTATATAAGCATTGTTTCTTCTAACGGGATCTCCAAAGGATGGTAGAAATATTTTTCAGTGCTTTTCTAAAATAATCTGCTTCTTTTTCATGGTTGTCTGGAGCAACATTCCATTTTGTTCAAAAATAGCACCAAGAAATATTTTCGAACTGTGCAAAATCTTGGGCAGATCTGCATATATTTAACTCTTTGATACCCCTTTTTAATAAAATCACAAATATTAAAGTGATAAAATTTGACACTCTCTTGCATTTCATTTTCAAATAGACATCATACTAAATTACTATGCTTGCAAGAAAAAAAATACTTAATACTTTCATAATATTTGTCTATAAAATCTTTTCGGACTCGAATTTTATAAATAAATAATATTTGTGTTAAAAAGAGTTATATTTCCTTCATTTCAAATCACATGTCACTTTAATAGGATGGGAGACAATCAAGATTAATTAAAAATTAAATTAGTTAAAAGGTGAATTGTCTAATATGCTGTCACTTTTTCTCTTTGTCATTTTCTAGTAAATAATTAATGAGGACAAATTAATAAATTAGTAATTAATATGTTATTGAAAATATAAAATGACAAATATTATAAAACGATAAAAATTAGTTAAAGTAATGAAGTATTGTGAAATAGAGAGAGAGTATCTCATATGCTGAAAATAGCTGATTTTTAGTTGATAGAGAATTAAACAAAGGATGCATATCCGTGATGGTTGGTATGCATTTATATGTAGATGCTTTAATCGAAATCTAAGGTTGTAGTGGTTACTTTGGTTTCTCAACTCTCATCCAAGAGGACACGTACACTTTTGGTGGGGAAGTTGAAGCACATAGTGTGCATGTCACGGTAGTAATTAACCTTATCAGTGATTATTTAAAAAAAAAAAAAACAAACAAAGAAAACCGCACCCCCACAGCCCAAAACAACGACAGAGTTCGTTGGTCACAAGCACCACCACCTCCTCTATATATACTTATCTTTGCGTCACTACAGAGCCAAAGAATTCAGTACCAATCTCAATCTCAAAAGTATCAACACAAAATGTGTCATCTCAAAATCATAGCCTTTTCCCTAGCGATCTTCGTGCTTCTGTTTACTTCTTTAGCTGACGGCAGTGGCGGTCAGGGAGACGAAGGTGGAATAGATGCATCTCCGAACACCGCTGGGACCCCGACCGGCTCTACTGGGTCCGGTCATGGGCCGAACTGGGACTATGGCTGGGGTTGGGGTGCTGGGCCAAAGAGTGGTTTCGGTTATGGATACGGATCAGGCCATACACCTACTGGGTTTGCTAGGGGATTTGGGTTCGGATATGGGTCTGGATCAGGGTCAGGCTCTGGTTGGGGGTATGGCTCGGGAGGTGGTGCCACCGGATACGGCTATGGGGCTGGCGGATCTCATGGCAGCAGTGGTGGCGGAGTTGGAACTCCATCATCGACAACTAACTCCGGTGATAAGAGAAACCACGGCTAGCTGGCCTACACAACTATAGCTTAATGCTTTCCTAGGAATATTAGTAATTAATAATATGTCTAATAGAGAGAGAGAGACTATCACTAATTCGATTAGCACTTTTAATTCAGCTTTTTCTAAACTTTGCATGCATGTGTAGTGTGAATGTGATATATGATAATAATGCTTCGATGCACTATTAGACTTGTGGATGTACTGCTTAATTAAATTACATATATTACTAACAAAGTATTAGTTGACGTGTTAGTTAAAGGTGGTAGCAGGTTTATCATGATAAGAGGAGGATACAAGTTTTAATTTTGAGAAGCGCATTTATTGAGTGAGCTCTTATGTTAAACACTAGTAATGCGAAAAGATTAAATCTTTAAGCGAACCGAAAAATTTAAATTATAGGGATGATATGCTACATATATAGTATTGTTTGTTGCTAATGAATTTATGGTAATAGCTATGCTTAATGTCATAGCGTATTCTCTCTCTCTCACGCACACACATTTCCATGCACCTGCAAGGAGTTAGAAACAAATGTTGTCAATTGTCAAAATTGAAAGCTCAAAAATTCTAAATGCACATGAGATCATTTTATTTTTCTTTTTTTTTTTTTAATCAACATGTGATCATTTTCTAGGTCATAATAATTCCATATTAAATGTTATAACACTAAGATAATGTGAGCCAATACTTTGGCTTCGTTACCAAATATTGACTTGTAGGCATATAGTTTGCTATTATTTAACAACGCAATATCTATATTCAAATTAAAATTCATCTAAATTTTAAAAACACAAATTTTTTGATGAAAAGAAAATATAAACGAAAAGTTCCTACTTGTTTATAGTTTCAGCTTTTATAAGACAAAACTTTATATATATAAATACAAATTATCTTGATATGATTAATTATCATAAAAACTATTTCCTCTATTTCTAAAATGTTAGATTTATAAATAAGTCCCTTATTTTAGAATGCAAATATAAATCTCTTTTTTTTTATCATGCAAATATAAAACTCTGATCTTTTCGCAATTGATTTCTCTTATAAGGCATGTGATCGTAGTTTCACGTTCTTGATAGGCCCTATATATCTCACTAGACGCATTATATTTGATGTATGTCCATCTATTACAATCATTAGGCGTACACTAGATAGGAAAAATGTTAGGTTAGAAAGCGATTTTATCCATTGACAAAATTTGACCTAAAGCATAACTTAATTATTAGGTCTAAATTTAACTATAAAGAAAAATCAAAATCACATATTAACTTTTTCATACTTTCTAAAAATAAAAAATTTTCTGCACATATTTTGAATTTTAAATTTCAATATTATTAGATCTTAATTATGATTCGTAAATTTACAGAAACATATGTAGCATTATTAAGATCAAATTAAACAAAATCTTTCACTAAAAAAATAAAAAACTTTTGGAAAATGTTGGTCTGTAAAATAACATAAAAGATGAAACTGGAGAAACCAATATTCTAAGAAAAGGAAGAGTAAAAGTTAATTGCGGCCAAATAAGAGCATGTGATGTGAATTATTGCTGGAATTCCCAGGTTTTTGAGTTTTGATTTTTTTTTTTTTTTAAAGGTCACGGATTGGAAGATATAGAAAGATATTTTGGCCTCACAGATTGGAAACCAAAGCTAGCATGTGAAATTCTTAGGCACCACCAGCAAAGGTGTGATATTGACCTTTTTCTATGAGTGGGCAAAACACGCTATGATTCTACCCCACAAATTTTAAAATCCATTTTGTTATATTTGTTGTCTCCTTTTCTTGATGTGGAAAGCATTCCTTTAGATTTATTCAACTGTTATCAATCACTATTATCATCCGCAAACGGGTGAGCTTCATTTGGGTTACAACTAGTGTTGCCAAACTTTTGTCCCACTCAAATATTTAATTTTATCTGATTCCAAAAAGATCAGGTACAATCGTTATTTATTTATCCAAATTTCAAATTTAGATATAAGAGTTTTTTCTATTTCTGTTGTCTAAATTCAATTTTGAACCGAATATGCTTGTCTAATATGTCCGACTTGTAAAAAATTGTGTATAGGATAAAATATCTCGTCCGAATTTTAAACATTGACTAATTGATCCGGACCTAAATTTTTGATAGTGTTGGTTACAATCATTCTAAGTATAACAATTTAGTACAATGTCTTGCTAAGGGGTGTCGAATATCAGTTTTATTTTATAAAAAAATTATTTTGTACTTCCTCCGTTTTATTTTAATTGACATTTTGGAGTTATAAGGGAATTTTAAAGAAACACAAATTATATAACAAATTTTATGTTAAAGGATCAAATTACCCCGAGGAGTCGGTGAAAAGGAAAAAAATTGAAAGAAAAAGAATAGTTGATAAGCACAAAATTAATAAATTAATCATTAATATGTCATAGGAATTCTAAAGTAGAAAATATTATAAAATTAAAAAGTTAGTTAAAGAACAATTATTTTAAAACATAAAAATTATATATATATATATATATATATATATATATATATATATATATGGACAATATCCAATGAGAACTAAACGTTTGGTTGCAAACTAAAAACTTTCAATCTCACTTTAAATTATAATCTAAAGGATAAAAATAGGTCACGTCACTTCACACCCATCTTCCCAAATTCAGCCCCTTTCCCTATTCTTTGGCCTGCCCTTCGCTGCACAGACCACTAGGTTTGCACAACAACTTCCACTGCCGGCGACTAGCAATGGACGATGAAGCCAGTGCTAATTTTCTTACTTTTTTTAAGGTTTTGCAGCCGGGAAATTTACTGCTTTGGTGGTTAATCTAGTGGAGGATGATGAGTGGCCTTGCAACGATTTCAATCAAAAACCAAACACGATTTGGCGATGCAATCTGAATCACCGATGAGTTCCGAACACCGATTGTGGTTCCTCTGCAGTCAAGGTCGATGGTGGCGCCACCAGTTCGCGGTGGTTGGTGATGGTAATGCCCAGATCTGTACAGTGAATGGTAGGGGAAAATGGGGGATGGTTGTGAGATGACGTGACAAAATAGCGTCCGTTGGATTGAAAATGGAAGGCTTAGATTAGAAATTCCTAGTTCTTAATTTAACTAGCAGTTCCTAGGGGATATGTTCTTTATATATATATTAAAAGTTAGGTACATATAACATATGATCGAAGGACATTTACGTAACATTAACATATTAAATTAGAAATTAGAAATTAATGTAAGACACTAATGTGGGCGATATGCATTCAATCCATTGAAACTTTTTGTAAAGAATAAATATTAAAATGTAACATCCTAAGATTTTGGCTAAGATGGTTCACTTGCATATGGATGTTTGACTTAAATATGTGATTTACTCAATCGTATAATATTTGGTTGGCATTAATATTTCTAAAAACAATTAAAAGTTTGTGTTTATTGAATCAATTCACATGTATTAAAATTATCGACATTATGTTTAGTAAGTTACCTAATCAAATAAAATTGGTCAAGTCAAAGTCAAAGTCAATTCAAATCAAATACACACTTAGTAATTAAGTAAAATATTAAATATAATCTCCTTGTTATAAATTGCAGATAGAGTTTTCAAACCATGGTTTTGTTTATCCCATAATTTTTTTATATAAATAAAATGCATATGGTTTTAACCCATGGTTGTTTTGAAATAACAAGTATCACAATTTGTTTGATTTGAAATTTCTATAAATATGAGTTGATTTTCCTCCCTAAAAGTATCAAGAAGAAACACAACAAAAATAGAGAGAAAGAAAGGAAGAACTTGGAGGTTTTTTCTTGGTAGATTAAGGAAGGAGTAAAGAAATAATAAAGAAATTCATTTAGCTAAATTAAGGCGAGTAATTCTTATATTTTTTAATTAAAAAAGGTTAGGGGAAGATAATTAAAAATAAATAATACATAAATATAATAGTCTAGACTTAACTAAAGAATTAGAAACTTAATTTCACTACATTAGGAACTCACTCTAATTTGACATTATGATTTGTTTGATTATTTGGATGCTATAATTGAATTATAAAAGTGTATGATTGAAACACATGAGATATATTCTAATTTATATGTATTATTGTGGTTAAAGAGAATAATGATTGTTGAATACAAATGCTAAATTGCAAATTATAAAATATTTTATGTGCTATTTAAATCTCAGTGAATTATTGGATGTATAAAATTATGAAAATTTTATCTGTAACTTATATATATATATATATATATATATATATATTATGTGGCAATTTGCTGTAAATTTTTGTAAATTTTGGATGAGTAGGTTCTGAGTTATGAATTTCTAAGTAAAACTACTCGATTTATGCTAAATATGGATTAGTTATATGTTTGTAATTTGTTAGTTGATCTCGTTGATTAATTATAAAGCATAAAATTAGTATATTAACTAAAAATGGTCTCAGTGCACTTATCAAAATTATTTTGCTAGTGGTAAACCTAATTTCATGCATGTGTGTGACTATTTAGGTTATGACGAACTTGTTCATCTATGATGTGAATGTATGTTTCCTTGAAAGAAATATGATAAAAATACGAATTTAAGATATCTTAAGACTATGTTTAAAATGAGAATAAAGTTAATGTCTCGTATAGGACTATTGTTTATGTATTACATTCTAAAGCTATGGCCATAAAAGTAGTTTGTCTTTGTGTGTTTTAGGTGGCATAGTTAGAGAAGTCGAACTAATTCACTAGGATATGATTTTTGGCTCGTGTGTTATGTGATCTATATAAAACCTTGGTTGAACCTTGTGATGGCTTCGGCCGGCTCACCGGGGTGAGAATTCTATCTCCACAGCTTTGCGATTTTACGCAGCTTACATTCTCTAAAGCAAGTGGATCCCTAGATGGTATGTTGTGATGGTTTCAATCGATATACCAAGATGTGTTTATGACCCTCGTGTTTTGTGATGGTTCCTTGTATTAGTTATGAGTGGATTTCCCTAAGATTAGCAAACTCAATGACATAATTAAGATTCCGATCCATGTGTTGAACTATGACTTAGCGTGATATGATATTTGTAAGATTGTTAATGTTCGTTACATCCATGGTGATGGGAAACCTATGTGAAAATATGTTTATGTGCATATAAGATGTGGTTATTCGGGTTATTAGTCTAACTTAACGGACCTTGCTTTCTTTAGGACTCGAATGACGACTAAGATCCCAAAAGACAAGGTTGGTATATGACAATTGTGGTTAGTCTAGTGAATAAACTAACTGTGAAGTTTGTTTAGGGACTTTAGTGAAAACGAGTTTCGAATTATACTTGGTATGGGACAAATATGACTGAGTTACTCTAATCATCCTTTTTTATAACATAAGTGTGTGTTTTATGAAATATTAAGAGCATTATATATGTGGAATGTACAATCCTACTGGTAAAGTGTGATTGTATTTGTATATCACCTTGCACGTATTGCACATTATGATTTAAGTTATTTGTATTACTTGTTTTTATACTTGTGTGTAAATTAGATAATGTGCAAGGTGTAACATCAAGAAATATACGTTATTCACTGGGATCGGGAGCTCATGACTTCACAATTTTTCAGGTTTTGTAAATTAAAGGGATCAAGGAAGCATCTAAGAAGATTAACGATTAAAGACATTTTGGTGACCCAAGTTAGGAAGACCGTCCATATTTATACTTTAGACTATGTTAGTAAATAATGATGTATTTTGTACGAAATTTTTAAGATTGTTATAGATATAATTAAGTGTGAATATAAGTAGCATTTTTAGAAGTACTTCATCTTACTTTGAGTTAGAACTTTGGAAAAGTTTTCATTGCAATTCGGTATTAAGAGTTTTAAGTGAGGTTAAAAATTTAAGATAACTTGATGGGTGTCCGAGTGGGATGTCCACGACGGTGACGCGTCCGACTACTCCCGATTAGTGCGTTACAAAAAAATAAATATTCAACACAAAAATAAACTAAATATTATTAAGAATATTAAAATATTTGAACATTAAGAATGCACAGTATATTAATTAGAATATTAAAACTATAAAGAAAAATATGCCAACAAATTAATGAGCTAAATCGATTAATATTAGTTTATCATTGCTATCTAAGAAACACTATTGTGTATTATAATTAAAAAATAGATTTAACTTACGTCCTTTTATCGCAAGTGTATAACTCTTGTATAGTATGCAAAATTGGGTAGACTCAATGTATAAACTCCATGTAAGATACTACGCAAGACGATCATAGCTACATGGATTAAATGGAGATTAAATCAATGGGAAATTAATGAACAACTAAACAAGGTGGCCTTTTGACGCATTTTCTCTCACCTCTAACTACCGCCCTTCTCCAAAGTTTCGTTAAGCCATTGTTAATGGTGATTGGAGTTGGTGATGCCCACTGGTAAGGTGTCACCGGCTCCCTTTCCCACTTCTTCCTTTTATCCTTACCTCTTTTTTAGTTGCTAGTATTAGGAAGGTGGTAGACAGATCGTAAAGGCGTTGGCCTGGAGCAAGAAATTAGCATTTGAACTCGCCAAAATAAGCAAATTATCATTTGAAGGTCACCTCAAGTATCTGGTTTGAATTTCTTCTCCATCTGTTTTATTTCTTTGAAGATTGATTTGGGTGTTGCCTCTTAGTTATTGGTGGTGTTTTGGTTTATTTACTTTGATTTGTGCTTTTGGAAGGCGGTTTGATCTATCAAATTCAATGTCAATTTGGATAGTCTGTTTGTGTTAGTTAATTAAGGTATTCGTGTGGCATAGTAATTCTCTTTTGTGCCTTTGTTTTAATTTGATGTTGTAGGACTTGTGTGGATTCGTTATTGAGGATTTGGCATTGAAAATTGACTTCTTACAATAAGTATGGACCCTGGTTTTGAAAAGGTTCTTGAGGACCTATTTGATTGTCAACTTAGAGGGGAATTACATGAAAGTGTTATTAGGAGTCTTGAGCAAATGAAGCATCTTAAAGAAGCAATCTGGAAGGCTCGTTCTCTTAAGGATTTAGGGAACATTCTCTTTAAGACCAAGGAATTTTCCAAGGCAATTCTCATGTATGATAGATAGAGCCTTACAATTTTTATGTGTTGAGAGTCCAATTTGTGCCCAAGATGCGGAACCGATGTACGAGCTAGGAGTTACTCTCAATTTGAATCTAACTACATGTTAGTTAAGACTTAAGGAATTTGACAAAGCGATTGAGAATTGTGATCCGGCAATGAGATTTTATCCTTATAATTAGGCTTAGCAATGGATCGGATGCGGGTCGGATGGAGCCCCATCCGCATCCATCACCCGACTCCATATGTTCCATTTGCTCTACCCGTCATCCATAAAATCGGTCACCCGATCCAATCCACCTGCTTTCCGCGGGTGAAACGGGTGGTAAATAGGTGTAATAAGAGAGTGCTAATATTCAAAATCGAGGCTTTGGCTACTCGTATAAATCACGGACAATATGACGTCGTCGAAGAAAAACGAAGAATCCTCAAATCTACAAGGCCGAAAGAGAAATGAGAGGAGAAACAAAAGGGAAAAAATAAAGGAGAAACCCGGATCTATAGGGAGAAGCTCAATGACAGAGGGATGGTCGACGATGATAGCGACTTACTCCGGTGAGAAGATCCGACGACGAGAGTGGAGAGGAGATTAAAGAAGAAGGGGTGAAGGAGTTTAGCAAGGAGAGAATCAAAAGCGTTTGTAGCTTTGATAAAGGGGGAGGCATGAGGCATAGTGACAGAGGTATGGCTGACGGTGATGGTGAACAACTCCGACGATGACAAGAGAGGAAAAGGTAACAAAGAAGAGGGCGCAAAGGCGGAGATGAAAGAGAAATTGTGGACGAGGAGTTGGGATTGAAGAAGAGGAAATGAAATAATTTAAGGTTTTGGGAAATTTAAAATATATATTATAAATTAACTAGGTGATAAACGAGTGATGGATTGGCGGATGGTGGGTCGGGTGATGGATCGGGTGGAGGATCACCCGTATACGACTCGATCCATCATCCACCCACCCGTACGCGTCACCCATTTAGTTCACCTGGTTTTTCAGATTTTCATCCGTTTATTCAGGTTTGGTAGAGTGGGCCTCTGTTGGATACAGGTGGAATTTCCAGGCCTATATATAATGTCAAAGTAAGATATAGGAAAACCCTAGCTTATATCAACCTAATCATGATAGAGGATGCCGAATGGATCTTGAAATAACTCTTAAATTTGAACCAAAAAAATATTTATTATTAAAGAGCTCAAGAAGATAGAGGATAAGTATGGCTCAAGTTCTAATAATGAAGTTTCCTTTCTACAAAGATTGAGGATAAGGGAAAAAAGGTATTTAACTCCCTTTACATCCAATGCAAGAGTAGTGAAATTAAGAACTGGTCAAATGATATTCACTCTCTACATATAGGTTATGAGATGACAAACTCCAATGATGTTTCCTTGGAAGATTGAACCTAAATTCAAAGTTTTGGGACAAGGTTGAAATTAGCTGGGTGTGAGCATGATGTGGCGAGATGTCATAATGTACCAAGTTAGAATGATCATTCCTTTTAAATGAGAGACATAGATGTTGACAATGACAGCTCAAGCTCATCAAACACACGAAACCTTTAGGGAAGAGTCCCTATTTGGTTGTGGGAGCATGTACCGCTGCCAATTATTGTATTTTTGTTCATGGTGGGAATCAAGATGGTAGGAATAAGGAAGATTTGATCATACTCTCAAATAAACGTCAACCAAGATGCCTCGTCAACATTTCAAGAAGGGACTACGAAAGTTTCATGAATGGTAAGAAAATAGGGTTTATTAGTACATCCAAACTTGAGGTGATGACTATTTTAGTACCTAGAGATGAGAGAAATATTTGCCCGTTGAACCAAACTTATGGAAAAGGGAATGAAATGGTAACTTCTCCCTTTTGCTTGAAAAGGACCAAGTCGACATGGAAGACGATGTGGTTTCAACAGTTACAATACAACCATCAATCCAAATAGATAGATTGAGGAAGAAGAAAGATGAAGTTACTAGTATGCTTATGTTCTCAACCTTGCAACATGGCATGCACTCTAAGGGGAAGAAGAAAGTCACCAAGAAAGTGGTCAAGACGCATAAACACATGTTGTCCTAGGGAGGAACCTATGGCAAGAACCAGTCAAAAGGAAATTGAGTCTTTATCAAGTGCTACTAACCTTTTTTTTTTTTAGTGCAGGGAAGATCGTGAGAAAAAGACAGGAAACAAGGAACGAGCGTAAGAATGTAACATCCACCAAAAGGAAAGTGATGAAGAAAATATTGGGATAAAGCAGAAAACGAGACAACCATTAAGGGAAGATCAAATTATGACAACTTAAAAAAGAATCATTATCGGGAAGGAAAAGACTGGAAGACAATTTGATGAAGTCTTTTCTTCTTATATTAATAATGGACTCTTTAACAGTTTAGACATTGACATAGATATGGTAAGGGAGGAGCATATGTAGCTTAATGCATGCTTCCATTACTAATCCTATCATATTTATCTGTTTATGTTTCCATCTCCTTTGTCATGAAAATCCTAATAATTTATAGCATATTATAAATAACTAGGTATAGATGAATTTAAAATAGAAAGACATATAAAATATTCTAATAATGTAAAATAGGTTATTATAACATTATTATACAATTGATTAAAAAACATTATTATACAAAAATTCAAAGAAAGGTAGCTACTTTTATTTATTTAAATGAAAATGTATCGATTTATATTTTTTAACTGACTATTGATTATCTTCTATCATCACAAATTATATAAAATAATGTAAAAGTGAATAAGTTGTTGTATGATCGACATTTGTCATACTATTTCACTGATTGCTATATCCTTTTTTTAATTTTACTTTTTCCATTCGTTAGCTATGCAATAATTACTACTCATTGAACATTTCATGTTATTATTGTCTTAATTAGTTAGAGGAGTTACATATCAAATTATTTTTTTAATAAAAATTAATGCATAAATTGTGTTTGATATGACTAAGATTGTAAATTTTTTCTATTAGACAATATTAGATTACTTTTTACCCTTTTTTAGTTATAGCTACTGAAATGAGAGTATTCTTTATTGCACTAATTATTATATTCATCTTAATTAATTTGACTAAAATGAGCAATTGATTTCTGTTCAAGTTAATTATGTTTTTCCCTACCTATTGAAAAACAAAAACTGATAAAGTTCCACCTAAAATTTGACTATTTTTGTAAGCTTATTGTCTTACACCTATACTTTTTATGTCAAACAAATTTATAAAAAATAAAAACTCGACAGTCATATACCAAAGAACAACTCAACTCAAAAGTACCATTCGATAGGCCACACACCCAGAGTACAACATAAATATAACAATGTTATCTAATATCCTAAATACCGGTGGTTGGCCTATACTTGTTCAGAACTTTTCTACATGCCGTCAAAACAAATACAACCTAAAAATACATATTACACATATGAAAATAAACTATTTTATATCTAAGGTCCTATATATAAAATAATTAACCACAATATAAATTTAGCACACCGAGAACTCACGAGGTAGGAGAAACTCGAAACCTAGAAGAGAAAGATAAAAAGCATTGCTCAGTAGGGAACTCCTAACCCCCAAACAGGAAAACAGCTTTATACATGTTGCACATATATATAAGTACAATAAATAGATTACCAACCAAGATCATGCAACAATTACAACTTAAAAGCCTGTGATTTTAGAAAAAGTTAGCTTAAGCAAGTATTTTATAATTAAGGTCTGCAACCCAACATTGACAAACAAATTCGTGAATTTGAAAAGCCTTTTTCAATGTTAAATGACATTAAATAATAAAAAGGAAGATGTCTGTTGGGAGCATAAACAATATTTTGCATGTCCTCCAATACTTGTTTTTCCTCGTAAATAATATAATTTTAGTATTTCTATTTGTTTTATTTACTTTTATAGGAAATAAGTCAAACCCGATAACTTGTGGAAAATAGAGTTAAAAGCGATGATAATTTCGGCAAATCAAACTTCAAAAATCTATACTCAACTTGTTGTAGCCTTCATGGACATTAGCAAGCCCATGTGAACCTTTCACTAGAGTTTCGAAGTTAATCACCACACTCGAGGTTCAAGTATTTATAACACTCCAGGACGCAAGACGAACCTCTTGAGGACCTTTCGAAGCAATCAAGAGCCGCCAAAATCACCTTGGACCATTCCCAATGTCGCCCAATGAACGTCAAAGGGAGAAGAGACCAATTAGAGGCCCCATGGCCTGGCCCAGGGCCTTGATGCAACTTGTGGGAGGTCCCACGGTCTGGCCCACAGCTTGTGGGGCAGACTGTGGTGACCATTTTTCTAGTGTTTTTCCTTTTTCTTCCAGAGCCTGACATGGTCAAGCCCGCTTCATTTGACATGATCGTGTCACGGCCCGTGTCAAGTGACAAGGGCCCTGGGTCTCGGTTTCGGTTGTTTTTATGATACTTAAAGTGATTTTGGCAAAAATTTAAGGGGGCTTCTAGAGAGATCCCTCAATTAGGATTTAGGAGTTAGATTTGTTTTATAGTTAGTCAAAATAAAACTTCATTAGAGAGATTAATTAGGTTAAATTAGTGTAGATTTGGATTGAAGATTATGAATGATGGAGCTTTGGAGCTTAAATGGCTAAACTTTCTTCTTCTCTCTCTCTTTATTTCTCGCTTTGTTCTTGTTAATTTTGTTATATTAATGTTAATTTAGTTAATATTTTATTTAGATGTTTTACTTTTTGTTAATGATTTATGTTTATTTGCTTGGTTTTTGCAAGTTAGTTTAGTTTTCCTTCTCCTCTCTGTGTTTGTTCTTTATGTTGCTAGTTTAGACTTTAGCTTAGAATTTCTCATGTTTAGTGAGTAGTTTAGTTGGCTTTGGTTGTGATTAGCGCTTTGGTGGCTAATTAGTCATATATTAGGCTTAGCCAAACCTAATTTACGCCTGCAAATTAGAGTTTTCATTCATGCCTATCAAGTATTCGATGAAATGCTTGAAATAGTTTTCATCTATATTTTTGGGCGATTGACTACCGAAAGGTGATGTTGATTTACTAGTATAAGAGAGTTGAATAGGCAGGACTTTGGCATGAAAATAGCCCGAACCTGAGTTAGGTCCAAGGTTTGCTAACCTTGTGATCTATTTAGGCTAACCCCATAAAAATATGTGGTTATGCCACTTAGACTAGCTCATGACCAATGAAAATAGGATTAGGTGAGTCTTTTCGATGCAACCGACCAACTCGATTTGTTAGTTTAAGTTGGGTAGGTTAGGGCCTCGTTTGGCTAATTAGCTTGTTAATTGACGAAATCACAACCGATCCACCTTTTTAGCTTTCTTTACATTAGTTTTTGCTATTGAACTTTCCCACATATTTGATTTGGGCTGGCTTGAGCCACTCAAATTAGGCTTCGATATTTGAAACCGTACTCCCTATGGTTCGACAACCCAAGTACTCACTCGAGGTCACTTTTATTTGCGAGTTGTAGAAACTACGACTCACAATGTCATATTCTTTCAAATTCAACTTTCTTTTGTAACCAATTTCAGGTGTCTGAAACCAAGTAACTAAATCTCATCGAACGTGTCTGACCTTGAGTGGAATGATACTTTGATTCAGTTCAAACTTCCGAAACTCATACCCTGGAAGGCTAACATGTTACACATGTCTAGGGTTGGCAGAATCCTCGTCAAGATAATATTACGAAAATAACTAATCCACTTTCAAGTAGAATATATAACTCATATCTTTTCAAGTAGGCCTCATAAGATCACAAGCTAGACAACTCGTCACCACCAAATGTACTAAGTGCATCCTAATCTATAAAATTTTAACACAGCTTTTTAACCATAAGCTTGAATAATTTGGAAGATTCTTATAATAAAATATTTTACTTAATTACATAATCACCTCTAGCCCTTGATCAGTGTCCCGCAACAACATAAGAGAATCACATTTTATCAAAAGAATTTTCAAAAGCCTTTCATAATAAACACATCTACAATATGCTTATTATTATAGGCAACTGCAAAAAGACGAAGTTTTGGCATGATTTTTGGTGTGGTAATTTTAAGTTATTGAATTATTATGAAAGCAATCTTCCGAATATTCCTTCCTTGGATGGCACAATTAGTGAATTTATAACTCCGGGTAAAGAGTGGGATCCGGCACATCTCAATGTTTTTCTACAAATTGATATCTTTCAGGCTATTATGACCATCCTCTTGCCACTCATGATATGAATGATACTTGTTTGTTTGGGACTTTTTAACAACGGTAATTTTACGACAAAGTCTGCTACTTGGAATGCACATAAAACTCCTGGTTAGTCGTTCTAGATAGGACTATGCGTGTATTTGAAATTTAGATTTGATGTCTAAATTGAAGATGTTTTTGTGGCAAATTGGTCACAACACATTATCCACACGAGATAACCTCGCTAAAAGAGGGGTTATTGCGACACTTGTTTGTCCGTTGTGCCAAGTTTAAGGTGAATCAATCAATCATCTTTTCTCTCAATGTCCCCGCTTTGTGCTTACCTGGGACAAGGCATTTTGTCACAAGTGGCTGGAGGTGAATATTAGCCATTTACATAATCCATCTCTTAGTGATGTTATCGGTACATTCAAGAGGTTGAATTAACCAACTCGAGTTGTTCGAATAGTTCATCTTTTATGGAGTATGTGGAAAAGTAGGAATGTTGGTGTTTTCAATAATGGTGGCTATAACACCATTGCTACGATTCTACGAGCCAAGACTTCGTGGGCCAAATGGAGATCTCGGTGCGGATTGGATCTCTACTCCAACTCATCTTCTTTTTCTGTTCATCATCTCCCACTTCTTTGAATCGGTGGGTCGGTTGGTACAAGCCACAAGGAGAATGTATAAAAATCAACTTTGATGGAGCAAAATCTTCTTTTTCTACGGCGGGAGGTTTTGTAATCGGAAGATGGGATGACACATTTAATCGAGTCGGGGTGACAAATCTTGGGTTAGCCTCAATATTAATTGCGGAGGCCTTTGCCATGAGAAATGGTGTCAAAGCGACGAGTGCAAGTAGGGTTTCGTTCAATTGTTATGGAAGGAAATAATCAAACTGTTGTTAAAGTGATTAAGGGAGAAATTCAGGTTGGGAAATTCAGACCCTCATCCATGATATCCATTGTTATCTTCGAAGGTGCAACCGTTTCTTGATTCGAGTATACATTCGAGAGAAGGGAATCGATATACGGATTGAGTGGCTAAATTTGATCTTTGTATCTCTTATAATTTAGTTTGGATGTCTATTCCTTCTTCTTTTTTTCTCTTCATTTTAATGGAGGACAACTTAGATAGAACCCTTGCGAGAAGGGCCTACTTGCTTAGTTGTTTTACTTATCCTCTCAAAAAGTAATATTCATTATCAATTCAAAAGGAGTAGAACACAACACTTTTGAATCATTTATTCAATAATAAAATGAATTACTAAACAACTCATATATATTCAAGAAAAGACACATGACTAAGCTTATTTTAAACCATAAGTGATCCTCCTATACATTTATGTAACAAAATATTAGAGAAAGCTAACAACACTCGACTTGGATATTTCTCCTGACTTGGATATTTCTCCTGACGTGGAGACTCTCACATAAATTTAATTAGCTCAAGAATCATAACCACAAGGTTTTTGACCCCTGCTAATGCACGGGTTGTGTTTATAATATTTGTCTAAAAATTATAAGATGTATATTATGTTATTCCTTTTTTTCTTTCTAATATTTAAAAAAGTCAATTGGTTTGATCATAAAAAGTTAATGTAATTTAACAGTTAGTTATATACATCTTGACCATGAAAATAATATAGTTTAATACTTAATGAGTGGGCTTAATGTTTTTAATTTTAAAAATTAATTTTAGTAAGATATAATTTTTAAAAAATAACATTCTAGTTAAAAAGAATTTGTTACTAATAGTATAAAATTTCACATTATTAGATTATATTATATAATAATTATATAATAACACTATTATATTACTATTATATAATAACTTATAATTTTAATTTATTTCACATGAGTTGAATAATATCAACTTATTAATTTTCTAATATTTATATTTTTAATAGCAATTTATGAGGCAACGTCAAAACCCCATATTCATCTTTGATAATAGAATATTATAAAATGTGTTATATATATTTTTTCTCTAGATTCATATTGCATGTACTAATTTTTTTAAAAATACGATGAATAATCTTAATGTAAAATTTATAAAACTTCTTAAAAGACAAAAGATGTGATACTTGATAAAGATAATGATCGATCAGCCGACATTAATAGAGTTGTAGTATCGATGTTTCTTTGCTTGATCTATTGATATTAATGTGTGATTTGATATGTTGTTGATTCATGATGATGATGATGACGATAATAAAAAGGATATACTAATATAGGCTTGAGCTTTTCGACCTCTAATTATTATATTTATATAAAGGAATATTTTAAATTAATAATTACAACAAATTTTGCATAAGAATACAATGAATTATTTCAAAAAGGAGATTTTTTAATTATTAACTATAAAGAAGAAATATCGATATACTAAGTACAAATAATAAGATACTTTAACGAGTATTTTACTAATTAGTTATTTTCTTGCTGATGAATAAGCTGTACCTTAATATTATCAAATTAAAAAAGAAAAGAAAAATATCTACTTCAATGCAAAAATCAATCGTAAAACCCATAAATATATATAAAAAATAATAACTAATAATCTAATGCATCTTTTGAATCCAACGTCAAAACCTATATACAGTGGCGGAACCACCGTGGGGTCAACTGACCCCCTCCAAAACTAAATAAAACTTTTATGTTGAGAAAAAATTAGTAAAAGCAAGCTGCTAAGTTGGTAAGGCTTGTGTAATTTGAGCAAGAGGTCTTGTGTTCGACTCCTGCTATTGGCAACTTTTTTTTCTTCAAAATTCAATCCCTCCTTGCTTTTAATTTTATTTCCCTTCGACTGCTCTGCTCCCTCTACATACCCTCTGCTGCTCCTACTCTGCCCGAGCCCGACTGGTCTGCTCCCTCCCCCACCACCACGGCCGGTCGCCGCCAGCGCAGCCTCACGCCGCCCACCGCAGCCCATGCCCAGCCCGACTTGCCCCCGCGAGTCGTACTCTCTCTCTCTCTCTCTCTCTCTCTCCCAGCCCACTACACCACGCACACGGCGACACGACTGTTGGTCGCCGGCGCCGACCCCAAACAAGTCGCCCGGCACTTCCCGGTTTGGTCGTCTCTCCTCTCCCGCACTGAAGTCTCTTGCTCTCTCCATATCCGTAAGTTCTAAGCTCTACAATTTTTTATTCTATATCAATTTAAGATTTAATTTGTACAATATTAGGTTTAATTTCTTTGATTCTATTCTTAATTTATGTGATTTTATTGATTTTTCAATTTCACTTCATTCATTGTTCGAGACAAATTTTATGGTATAAGATTAATTTTTGTTGATAAATTCGTATTGTAGATCAAAATGTTTAGATATTTCAAAAAGATAGTAATAGAACCCTCCATTTTTTAAGTTCTAAATCTGAAAATTTACTATCGAACGAAGAAGACGATGCAAATACAAATCCTTCTCCTACAACTTGTGATGCAAATGCCAATCCCTCCCCTACAACGTGTGATGTAAATGATACTCGTTATTACTTACTTTGAGAATGATTTGTTTAAAATTATATCTAATAATGATATCATGGAGCGCTTTCAAAATATGAGAACTCGTCGAACACAATTGTATTAGATGTAATGTTATCGTTATGTAATATTAATTTTAAAAATAGATGTTAACTTTTCTATTGTATACACGATTATTTCATTTATTTCGACCCTCTTTCCTTAAATTCCTGGATCCGCCACTGCTTTAGGTGTCATTGATTTTGCATATTGTTGTCAATTGGGTTAATTTTTCAGTTATGACGTGGAACTGATTACTGATGGAACATGGAATTTTCTGTGTATGTTGGAGCAAACATGATACTCATGAGGTCGAAAAATCAGCCGGAGAGTTGGTTTTTGAATTGATTGTGCATATACATTCTGTTTGGAGGCTTAATTATGAGGTTTGGTGGTCTGAATTCATAGCGTTACATTTTTTTTTTTTTGTAGTTTTGTTTTAGAAAAATGGGGATCAATTCGGGTGTCAGAGTTAGTACCTATAATATGAGTTTGAGTTGTAGCCACTTACTGAGTGGTGCAAAGCAGACTGATGTTTCCTCATATTGAGAGTCTTAATGTAGTAATTTGCGATACAATCATTTTTATACTTCTTGCTTGAAAATGAAACTTCATGGAACTAGATATGTAAGTTAGCAAATATTGCTCACAAGTTTCGATTTAGGTCCTAAGTTTAGGTGAGCTTTTAAAGCGTCAAGAATGGAATGGTATGAGATCATTGAAGTTTAGGCAATATTGGGATTGCTAATTATTAGCCTTAAAGCTGAATTTTTGAATAAAGGTGTGTTTGATCCATGGAAAGCAATGTTGGACTTCGAATTGATAGCAAGTTATGAAATGGGGTTAATTATCCGATTCTAGTGGAAGGTGACTTCTAAGATTACGTATCATATATATATATATATATATATATATATATATTTATATTCAATAACAACTATCATTTTTAGTGAGAATTAAGAATGTCTAATCTTAACCCTTAAATTCTTATCTAATGACTCAGATTTAATTACCTATCTTTACCCCACAAACCCTAGTCATTACACCCTCCTTTCTCTCTCTTCCCACCGTGAATGTCGTTGGTGGCCATGGCCATGACAACCACTCTCCTTTCTCTCTTCTCCCACCATGCCTCGAATTTCACCATGCTTGTTGGAAATTTCAAAGCTTCCCGTCGATGGGTTAATGCTACCTCAAGTTTGCTTCCTCAACCGTCGTTTGACTATAGCGGTGAGAGCCACTTGGGTTTCAGCCATGGATGAGCAGCAAAAGTTTGGAGAGAGAAGAGGGAAGCGAATTTCGAAAGTCATGAATGTTATGAAGCTTAGAGAGAGAAGAGAGGAGAGGGATGCTTGGGTTTTAGCCATGGCCGGACAATTAATTGGAATTGCGGTCGCTGACCCCGGGAATTCGGTGGTGGTCGGGATTTGCATTAGGGTTTAGAGGGGATGTGGAGGTTAGAATTGAGTGTGTGATAATGTGGCAAAATCGGAACCCTGAATGAAAAATTAAAGGCTTAGATTTAAATTTCCTACTTCTCATTTAAATGCTAGTTTTCAAGGGATATGTATATATATATATATACAAGTGGCGGATCCAGGAATTTAAGGAAAGAGGGTCGAAATAAATGAAATAATCGTGTATACAATAGAAAAGTTAACATCTATTTTTAAAATTAATATTACATAACGATAACATTACATCTAATACAATTGTGTTCGACGAGTTCTCATATTTTGAAAGCGCTCCATGATATCATCATTAGATATAATTTTAAACAAATCATTCTCAAAGTAAGTAATAACAGGATCATTTACATCACACGTTGTAGGGGAGGGATTGGCATTTGCATCACAAGTTGTCGGAGAAGGATTTGTATTTGCATCACCTTCTTCATTCGATAGTAAATTTTCAGATTTAGAACTTAAAAGAACGGAGGGTTCTGTTACTATCTTTTTGAAATATCTAAATATTTTGATCTACAATACGAATTTATCAACAAAAATTAATCCTATACCATAAAATTTGTCCGAACAATGAATGAAGTGAAATTGAAAAATCAATAAAATTACATAAATTAAGAATAGAATCAAAGAAATTAAACCTAATATTGTACAAATTAAATCTTAAATTGATATAGAATAAAAAATTGTAGAGCTTAGAACTTACGAGATATGGAGAGAGCGGGAGACTTTAGTGCGGGACGGAGAGATGACCAAGCCGGGAAGTGCCGGGGCAACTTGTTTGGGGCCGGCGCCGGCGACCAACAGTCGTGTCGCCGTGTGCGCGGTGTAGTGGGCTGGAGAGAGAGAGAGAAAGAGAGAGTGCGACTGTGGGAGAGGGCAGGGCTGCGTAGTGTACAAACGCGAGAGGGAGGGGCAAGTCGGGCCAGGCATGGGCTGCGGTGGGCGGCGACCGGCCGTGGTGGTGGGGGAGGGAGCGGACCGGTCGGGCTCGGGCGGAACAGGAGTAGCGAGAGGAGCAGAGCGGTCAAAGGGAAATAAAATTAAAAGCAAGGAGGGATTGAATTTTGAAAAAAACAAGTTGCCAATAGCGGGAGTTGAACACGAGACCTCTTACTCAAATTACACAAGCCTTACCAACTCAGCGACTTGCTTTTACTAATTTTTTTCAACATAAAAATTTTATTTAGTTTTGGAAAGGGGGTCGGTTGACCCCACGGTGGTTCCGCCACTGCCCTAAAGTCCCAGCTTTATGCATGAGAAGAAGAAACGGATTCATGCAATCAAACTCAATTTTCGATAGCAAACATCAAAATTTAATTGAATTTTGAAATTAAGTTCTACTAGAGGAAGGAATAAAACCATCCATCTCAAGTTGGCTAGGAATTTCGAATTGAGTAAGGGTTTGGTGAAATTGACCAAGAGTTTAATCACTATTGCTCGACTTGCTCGCTTAGAGTCGTCAATGGTCGTCCGAGGCCACCACAGCTCAAGAGAGGGCTTTTCCGCCCTACTTTGCTCCATCCTTTCCTCTTTCTATCTTGGCCTAAAACGAATAGAACCTAGCTAAAATTTGCGGCCTTGGTCTTCTTGTCGCCGTAGCAACAAATTCGATTGCCAAAGGATGAGGCGGTTATGGTGCTAAAAGGTAGTAGTGGTTAAGGTTTGGCGTTTGACCTCTTTCTTTCTTCTTTCTCTACACCATGACCTCTTTCTTTCTTCTTTCTCTACACCATGACCTCTTCCACTATCATGACTAGCATGATTAAAGTGTTAGAAGATTCAAATTCAGATTGGGAGAAAAACAATTCGTTTAAGGATGCAAGTGAAGAGTCACTATTAGCATATTTACTTTCTTCAATGCCAAAAGGCTTGAAAGTAGGGTTGTTAAGGGCTTGAAGTTCATCTACCCTACGATGAATCATCTTTTTCAATTTGGAGATAGGAACGAATTTATGCTTCAAGTCATCATGAGAAATAGTTTGGTGGACTTCATCAGCAGGTAGTTTGGAACCAAAGCTTTGAATCTTACATGATTAGAAGGTTGAAGTCATGGCTGGTTGTTTTATAATGATAGAGGTAGCGACTTTGGTCATGCTCCTAACCATCATTCCAATGCTTTGATGGCCGGATGCAATGCTAGCATTTGTGGATCCTTGAGATGTAGATGCAACGAGTGTTGTTCTTTGAAGGTTGAGGCATGGTGTTCTTGAGGGCCATGTTTTCTTCAAAGGTATGACAAGTTGGTATTTTGGAGAAAGAGATGAGAGGCAATGATTGTCCCACTAATGGTGCCAAAATTCATAAACATAAATTTTAAGTCTAAAATAATTAAAGATAGGAAATTGAGAAACAAATATATTTTGTATAATCTCAGTATTAAATACAATTAATGTAGTCATCTTATTCAATCTTATTGTAACTTGAACAATTTGGGGGCATGACGACTTGATCTCGAATTTAGGTGTATGGTCGGATGATGAACACCGAAGTGATTCTTGATCCGGATTCACTAAAAGTCTTGAATCTGAATTTTTGACTCTAACTTATGGATTCTAAATTGCTGCGAGACTTAGGTCCTTGATGATCGGTAGCCGGGTGTTGTTTGCAATTTGAGCCTTTAAAATTTGTAGATGCGAAAAGAATGCAATTTGTTGTTAGTCGATGTGAAGCTTGGTTGCATATGATGATGAACTTATGAAGAACTTTTAAAACAATCCTTGATTTAGGGATGCAATTTGTTGTTAGTTTGAGCTTGTAGAACTTATAGAGCTGAATGAATAGAAAAATAAGGGGAAGACGCCTATTTATAGCCTCTCCGAGCTAGGGTTTAAGTTGGGTTTTGGGATTAGGGCCATAATTTAGTAATTATATCTTAAAATAAATAACTATCATTGATCACATCATGAATGACATGTGGTGAATTCTAACTTGGCGGAATTTAATTTTCTTTCATTTTAATTTAAAGGGGCTAATTATTTAATTTTTCACATGATGTCATATAATTACTTTGCATTGTTTTAGTGGTTATATATATGGTGAAAAATGTCAATAAATGAAGGAACTTTTGAGAGTTACATTTTTCTTAATGTTCCTTATCAAATGGTAAAATTTCAATTTAAACCATTAAAGTCATTCATTATTCGAAAAATTGGTCAATAAAATTTTTTTGTTATATATGTGGTGATAAATATCAACAAATGAAGGTATGACATTAGAAATGTAGAGTTGAGCTTTTTAATATTTTCTATCAAATGATAAAATTTTGATTCAAACCATTTAAATACCCTGTATTTGAAAATAATAATTAACTGAATTATTTTAAGGATTTTTCTTAATGGTAAGTAAGAACAATTTGACAGCTTTTCTTTCAAAGTAATTACCTATGTTGTCCTCAATGAGGTTTTTAGTAATTATATATATGGTGGAATATATTCTATAAAACTATAGCTAAAGTTATGGTTAATAGAATGTGTCCAAGTGTTAGAAAGCATCATCCAACCGACCCGAGTGCTTTTGTTCCTCATAGGGCTATTCATAACAACATTCTTCTATCACATGAAATAATGAACAAGTTCAATTCCACAAAAAGGTTATGTTGTAGTAAAACTCAATATGGAAAAAGCTTATGACAAACTTAAATGAGATTTCTTGTTCCATTGTATGCAAAGCATAGGATTCCATATCACATGGATTAATTGGATTAAAGAGTGTGTATTAACGGTTTCATGTTCTATTTTTCTTAATAATGAACCGTGTGGTTTCTTCAAAACTACTCGTGGACTGAGACAAAGCTACCATTTGTCCCCATATCTATTTATTCTTTGTATGGATTTTTGGCGCAACGGCTTTTGGTGGCATCTTTAGCTCCTAAATCCGGTATTAGGATTAAGCTAACTCCAAAAGTAGAGGCAATCTCTTGTTTACTTTTTGCTGATGATAGCCTTTTATTTTGCAAAGTGAGCTCTCAGTCTGCTTTCAAGCTAAAATCTATCTTGAATTTCTTCCGCCACCAATCTGGCCAATTAGTGAATTTTCACAAGTCTAATATTGTTTTTCAAAAACACTTTCAATTTGGATAAATAGCGTGTTTCGAGATTTTTAACATATTCCCACAGCTCTTTAAGAAAATATTTGGGATGCTCAGTCTTTCATGGTCGTCCAATGCTTGACTTATTCCAAAATCTACCTAGAAAATCATAATTCAAGTTAGCTAATTGGAATGCTACCTCTCTTTCCAAAGCTGGTAGGGTTGTTCTCATTCAATCGAATCTTGAGTCTTTATCCAGCTATACTATGCAATGTTTTCAAATTCCAACTTCTATTTCTCGAAGTTAGATCGGATTAATCGAGAGTTTTTTTGGAAAAAATCTAATATAGAAAAAGGTCTTCCCCTAGTAGCTTGGGATAAAATTTGCTAATAAAAAAATATAGTAATTTGGGCCTGTGAAAAATAGATGTTATTAATACAGACCTTTATGACCAAACTTTCGTGAAAATTTCGACTAACCTAGATAATTTGTAGGTTAAACAGATGAGAGCAAAATATGAGTCTATAGATATGTTTTTTTAATTATAAGCAAAAGCAAACAAAACAAATTCTTAAATATGGAATTATATTATGTACCTACAAATTTATTCGTCAAGGCATGAGATGGCAAGTAGGAAATGGAAAAAGATTAATTTTTGGACCGATACTTGGTGTCACAAATCTAGTTTGGCTGATTTATTACAAGTAAACCTTCCAAGTCAAACCGGTCTACAAATAAAGGTTTGTGAAATTGTTACCTCCGATAGTAATTGGGATGAAAATAAACTTTTGTAATTTTTGCTCGAGGTTTTTATCCCTTATGTTCTAACTGTTCCCATCCCTCTTATAGAGATGGAGGTTAAGTTTTACTAGGGATTATTGGAAATGGTGAATTTTTACTAAATCTTCCACTTAAAAGTTCATGATAATCTCAAATATATTTTTGTGTGAGGCTTTTATCCCTTATGTTCTACCTGTTCCCATCGCTCTTATAGACATGGAGGTTAAGTTTTACTAGGGATTTATTGGGAATGGTAAATTTTCTACTAAATCTGTCACTTGTAAAGTTCATGATAATCTCAAACATGATCAACCAATGTGGAAATATAATTGGATTTGAAAGTTGGATGTCATGCCTAAGATTAAAATGTTTTTATGACAAGTCTGTCATAATTCATTACTCGACTAGAGGCAACTTATTGAAGCGTGATATATAATTGGACCTTTCTTATCTAACTTGTCCATTACAAATTGAAGATACGGAACACCTTTTTGCCACTTGTGCTTTCGTAAATGAAGTCTAGGATTTAACTATTCAACATGGATGGATTCGTTAACATCCATTCCTTGACCCTTCTTTTTTTTTTTTTTTTTTAATCAAAGATTCATTTCACTAATTTTTTTGTTGGCCGAGGGGCCGATATTTCCGAACTCGTTGTACTTTTATGGAGTAACTGGAAGTCACGTAATGACATTGTTTTCCATAACGAGGTCTCCAAATTCATGGGTACACTCATCCGGGCTAAACATAATTAGGCGAGTAGCGAGCAATGTACTTACTTTTCTCACCAATTATCATCATCTCCACCTCTTCACTCAATTCCCATATCGAAGCCCACCTCTCTTAGTAAGGTGGTTTACTCCTCCAGGCGGCTTCATTAAAATTAATTTTGATAGCACCTTTTCTTCGACAGGCACAGACAACAAGTTATGTTTTACGCGATGGTAAAGGAGGTCTCATTCAGCGGACACTTGATTCATGTACAAGACATCTATACTTGTGTCTAAAGTTATAACTTTGTGAGATGTTATTAAACCAACATTAGATGTGAGCTTCACACACATACAAGTTGAGGGAGACAACAAGTTAGCTATTCGAATACCATTCACATTCCGTGAAGGATCCAGATCGCTAGTTCATGATATACAAATATGCTTTGTTGTTCTCGTGTTACTTAATTAATCATATTTTCAAAGAGGAAAATATGACAGCTGATTGTATTGCCTAATTAGGATGTATTATACGATCTAGAGTTACCTTTACATCCTACCCCTTTGCAAGAGTTTTCATGTACTTTTAGTGATGATAGCATAGATAGAACAAAAGAATTTTGACATCCAATTTTAGAGTTCCTTATCAAATTGTGAAGTTTCTATTCACACAGTCAAAGTTACATATACGGAAAATCAACTTTCTTCCTTTTTAAATGGAAAATATTTTTCCCCACATGGGTCAAAATCATTTTGGGTAATTTTCCCTAAAAATAATTTTTCAAGCGACAAAAAATTGAAAACATTATTTTCCATGAAAACATTTCCCAAACCAAACACACCCTTATACAACCTTACTACTCCGCAACAAAATTGGTGAAATTTATGTGGAATTTTTCTTTGTCTACTCCAAAACAATTTCTGGATAAGATCAACATACGCACCGCCACTGCTGCCATGACACAAACACCAAACAGAGGCCCTGTCCTGTCCCATTTAGCTTTAGCTTACACCTTCTTACAAATCTTTACAACTCCGTATAACTAACTTTACTCCTTATAACTAACTTTACAACTACAACTGCTGTCACCTTCTTACAATCTTAGAGCTCCTTATAGCTAAATGGACAGGGCCATAGAGTTTCCCAAATGTTGAAGCAATACCATTAAAATGTCCACCTTTGCAATCTGCTGACCAATATACATTTTACATACATAGATGATTCTGTGATACCAAAGAGAACGAAAAACATTGCATCTGTAGCGAAAGTTGCCAGCATCTCGCAGAGGCATTATTTTCTACAAAACTAGACTGCCAATCTCACTTTACGGGAGGGTGGCAAACAATGTTGCAGTCATGATTCTTTTAAGCGATCCAATTCCTTCTCCCATTTAATTCCAAACATCTGGCGACCAAAAGGTACAACCAGGTTGTAGCGAAACACCTGCATTCCACACAACTTACAGATCATGAATGAAAAGCCGGATGAAATGAAACAGCTTCAAGATAATATTTGAAGACAGTTGGTCCTAGGAAAAAGAATGAAAGTAAAAGCATAGCCACCTTATTGTTTATGGCATTCATTTGAGCCATCAGAACTTCTGAGCATTCAATCCATTTGGTATTGTTTCCATCAATCTTGTAGCTCCACGCCTTCTTTAATAATGACCGCCATTCAGCAGCTTCGCTTCTTATCTGTTTATTGAGTTCAACCCACTCAGGAGCACAGCCATTCTTTGAAAGGATACGGTACAAAGTGTCATCAGCAGGGTCTGCATGTGGATTGGTATTAAGATCCAAAGGTTTTCCCTTTCCGGGTAGGTTCTCAAAATGGCCTTCTTCCATGGACTGATATATTCTTTGCTCAACAACATTGATTATATCTGTTTCTGATCTGACCAAGTAAAACCAAGTTAGTTGAACCTTGCAATACAATTATACAAAGCATTACCCCAACAGCTGGGGAACATGACAATGAAAAAAAGTAAATTATTGGCATTCAAATGTTTTCAATTTGCTCAGATTATCTGATACAAGCATATGCTACAAACTGGAATTTGAAATCTGCTGAAAGACAAATGTTACTAGAGCACAGGATCCATCCCTGTTGTCAATTTTAATAAGTTATTTCCAGTCCTAAGGGAGAGGAAGGTTGAGAGCGAGATGCCATGTGGGCTGGTGTAACACATTAAGTTTCCTATAATTGACAAGCAACAGCTCAAAAAGAAAACGAAAAGGAAAATACACAATTCATCAGCCGGGTGTGAACTCAAGCTCCCATAGAAGGCCACAAGATAATGAAGAGAATAGTATACAGAATGCAGAAGATTCCCCTCCAAGTAGTGAACTGGAAAACCAGGAATATAATAGGCTGGAAACCCACAGAATAAAACACAACCATTCACTATATGCAAAAGAGCTGACTTGTTCCATTGGGGTGCCACAAAAGGACAACGGCTTGCTTCCTCTAAGGTTTTCCTAGTAGAGCAAGCTATTAAGAGATGCACAAGAGTTGACATACAAGGTTTTCCACCCATTAATCCAAATGAAACCATTTCATTACGACTTAAAATTCCACTCATTGATCCAAATGAAACATGATGACTCAAAGTTCCACTCATGTTGCAGTTTCATAAGTAGCTGCCATGTAAGCCGGTTAATAAAATCATGCAGCAATGTCAAAATCTAGGCTCTGACTTGGTTACATTGAATTTGAGTGTTTAGTACATCACTGAAGGCATACCAGCTATATTTTAAAGACAATACTTTTATCCACTTATAATTCTCTAGAAGTACATAGAATGTCTATGGAACAGAATAAATGGAATTAATTTTATAGAGTCAGCACATCTTAAATTATAATTTTGGAGTTGAATTGAAACCCATCCATGATAATGGCAGCAATGATATAATGGCATTGAGAAAAATGCCAACTTTGGGCAACTTTATAAGTTTGATTTAAAGTGCACAAAAGCAGAAAGCCTCTCTACACCCTCCTGTACTTCCTCTGTATGCAATACCAGACAATCAATGGATTTCCATTCCATATAAGGCCTAAAGAAACCAGCCTGACTACCCTACAGGTTGCTATATTTGACACCGTCATAAGTAGCCTGGAAATCCAGCAGTATTATATTTGGATTTTCATTTTCATACAATGTCCTTGAGATATTTATTCCATGACTGGTTCGTTTTCAGAATCATAAAAATTAGTTTCATATGTCTCCTGACATGAGCATTCGCAAGGTAACACAACGTCAAAGAGGCAACCCCCCGGCACTGTCAAAACAATTGCAGTCATAATCTTGTGCATTCCCACTGTTGAAATACCACAAAATCACCATCCAAAACGCAACAGTAGAACTTCCATTCCATATTAACCCAAAATCCAATACCGAAGTAACCCAACACCTCCTGAAAACGACCCGCCTACTCCGAGCAAGTGTGCAAAAATGAGGGTCATATGGGTGCATTGTAGCCCCGCCAGCCACTAAAACAGAAACATTATTTTCTACCATGGGATGGATTTTAAATTAATAAACTCCCATGCGACAGAAAACAATCATAAAACACAAGTTTAATCCTATTCTTAACTTTCAATAATAGCAATCACAAACAGGGGCGGATTTATGTGGACTCTATGAGTGTTCTGGGACACCCATAGGCCCAAAAAGTATTTGTAATGTTTCAGGTTGTGGTTTTTTATTTGTATATGGGACACCCATAAAAGAATATGTATAAGCCCAACTGAGCAGAACCAAAAATCATCTCATCCCCCAATCTTATCAAGGCGCTCGCTCCCTCTCGCCTTCTCATGCTCACGCGAAATCTCTCTCTCTCTCTCTCTCTCTCTCTGTGTGTGTGTCTCCTTGCCGATGGCTTCCCCACGACGCTCTCTCCTCTCAATCCCTCTCTCTGGCCTGGCCACCCACTCTCGAGCCACCGCCTAGTGCCCTACCCACCGCCGAGTCGACAACTTCCCGGTGTCGTCCAAACACTGAGACTCCCCTCCCCATCTCCTCTCTCGTTCGCTCTAACTCTCTCTCTTAGTTGCTGTGTCACAATGACTCCGGTGCCGCCCAGACGCCCCGCCACAAGGACTCACCGGCATTGGCTTACACTGCTGCCCCTGCCTGCCGCCTGGCCCATTGCTTGCCGTCCAGACGCCACCTATGCCCACCCTTCCTTCATTCACTCTCAAATCTCAAAGGTTAGGGTTTCCAACTTCTAAAATTTTTTACTATTAATGAATTTTTGAATGCATTATGGCAGTAATTTTCTTCTTGTTTGATTGATTTTGTGAAATATAAATTCGTGATTTGTGATTTGAACGAATTTTTGGAACGTTATTTGATTTGGTGATTATTGATTGATGAATGATGATTACGATTGGTGAATTATGAATTATTTAAAGGTAGTTGATAACTTAATATTAGTTGATTGTTGATTTATTTGAGGTGTTGGAATAATATGAATATCCATTGTTGATTCGTTGTTAGGTGATTTGTGTTCAATTGTTAATTTTTGTTCAATTTATAATATATGTTTTGGTGTCATTTGGTAAGGAACAGCCATGGATGAAAGTCCTAGCTCCGCCACTAATCAAAAACTAAAAATTTGCCTTGCGGTAATGAGAGACTATGACTTCCAGAGAATGATAGACTAAGATATCGATTGATAGACTACCCAAACAATATAGCTAAAGACTGCCAGAATTCGTCATAGATTAAACTACTTTTCAATAGAACCCAGTGCGAAATTTTCCCACGGATTAAAGCAATTCTCCGAAATACATAAAGTCCTATGAAATAAACAAAGTAATCGGCGGAGAGAAAGAACATCCAGTTGAAGGAGCAGAGAAAACCTGACGTTGTTTCGTTGGCCACGGAGCTCAGGCGGAAGCTTGCGATCGTTTACGGCGTCAATAACGGCAGATAGCTTCTCATCAAAACGATTCTTCTTCATCCTCCGAGCCGTCTCCAGAGAAGGAGGGTAATCCAGCGACGGGGAAGACGAGGACCATCGTGGCTTCGAAACGGCAAGCCCATAGCGGTCCAACAGGCTCAGAATAGCGATATTCGCTGTCAATTTCTGGCTCCATCTCAGAGAGAACGGTGCGATTGATGAGGCAACAGTCTTCGCGACCCGGGTCGCCATTCCTGAGCTGCTGAGCTCCCTTCCAGAGAACTCGATCTATTTCTCTCTCAACTCAACCAGTGTGGGCGATTCTGGAACTTGAATAGCAGTCCAAGAAACGTGGCTTCCTCGCGTTCGTACACAATGCTTATACAATTGACCCACGGGCCACGGCTATTATCACGTGATGTTACACAATTTGAAACATAGTGTAATATTTTTACAAACTAATACTATGCACGGATGTAGTATACTTTAAAAAATTATTAATTAAAAAATTAAATATTTAATAATAAAATTTATAATCGAAATAATATTATGATAGAAGTTATCTAATATATTTGACAATAAAAGGTAATAGTAAGTAGTTAAAAATTATATCACTATAAAGAACATGATTATTCCAAAGTTTATATTCACTGTTATAACATAAATAATGTTAGGAAGATATTAAAATAAATAGTATTTGTGACAAAAAAAAAAATGATCTGTATGTTGTACATAAATTTTGAGTTAGATGAATTTATTCGAATTCCTACGGGTTACGGAAGTTGGCATATTGAGTTTTTATCCCTTCAAACATAACACAAATTGCAATTTTAAAGTGATATACTTTTACTATTTAATTCATTACGTCTTGGCCTCCAACACACTTGAATCACATATTTTAAGAATTATTGTAGATATTTCAATGATTTATCCTGAGTATGTATGTAATTGTGGTATCTTCACTTTCATAATTTATAATTTTTTAAGGTTTAGCATGAGTCAAGATTGGTAATATCCAAATTATTTCATCAAATACTAAAATATTTAAAAATTATTTTTATAACATATTTGTATTAATTTTAATTTTATCTTCTTCCCTTGTTTGATCTTACATGCTTAATATTCTTCCCATTGTCTCCCCTCCCACAACCAACCCAAACAAAAGAGCACGTACTCTATAATATTGGATGCTTTCTTTATGTTACATATTTCTCTAAGTTGGTTATATGTGTCCACCACTTAATGGCAACTTATCTTTATAACAGAATTAAATAAAACATTAAGAAAAAGAAAGGGACCAAGAAGATGCAAAAAAAAAGGACGGCAGGACATAATAAACAATATGCATGTATAGAAAATATGTCGTAGTATAAATAAACATACAATATATGCACATTGTTTTTTACAATTGTAAGATATCAATTAAAGTAATATTGAGTAACTATTGAACTTAAACTTTGGTTTGATCTAACTTATATATCAAGATTATTAAACTACGGTAAATATATAAAGGACAAAATAGACACAAAATTGGAAAATAAGTGGAGAGATAGAGAAAAACATGATCCAAACAAAACAAGTTAAACAAATTTAAACTCATGCCTTAATCATAGTAAACTTCCTTCAATTGACCCGACCCCTGTTGATACAATGAGCATGTACCGAATGAAACTTTTGAAAGGAGGAGCTTACTAAAATTCAAACTACATATCCAAATACTCTTGAACAAAACATAATTGAAAGGGTTTCATCGGAATTATAAATTGTTGTCTTTGCACAATAAAGAGCCAAAATTTGACATTATAAATAAACACTCTTGGGCAAGTTAAAGATAATATATTTAATATTTAAAGATCATATAAAGCTAACTACCAGAATGCAAACACCCAAATTTTCATAATATCCAAAGCATGTTGTATCTCAATATTCAAATATATTTTTAAAAAATAAACATGTACATACGAGATACATTAAACGTGTATATATAAAATTCAAACAAAAACTACAATTCTTCATTTTCTCTTTTAATTAATTAATTTAATAAAAATTAGAATCAAAGATAACATAAACATAGATCAAAGTAGTAAATCTTAGCCAATACAAAACATATTAAATACGTTCTCTCTCTAACATAAGCTTGAAGATGGGGAAAGCTAGAAAAGGATGCCCAACAAAACACAAACTTTCGAGTACACCAGTGAACCAAATCATCTCGGAGAGTAATGCGCATAGAATTTCGGGAGTTACTCCAGAGAGCGAAGCTAAATCTCACCATGATACCAATGAAACAAGTACCATTGCAATTGAGAACCGACAAGAGTAATGAAAAGGATTGCAAGGCTAATCACCGAGAGCATAGCCGGATGGAGGACAACCAGGTAAATCCCCATATCTCTACTTATGCCGAGGCAGTAGGTATTGGGGGAGGAATGAATTTAGAATCGTTCCCTGTATTGGAGATTAATGGGCAATAGCATTCAAAATTGAATATGCGGATGTTGAGAAAGAAATAGAGTATTGGAGTTCTGCATTATTATGCTGTGTGATGGGAGCTAATCCCCTACTCGGTTATGAATGGTTTCCTAAGAAGAATATGGAAGAATTTTGACATTGACTCAATATTTGCATTACCAAATGGGGTGTTTCTAGTCATATTTGAGCAAATTGAAGAAATCGATATGGTATTGAAGAGTGGCCACTTTTTCTATGATAAAAAACCAATGATCTTGAAGGCATGGAGCCCTAATACCTCCATTGATAGAGAAATGGTGAAAAGTATACCTATGTGGATTAGATTGCCTAGTTTGGATGTGAAGTATTGGGGGCTCGCTGGACTAGGGAAAATTGGAAGCCTCCTAGGGAAACCTATTACCACTAATAGAGCCACAAGGGAGTATGCTAGAATTCTAGTAGACATAAAAATCAATGAGAAGATGCTAGACTATGTTGAGTTCATGTTAGAAAATGATATACTCGGTGAGATAAAATGTGGAATATGAGTGGAGATCTATAAGGTGTGAACACTATAAGATGTTTGGACATGAGGAAGAGGAGTGCAGGAAAAAGCTTAATATTAGAAGAGTATGGAGGCCCAAAGTTACTACTTAAGAAACCGATACGATGCAAACCGAGATGCAAACTAAGGTATCTCATTCAGATAAAGAAGCAAGACTCGACTCATGAGAAGGAATTCCAACCTGTCTCAAGGGGTAGGGCAAGATCTCGCATAGCAAGTTACAACTCAGCCAGTGCATATTGCCCCTAGCCCTTTCCAAGCTCTAAATCAAGTGAATGAGGATAATAAAGTTCTATTACAACTTGATTTTACAGGAATAGAATCATGTCCTTGGCTTGATGGAACATAAGAGGTCTTAATAGACCCAAAAACAAAATAGAGGTGAAAAATTTCATTGCAGCTTAATAAAGTTGGCCTACTAGGACTAGTGGAAACCAAAATAAGAAGCACAAATGTCTTGAGTGCTTTCAATAACATATTTACTAGCTGGGGATCATTTATAAACAATGACTACCATTCATTTGGAAGAATCCGGGTTACTTAGAGGCCTGAAATCTTCAAGGTACACATTAGCATTGCATCTAGTCAATTTGTGCATTGTGAAGTAGTTGTAGAGGAGACTAAACAAACATTCTTTGTGACATTTGTCTATGGCTACAATCAAGAGGAAGATAAAAGGGAATTATGGGACAACCTAATTAACATCGGTGCTGAAATTACTACGACTTGGTGTGTATTAGGAGATTTTAATGCCCCACTCAATCTAGAATATAGGATTGGGGAAATCATGTGACTTGCAATGATATTGCTGCATTCGGACATTGTACCAACTGTTATTTACTACAAGACATCCAAGCTTCAGGCTGTGAATACACATGGTCGAACAGACAGGATAGTAGAGATAGAGTTTACTCAAAGATAGACAAAGCTCTAGTGAATCAAGAATGGGTGTTACTCGTGGAAGGATGCAAGAGCTTCATTTCTACTAGAGGGGATATCTGATCATTCCCCTATTGTGATCAAATTCCACCAAGATGTGAGAGCAAAATGCAATCCCTTAAGATATTATGAGATGTGGGAATCACATCCAAATTATAAAGATGTAATGAAAGACACTTGGGAAAAAGTAGTATAAGGAAGCCAAATGTACCAGGTAGCTACAAAGTTGATAATGCTCAAATCCCCTCTAAAGCAGACTTCATAAGTCCAAGTTTAGGGATGTACACAACAAAGTTGATCAAATTAGATTAATGCTCCACTTGGCACAAACCGTTGTGCGGAACCAACCTTTGATACTCGAATTGCGGGTAGTTGAAAAGCTACTCCAAAAGGAGTATAATGATTTGTTAGATGCCTCAGTTGCATTACTAAAGCAAGCAAAGTAAATATACCTGGATAAACCTAGGGGACCAATGCAACAAGTTTTTCTTTGCTACCCCGAAATAAAGGAAGCATCGAGCTATCTTCTATGAAATTAAAGACAACCATGGCAATTCCATTAAGGGTAAGAACCAGGTTGCTCAAGCACATAGTGGATTTCTTTCAAACTATGCTTGGACCTCAATTGCTCAAAAGAAACAAAGCAAGAAATGAGATTTTCAATAAAGGAAATAAACTGAACCCGGAGCAGCAAATTTCTATATGTAAACATATTATAGAAGCTGAAATAAAGAGGGCCATGTTCTCAATTGCCAATCGAAGTTACCAGGTCCTGATAGATACTCTAGTGCTTTCTTCAAGCATAATTGGGAGATTGTGGGAGAATCTATATGTAAAGCCGTGAAGGAATTCTTCAATACTCGGTAAGCTGTTGCCTCAACTTAATTGCACCGACCTGGTTCTAGTTCCTAAAGTTGATAAACCTATGAAGGATGGGGATTTTAGACCCATTGCTTGTTGTAATACCCTCTACAAATATATATCAATGATTATGTGCGGAAGACTTAAGGAAGTATTACCTACCTTGGTCAGCTATAACCAAAGTGCCTTTATAAAAGGAAGGGAATTGGAACATAATGTACTACTATGCCAGGAATTATTGAGAGAGTACAAGCGCAAAAACATTAGCCAAAGATGCAGTCTCAAGATAGATTTAAGGAAGGCATATGATTCAATTTATTGGGAATTCATTGAGAAAATGATGAAAGGGTTCACATTTCCTCAAATATTTACTAAATGGATCATTGCATATGTGACCAACGACAGACCTTTTCGTCCGCTTGAATGAAGGAACTCATGGATTTTTCAAAAGGGGAAGAGGACTTCGACAAAGAGATCCTATATCTCCTCTAATTTTATTCCGATCATGGAGTATTTTTCTAGAAGAATGCAGGATGCTATGGAAACTAGAAGGATCAAACTACATCCAGGGTGTAAAACATTAAAGACTTTCCATTTGTTGTTTGTAGATGGTTTAATGCTCTTTTGCAAACCGAGATAAGCATTTAATGCAGTGTATAAATGGAGTGTTTAAGGAGTTTTTGAAATCACAAGGCTGCACATTAATGAGTCAAAATTCCACACATATATATTGGAGGATTGAACGAAGAGGATACAGATGAGATTTTCGATTCTCCGGCTTCCCACTCGGGATATTACCCCTCGGATATCTAGGAGTACCTATCACTTCTTCTAGACTTAGTGCAGCTAATTGCCAAGTTCGGTTGACAAGTTGACAGACAGGATTAGAATTAGCAAAGCAAAAATTTATCATGTACAGCTAGAAGCACCCTTATCAACTCGGTCTTAATAGGAATCTACACATTTTAGGCTACTATCTTCATTCCGCCCCAAGCTATATTGAAAAAGATTGAACAGATTTGTAGAGACTTCTTATGGAATTCAAAAATGCATACCAAAAGCCTATGGTAGCCTGGGAGAGTATATGCCAACCCAAAAGTTGTAGAGGTTTAGGCTTCAAGAATATCGAGCTTCGAACAAGGCATTCATTGCAAAACTACTGTGGGCTATATCAAGCAAGAAGGACATTTTATGGGTAAAATGGATCAATGTTCATTACCTTAAGGGGAAGAATATCCGGAATTACAAGCATGGCAGTGATGTCGGTTGATATTGGAGGAAAATGTGCCACTTTAGAAGAAAAATGAGTAACCCGATCCGAACTTAGACAACTCATTTGACTCGAAGCATATATATATAGTGCTCTACTGGGTGATCTTCTTAAGCAGACGAAGGAGTAGGCTAGTACGACATAACAACATAATCCCCAAGCATAGTTTTACTCTATGGGTGCTAATACAGTAACAAACTTCCTACAAGACAAAGCACTTGGCAAGGTTCATACCTCTTATGTATAATAGATGTGGACTATTTGATAGTGAAGAAGAGTCAATAGAACATTTGTTTTTTACTATCGGTATGCAAAGCAATTGCGGGAAAAGATCTTCAATTGGATCCAAAACCAACACCAACCTCGAGTCACTTAAAGCCCGACATAAATGGCTCCTACGCACAAAGAAAACCGATACTTATAACAACTTACTCAAATGCTCTAGTGCAGTTGTTCTATACAAAATCGGCGTAATAGAAATGATGTAATTTTTCAAGACAAACAACCGAGACATGGAGGGCTCGCTGAGAAGTATAAAGAAGATGGTTATTGATAGGTTTACCTTTTTAGCTTCTCATAAGGTGAAATATAAGGGTTGGGAGCAGTTTTGTGAAGGGGATAATAGTTGAGCTTAAGATCCTAGAGGAACCCTTCCTAAAAGGTGGTCCCTAAATCTTAAGTCTCAAAAGATGTAAACTCTTTTGCCAAGGCAATTTGCTTGATTAATGAATATATATTTGCTTGTGTTAAAAAATAAAACATATTAAATGAATCAAAAAATATGAAAAAGGAATTAAAACTCCCATATTACTATTATTTTCAGTAAACAATTATGCGCATGCAATCACAATACCAATGTCACAAAAGGTTCAATCACTTCTAAAACTTGAAGCCACTAATTAAAATTAGTTTGAAACCGATACTCTCTACTTTAGTGACCTTAATCACATTTTCTTAGCAAACCAATAAACTAAACAATGGCATAAGTTATTGATAGATTTTTGCAATATATAATTTAGTGGAAAGAAAAAATTAAATTTTCACAACTAACGAAATATCTAATTCATCCACCCAAAGAATATAATTAAATATGTATAATCTTGAGTTCTCACACTCAAAATACAATTTATCCAAAAAAGATCAACAACACTACTTGATTATGTGATAATTATCCACTTTGACAGCTTATCTTGTTAGATGTCGAGTCAAAGGCACAATTTGAAGTCACAGAGAAAAACTAATGACATAACTTGTAATTCTCAAATTTTAAAATAAAATCAAACCAAAACTTGAAATAGTTTAGATTATGCTTTTTAGGTTAAAAATTTTGGTGAATTAACCTTAACATAAATGGAATATCCTTTAAGTATATGCTAAAATTTCTCCTCAATAAAATTACACTCAATTACAACCCTTCTTTAGAGTCATTAGGTATACTTTTTGACATCAATATACTTTTGAATTTTTCACATCAATCTCTATGACATAAATATATTTTTTAAATTTACGTGAAATCATAAATAGGTTTTTAGTTACAATTAACATGAGAGTGAATTAAATTGATCGATAATAGTATAGATATCTCAGTAATTTTATATTAATTTTATTTGAGTCCTAATGTATTTTAATTTTCAGATTACTTTTCTGTCCATTTTTGTTATTTTTAGTCAATTTTTTAGAAGTTAGATTAAAATTAATTTTCTTTGATTAATATTTTTTATATTATTATAGGATTTAATTAGAGTCTTAATCTGTTAGTACTAATTTTCTTAATTTTTATAACTGATTTGATAACTTTTCAGATTTAATTTTTTAATTTGGGTTAAAGCTTGCTTTTAATTTAGAGCATGTTTGCTCTAATTTTTAAAAAATTGTTTTTATTTTTAAAAAGCATTTTTTTGACAATTGTTTTTGAACGAAAATTTCAAGTGTTTGGCCTAAATTTTATATAAGTGTTTTTCAAATAATTAATTTGTTTGGCCAAGATTTGTACAAGGATATAAATAAGATAGAGATAAAATAAAATAAGAGAGAGAGAGAGATAAAGATAAAGGAGAGAGAAAAATTAAAATAACATAAAAAGATATGAGAGACGAGAGACAAAATGAGATTCGGGTGGTTATTACGGAGTTTTTCAGAAATTAGAAACAGAAACAACTATTTGCTATTTCTGTTTCTGGGAGTTCTTTTTTTCAAAATCGTTTTTGAAAAATAGTTTTAATTTTTTAAAAACTAGTGTTTGGCCTAACTTCTGTTTTTGAATTTAAAAACAGTTTTAAAATCTAGGCCAAACACCCACTTAATAAATTTGTAAATTAAGTTTTGTCATTTTGATTTAAGGTTTTTAGGATATATTTAGGTCTAAAAAATAGTTTAGCAAATTTAAAAATATTAGTATTATATATTAGTATAGATTATTGTTATTATTATTATTATTATTATTATTATTATTATTATTATTATTATTATTATTATTATTATTATTATTATTGTGGCAAGTGAGAATTTGAGAGTCCATAGATGAAAGTGAAAACCTTTTTTAAGGATAAATTATTATTTTTATATTAGAAAAAACTTCTAAATTCACTCTCGAGGCCACCATTTTATAATTTTAAAAAGATTACTATTATATATAGTGTAGATAGCGATTGTAAAAATAGGACGTAGATTTTTAAACATTAAAATAATTTATTATATATAGTAAGTTGACTTTTTAAATACGGTTCATGGTATAATTTATAGGTTCATGAGTCGGTACGACGGAATAGGGCACATGTTATGATGCATGTCAATTCTGCAATTTAAGAACAAACTATATCATAATTCCGATTTATAAATAATATACAATAAGTTATGTTAATATTCTAAAATTCATCCTATATTTTCATTATAAATAATCTCGTGTCTATGGTATAGTATTAAGTTTTAAAAGGAAATTGAGTTGTAGGTCATGAGCACAAATAATTAACTATTTACAACTCTTCGTATTAGTCGAGTCAAGGATGTGGCCGATAAAATTAGCTATTTTAGTAGTCTGTTAGTTGTTGGATAAAGTGTTAGTTGTTTTATTAGTCTGCTAACTGTTAGATTTCTACTAATTTATAACTAATCAGTAATGAGCAGATTAAACAATGTTTGATACAATTAATTATGCATGTTAAAATAAGGTAGGAATATAAAATGATGGAAAAAAACTTTTCTTCTCCTTTCGGTCATTTAATTCCTTATTCTTATTTTCTTCTTAGGGTTGTTGTTTTTTTTTTTTAATCATAGAAGGGGAGTTATACTATATTCAAATTCAAGAATTCATACATACTGTCAAACGCCTTGGAAGCAATGTTCTCCGGGGCACTAACCTCCCATATACGGCTACCGAAAGAGTATGGTTGTAGATGAGCTAAATCATGTGCAATCTGATTACCCCCTCTTTTGACAAAAGACCAAGCACAAAAATTAAAAAGCAAAGATAGTAGAAATAATGTCTTAGGTAAAAAGGCCAACTAGATTATTATTGATTTGGGATGTCTCCAGTTGGTGGATTAGGGATAGACAATCGCCCTCAGCCACTATATGGTGCAAACAGGCATAATGGGTGCAATGCATACCATATAAAAAGTTCTTGCCTCTTCAATCTTAGAACCAACAAATCTATTCCCTTACTCGACACCAACTAGGACGATTTCCCCACATGATCACGAATCACAAAGCTCTATCCCTACCCAGATTCACCAACACGACCACCATCAAAGTTTAGCTTTAATATTCTAGGACTTGAGAGCGCCAAGCAGAGGGATGAAAGGGTGCCATGGGGGTGGTATGCTCGTGCAATGAGCGGTATCTGGCAGCGAAGGCAAAGGCACGACAGCCCAACTGCGAGAAATCCTAGTCAAGGATGGAGAAGATAAAGCGGTTCCTTGCATTCCATATTTCCTAGAGCACATCAACTAAATTACTCAACTAGGTGTCGCCTAAGGTTGCAGAAGCATAGACAAAGAACTACACAAGGCCCATGTGGTGCTTATTCCATAGGGTTGAACTAAAACCACGGTGTTTCCAGATGAGTGATGCCATGGGACATTCTATCAAAGCGTGGACAACATTATCCTCCGGTGACCGCAAATACTATAGGGACATGCTGGAGGATTAGACCCATGAGGTGATTTTGGCACACGTAGGAAGGATTCCCTTACAAGCACGCCAACCAAACACTTTAATACTTGGTGGGAGGACAATTTTCCATATAATGTTCGAGTGGCTTTGCCATTTTTTGAGGGACATCCCATGTAATTTTCATTGGAACTTATAAGCATGTGATACATCGAGTTGACCGTGAAATTGTCGTTGTAGGAGTAATGCCGTATTAATTTGTCGACAAGCCATAAAGAGCTAAAAGGTTGTTCTAGGATCAAATTGGCATCAATGGGAAGAAAAGTTACGGATCAAATCAACATTCCATCGCCCGTTAGGTTGGTCAATCAAGGTCGAGACAAGCAAGTTTGAATGTGCATTTGGCTATGGAGTAATAACCTGGAAGGACGAGGGTCGTGTAAACCATCTACTGCTCCAAACAAGCAAAGATTGACCATTACCCACAATCCATCTTGAGCCTTGGGATATGACTGATCATGCTGTAAAATTGCTCCTCTTAGTGTAGCTAGGACGTGAGCCAAGAGTCGCATTAAAGATGTCTCATCTTAGATAGTACTTAGCTTGGAGAAGATAGCTAGGGAGTTGAGTTTCCATGAAGAAGTCTTCAATATTGCTTAGCAAGCAATGCGTCGTCAAAGCACTCTAAACCCAGTCTACCATCTTCTTTGTTGAGGCAAAGTTCGGAGCAACCGAGCCAATGAAATTTTATTTTATTCTATTTGTGACCCCACCAAAAACGATTAATTGCAGCCTGAATGGAGTGACATAAATCTGTAGTAAATTTAAAAACATTCATGGAACAAGTTGGGATAGCTTGAACAATAGCTTTGATTAGCACTTCCCTACCAAGCCTAGGAGACTAGTTTATCCATCCATCCTGCAATCCCTTTTTTTTTAGCTGTTCTAAAATAAAGAGAAAAGATTTGTTCTTAGACTACCCAATAGTGGTAGGAAGACCCAAATATTTGTCATGAATTAGGACTTCTCGAATATCGAGACAAAGAGTAATGGCATTTCTCTGTTCAAGGCGAACACCTTTGCTAAAAGAGACTTCATTCTTGGAGAAATTAACTTGTTGATCCGAGGCTTGTTCATAGAATATCTTTGATAGTTTCAGCCTAACCCAGATATGCACCACAAAAAATAATAGTATTATTTGCAAATAAAAGATGAGAGATAGTCGGAGTAGATGAAAATATTTTGCACCCAAACAAGTTTCTCCCTGTCTAATAACACGACTAGGAATGACATGTCCTCGTGGAGCCCCATTCACCAAAAAGGAGAAAGATGTAGATTTCACACATTTCATAACAAGATCAACCCAATGTTGTCTAAACCCCAAACGAAGCATAACAGTGGCAAGGAAAGACCATTCCACCCTATTAAAGGCTTTTTCCATATCTAGTTTAAGAGTCATAGCACCATGAGAGCTAGAATCACAATGCATACCTATCAAACGTTGCTATTATTTCATTGTTGTTATTATTTTGTTCTCCTATGTGCTTGAGAGAGAAAGAGAGAGAGTGAAAGATGATTACACTTGTCTTAGAAAATTTACTTAATAGTATTACTGAAATTTCTATTAACTTAAAATGAGCCTCTTTTAAGAATGGTATTACTTCGAATAGACAAGTAGCTTTGAGGTGGCAATGTGTTTTTGAAGTAAATTACTATCTTGTCCTTAATGAGAGTGGGAAAATTTAAGAGGGAAAAAGTAAGGGATGTTGGAAATGCTTGAAAGATAGTGAGTGAGAGAGAGAAGGAAAGAGAAAGGGAGAGAGGGAGAAAGGGAGAAAGAGAGAGGAGAGAGAGAGAGAATGTTCTTGAACCTCTTGGTTTTGTCCCACATAGAAAGATTGGAACCTTTTCATTGAGTTTATTTACCTCACTCTTTCTTAGACTCCTAGATAACTTGGTAAAATGAGAGTATCTACCCAACACATGTGAGCGCGTGGCGCCGCCCAACAACTGTGCAGGTGTCGGGTTGGTCCATGCTACGGGCAATGGGCATGGGCATGGGCATGGGCATAGGTCTTATTTGATTATAATTTTTAGTCAAATCTGATTTTATTTTTCTTTCGGCGAGTCAAAATTTATTTGCGGCAAGTGTCCGTTACCATTCTTTTGCCGAAAATGCATTCCTGAAATCACTTGATTTCAGCTTGCATGATTTCCTTCCTTTCTTTAGCCTTCTTCTCTTCTCTTGCCCATTTTTAGTCTCTATCTCCCTCTATATATTGTGGCCTCCTTTTCTCGAGTGTTTCGGACACGAAAAAAATACACAACAAGAATTCCATCCTCTCTAAAATCGTTTTGGCTAATTATTCGAGGTTCTACATTGCTATTCGCTCTAGTACAATGTTCGGACAGCTTGCCATGTATCCCTAGAGATTGATTGCTCATGAGTCCTTGGTATACCTTCATAGGGGAGAAAATTTGGTTTTAGGGCAATGGATTACTACGCCACGGCTATTAGATAAGTTTGTTTAATTTAGTCATTAGTCGCACCTCATTTTTATTTTTCCAACAATCTAAAACCGAATTTGATTTTACTTGTTGTGTCTAATGGGTAGATTAACAAACATGTTTGTTGTTCTGTGCTTTCCTGATATGCTTAAATTTGATGGACAGAATTATAGCATGTAGTATGATAAGTTAGACTTCTTACTTACACAATCTAGGATTGATTGCTTGTATTCAAACATCCGAACCTCCCGAGGGTAGTAGTAGAAATTTTGAAAGAGACAATAAGACATGCCGTGGTTGCTATTGCATTATATGACTGATTCCCTTTATTGGATTTATATTAAGAAAATTAATGCTTAGGAAATTTGGGAGGCTCTTGAGTCTAAGTATGGAACCGATGATGCGATTATTAAGAAATATGCTTGCAGTAGATGGTTGTCCTTTAAGATGACTCGATGATAAACTTATTTTGGAACAAGTTCATGCATATGAAAATTTATGTGTTGAAATTTTGGCTAAGGGAATGACTATCTGTGATGTTTTTCAAGCGAACTGTTTGCTTGGATAAATTGCCCCCTTCATGGACAAACTATTTAAGCTCTATGAAACATAAAGAAAAAGACTTTTCCCTAAAAGAACTTGTTGGCCATATCAAAATTGAGGAACAAAACCGAATTTAATCCAATAGAAAGAATTTGGTTCATTCTTCCTCTGCTTGTTGGTTCATTCTTCCTCTGTTGCTAATCTAGTGGATCATTGAATGGCTTTAAGTTTGATAGGACTAAGGGACCAAGGGAAAGGGACCAAAGCGAGTTTCATGGGAAGAGGCGGAACTTCAACAAGTTTAAAGGACAAAGACCAAACTGCAAGAGAATTTGAAGGGAAATGCTTCGTTTGCGGGAAGTATGGCCATCCAACGAAAAGAGTGTAAAGAGGGATTTAGGCTTTACGGTAACAAATCCAAACAGAACAAGCCTGAAGCCAACCTCACTAAAGACGTCATGTAGTTTCGAGGTAAACATGGTAAGCAACACTGTTGAATGAGTGGTTGATTCTAGAGCCACTCGACACATTTGCACCAACAAAGACACGTACGAAAGCTATGAAAAGGCTCCTGAAGGTGAATGTGATTTTATTGGTGATGCTACTTTTGTTCCTGTCCTTGGTAAGGGAAAAATTTCTTTAAAACTAACTTCTAGAAAAACTCTTTCACTTTAAAATATATTTGTTAAGTCGTATTTTATACGTATTTTTAGTAGTTATTGAGTTTATATTATATAGTTTATTTTATCTAATTTATTCTATTTTGTCTATTTATAGGTAATTATCGAATAAAGTGAGGAAGAGAAGAAAAGTCGTTAAAAGTGAATTTTTAGCTACCGACAAGCATCCAAGAAAATATATGAAGTCGGTCCATAAATATAATATGTAATAAAATATTTATTTTATGATATTATATTTTAGGAAATCCTAATTGGAATAGAAAAGGAAACTTAGAAGAGAAGAAAGAGAAATAAACCCTAACTCTTTCACCCTATATATACTACTTATTATCATCATGGAGAGGGAGACCTAGGAAGCCAGCCACACACAATCACCACCTGCTGCTTGCTGTCCACGCACCCTGCACCACCAGCCAGCCCCTGCACCTGCTGCCCAGCCGCCTGCACCTGCTGCCGCTGCTCCTGGTTGCCGCCGTCCGCCGCTGCTTCGGCTTGCTGCCGCTCCCTGTGCTGCTGTCCGCTGCCCAGCCAGCTACCATCCATCATCATCTTCTTCATCTTCCCGGGTCAAAGAAACTAATATCGGTAGTATAATTTAGTTTTGTAATTTTTATTAGAAAAGATCGAGTTTTTATTGTTAGATTAATATTAAAGATGCTAGTTTTATTTAGTTTACATGTTTTAAATTACATTATGTGTGAGTAGTTTTTCTTATACTTGGTATAATCTACTTGAAGCCATGTTAAATTATTTATTTTGAAACAAAGTTTCGATTTTTATTGTCTTATTGATTCAATCCATGATTCTATGATAATTTGTGTTTAATGTTTATGATTTTATGTTTAATTAATTAGAGTGCACACTAATTGATTTTATATGAATTCATTCGATAGTTTAAAGGGTTTAAGTACGTAATTGCTTGATCTTTTAGACATAAGTATCACCCTAATTAATCATGGATGGCTCATACCCATCTCTTTTAATTAGGAAATTATCATAGATCCTTCTTAAATCAATTTGCTAGTAGATTGGTTATTAGGTGCTAGATGATGTTTTTCTAATACTTAATGCTCTAATTTGGTTAAATTCTAGTGCTAGTGCTAGGGTTATCAATATTAGTAGGGTTTATATTAGGGCTAGGCCTAAGTAAACTAATAACTAAGGAAAAACGGGAAGATCCGCTAGTGGTTGTCTTCTACAGTTTAGCTCATGGGTAGATCAATTTGTGTGTTAATGATGAATAATAATTTGCATGTTGGATATAGATTATACTAAGTGTTTTTATAAATTTGCTATTTTTGATAATTATTTGTTTGCTTTTAGTTATTTTCTTGAGTTTATTAATTTTTATTTATAAATATATAGTCTTTTATTATTAATTTCATTACCCCCTAAAGATCAGTATTTTAGGTTAGTTTTAGTAATTTTATTTTAATTTAACCTTTGAGTTATTATATATTTTAATTTTCAGATTTAATTTTCTGTTAGTTTTTATTATTTTTGAGTCAGTTTGTTAGAAATTAGTTTAAAAATAGTTTCTTTTGTTATTTTTTGTGTTTTATCTTCTTTTAGGGTTTAGATAGAGTCCTAGTTTGCTGTGATTAAATTTTAGAATTTTTGGAATTAATTTGATATTTTTTCAGATTTAATTCTTGAATTTAATTACTGCAGGTTTTTAATAAAATAAATTCGTAAATTAGATTTAAAATTTTTTTTTATATTTTTAGGGTCTGGTTAGGTTTAGAAAATTAGTATTATTATTCTGGGTAATTTTAGTATTTATTTTCGTAATTATTTTAGTGCAGAATTTTACTTATTTAATTTTCTGTTTTAGAATTTATTTATTTTCTGCTTTAGTTTTCTGTTTTAATTATTCTAAAAAATATACAAAAATATTTCTGGGTTATTGTAGTTTTATTATTCTGTATAAATTATTTATTTAGTTATTAGATAATTTTCTATGAATTTTAGTTATTGATTTTAATTTATATTTTCTGTTTTGTTTTTAAGAGTAGTAAATTTAATTAGATTAAAACTTGCATGTTATTATATCTTTCCTCGTGGATTCGATCCCTACTTACCTTTGCTATATTGTTTATTATAAGTTTAAGTAGTGGTTTAATTTGTTGCTTGTACGACAAGTTAACAATATTTCATGTTCTAGAAGTTAGAAGGAAACTTATTTCTATTGATCTTCTAACGAAGACTCGGAATTAAAGTAGTTCTTGATTACTGGAAAAATTGTACTCACCAGAAATGGTGAATTTGTGGGAAATGGTTTCGATAATGGGGGTTGTTTGTTCTTGATGTTATTAATGAGAACAAGATGAATGTTTATGTTGCTTATATTGTTGAGTCTATCCTTTATGGCATGCTAGACTAGGTCATGTGAACATAGGTTCAATTAAAAGGCTAAAACAACTTAGTTTAATTCCTGCATTTAGTAATTGTGATTTTAACAAATGTGAAATTTGTGTAGAAGCTAAACATTTTAAGAAACCTTTTAATAAAGTTGTGATTCGGACTTACGCTTTATTAGAACTTATCCATAGTGACTTAGATGACTTCAAAAACACCATGAGTAGGGGTGAGAAGAAATATTATATGACCTTCATTAATGATTACTCCAAGTTCACTATGATGTATCTTTTGAGTAGTAAAGATGAGGCTAAAGAAAAATTTAAACTTTATAAAGCGTAAGTAGAAATCAATTGGACCGTAAAATTAAAAGAGTTAAGTTCGATAGAGGAAGGGAATATGACATCATCTCCCTTAAAACCTTTTGTGGAGAATAATGTATTATTCATGAAACTACTACCTCTTATACTCCTCAACAAAATGGTATAGCAGAAAGGAGAAATAAAACTCTTAAAAAAATGATGAATGCTATGCTTGATTAGTTCGGGGATGCCTTCTAACATGTGGGGAAAACTATTCTTTATACTTGTTATGTGCTTAATAGAGTACCCCGTAAGAAAATTGACAAGAATCCCTTTGAATTATGGAGCTTTCCTTCTAACTTGAACTACATTAAAGTTTTGGGTTGTTTGGCAAATATCGGTATTCCTGATTTTTAGATAAACAAAATTGGGCCTAAAACTATTGATACTATTTTTATTGGCCATGCTCATAATAGTGTTGCTTATAGATTTATTTTGAAGGATGATCCTAATTTTGGGGTTGTTAAAGAATCTAGATATGTCGTTTTCTTTGAGCATATTTTTCCTATGGAAGTCGTAAATGATTGTTTGCCTTCTGTTCATGTTCATGATGTTACTTCTTCTAGTAATGTGGACTTAGAACCTAGGAGGAGTAAGAGAGCTAGAGCTGAGACTAGTTCTAGACCTGATTTTGTGACTTCCTTTTTGGTTGAGGCCAACATATTAGATAAAGATATTGTGAATGTATATCTCATAGAAGAGGATCCTAAGACTTATAAAGCAACTATTGAATCCACAAACTCTAGTTTTTGGAAAGAGACCATTAATAGTGAAGTAGAGTCTCTTATGAGCAATGGGACTTGGACCCTAATAGATCTTCCTAGAGTTTTCTTTGAGCATATTTTTCCTATGGAAGTCGTAAATGATTGTTTGCCTTCTGTTCATGTTCATGATGTTACTTCTTCTAGTAATGTGGACTTAGAACCTAGAAGGAGTAAGAGAGCTAGAGCTGAGACTAGTTCTAGACCTGATTTTGTGACTTCCTTTTTGGTTGAGGCCAGCATATTAGATAAAGATATTGTGAATGTATATCTCATAGAAGAGGATCCTAAGACTTATAAAGCAACTATTGAATCACAAACTCTAGTTTTTGGAAAGAGACCATTAATAGTGAAGTAGAGTCTCTTATGAGCAATGGGACTTGGATCCTAATAGATCTTCCTAGAGGATGTAAGGCACTAGGGAGTAAATGGGTATTTAAAACAAAATTAAGAGTTGATGGGACCATAGATAAGTTTAAAGCTAGACTAATGGCTCAAGGTTTTAACCAAAAGAAGGGTCTAGACTACTTTGATACCTATTCTCTTGTGACCAAGCTTGCCACTATTCGTGCTTTAATTGCTATTGTTTTCATAAATAATCTTGTTATTCATCAAATGGATGTCAAAACAGCATTTCCAAATGGTGACCTCGTGGAAGAGATATACATTAAGCAACCACAAGGTTTTGTGATTCCTGATTAGGAACATAAGGTATGCAAGCTTGTAAAATCTCTTTATAGATTGAAATTAACACCAAAGCAATGGTATGAAAAATTTGACTCTATTCTTACTTCTAATGGTTTTCATGTCAATGATTCTTATGCATATGTGTATTCTAAAACCAATGAGCATGGTTGTGTAATTATTTACCTCCATGTGGATGACATGCTTATTTTTGGAACAAACTTAGATGTTGTGGTATCTACAAAATCTTTTTTGAGTACATGCTTGAACATGAAAGATCTAGGAGAGGCAGACGTTATTCTTGGCATTAAACTAACTAGGACAAAAGAGGGTATAAGCCTTAATCAAGCTCACTATGTTGAAAAAATACTTAAAAAATTTGGACACTTTGATAGTGAGGAATCTTATTAGAAACAATGTGATATCACTTGAGTATGTAAAATCTGAAAGGAATCTTGCGGACCCTTTTACCAAAGGCCTTTGTAGAAATGTAGTGCCAACATTAGCACAAGGAATGGGACTGAAGTCCATCGAGTGAGTGAAACGTGATAGATACCCATCTTGGACAAAGAGTCCAAGTTCAATGGATCAAACTAAATCATGGAATAACTCAAAATATTTTATGTACTACAATCCATTCCTAGAAATAAAGTGTAGTAGTATTTTTACTGTTAATTGTAAAAAGGATGAATCATTTGATTCTTAATGAGTCCATAGCCTTTTATGGTGGTGTGTGACAGTATGCATTTGATGGAACTCACTTATGTGAATGTGGGGGTTGTCATCCGCCCCTCTAGGAAAGTTTTTGGAGCTATAAACTTTCTAGAGCTTTCACGAGAATTCATGCATGACGCATGGGCTTTAATGCGTCTATATTTTGTGAGGAACTTAGATTTTAAGAGAAAATGAGTGTGCACGATCTACTCTATACAACCACCGGAAGGGTACAGGATTGATCCACCCTAACGAATGTAAAACAGACACTGTAAACACTAGGTACTGATTCAAGTCAAAAAGGCATCAATATCTTTACATCTTCTCTTACGTTACCTAGAACTTTCCTTTTTGTCGGCTTTTTCTTCCTTCCCTTTACTTTGAATCATGTGGGGATTGTTGGAAATGCTTCAAAGATTGTGTGTGTGTGTGTGTGTGTGTGTGTGTGTGTGTGTGTGTGTGTGTGTAAGAGAGAGAGAGAGAGAGAGAGAGAGAGAGAGAGAGAGAATGTTCTTGAACCTCTTGTTTTGTCCTACATAGAAAGATTGGAACCTTTTCATTGTGTTTATTTACCTATCTCTTTCTTAAACTCCTAGATAGCTTGGTAGAGGGAGAATCTCTACACCACACACGTGCGCACGCACGAGCTGGGCTATGGGCATGAGCATGCGCATAGGTCTTATTTGATTATAATTTTTAGTCAAATTTGGTTTTATTTTTCTTTCAGCGAGTCAAAATTTATTTACGGCAAGTGTCCGCTACCATTCTTTTTACCGAAAATCTTTGATTGAAATCACTTGATTTCAACTTGCTTGATTTTAGCTTGCATGATTTTCTCCCTTTCTTCAACCTTCTTCTCTTCTCTTGCCAATTTCAGTCTCTGCCTTCCTCTATATATTGTTATCTCATTCTCTCAATTTTCGGACATAGAAAAAATACACAACAAAAATTCCATCCGAAGGTTTGCTCGGGAGAGTCTCGAGTCACCCTAGAGGGGGTGAATAGGGTGATAGAAGTTTTTCGTGGAAACGTTAGCTCTTTTGTTAACGAAGAGACAGAGACAGGTTCCGAGTCAAACAAGCAGGTCGAAAAGCTTGGACTCGTAAATGCTATTACGAATAAACAAGCAAGTCAAGCAGGAGTAATATGACTGTCCGAGTCTAGAATGAACTCGGAAAGATAACACGTAGAAATTACGTGAAAACCCTCCTGGGGCAGAAAACCACGAACCGTGTCAATCCGGACACGAAGTCAAATCCACTATTTTGAGTCCACAAAATACCGTGAACCGATCGAACCCGAGTTGCTCCCTTAGACAACTCTATACAAGTTTTCCTAGACTCGAAATTCCCTTATCCGATCTAGTACTTCCTAACCGAGATAACCCTTACAGCTAGGGACAACTAAGCTGAATTAACCCTTACAGACTTAGTCAAGGGATCCTTACAAAGAATGTAAGAAAGAGTTTGTAATCGAGTATAAGACCTTACAACTCGAAAGTAATAAATTACAGAGTAGGAGTTGTAAGTAGAAGATTGAGAATGTATACAAAGACTTTGAGCAAGTATGTGTATCAACAATATGTTCGGCTCGTCAATCTGCAAGTCTTGTGAAGTGGCTTGTATTTATAGATGAACAGGCAGAGTAGTCGTTATCTTCATCTGCTGACCGAGAGTTCTTTGTGACCGTTGACAAAAGCTTTCCGAGTCACTCGGAAAGTATCCGTTGTAATGTGAACGTTGGACAACGGTTTAACTCTCTTGGAAGTCCCAAAACCATTGGCGGTGTCTTGAAAGATAAGGTGGAAACCACCGTTAAGCTTAGCGTTCAGCTTTTCAGAATTGGAAACAAACAGCTCCGACACAATCTTCCGGGACTGGAGCAGAGAAGGTGAAAAGTCATGTCTGCTGGTGATTTGACGTTTTGAAGCCGGTTACTTTTGTGGTTTGAAAAAGGTGTATCCTCGTTAGAATAACCTACAAAAGTAAATCAATTTTGGTTCTCAAAGTATAAAATACTTTGGTCCAAGATTAGACACATATAATAAAATAATTACGATAATTAAGCAATCGATTATCCGAGTCGAAACGAAATGGAATTTTCCGAGTCTAATATCCATGTAACTCAAAATTCCATCCGACTTAGTCTAAGTGAAGAATCAAGATCGAGTAAAGAATATCGAGTGAAGTAACTTGATCTAAACTAAGTATGAAACAGACTAGAGGTACCGACTCTAATGAAATAGAGCTTATAATCGAAGTCGATTCCGAGTGAGAGAAGGTGAAACACTAGTCCACTCAATCTGCGATAAATGCGAGTGATGCTTGGACTAAGAACAAAGAACCAGCTTTTCCGAGTCACTTACGGATAAGCAAGAAATATAAGAAGTAAAAGCTGTATCACTTAGAGAAGATACTATTTCACTAAAAGAAGTTTTTGAGATACGAGAGAATGCCTTGGAATCAAAACTCTATAAATACGAGATGGTTATACTCGATTCATTTAATGCAACTCGAAATGCGTTGAGAAGTGTCCGAGTCTTCACCATCCTCTCTAAAATCGTTCCGGGTAATTGTTAGAGGTTCCTCACCATTGTGTGCTCTAGTATGCCGTTCGGACAGCTTGTCGTGTATTCCTGGAAATCGATTGCTTATGAGTCCCCGGTGTACCGCGTAGAGGAGCAAATTCGATTTTAGGGCAGTGGATTACCACGCCAGAGCTATCAAAAAGTTTGTTTAATTTAATCATTAGTCGCACCTTGTTTTTATTTTTCCAACAAGGGAAACTTTTTATAAAATCCTTAATGGCTCAAATACAATTAGTAATGTCTTTCTCTCTCTACTGACTCTCTCTCCATGTGAACAAAAAGAATGTGAGATGGATAAGAGGAAAATTAAAAGATTTAGGCAAGAAATTTGGTGGTGTTGTACGTGTAGAGTGACTAATTTGTGGAATTTGGGCCATGGCAGACATAAAATGAGCTAATGAGTTTGGCTGTGATTATTGAGGTCCGGGAAGAGTTGTTGTGTTCATTGTCATTGCTGCTACATTTGTTGTGGTATTATCGTTAGGTCATCCAATTGGAGAGGATTCACGAGTGTAATTGTAAAGTGAAAGTAAGTAATTTTCTAATTTGTTATGTGAATGAAATTTAGGTCATTAATGCTAATGTAATTTATATGTGTAGTTTTTGGGTGTAAAGATGCATGTTATTGATTGTAGCTTTAAGAAAATAATTTAGCTTTATTGGTATATAATGCATCATGGATTCAATTTATTAAGGTAGGGTTATTTTTCAATTGAAATTAGAGTTTTTTTTACATGAAAGTATTTTAATTTTGGTTATATTAACCAATATTAACTCGTTATCTGTTGTTTACGATTGTATCTGTTTGGTATTTAAGGTCCTATTATTATTATCTGCATGCACTACATAGTTTTAAATGTAAACTAAAAGTAAACTAATATCCTATCAGTTCATGACTTATGGAATAGTTGTATTATAATTCGTGAGAAGGGTGTCTTATATGGTTATTATTGTATAGGTGGAAGTTGGTAGCGTTGGTCATATATTTATGTGACTTTTGTGTCCGTTTGAGGAAGTTTAAGAGTTGTGTATATAGTTGCTAAACAGTTGAGGGGCCTTCACATGAACCAAACATTATTTGATAACTTGATAGGAAATTTTAACTTATTCATGAGTTCTTTGGAAATGTATATGGTGATGGTTGGATTGTGTTTATGGAATTTTTTTGTTGTCATTTTGCCTATCTGAGAACCGGAGCATGTAGGTATTTGTAACTAAACTATTAGATGGTACATAATATCACAGCATAAGGGTGAGTATTGGGTGTTTATTAATATGCTAATATAATAATGTTGCTAACTTCAGGAGGTGTAAATTAGCTATTTTACTTTTTAATTAAAATAAAGTCGATTGGCAATTTTCTAGTCATATTATTAGAAAATATACTGAAAGTTATTGATGTGACGTAACTTTTTGTATATGTTGGAGGTGTTTGTTAATAGTATTGGAAAAAAATGTGTTTGGTGATTGTTATGTTCATTGTTTGGTTGTGGTGTACGTATGCAAGTACATCTATGTCTGGAACAGAGGTTGTTTTGCATGGGCCGGGTATGTAGAGGATTGAGGATGTAGGAGAAATTCTTATGTAGGGGGTAGAGAGGAATGTGTTTGGGTTAGTAAAAGAATGAGTGCAGAGGATGTATGAAAAAATGGAGGACGCCATCAGAAAGGTACTTGGTGAACATATGTTACGGTACATGTTGAAGTATGTTAGAAATGTGCTCATTACGTTTGGCAGAGATGGTGACTTGGAAAACTTGATGAAAGGAAATGATGACCATGCATATTTGTATATGGCAAGGAAGTATGATCCACGTCATCCATTTTCGAAGCTCAATGGAGATGCTTGTGAGAGACAATTGCAAGGTTGTTTTGCACGTGGGATGACGGAGCTAGTTTCATCTTAGCATAGCATAGAAGTGACGACAACAATGGTGCTCAACGTGCAAACAGTGAAAATGTGACCAGCTAAATATAGCAATTCATGATTTTTTATGTTAAATATGATCTCTTTACATAAGGTTGTTATTTAACATTATAAATTAATTTTAAACTTTAATGAAGTTAATATTGGTAATGTCAAATGCACATGGAGGAAAATGAGGCTGAGAAAGATGGTGGAGGTGATGTAGCAAGTGATGATCTATTTACCAACTTATCAATTAGGAAAACACCATTTGGCATACCTGTAGATGAATATGATAATTCAAACTACAATGATGACTTGGACTTTGACATAGGAGGACTCGTTTGACCTCAATCGGGAGTACATTCTGAGACTTATCGTGAGAGGATGTTGATATGAAAGAATGAAATTAAAGGTAAGGGACAATTATTCTCCTTTGCTATTCAATTTAAGGTAAGCTTGTGGAAGTATACAATTGGAAATCAATTTGATTATAAGTATGAGAGAAACCATCGAAAACGTATTATAGAGAAATGCACAGTTGTTGAATGTTACGTTTGCATACGGGGATATAAGAACATGGATATAATGTTTATAAAGAGCTTTAGAGGTCAGCATGCTCACAATGTAGGCGACCAATGTCGGATAGGACAAGTAGAGTAAGAGAAGGATGAGGGTGAAGCCTCTAGCTCGAGTGATCGACGGGAAGGTGCCCGTTTTTGTTTATTATTCACCAGTTGAGGTAATCAAGGAATTGGAGTTTGAATTGTGCTTATAATTATTGTACGTGCAAGTGTGGCGGGCTCGGGAGTATGTACGTGTTTTAGTAGTGGGATGTCCAAAAGATTATTACAAGTTATTGCCTTGGATGTCTGCTGCGATAGTCCGCGTAAATCCCGACTCAAGAGCATTGGTTGTGATGGATAGGTCGAGCTTCGAAGACATGTTTTTTTCTTCTTATAGAGCATCTCTTAATGGGCTCATTATTGGTTGTCGAAAGATTTTATAAGTTAATAGGTTGGTTGTTGTTGGCTATTGTAGCATTTGTTGTTGGCTGCTAGTCCTTTAGACATTAAAGAAAAGATAAGTAGATAAGTACGTGAAAAATGGTTCAAAGAATAATATACAAACATCATCGACCAATAGAACAATTACTCTTATGATATATGAGAATCATGGAGATTCCAAGTAACTTTTACTAACAACTCTGGAGTAAGAAGAGTGGGAATATATAAAACAATCCAACATAATGGTCCCATATTATATGCATAGGAATATGGAATGATAGCTTGTTTTAGGAGGAATTCCAACACCTAATAGCGTTGTTTTTGTCAACATTAACTAATTTTCAAAAATGTATGTTCAAAAAGATTCATTGGATTTTCCCTACAAGAGAAGGACTAACAACTACACCTTTATGGTTTAATATTGATATTCATATTAAGTATGTAGTTATGGAAATTGAAGATGGAAGAAATTAAGCTGGCTCATTATTTAGTTCAAAATGTTAATCTAGATGATCTTGTGAATTTGGAGTACAATTGGAATACTTAGGGCCTGTTTGATCTTACATAAAACACAACATCTATTTATGTTTTATGTTCGTTTATGTTCATTTCTATTTCAAGTCATTATTATTATTATTATTATTATTATTATTATTATTATTATTATTATTATTATTATTATTATTATTATTATTATTATTATTATGGAACGTATCGCTAAAATGATCATATCTGAAATGTTAAGATTGTAGATATTATACACGGATACAAAACTTACTAATATAATATTAAAAGTTACAACCGTACAAGCTTTGGGAAACATCCTCAATTACACCACTAATTATATATGTTATTTCATCTCTAATGACATTCATTGTTTGTTTGTTACAAGGATCGTGCAACGCTTCTATTGATAGTCCTTCGTATACGATATTAGGCATAGGGGAAATTGGTATCCCGTTTTTATGCATACGGATAAAATTATGCAATTGGGGTTTTTTAAAGGTTTTTGGATAGTATTTAAATATTATTTATTTATTTTCTCTCAAACTATAAAATATTATTTTTTATATTTAAAAAAATAATAGTAAAAATTTTCAGTATTTGAGAAATATTATAATAAAAATTATTTTTCTTACAAAAATAAAATACAATATTTTAAAATATTATAAATAATAATTTTTGAAATATTCATTATTCACGAAATATTCGATATTGTGAAATAATATATTCAACAACTCATTTATCTTTATTTTTGTTTGTTTCTACTTCTATTTCTGTTTATGTATGTTTGTATGTAAGTTCGAACATACTATTAAAAGAAAATGCTACTATTTCCGAAGATATTGATGATTATCTATTTGATATCGGAGCAAGAAAATTTGTATCTCAAGAGGGAAAATTGTATGTACATGCTATGACTATAAGTATCAAATGATATGTAAAGTCTAGAATGCCATCATATGACTTCTGAAAAATAAATCTACTACTAAGAATCTTATCAAGTCAGTTTTAAATTTTAAACATGTGATTTTAACTATAGCGGTCAAAATGTACCTTGCAATAATGTGTGTATTGTAGCCATTAGGGCATCTTATGTATCTCATCTATAGGAAAAGAAGCTTAGCATTAAGAAGTGACACGATCATTATTTAAACATATTTGAGCAAAAAGACATGGGGTTCTCCATTCATCTTTGATTTGCTCTAAAAGCAAGCATTTGTGATGAGTTTAGCTCAAGTCCCTTTTCAATCGATCTACTGTAATATTTATATTTTCACGCTTTCTATGAAATAAAAAAGTTTTGTAGTATAGAATGTTATCTAATTAAACCTTAAGCAATGTAAATTCAGGTAATGATCAAAACTCTCTAATTAAGTTTTATTATGTTATTAATCATAGTGGGCCTATAATCATAGAAAGGATGATATTTATGATATAAGTAGATTATAATTAGTATCAGCAAAGTCATTATAAAAAGTCAATCGTGTCGATTTCCCAAAAAAATCCTGAAAAGATACCTTACTTAAATTTAGGGGATCATTCAAGAAAGAAGGGTTTCAATGGGGGATCATTCAAGAAAGAAGGGTTTCAATGGTGGGCGGTCGTTGATAATGGAGGGAGAGGAGAAGAGAGAAAATGCGAGAGCTTGAGGGAGAGGAGAAGCGAGCAAATGCCACAGGAAAAGGAGAAACACTAGAGGGAGAAGAGAAGCGCCGAGAGGCCTAGAGGAGGAGATGAGTGAGAGAGGAGAGACTAATCGAGATGAGAGAGCCCGAAAAGAGGAGAGAAACTATGGAGGGACGAGAGGACTTACCAGTCGGTGAAGAAAGGAGGAGAGACCGAGGCGGAGAGAAACCGAGAAGAGAAGAAAGCTGAAATGAGAAAGGAGAGAAAGAGAGGCTGAGCGGGTGAGGGGAGAGAGGTTGAGAGGAGTTTATACTTAGGGTTTTAACGATATTTGAAAAGATAAAAATAAGGGTTTTAAGGATATTTTCCCCACCCCATCCCCGTCCTCGCTTAGGGATCCATTTTGCTCCCCCACGTTGTTCCCCATCCGAGGCGGGAAATCTCCGCCCGTTACCAACCCTACTCGAGATGAAAACAAAAGTTAATAAGAAGAATATCATTATCGGTAAAAAAGAACTTGAAAATTACATTACCTTGGGCTCGTGATGGAAATAAAAGTATATAAGATGAAATATCCTTGTCAATAAAAAAGAATCCTTGTCAATAAAGAATTGATTAAAAAAGGAGGCAAATATCCGTGATAGCCCACGACAATTGGAATTGACCTTTATTTCTTTTGACTAGAACTGTGGTTTGTATGAAATTATCCTAGAAATTATCCTAGAACTGTGGTTTGTATGAAATTGATAATTACAATGGCAATGGAAAAGTAAAAGTTAAGGTCAATCTACTTTCTGGAAGAGCAATTTTGCAATATGATAATCAATCTCTTGAGGGGAGCAATGAGCAGCATAGTAGAAAGTCTTTGCTACAGCAAGAAAAGTTTGCTTGAGACTAGAATCCACGCTATTCAAGGTGTTGGAGAGCACTAATTTCACCAATATTTGCATGTTCTCCTCTACTTTGCCACCCTGGCTATCACTTGGGTTATCCATATCTTGCACCTGGTGAATACACATCAAAATTATAAATAAGAACCATATACACAGTATAAATGAGTGTCTATGTATACCAAATACATTATTGATACTTGGCTATAGATTTGTTTAAGTATCATGCATACATAATCAATCTTACCTTGGTATTGTTATTATTATGGCTCTTGGTATTGTTATTATTATGGCTCTGAAGATGGCCAAGTTGTTGGCAAACTTGATTTGTTACATCCAAAAGACAAAGGGTATGTGGATGAGAGAGCATGTCCTCAGAAAGGCAGCGGCCAGCACAAAGTTCAATTATATGCACCAACAGTTCTGCCTCTCCTTTATGCCTATCACCTTCCTGTTCCCATGTCCTTAGCCATTTATCCCACTACCAAAAACAAAACAAATTAAAAATAAAATCAAAACCAAAATTTAAAAAAGTAAAGCAACGACTCATCCCTGAAAAAAGAATACTTGCCTTAAATGAGGCAATTTCAAGTGCAAAGCCATTTCAAAGCATTTAAAAAAGTAAAGCATCCCTGAAAAAGAATACTTGCCTTAAATGAGGCAATTTCAAGTGCAAAGCCATTTCAAAGCATGATATGCTTTGAAATGGCTTTGCACTTGAAATTGCCTTAAATTGCCTCATTTAAGGCAAGTATTCTTTTTCAGGGATGAGTCGTTGCTTAAGATACAAGAAAAGATTACGAGTCTCTAAGGGTGGGTTTGTTTCAAGTGGAAAATATTTTCTCGGAAAATTATCATTCTATTTTTCAGCATTTGGTAGCATAAGTGGTGGATAAATATTTTATGTGAGAAAATAATCTCCCTCAATCAAGGGAAAATAAATTTCCTTCTATGAGGAAGGAAGTTAATTTTCCTTTACCTCAATCAAGGGAAAATAAAGTATTATCATAGGAGTTTAAGTTCTAAACTTCTCTTACTTACTTTGCCACCAAAATAAAGTCTTATCATAGGAGTTCAAGTTCTAAACTTCTCTTACTTTGCCACCTTCACTTTCTTTTCCAAGTTTGCTTAGAGTACTTCATAAACCGAAAAGTCAGCTCAACTAAAAGTTTGAAGTGATGACTGAGTATAGAATAGACTGATAATAAGTAAAAACTACCCTTTCAAAACTTTCAGCTTCAAGTCTACTATTGGGTTGTATAACCTATGAAAATTCACTGGATTACTAATTTTTTAACAAGTAAAAGGTGTCGCTGATCAGGATTATAATGTTTATCATGAACGTGGAAATGTATAACGGAAGAGTTAGAGAACATATTCATATGTTTGTATTGCAAGAATAGAAAACTCACTGCTTGATAGAGTTGATGTCGTATGTCTCTACCGTAAGTCACTAGTGCATCCAATGACAGCTGATTGAGGGTGCTCAGAAGAGGCCCTAACAGCCTCTGCCCTTTCTTCTTGTTAGACTGCGTTATTCTGTACACAGCCAAACATGAATATTGTTTTACAATACCATAATTTAACACTTTATTCTCTCAAAAAAAAAAAAAGTAATTGAACTAAAAATTTAAATTGATGGCTTAATTACCTTTCATTTCCCACGTAACCTTGACTCATGTACAACGTTTGAAATTCATTAACAAAGTCATTCCTCTCTCCCCTTGAGGCGTTCTCCTTACCAAAGATTGAGGCAATGGCTTCCAACAAAGTAGCTGTCTTAGCCCATGCAAGACGTTCTTTCGACTTCTCAGGCTCGAACATGGTGGCCATTGCTAAAAAGTAGGCAATCAGAAGACTCCTCTTGCTCACACCCAGTTCCACAAGGTTGTGCTCTGAGTGCCACCTTCGGACAACCCAAATACAAATATAAATAGAAAGCATTTATTCTACACGGACAATTCTAGCTAGGAATTCCCATTTGAGACGTTTGTTTTCGCGCCTAATTAAATAAATACAAGCCGCCTGTTGATGGACACTTGAAATTTGGTTTCAAGGTGCTAAAATGGGATTGTTGAGGTTAAGAGGTCAGGCTAGGTGGATGCGAGCCGAGTCAAAACCAAGCATACGAAGGCTCGAAAATATGTATAGACAACACAAAGCTTTGGGCCTAGACTTTAAACTTGCATAAAGTTAGTATGATAAAACTCGAGCTTGGCTCATCTAAGGCTTGAATGTGTGTTCAACTCTATTCACAATTTTTATTTATACCATGGTGAGTAAGGCATTCTTGCATGGCCCTATTTGGTTCTTCTAAGAGGGACTTGAAACGGGTCAAATCCAAGCTCACGAGGAGGTTGCTAGTCGCTCCTTATGATTCCCACAGTAAATTATCGGTGCCTAAGTCGCTCCTTATGATTCCCACAGTAAATTATCGGTGCCTAAGTTAGATTAGCATGCTAATTAAATGGTAGAGTTTACCTTAGTACGCTATCCCATTCAAGCCTATGCAATGATTGGCAGTTGTTGTAGTAAATGGTAGAGTTTACCTTAGTACGCTATCCCATTCAAGCCTATGCAATGATTGGCAGTTGTTGTAGTCCGATTTAGCCAAATCAAGATAAGTATTGTTGCTCACATATGGCATCCTGCAAATCATGATAAACAACAGTATTTCTAAGATTGTGTTGGAAAAAGTAATTTGCACAATCTTGTGTTTGAATGGCAGACCGAGTTGACTCAGCTGGACAAGACACAATTAACAATGTGGCAACCACACTTGGCCCAATGTAAAGGCAGGCATGAAAGGCCTTTTCATTAAACAGAGAAACCGAAAGGCTCTCGCAATATGCAAATCACAATACCCAATAATATGTGATTCTTAAACAGAGAAACCGAAAGGCTCTCGTAATCTGCAAATCACAATACCCAATAATATGTGATTCTTGCTTGATTACCTCCTCCTTTCTCATGCATTATATGGGTGTATGACCACCCTAACAATTTTTTGAAGTACAATAATCCTTATATATTGATTTTTTACCCTCTAATTTTCATTGATAATTTCCACGGTCTATAAGGAATACACCTTCGACATGGCTGAAATTCACATCTTTAATTTGATATGATGGTATAGATTTTAGAAGTGTACAAATTTATTATATATACATTGTACGTAAGATCAAAATAATACAAAGCTATAAGGTTTTACTAAAAAGTAAAAAGAATTATTGTTAAATATGTTAACCAGTGGGTCACATTAACAAGAAGAAAATACTGGTTAACACAATTTCTTTTTAGAATGGTTAAATTATTTTACTAAATGAAAAATAAAGAACACATAATAATTAATTAAAATTTTATCATAAATTTTATATTTTTTAATATTTTTCCATAACTTTAAAATGACATATATTTTAAAACGGATGAAATATATACCTGTAAAGAGTCTTGCCTATCCAGGCATCACTTTCACCACCGTATTGTTCAATGTAGAACCTGGTCTCAACGCGAGGTAGGTTGGCATACCAAGGTACGTCGAGAGCAAATGCGACCTGCGTCGTAATGGACAAACTCTCTTACACTCCAGGATAGCAACAATCAAATTAATCAGCATTTTTCGGATGAGGAGCTCAAGTTAATTACTACGTACTATATAATAGAAACAGCCAATGAATCGGACAAGATTTTATAATTATAAAAAATTATATGTAAAAAAATAATATATGACAATTGCACACTTTAATTATATATATTATTTAATTTAATATATGCTATATATATTATTTAATTTAATATATGCTATTATAATCCTATGAGACACTTAAAAATGTCTTGAAATATGGTGCATATCATTTTACTAAAAATTATTATTGTAGTAGTTGTACGTAATATGAGTTTCTATTTTTTTTGTCAGACAATCATGTGAGTAAATTGACTTCTTGAAACTTATTTTTTTGTCAGACAATCATGTGACTAAATTGACTTCTCATAATTTATAGTAAGATATGTTTCCAAAAAATATTTTAAAAAATAGCTTTTTTTTCTTACCTAACAAAATAAATATGTAAGTCAACATCTAGTCATTTTAGATAACGACTTCACCGCTACTTAATAATTCAATAAAACCCACTATCAGCAAATAATTCGTTATCCTATGATGATCATATGTATTTAATATTTTAAAATATATGGACAATATATTTCTTTTTATATATATAAAAATGCAAACACTATTTCATTATAAGTAATTTGACCAAAATATCACGTGAGTGTTACTCCAGTGATAAATACTCTACACTTCCATCCTCTCCACTAAAGAGATATTTTCTTTGCTAGGTGTGCAAAAAGTTGGAATGTATTGTAGGCTTGGACTTTGAACCTAAACTTGATATTTTTACCCCTTCCCTTGGATCTCTAAGCCCAACCGGGTTTACCCCGAGATAGAGCCTAGTTGAATTGCCCACACTTACCATATAAAAAAAAAAAAACATTGACTAAAATTTCACATGTTTTACTGCTTTCATTCAAAAGAGCATAACAAAATTACTAAATAAGATAGTCTTCTAAATAATAAAGTAGTATTGTGATTTTTTTTAACTGTTAATTGCCCTATTTTTTAAAATTTTAAGATAATAAACTATTAAAAAAATTATATTTTATGATATTAATTTAGCATTTAGGATAGCTGATTAGAAGCTTATTTTTTATCATTTATAAATAACACAAAATAATAAAATGTCAATAACTCAAAAATAAAGTTATTTATGTACCTCTCCGGGGAGGTCCTTGGAGATAATCCACTTGTCAAGGAGCTGATTAGAAGCTTGCCTTTGGCGGAGGTATTTGGAAGAGAAAATGCGAGCTTGTTGGAGTATCGTCTCACCAGGGTACTGCAATTGGGAAGCCCTAAGCAGGTTGTACATCCCTGTTGTCGCCTGGGTTGATTGCCCAGCAAAGCAGAAGAACTCCCCATCTTTCTCAAAATTCTTGAACACATCTGCTTAATTCCAACCATTCATTCGTTCATTTTACAAGTCATTTATATGTTACAGATTATAAACTTCAAAAGGCGAAGATTAGCACACGTACACACATACATACATACATATATATATATATATATATATATATATATATATAACTTTAAAAATATATTTTAAAAAAAAAGTACAAACACGCAGACAACTCCTCTCATAAGGATTAATTTTGCCTTAGTTAGCCATAAAGCTTGGTCCACTCTAAACCCCTCTCCCTAGGCTTAATTGGAACTCTCTCCGATAACTTTAGACATGACCCATAAAGGATGATAATCATGTAATTCATATCGTCCACTCTAAACCCCTCTCCCTAGGCTTAATTGGAACTCTCTCCGATAACTTTAGACATGACCCATAAAGGATGATAATCATGTAATTCATATCAAATGCTAAATACCAGAGTCAATCAAATTTATAGTTTAAGAGTCTGTTTGAAATTATCGTTAAAATCAGTTTGTTATTGCTATATTATAACTTAAATGAGCATAAATGAACTAAAACGAGGTAAAATGATTAATTGTTATAGTTATTATATCAGTTGTGAGTTGAATGAGCTAAAATGGACTAAAATACCTCGAAAGTTTTTATAAATGATGACATAAACTCCATTTTAAACATGCCCGAAGTAAGAGTAGGTTGTGTTGAATACTTCTATTCTTCCTAAGCACCGGTAGGTTGATGTTGAATACTTCTATTCTCCCTAAATACTGCCCCCTATTGGGATCAAACATCCTTTCAATCAGAATGTTTCTAATCATCCCAAGCTAACACTTCCATACCCTATCGACTCCCCCTCCCCCTAAAAAAAGAAAGAGAAGGTAAAAAAAGAAAATGTATAGCATGTAGGAGCAGAAAGTAGCTCTAAGCTTCTGTTGTCTCAGGCAACCTTTGGTCTAAAATTGTCCAATCTTTTATGTCCAAATTATAACAAGAACAATTGATCGTATTCATGTGATTGGACGCTTTTGATTTTGAAAAATCTAAATAATATCATCAGATAATGGAATGTATAAATTTTATGGAGAATGTCAAGAAGTCTCTATCACGATTTCGAACAATGAAAAGCAAACATGAAAAGACTAGATTTCGGTCCAGCGACAAATATAAATTGATTAAAGAAAAGCGGTGACAAATTGAATTGGTCCCAAACAAGGATTGGGCGAGTCAAATTTGTGTACCCTCAAGAGAAGAGAGTCTATTGAAGACTCTGGAAAAAGAAACAACATAGCAATCATATCAACAGGTGCTTGAAAAACTACCCTATAATGGACCATGCATGCATGCTTGTAGTGAATGATGAGAGGTAGTACCTGCAGAAACCTCGTAGCCATGCAACCTGAGAAGCCTGAAGCCCATGGCTGTATCATCAATGTCCTGTACCTCTGAATTTCTTGCCCAACATATTCCTTTTTCTGTCCAATACCTGCCAAAATTCTCTCCTTTTTAGCGCTTAAAAACCCGTCATTCTGAATTGACAACAAAGAGTAACACGGAAAACAAGGGAGGGCAAAGAAGTAGGTGCATGAGTGCAAGAATGCTACAACATCATAACTAGAGATCTTCCAATACCGACAAAATTTCCCTACTTTCTAAGATCAAACATCATTGGTTTGCCTAAATTTAGCTGGTGAGACTTCAAGTTACTGCCCAACTTTGCTAAGCACATATACTATTTGGCATGGTTAATTAACAAAGATAAATTTAAAGATTTCAACCAAACATAATTTTTGATACATATATTAGGTTCTGTTACGTAATATATATATTTATCATTTGAATAAATTTAAAAATTTTAAAATTACTGTGTTTATTATTTTATATGAACATGATATTTTATGAAGATGAAAAATTTATAAAGCAACAATAACTTAAAAAGATAGATATACCTGTAAACATAAGCTACACAAGCTTGCATCTCACGTTGAAAATATCGAGAAATTCCAAGTCGTTGCAATCTATCAACAGCGAACATATGCTCGAACAAGTCGACCGGGTACACATTGGGAACTGTGTATATCCCAGAACAAGGTCAATCACCAATCAAATTTAGGCCATACTTCCAAATTCACTTAGCTAGCACAGCGATCAATTTTATTCCATCACAAAGGTTGCACTTAAATGTTGATTAATTTCAAGGCAATTGCTTTATTGTTCGAGAAAAATCATGTCATACTTGGGTTAGAACATAAGGTTAGCGACAAAGTAATGTGGCTATATTATCAAATCTTTTATTAGGAATATGAGATGACTGCATATACTTCCTATAAACCATAGTTTTAGTAGGATCTATACTGAACAAAAGTTATTCCACATCATAAAATAGTAGTTGCATTTTAGGCTAGCAAGGGGTTTACTTCTATTTTTGTCGGATTATGTAGTACACAACTTTACTATGTCTACATGGAAAGAACTTAACTGCAGTTAATTTATTGTTGTTTAAAAAGTTAGAAATGATCAAATATTATTTCTCAAAATTATGACATCACTTTAAAATATATATATATATATATATATAAAAGTGGACCGTACCTCCTCCATTGAACCTCTGAACAGCTTTGTTCAAGTAAGCCAAACAATTAAGGTCCTTGGTTTGCATGAGTGCATAGGCAGTAGATGCAGGGGAGAAGAGGAAGGAGCCATCTTGGCTTTGCAATTTGAGAAGTTTTTCCCAGTCAAGGTCTGCCACGGCCATTCCTTCCAAGCTATGCAGCAGCGTTGTAGGCATTGTGTGCATAATTTCCTTTGGTATCCTAACCCAAACCCAAAAAGTTAAAAAGATTTCACCATCATTGTTATTCCACTTGATCTTACACCCACACACACACACACATGTGAATGACATGACAAGACACCCACATGCTTTGAGCCTCCCCTTTAACTTTTTCTAATGAAAAATATTTTATTGACTAAAAGCTTCACTTTACCTCTTTCTTCTCACATCATATAGGTTTTTGGATTTATTATTATTTAAAGTACTTTACGTTTAACTCTAATGTTTCATATCTTGTCGTTATAAATCGGGTACTGTCAAGTGATGAATACATCAACATTATCATTCAAAAATTAGCGAAAAAATAGTGACTTGAAGATTTTTCAAAAATTAACTCATTTATACTCCCACCTCTTTTTAGTAAATATCTTCTAATTATGAAAAACCTCTATGCAAATATCAATTTCGATTAAAGTAGAAATCTAATTAAATAAGTGCGGATAAAAGAAAAATAATAATAATAATAATAATAATAATAATAATAATAATAAAAGTATACCTAGTGAGCTTGAGGCTTCTCTTGGCATATATCTCTTGCAAGGTAGGAGAGTCTTCCACAACCTCGATGCCATCAATGCCATGGGCTCTAGCAATTTCGATTAGGGCAGGAAAAGCAACTTCGAATCCGATGGGCATGTGCTCAGCCTCCTCTTTTCAAGTTTACTAATATTTTCCTTGAGAAATGCAATCCCTACTCAATCAAATAGGACAAAATTTGCGAGTCGATCGTGAGCAACGTTGCTATATTTAATACAATATATTACAAAATTCAATGGTTGCAAAGGTTTTGCCCACAAAAATTCAATTCACAAATATATGAACAAAAATCATGGTGTGCATTAATATCATCATACTAGTTTATACTATTCATAATATAAATAATATGATGATTTATCGTAAAAATTATTCATACAACATTATTTATATGTGAATACTGAATAAGAATTATTCATTGACAGTAATTACCGACAATACTTTCTATATATGAATACTGAATAAAAATTATCCATCGACAATAATTATCAGACAACACTTTTCATATGTGAATAGTGAATATCGACAAGATCTCAAGATGTGAAGATGGTGCATACCCCACCAATTCATCAACAGATACTACTCAAGTAGCTGTTGTGCAATTTCAAAAGGCAAAAACAATATTCATCCAATATGAGTCTTAAGATTTCTTACTCTGGGACAAGTTGTAACATAATTCCATGCAGTCAAAATCAAACCTTAATTTGACCATAATTCTCAAGTCAAGATTACCTTTCTCACGCTTATCAGGACAAAGGTCCCATGATTTGAGAGCAATTACGCAAGCCAACGTATTGATTATCTTGTCATGAGCTAAAAATATTTGCTTATCACCCCAAGACCCGTCAGGAAGTTGATTATCAATGATCCATTGAAGGCTTAATGGGAACTGAGGAGCTTCTTCTACTTCCGTTGTCTCAACATTTCTCACAAGTGCAACCCAGGCTGTGTCATAAGGGGATATGGTTATCTCTCCATCACTCATCGACTTCAACATTGCTCTTATGCTCTCCACCTTTTCTTTTATCCCACTTGATGCTGGTTCCTGTACATATATTTATGTACACAATATATGTGCATGGTAAGATAGCAGAATTCCCGATCTATACGGTTGGAGTGTAGTGAATTGAAGCCAATTAATCGAAGTTTTAAACAAATTGATGAGAAATGTTAATTAGCTTGATTGGTGAAGCTTCATGTTAGATTTGAAACATTATATTTCTAAATTTTGCCATCGTTATATTTATGGAATGATTTTAGTAATACAAGCTAGATTAAGTTGTGAAATAGTACCTATATCAAAAAGGAAACTTCGATCACTATCTCCTACCATAGTTGACTATTAATTTATATAAAATGTTTATCTTTTTAACTCGTGCCTTTGAGTTGTAGTCAAATTTATATGAATATTAATTTGTTCAATTAGTACCTTTAAGCTCCCATTAAATTACCTTCAAAAGTTCTTCGATTAGAGGAGGGGAAAATTAACATATATTTATTGTCTTTGGCCATCTTTTCAGTAATTTGAATTACCCCACTTAGAGATTAACTTTTTCATCTCACTATAGTCCCATATTAAAATATGTTTCTCTTTAGGCTTTACGAAATAACGAGTTTTGAAGTGACAGTGAAACGTGTGAACAAAAGTTAATATTTGTTTTTAAAAACCCAATGACGTACTATAGGTTTTGGATTCTGTTTCTTTAAAATATTGTAAGAAACCATCATAAGTTTTGGATTCTGTTTCTTTAAAATATTGTAAGAAACCATCATAAAATATCTGATCCTCTTTTTTTTTTTTTTCTCCTTATAGAAAGGGTAGGAACTTATTTTACCTGTAGATCCCGAAAAAAATAAAATGTTTATAAGCTTTTATTATGGGACGAATAAATTTCTATTTTTAGTGTGTGGGATTATTTGCTTTGGGATTCTGAAAGATAATTTACAAATGAAATAGTATATTTATAGATAATTATCTTAAGAACGATTTTTTTTATTTAGTTGTATACCATGTTGATTTCTCGAGATATATATATATATATATATATATATATATATATATATATATATATATAATATTTTTAATACTCTCTTAAAATGGAATAATTATGTGTAAAGTACATTAATTTTTTAAAGTCGACTCTATTTAATACTTCATCTATCCTAAAAACTGCATTGTTTGACATTTCGATTTTCAATATGTCATTTTGACCATCGATTTTAAAAATTATAAAATTATATTTATATTGTAAGTATTTTTTAAAAGAAATTCATTGATGATTATCTCATATTGTAAATTAATGTATATTTTGTTTAAATATTGATCAAAATTTAAAAAGTTTGATCTCAAAAACTAAAAAATAAGTAATTTTTTAAAGACGGAGAGAGTACAAATTTTATTTAGGTTTAGACATAGTTTGATGGAAGAAACTCCTGTTCCATAATTAATTGTGTATCATGAATCAAATTATACCTTGAGAGCTAGAGCTTCAATGACATCCTCCACAGCCTCATTTGGTCCCTTTATTACACACAGTTCATCTTGAATAAGCTCCTTGTAATCTGTGTCACAAAATTGTGATAGTTTTAGACAAAATTATAAATATACTGCTTTACATGAAAATTAAAGGAGTATAAATCGTCCATCTCTCACCCGATTTGGCAAGTTCATCCATGAAGAATAAAAGATGATTGGTACATAAATATAGATCGACAATATCATTGGAATAATACTGAATCAAATAAAGTGAAACATGCCTCTATGATTTGACCCTTTTCCACTCTACGACCGACGATGTAAAAGAATATTGTAGCCTTGTAGCATTACCCATAATCTTTTTCACAAATCAAGAACAAAGCAAAATGATTTGATGAAACATGTATTAAATTAAAAAAGTAATTTGATTGAATAGTACAATGGTATTATAACTTATAAATAGTGTAATATTATCTTTTTATATGGTTTTTCACAATTATAAAATATCATATGCGTATGATATGTATTTGTTGACAGAGTTGAGCCGATTAATGTGTCATTTTATTCTATACCAAAACACTCAAATATTATAATTGATAACTAATTATAACTATTAAAAATTAGTCATTTTAGTTTATATAATATATTAATTTAAATTAAAATAAGATATTGACGTATTGCTACAAGATATATACCATAAAAAATTAAACATAATTATAAATATACTCCTCTTTTTTAAAATATTTGTCGTTTTAAAATTATGAGAGAATATCAAAAAACTACAAAATTGAAAGACCAAGTTGTTTCATGATTTAATTAAAAATAAATAAAATCAATAAAAAATGAGAAAAATAAAGCAATTAATAAGAATAAAATTAGTAAACCAATCATTAATAAGTTATTGAAATTATAAAGTAACAAATATTATGAAACAAAAAATATTTGTTAAACCGACATACTCGCTCCGTTTCAAAATACTTGTCATTTTTCAAAATATTTATCATTTTAAAGTTAAGTGGATTATTAAGGAAACACTAAATTTATGACCAAATTTGTATTAAAAGATCAAATTGTTCCAAAATTTTGTTGAAAATGAATAAAATCAATAAGAAAATAAGATAATTAAGACAATTAATAAGGATAAATTAGATAAATTAGTTATTAATATGTCATTAAAATTATAAAGTGATAAATATTATGAAATGAAAAAATTAATTAAAGTGATATATATTTTAAATTGAAATGAAGGAAGTATATTTTAATGTAGATGAAGTATATAGGCACAAAGTTATATGTGAGTAACTTTATAAGAAGAGCTTCTTTATATCTTGTCTCCTTTACCCAAAACTAACCACTCCTTGTCATGCGCCTTTTCGTTACCCCCTTTCTTTTCTCTGTTGGATTGGGTTCTCCCCACTTGACTCAATTAAATTAATGGCAGGGTTTTTGGCTTCTTCCCAACCCCCAAACCCCACCCCAAAACCCAACGAAAAACCCACAAAAATAGGGTGGGAAGAAAAGGAAAATTTCACCTTTGGTGGTATGTTTAGATAGAGCATTGCATCTCAAACTCAGAGTCCAGCCAAATTGGCTGTTTCTTGTCTTGGTTATCCAAACACCTGCAAAACGAAAAAAAGGGAAAAATATGTAGATGAAGCAAAAATTGACAAAACCCCAGAATTATTATTCCTTCATCAAGTTTTTTATTTAAAAAATAATTTTTACTCCAATAGGTGGAGGGGCAGTGACGACTTACTTGGATATCTGAGGCTTGATGGAGTGGTGGGTGAGAAGAGAGGGAGGCTTAGGGTGACGGCGGTCGTGGTTTTGCGCCAGAACTGGCGGTGGTGGGAGGAAAAGAGTGAGACATTTTTTAAGGTGGAGGCGACAAAGGTTGATTTGGTAGAGATGAGCGAACGAAGCGAGAGAGAGAAAGGAGAGAGAGATAAGAGAGCAAAGGCAGAGAGAGATTCCAAGAACGAGAAAGGGTGATGGAGGGGAAGACGTCGTCTCGTCTCGTCGCATGGGATCATCCCAAATATATAGAAAAGAGGGCGGGGGTGGTGAATCAGAAATATGGGCTCAGATGTCTTTGTCCTTTCATTCTCTCTCTGTTCTAAAGCAAACATTCCCCAGTTCCAAAACCTCTGGCCCCCTTCCTTTTTTTAATTTTTTAATGCTTGGGCCTTTTTAGTTTTAAAAAAAAAAAAACTAGTTTTGTTTCCCTTTTTAGTAAGAAAAATATGGTAAAGTGAAAAACAGAAAAACATTTTTGATAAAACATATACTCCTTAGATGAGCAGAGTGAAGTTACATCTCTCGCCAACTTACTTTACATCTCTCACTAGCTAGTAGTTAGAACTTAGGTCTGTTCAAAATAATATTTACTAATATTTATAACAATTTTTAACTCATTTGAGTTCATTTTAGTCCATTTCAACTTATTTCACTTATATCATCTAACCATTTTAACTCATTTTAACTTGTACCAGTTATAACAACTAATTATTTTAACTCATTTTAGCTCATTTATGATATAACAGCTGATTTTAATAATAATTTCGAATAGATCCTTTAAGTACTTCGTACTCTAATTTTTTTAAATGAATATTAACTTCACTTATAAAATGAAATTTAAAAACATCTTACATATTAAAATAAAATACAGTAAAACTGAATATTAGTATCGGAAATCCCAATGCTGATATATGACAATCCTACGCTAAATTGATTAACCGTCGGATTAGTGTAGTAATAAGAACTGACGCAAAAGGCCTCAATGCTAAATTGATTTAGTATCCCATGACATATCCGACACTAAATAGCATCGGAGTTAGCGTTGCACCACAATTTGACGCTAATAGTGACGGACGACGCAATTGGCGTCAGATTTTCAATAGTAGCGTCAGAATGTTTGGACGCTAACAGCCTATGGTTGGAAATTTGATTCTAAATTTGAATCATACATTCACCCCCAAACTAGAATTTTACGTTGGATATATCTGTTAGCTTTAGGAACTCCGACGCTGACTTTTTCAGTGTACTTTGAGTTTCAATTCAATTATTAGCTTATGATTTTTGAAATTTCACGTCCAAAAATATGATATTAAATGTTTCTTCAACTATTCTACTTAATATTGTTTGGGGCATTTCATATGCAAATATTGTACACATTTACAATATGTTTTCCTTCAGCTCCTCATACATATTTTACTTATCCACAAATTCACAATAAATCACCAACTATTCATAGCAAACCATCAACCAACAAATCGCCAAACCATTCATAACAAACCACAAATCATTCATAACACCAACCAACATTCACAACCAAGTTACAGAAAGTCAAACAAGTTTAACAACAAACCCTGTTAGAAGTTTCATACACAAAGCATACTAACAAATTAGTTCATAAAACAAGTTAAATCAGTGTATAAAATAGAAGTGTATACTAACTTTTGCTTGGAGGCTTTGGATGAGTTTCATTGCTTCTTCAAGGCCGTTTCGTTGACTCTCGACAAATTTTCTTTGCTTATCAAGTTGTTCATATGTTGTTTTAAGCTATAATTGTGACTGAGAATAGGCCGAGGAATTGTAGGTAGAACTTATAGAGGATGTGGAGGCCGTAGGTTTCTTATATAACATTGTCGCCTTATTACCAATTCGTAGATGGTTGATTTTTCACTCCATCCACCCGATACCTCATAGTAGAGGTTCTCTTCCTCTGGTGTCCTCTCCTCAATACCACACTCTGAACTCTAAGTGCCTCATATTTTTCCTGCAATAAAAACTAACTTAATATATTGCTAGCGATAATGTTTTCACCAACAACTCTAATTGTTACAAAAAAATCTTCAACTTAATAATTCAATAACAAAAAATGATTAATGTGGTCGTACCCAAAAAGCTTTGAACCGGTCGTCGAGCAAAGACCTTTTTAGATTGTGTGTCTTCCTTTCTATGACTCTTCACAAACAATGTAGAGGGGGTAGGATTCTTCCCTTCCTTGGTCTAAGAATACAAAACATGCAATAAAATTACAAGATTATGTGCATAATATGAAATCGAACAAAACACCTAGAGTTTATACCATTTGGACCGTAAGATCTGCGATTGAGATAGACAACTAGGGAAGTGCAAAATCATTCCATGGATGACCCAAACAATAAGATCGGCAATACAAGTGGGAGATCGAACAAACAAGAGAAGCTGGGATAACAATCAAACATATATTCAACTAAAAAGAACCACAATTCTTTTTCTCTCTATCGAGGTCGGGTTACACGAGAGTGATGGACGAGAATACTTGAAAATCAGCCCAAGAAGCAAGAAGAGTAGGCGTTCTAAGTTCAATTGTAGATATTCTTCAAATCTAAAAACGCTACACCATAACCCTATAAAAGGCAAAAGATCAAGAAATGATACTACAAAAAATCAAGATTTAAAACCCTACAAAATTTTAAACTGATTATTAGAGCAAAATAAAGCTCCTTCTTAAAGCAAAAATTGGGACAGTCTAAAATAGAAATATCTAAAATTTTTACTTAGAACTCTAAAACATGTAAATGCAAGATCGGAGAAAGCCAGCAAAGTTTTCGAATTTTCAATTAGTGACTTAATTAACATTGAAATTGTATATGGATTTCCTGCACAATTTTTTAAAAATAGATTTGAAACTTATTAGAAAATAAAATGAACAAAACCAACTAAACAATTATACACTCCAAACTTTTAAAACCTTTCAGACCCCTAAAGTTGAAAATTATACAGATTTCTTACTCTGCGCAACTATTCATAGTTCTACTTTTTAGAAAATTTGCCTCACTCTAAACCTCACTTTATTAGGTGAAGTTTAGAACAATGATGTGAAAGTTTATTTAGGATAACGAACAATATCAAGAGTAAGATGAAAATGGATAACGAAAGACGAAACAAAAATTTTAACGTGGAAAACCCAAATCGGGAAAAACCACAACCAAGCACAAGCATAATGATTTCACTATTATGAGAGAGTACAAGAATGATATCAAAACTCGAGATATCCCAATCTCACAATACTCTTCTCGCAACAACTCTTCAATTAGATACTCCAATTGGCTCTCCCTACATTTACCAAAGCTTAAACGATTAACGCACAAAAATGAGCAAAGCTACAACTTTAGGCCTATAATGACACCTATTGCAATTACAAGCCATAAAACCGAGCAATTAACACACAAAATGGACAAAATTGAGCAAAGACGAAGCGTTATAGGCAAAAACAACACCTAGCACGGTCGTGCCATGTGGACATGCCACATTGCTGTCATCGTGGTTCCTTTGTTTTTTTTTTTTTCTCATTTCTTCTTATTGCAGCATGGTCATGACATGAAAGGCTTGGTTGTGCCACCTTGTGAAAGCTTTATTAGGTGTTTTGAGCCACGCCCAACAGTTGTAGAATTGAAGTATTAATTGAGACCATGTATCTCATAGAGTTGAAATTGCTCTCTTTCACAAAAATTAGAGTTGAAATTAGAGAGAGCAGAATAAGATTGGACAAAGCAAAGCATGCGAGAGAGAGAAACAGAGAGCATAATAAACACAAAATGCGAGAGAGAAGAGAGTAGAGAGTACCGAGAACACTTCCTCGGAAAGAAAAAACATCGGCGACGGAGGGGAGCGACGAACACCGGCGATGAAGGGGAGTGATGAACGTCGCCAGATCTGTAGTGGTGAGGGAGTGCATTTAGGGCAAGGGAGAGAGTTAGGGACTTAAGGCTTGTTATGTCTTGTGCCTCCGCATTCGCCCTATTTTATTGAGTTAGTGCTTGTCGGACAAAAATTCCGACTCTATTGCAATCTGAAATTTTTTAACTCGAAAGTCCGACGCTATTAGAGTCGGTTACGGTGATCCGAAACTAAAAAGAGATTCTAATAGCATCCGTGTTTTCTTTCTGATGCAAATAAAATTTTCTTTAAGTCCGATGCTAAATATACGTCACTATTAGCATCGGATACTCTAGTATTCTCTAAATTTTGACGCTAAATGCTATTTTTTTGTAGAATAAAAGACATTTAACAAAACTTTAGATTGGAATTTCACGTATCACAGCTTATTATATGTAACACAATCTTATAATTTGTTGAAAATTAAACTATGATAGCCATTTTTTAGATATCATCAAAGCTTAATTTCAATAGGAAAACTAAGTAATGGAACATTTATATGAACAAATTTTGTAATTTTTCAAGAGAACCCTCAAGATATACATTTAAAAAGTTGAGCTAGTCAAATCAATAAGGAACTAGAAAGCTCCATTATCCAGGAGAAGGAAGCAATTGGTTGACCATTGGAGAGTAACTGAATGGACACTTACTTAGGGAGGGAACAGATGATACAATAAAATATTTGTGCCCCTTCCTAATTATCGGTAAATTCGGAAGAACAATTTAACTAGAGTAAAACGGCAGTTTCATGTGGACCTACAACAAGAAATTTAAATATATTTTCGGATAGTATCACTTTATGTAGTACCATTAAGGCCTTGTTCGACAAAATGAGTTGCTTGAATAGCGGATAACTGTTTGTGCAACCGATAACTCGTTTACCTAGTTGATAAGCTGTTAGATTTTAACTGTCGGTGGGTAGTTGTTCAACTGAGAAGTTGAATAAATGTGTTCGGTAAATTTAGTGATTGGGTTAGCTAATTATTATAAATTAACATAAAAAGATATAGATAATTTGACAAATATAAATAAATGAAGGGATGTTTTGTCAAAAAAAATTGAAAAGTTACTTTTAAATGTAAAAAACTAATATTATTAACTTTTCAAAAACACTATTTAAAATGGTATAAACTAATGCAAACGTTAGTTGAAATACTACTTTCTCGAACGCTAATATTTGGTTGGTTATAACTTATAAGCAATAGTATGTTTAATAACTATTGAAAATAGACATTTTATTTGAGAATTAAAAAAGATATAAAATAAAATTTAAAAAAGTGAAGGAAAAAAAGGGAAATATTAATAATCACATAAAGGAAAGGTAAATGAAATATGTTTCTAGAATGTTTACTCTAATTAATTTTTTTTTTTTTGAAGACTTCATCTGAAAGACTACTAAAAGAAAAGGCGGGTTTTACTCGGTTGGGAGAGAAAAACTCTGTCTTTAATTATAATACATTAATTGAAATGTGCCATATCATGAGCTACTTTTGTGAAGTCCTACTCGTAAGAACGGTGGAGGGAGAATGTACCCATTTGGTTTGTTTGTTCCAAAGTTAAGAGTGTGTTTTTGTAACTTTTTCTATTGTTCTTCACTTTCACATATACATCAAAACAAATAAAGAAAATTTTTTTCATTTTACTATATATATATATGTAGCCGGTTTGGAAGGGCAAATACATGATTATTAAGGAAAAGAATTACCAAAGACAGAGAACATTGCAAACTAGGATAGAAATCACCAGATTTTGGCAATTATTGAGTGATTTCAATTCATTGTATCACTCTGTGAATTGAAAAGTCAGACAGATAACTTGCCCATCTAAATTACAATTTTGTTTAGAACTTATTTATAATAGAATCTTTCTATACTAATACCACTCAGAATCCTATAAGCAATAAATAACAAATGTATCAGTCAGTACAAATTCATTTTGTTTTATATTTATACTTGAATATGTAACCACAGAGAATGATCACAGGAGTATTCATACGACTGTATTTCATTTCTAAGTGACCATCATATTTTAAATCTTGAAATCATATTGACAAAATATTTTGATATGTATATATCATATTGCATGCATATGATCTAATAGAACAAGATTTTATAAAGGTTTTCTCGTACAAGAATTGAAAATTAAATGAGCTACTACTAGTAGTACTATTAGAGAGTATAGGAAAGAAAATTCAATGAAGTGTAGTCTTTTCTACTTATTCAATAGCAAATTTAAATTAAGTGAGCAACAAGCAGTACTATTAGAGAGTAAGAGAAGTATATGTTAAAATCGAAAATTCACTCACAAACAATAATAGAAAATAGAAAGAAAAAGAAACAAAGACACATGAATTTTAACATGAAAAACCTAAAATCGAGAAAAATCACGAATGATATACACTAGAATTTTCGGTATCTTTATAAGGAATTTCTCTCAAGGTATACAAGCTACTATACCTTGCTTCTCACTGCTGCACTAAACAATGGAGCATTGCTACAATCATATAGCCATAAACCGAGCATTAATAAGATGAAAACGACCAGAAAACACGAAGAAGCCTAACAGACCACACTTGGTAAGGGCCGTATCCTTTGACACGGCTAGCTCTGTGCCGGTTGCTCATTAAGATGTCGTTGTTTCCTTCGCCTACACAACCTGTTCTCCTTGCCCTTGGGTCATTCTCGCTGTTCCAAGCTTTGCAATATAATTTCCTGAGCCCTTCGACTCCATACAATCAACAATCTCCCACTTGGAGACTAATGACTCACCTCCTTGTTACTATGCACCATTTTAGTTCACCAAAACCAGTTTCTTAATCGAGAGGGACCAACTAAGGATTTCCACAACCTTAACATCCTAACATCTTCTCCTTATGCTAGCATGTTTGTAGGAGTTCACGCTACCCAAAATCTTCTCAAGCCCATCATCATCATCATCCTATGTGAACTTCCGCTTGGATCGATCAACTTCATACATAAAAGCACCATGCAACACCTGCTCACTGGTATAAGTCAACAAAACATAATAAAGATAACGTGTATACCTTGAGGCTTTACCTTTTTGACATTTTCGCTTTTCTCAATATACTTGGATCTTGCACCTTATCTCATGGAGTAACCGGTGACCGTTTTGTAAATCCAACAAATTTCCCGTCACTTTTACTAAATCCCATTTCAATAGAACCCATTTCACTACCAATTCTATCAAACCCTAGTGCCCACTAGAAAAATTGACCCCCTCATTTGCAACTAAGTTAGTGCACACTACAGGTAGAGTATAATGACCCGATTTCACACCCTTAACTATAATCAACCCCCTCCCCCTTCACAATTTTCCAGCCCCCATTGCAAAACTCGGTTAGGTAACCCGTCTCATCTAACAAACTCACAGAAATTAAATTCTTCACCAAGCTTGGAATAAACCTAACACCTTACAAACTTAGTTAGCTTTAATTTCATCATCAAAGTTAATTTTGACTGAAGCAACGAAATTATCATACTAAAATCGTTAATATGATCCGCTACACTATAGTGCTATCATGCGTCTCAAGATCAAATAAATGGCTCATCAAGTATACCTTGCTCATGGTTGAAGGTTTCTCATACATTTTTGAAAATGTTTTAAGTAACCCCTTCGTCGTTTTTTAATCCATCACGTTGAACTTAACATTCCTCGCTAATGTCAATCATATCGTTCGCAGTGCTTATCGATCAAGGATATCCCAATCCTTTTCCTCCATGGTTGCCAGTTTCTCTATCAAGGGTTCATATAAATCCTTTGGTATAGCAAATCTTCTATTTGCATTTTCCAAAATGCAAAATACTTGCCATCGAACTGTTCGATCTTCACCTTTCTTCCCTCGTTGTTTGATGTGAACTCTCTAACCAAACTCTCTCGCTCGATACTAATTGCGAGGATCGGAAATCCACTCACAAAAAATGATAAAAAAACAAGCGAGAAAGAGAAACAAAGACACAAGATCAATTTTAACGTGGAAAATAACTAATGATATACTAGAATTTTCTATAGCTTTATAAGGAATTTCGTTGAGAGAAATATTTTTACCGCAAGTGCACGGTGTAGGCTGTAGTTAGGAACCGGCCAATACTGGTCGTGTCCACAAGGAACTAGTTTTCAAATACTAAATCCACCTAAAAACTCTAATCTAGGTAAAAACTCGGTTCGATAGTGATTTGGTTTTTGGATTCAACTAAAAACAAAATAACTATGAGAGATCAATGAATAACAAGCCTTAGATTGGGATTAATCATACTCGCTGTGCCTGAAATCAACATCAAATACTGCTTGAGATTTGCCTATGCTAGCAGTTTGGAAGGGAGAGACACCAAATTAAACCTATCTTTGCCTACTTTCGAAGGTCAAAGACTAATCTTGCACAATTTAATCACCTATTTTCATGGGATTAATAAAGGGAAAAATTACAATGAATGCATCTCACAACCCCTGATTTAAACCTTAATTACTTTCATAACAAAGTTCTAATCGTTCACAACGTCCTTCTAGGTAAGTTTTCATCTTTCGATGTTTACAATACCCTAATAAAAACATATGAGTCCTCTTTCGAGGCAATCAACGAAAAAGTGATGAACGAAGCGAATTCTAACCTAACAAGCATAGAAGAATCCAACTGGTACTCAATTCATGATTATCAAGGCATAATAAGGATCAATCCCAACCTAAGTGGAGAAATTATCCCCTAAACATGATACTAAACAATTGACCGAATTTAGGGAACATAGCCATGGGGAAACGAAGAGAAATTGTGAAGAAAAGATAAAGAAAAAAATTACGATTACCCAATAAAAACTTGAAGTTATTTAATCATACATAAACTTGGAGTAGAAAATTAGAATTGAGTGTTCTTTATAGTCTCTTTTGGGGTCGCCTCTCGAAAACCCTAGCTAAAATTTAGAATTCTGAAAAAGATCCCTCAAAATTACAATTTGGAAACTTAAATATCCGCGGAAACAGTAGTCGCACGGCTGTGCAAGGTCGCACGGGGTACCGTGCGAAATTCCGCCGTAGCTTCGCATAGCTCGTGCGACTTCGCACGGGGGCTGTGCGAAAACTCCGAACTCTGTGGGCACTTTGCACGGGGGCCGTGCAACGTCTCTTGATGTGTTTGAGGCTTCTTTCTTGCTTCCTCTTGGGCCCGAACTCTCCTCTTCATCACTTTTCATCAAATTTGCCTCGAATCTCTCTAATTTATGCCCAAAACCCGAAATAAAGATATTTACGAGTTTAGGTGACGATGAAGAGAAAATAAACAAAATCCAACCCAAAACTGAATAAATATCATTGAAATCATCACGGAATTGGGTTAAATAATGCCTTAAAAACCGATAAAAACGAGGTTTAACAACTCCCCATGCTTAGCTCTTGCTTGTCCCCAAGCAAGACTGTCAATTTACAATCTCGGGGTTCAAACCTCGCATTCACCTTCCTCAGGTGTTGAGTTAACAATCCGATCAATGGGAAGGATCATGCACAAAGATAACTTATTCAAAGCTTCACACTTTCCATGAAAACTTGCTTGAAAACTTCAATGACTACAATGCTTGGTTACAATGCACAATTGTCTCATATTGAACTACAATAACATTCATGAGGCCCTCAAACAAATGGCGAACTAGCTTGACCGGTGGAACCTCACTTTAGAAAATGTGGATCACTCCATCTCTTTTGAAATTTCTTTTTGAGGTTTCTCTCAACATCTCTTTCCAAAACACAACCTACTATAGGCTTGGTCGTATTCTCATTCTCCACCACTATAGAGGCAAAAATGCAAGTACAATCAAGAGGTCTTTCAAAGCTTGTAACGTGGCCAAGGTTCATTGGTAGAAAGGGGTACCAATTTGGGATATATGGAGCTAGATAGCCGAGGCCTAACAGCTAAGGAGCAAAAACACTTCCAAACATGACTGAAAACTTTCTCCCAATTCACCTCTTTAAGCACAACATGCTTTAAGACAACTTTTGGAATGAGCATACAACTTTTTTTTGAACTTTCCACATGCCAACCACTTATTTCTTCACTTCTTTTCTTTTTTTTTTTTTCTTCAATTTTTCTTCTTTTTTTCATTCATTTTTTTTTCCAAATACTCAAAACTTTCAAGAATAGATAAAATTGGCATGGGAATCATAAACACTACTCAATTCTAAAAGAGTCTAAAAGGGGAACTTATCATATTTTTTTTTTCAACACCGGTCCCCAAATTAAACTACAAACTAAATAGGACACTCCATCATTCGGACCAAAACTACCCAATAAGTATTGCTCCACTAGAGCTGGCTTTGGTATAGGAAATGTATAAAGGCTAAAGGTAAAGTGGATGCAGGTGTATCAAGAAACAGAGTTAAAGCTCAAAGGGGTAGCAAAATGGTATAAATGAATGGGATGGCTTTTTGGCTCATGTAGCTTGAAAACAAACAAATGCCTCTATCATATTACACAATGCATATGCCAAGTGTGGTCTCAAAGAGAAATGGAGCAAGTTCTAGAGGTATGCATCAAGGAAGAGTCACACAAAGAACAAACATGAGACTAAAACCGATGAATTAGTCTATAAGGCTCAAAGTCTCACGGGCTTATCCACCACAGATCAACAACTAGCTCAAAGATTTACCACAAGCTCAAGTTTACCAATCATGCAAAGAAATTCTCAAAGACACTCGGCAAGCAACTCAATACATCACAATCAAATTCATTCGCAAGTTCATTTTCACACAAAGTTTCTACCAAGAATGGGCAGTCAAATCATGCACAATCACGCCCAAAGATCAACTATCACAATTCACATCATCATCACGAGAGGGGTTTTCAAAACTGTTTTTGAGATTTTAAGAATTTTTTTTAATTTTTTTATTAGAGCAATAAAAGCTAACTAACAAAGATACCTCATATAGAAGAGAATGAAAGAAGGGATGGAGCGTGTTTACCTTAAAAGTTTATGAATTTCCCTCCTCCATAATTTCTCAAATGAGCCAAGATCAAAAAGAAGAACAAAAATGTAAGTAATGCAAAGATTCTAACCTATATGCTTAGGACTATATGATAAACAAAAAGGTGAAGAAAAAAAATAAAACAATGAAAAAGTAATCCTAAGAAACTACATGAATTCAACCTAAATGAATGCAAAATCCATCCCTACCATCCTTAAAACATCATCCAAAAGCTGCAAGCTACTCCCCTATGCTTAACTCTTGCATTGTCCTCAATGAAAAAGGGCAAGAAAAGAAAGGAAAGGGAAGAAAGCCTACAAACAACGGGAGATTGTAATAAGGGTGGGAGGGAGGGATTTTTTTATTTTTATTTTTTAGAAAGCAATAAAATGCATGGGTTGCCTTCCAAGAAGCGCTTGTTTAAGGTCCTTAAGCTTGACCCTTACCTCAAACGGTAGACAGTGAGGACTGGGGATGAGGATAAAGTGAAGAATGGACTTGTGACATGAAGTTCACTACCTCCTCATCATGATCAACACTTTGAGCAAACCGAATATCGGCATCGGTGGGCAAGTCCGGTGGAGCAGGTCGGCGTGGGTGGCTCATCCCATGTCCGGATATCAAATCAACTGCAGGGCTGGGAACAGGAGCCAAGGTTATAGGTGGTGGTGGGAGGAGGAAATCAACACTTTCACCACGGATGTGAAAGGAGATCTTCTCTGCAGGTACATCAATCATAGCTCCTGCAGTTGCTAGAAATGGTCTCCCTAAAATAATAGGGACTCGGATGCTCTCATCCATATCCATCACCACAAAATCACTGGGAACAACAAACTTCCCTACTTGAATAGGTACATCCTCCAAAATACCGACGGGGCACCGAACGGACCGATCTCGCGAACCGAATGGAGATATTGGTGGGTTGCGAGATCACCTAACTGAAGCTTCTTGTAGAGTGGAAGTGGCATCGCACTCACACTTGCTCCGAGATCACAAAAGGCTCTATCAATCTGTACTCCCTTGATTGAGCAAGGAATATAAAAACTTCCCGGATCCTGTAGCTTAGAAGGTGACTTGCTCTGCGAACCGCACCGCACACCTCCCCATGCTTACTACGAAACATCCTTTAACTTAGTCTTCTTGGAGAGAATCTCCCTTAAAAACGTAAGATAGGAGGGTGTCTCCTTGATAGCCTCCAAGAATGGCATGTTGATGTAGACCTTCTTCAACATATCAACAAATTTCAAAAATTGAGGCTCTAACAATCTCCGAGGATATGGTACAGGTTGCCGATATGGGCGTACGATAGGTGTTTTGGAGGCACGCTTATTTGAACTCCGAATTTGGCTATGCTCGATCAACCCGAGTAGTACTCGTGCTTGTCTTCTTGCAAAATCATAACAGGGCTCTCTACTAACTCTGCACCACAGGTTTGAACAGACATTGACATGGGGCCTGGGGTTGGTCCTAGGTTGACCTGGAAGTTGCCCTTGAGGTCTAGACAAATGACTCACTTGCTGAGCTATCTCGGGCAATCCGGGTATCCATCATCTTTTGGTGAGTAGACATGCTATCTAGTTGGGCGGTGATGATCTTGATGGACTGGGCCACGTCGTCATTGACCTTACTCCGAGTCCGGATGAATGCTCTTATGAGGGCATCTGTTTGTGGTTCTTGCAAGAAAGAAGGTGGACAAGTATCCTTCTGATGAAAACCAGGAGGTTGGGTGGTCATTGGTGGCTGAAGGTTGGGGTTTTGATGAGACGAGGTTCGATAGTTCGAACCCCTTGAGTTATAGCTTTGGGGGTATGGCCTGTTTTGGGGTCCTTGGTTGAAGTTGTGAAGAGCGTTGACTTGCTCGGGGATAAGAGTTTGACATTCGACTCCTATGTGCCCATGTATACCATACATCCGACATAAAATTGTAGTTCCAAATGATGAACTAGAAGAACTCGCTTGGGAGGAGACTGTAGCTATCTTCTCCATCTTAGACATTAGTGCATCTAGCTTGCTTGATAATAAGGCCACAGACATCAACTTCATACTTCCCTCCTGTCTTGGGTACTATCCTTTCACTGCACCAATGGTAACCGTTAGCAGCCATACTCTCAATAAGAGCTTTTGCCTCACCTTCTCCCTTAGCCATAAGAGCACCTCCTGCAGCTGCATCTATGGAGATCCGAATTTGGAGAGGTAAACCATTATAGAAGGTTTGTAGGAGCATCCACCCCGGACTACCGTGATGAGGACATTTCTTCCGGAGGTTGTACCTTTCCCAAGCCTCATAAAGTGACTCTCCATCCTTTAAGCAGTAGGTGGAGATGGCGTTTCGCAGCTTAGCGGTCTTGCTTGGGGAAAGAACTTTGCCATGAACGCCTTTGACAAAAGCTTCCCAAGTGGCGTACTTGTTGGGATCCTCATTCAACAACCAATCCTTGGCTCTATCCTTTAGGGAGAAAGGAAAGAGCTTGAGGCGGAGGGCTTCATCGGTGAAGTTGTTGATCTTCATAGTTCTACACTTCTCCAAGAAGGAGTTGATGTGTCGAATGGCATTTTCGCTGGGAAGCCCTCCAAATGCATCTTGTCGCATAAAGTGAATGAGCGACATCTTCACCTCAAAGTCCTCTACAGCGACATTCGGCCCCACGATGGCCGAAATTGCCCCGGACGCACTAGGGATGGCATAGTCCCCTAGCGGTCTCGATTGCGGTCCTTGCTCCGCCATCCTTTCCTCTCTTCTCCACCTTCTCGCGGCTACGTTGGTTGCTCTTGCTTGTTGCTTCGATTTTAGTGTCAAACGGGACAATTTCTCTCCCTCTTCGACTCCTCCTACGCATGCAAAAACAAGAATTATACAGAGCGTAAACAGATTTAAGCGGAAATCAAGAAAAGATTGGTGTCTGGGACAAGACCACAAGACCTAGTTTCAAGTCTAAAAGTAAATTTAGTACACAAAAGAACAAAGTTCCCAGGCAACGGTACCAAAAACTTGTTGAGAGAAATATTTTTACCGCAAGTGCACCTGTATAGCTGTAGCTAGGAATCGGCAAGTACGGGTCGTGTCCACAAGGAACTCGTTTTCAAATACTAAATCCACCTAAAAACTCTAATCTAGGTAAAAACTCTAATCTAGGTAAAAACTCAATTCGACAGGTGATTTGGTTTTTAGATTCAACTAAAAACAAAATAACTATGAGAGATCAATGAATAACAAGCCTTAGATTGGGATTAATCACACTACTATGCCTGAAACCAACATCAAATACCGCTTGAGATTTGCCTATGCTAGCAGTTTAGAAGGGGAGACACCAAATTAAACCTATCTTCGCCTAGTTTCGAAGGTCAAATACTAATTTTGTACAATCTAATCACCTATTTTCATGGGATTAATAAAGGGCAAAATTACAATGAATGCATCTCATAACCGCTGATTTAAACCTTAATTATTTTCATAACAAAGTTCTAATCGTTCACAACGTCCTTCTAGGTAAGTTTTCATCTTTCGATGTTTACAATCCCTAATAAAAACATATGAGTCCTCTTTTGAGGCAATTAACGAAAAAGTGATCAACGAGCGAATTTTAACCTAACAAGCATAGAAGAATCCAATTGGTACTCAATTCATGATTATCAAGGCATAATAGGGATCAATCCCAACCTAAGTGGAGAAATTATCCCCTAAAAATGATACTAAACAATTGACGAGAATTTAGGGAACATAGCCATGGGTAAACGAAGAGAAATTGTGAAGAAAAGATAAAGAGAAGAAATTACGATTCATCGAATAAAAACTTGAAGCGATTCAATCATACATAAACTTGGAGTAGAAAATTAGAATTGAGTGTTCTTTATTCTCCTTTTGTGGGGCTGCCTCTCGAAAACCCTAACTAAAATTTAGAATTCGGAAAAAGATTCCTCAAAATGACAATTTGGAAACTTAAATATCCGCGGAAACAGATGAGTCGCACGGCCGTGTAAGGTCGGATGGGGTACCGTGCGAAATTCTACTGCAGTTTAGCATAGCTCGTGCGACTTCGCACAGGGGGTTGTGCGAAAACTCTGAACTCTCTGCCCATTTCACATAGCTCGTGCGACTTCGCACGGGGGCCGTGCGAAACCCCGAACTCTCTGCCTACTTCGCACGGGGGCCGTGCGACCTTCTTTGGCTTCGAACCCTTCGCTCGATGATCCGCACGGCTGTGCGGCTTCGTACAGGGGGCCGTGCAACATCTCTTGATGTGTTTGAGGCTTCTTTCTTGCTTCCTCTTGGGCCCGAACTCTCCTCGTCATCGCTTTTATCAAATTTGTCTCGAATTTCTCTAATTTATGCCCAAAAACCTGAAATAAAGAGATTTATGAGCTTAGGTGAAGATGAAGAGAAAATAAACAAAATCCAACCCAAAATTGAATAAACATCATTGAAATCATCACGAAATTGGGTTAAATAATGCCTTAAAAACCGATAAAAACAAGGTTTAACAGTTTCTCTCAAGCTATACAAGCTATTACACCTTGCTTCTCACTATTACACTCAACAATGGAGGATTTCCAACTATTATATAGCTATAAACCGAGCATTAATCACATGCAAATGGAAGAAAACGGTCGAAAACATGAAAAAGCTCGACAGACACACACGGCACAGGCCGTGTTCTTTGACATGGCCAGCCCGTGCCGGTTGTTGGCTGGGCTATCATTATTTCCTTTGGCCTACATGGCCCCTTCTCCTTGCCCTTGGGTTGTGCTCGCTATTCCAAGCCTTGAAACACAATTTCTCGAGCTCAAAACACATTAGACTCCACACAATCTCAATAGAAAATTCAATGAAGTGTCGTCCTTTCTACTTAGTTTAATAGCGAATTCAAATTAAGAAAGTAACTAGTAGTAGTACTATTAGAGAGTATAAGGGAAGAAAATTAAATGAAGTGTGTCCTTTCTACTTAGTTTAATATTAAATTTAAATTAATTGAGCAACTAGTAATAGTATTATTAGAAAGAAAAAGGGAAGAGAATTTAATGAAGTGTCGTAATTTAGTTCTACTTAGTTTAATAGCCCATGTAACTGGAGTAACTATTAGAGAGTACAAGGCCTGCCCATGTCATAACACGGGTCGTGTCCTTTAACACAGCCATCCGAGTGCCGGTGGTCGGCTAGGTTGTCATTGTTTCCTTTGCCTACACGGCCCACTCTTTTTGCCCTTAGGTCGTTCTCATTGTTCTAAACTTTGAAATGCAATTTCCTGAACCCTAAACACATTAGACTCCACACAATTTCTCGGTTCACTCCGATTTTGGACTGAATAATTCGCAGTCCTACCCGTTACCTATACTAACTCCTACTTTAGCTGAACCTCTTTCACTGCAAAGTCTATTAGACCCTATGCTTCCACTTGGAACAATTGACTCCGAGTGCACCCTACGAGTAGAGTATAACGAGCCGATTTCACACCCCGAGCTACAATCAATGCCCCCTTACACAATTTTCCAGCCCCCATTGGAAAACTCGGTTAGGTAACCTGTCTTATCCAACCGACTCACATAAACAAATTCTTCACCAAGCCCGAAATAAACCTTACACCTTGTAATTTCCAAGACCTCCCACTAAAAGTTTAATTTGCACATCCCTCTCCCCTAGTATCTCTAAACTTTTCCATTAGCAAGATACACCTTGCCAAAACATCCAAACAAGTTTATACTAGTTGAGGAATGAAATGAAGCACCCGAATCCAAAATCCAAGACTCGATAGGACTTTTCATACTAAAAATAAGAGCATCACCTACAACTTAAACAAAATTCATTGAATCTCAATCATCATTTCTTTTAGGACAATTTTTCTTAAAATTTTCCTTATCACCACAACTCTAACACACAACCTCCCCCAAGTTTTGGGATCTACCATTTGCTTTGGACTTTGACCAGCCTTTTTGATTCTTATGTTTCCCCTTTCCTCTAACATTAAAGGAACTTCTCGATGACTTCTCCAAATCTTTATTGTGAATGCTTTTACTTAAGATTACTTCCCAAACTTCATCACATTTTAGTGCATAAGACTCTCTAGCATTACTAACAGTAGAAACTACGAGTGTCCCACAACTCAAGCAAAGAAGGCAATAAAATAAAAGCTTTAAGATTACATCTAACATTAAAGGAACTTCTCGATGACTCCTCCAAATCTTTACTGCGAATACTTTCACTTAAGATTACATCCCAAACTTCATCATATTTTAGTGCGTAACTCTCTAGCATTACTAACAGTAGAAACTATAGTGTCCCACAACTCAAGCAAAGAAGGCATCAAAATAAAAGCTTTAATTTCATCATTAAAGTTAATTTTGACCAAAACAACGAAATTATCATATTAAAATGGTTAATATGATCCGTTATACTAGTGCTATCATGCATCTTGAGATCAAATAAACGGTGCATCAAGTATACCTTGTTCATGGCTGAAGGTTTCTCATACATGTTTGAACGTTTCGAGTAGCCCCTTTGTCGTTTTTGATCCATTACGTTAAATGCAATAGTCCTCGCTAACGTCAATCGCACCATCTCCAATGCTTGCCGATCAATGATATCCCAATCCTTTTCCTCCATGATTTCCAGCTTCTCTCCCAAAGGTTCATAAGCTCCTTCTAGTATAACAAATTTTCTATCTGCATTTTCCAAAACGTAAAATCCTTGTCATCGAACCGCTCGATCCTCACCTTTCTTCCCTACATTGTTTGTTGTGAACTCCCTAACCAAACTCTCCCACTGTGATACTAATTATTAAGATCATGAATCCACTCACAAACAATAATAGAAAAACAAAGAAAAAGAGAAACAAAGACATAAGAATTTTAATGTGGAAAACCCAAAATCGGAAAAAATTACGAATGATGCACTAAAATTTTCTCGTAACTTTATAAGGAATTTCTTTCAAGCTATACACGCTATTACACCTTGCTTCTCACTTCTAGACTCAACAATGGAAGATTTTCAACTATTATATAGTTGTAAACCAAGCATTAATCACATGAAAATGGAAGAAAACAACCAAAAACATGAAGTAGCCCAATAGCCACACCTGGCACGGGTCATGTCCTTTGACATAGCTAGCCCGTGCCAATTGTTGGCTGGGTTATCGTTGTTTCCTTCGGCCTACACGACCCATTCTCCTTGCATTCGGGTTGTGTTCGCTGTTCCAAGCCTTGAAACATAATTTTCCGAGCTCAAAACATATTAAGCTCTACACAATCCCAACAGAAAATTCAATGAAATGTCGTCCTTTCTACTTAGTTTAATAGCAAATTCAAATTAAGCAAGCAACTAGTAGTTGTACTATTAGAGATACAAGGGAAGAAAATTAAATGAAGTGTCATCCTTTCTACTTAGTTTAATAGAAAATTTAAATTAAGTAAGCATCCAGTAGTAGTACTATTAGCATGGTTATTAAACTCCTGATCCGATTCTTATGATCCTACGATTTTACGATCTAATAACTCTCCATCGAGCCAACTCCCATGAGAATCTTAAATGTATTAGAATCTTAAGATCCAAATTTAATTCAAAAAATTGTGGTAGGATCGTTCTACAATTTTACGATCCACGAATCTAAATAAATTTCATAAATCGCTTACACATAATTTTATTCGAGAATTCATCATAATAGTATGCTTTTAAAACAAAATCTTTTCGCAAAGCATAGTTGAATTGGATTTTTATAAATCTTTATAAATGTTTGCTAAAATTTTTATTCTTATAAAAAAAAGTCACTATTACAAACAAATATTAAAATCTTACGATCCTCGATCCGATTTTACGATTCCGATTCTAACCACCCTCGATCGATTCTAACTAGGATCCCCATTCTAACAATCTTGACTATTAGAGAATCAAAGGGAAGAAAATTTAATAAAGTGTCATCCTTTCTACTTAGTTTAATAGCAAATTCTACATCACCAGAGTTCAACTCCTTACTATGCAAGAGTATTAATTACTTTTATTTTTATAGTTAGTTGTTTTAATTTCGTTATTTTTAATTAATTTGTAAGTATTAAAACTAATAATAAGTTAAAAAACATAGAAAGATATATTTTTCTTTAAATAATTAAAATAACAATATATATTTTAAATTTTTTCATAACATATTCCAGTAACTTATTTTTCATTATTTTTATACTTATCTTATTATTTGTCTTTTGTTCTTTTTGTAGTTTTAAACTTTAAAATCCCAATTTGATGTTTTTTAAAAAAATCTCCATACAGTGAAGATAATATTTTATCTGAATTGACAATATTTCTCGATATTATTCACAAAATTAAAATAAATTATTTTTCAAAATAAACTCATCCAATCTTATAAACGTATGATATGTAATTTTACAAAAAATAGTCAACCTTTAATTTAATTAAATGTATGAACTATTTAAACATCATATATAACTATCTTATATTATTGCAATGCCACATGAGCATCCTACATGTCAATCTTACATTAATTATATATATATATATATATATATATATATATATATATATATATATATATATATATATATATATATATATATATATATATATATATATATATATATATATATTATGTGTGTGTGTTCTACTGAATTACGTAGTCTTGAGAGTCTTCCTCCCTCCTTGCTCTCTTTCCACATTTGAAACCCCCTTTTATTTATTATTCTTCTCCAATTTTTTACATTGTTTGGGTTACTGATGGCCTTCTAGCCCATGGTAAGCAACTTTTTAATTTTTTCATCAATTAGATATATAATTACTTAGTAGGATCATATTCCATTTTTAATAAATTTCTCTCTTTTTATGAAAGTTAGACTTAAATTTTAGTTTCTTGCTTTTGGTGCAAGATCTTTCCTCGTCAATAACGCAAATTTTTAGTGCATAGCGGTGAAATCCATTAAATATTTCTGCTAACCCTCGAATTCATTTATCTTGATTGAAAGAAAAGTCAGTCGTGGAATTTCACGTAGTTTTGTAGCGAAAATCTTTATTTGAAGTCTAATATATCTTATCAAAGTAGATTCTTTCTCAGAAAAGTTACATTGTAGCTTTGGACATTAAAGAGAAATGCATTAATGTTTAAGGATGCAATTTTTAACGCAGTAACACTATTATAATAATGACTTTTTACTACGAGCCTTTTACAATGATTATGAACAAAAACGGTACTAAAAGAATGAGGCGGTCAAATTTGTGTAGTATTTTAAAACATTTACTACGTTTACAAGGAAGAACCATGGTAAAAAGTCCGTCCTATTTTAAACAAAAAATTACGGATCATTTTTTACTATGGTTGGCCGGAACAACTATAGTAATAGGTCTTACCTATTACTATGGTTGTCCGAGCCAACCGTAATAAAAACCCAGTCTTCGACTTTTACTACGGTTCTTCCTTAGAATCATAGTAAAAGGTTATGTTTCATAAATAAAAAAACAAGCAAGTAGCTATCGCACTTAATTCCTTGCTCTTTCGGCTCTCCTCTCACAAACAGAGAGTAGATCTCGATCACCGAACGCCACTGTAGGAGCCACGACCTTTTCCCGTAGGGAAGCGGAATCGAGTTTCCCCACGAACGTTGGCTTCACGCTAGGTGTGCTTATGAAGCGAACAATAACGCTTTTGAAATAGATTTTAGAAGAGTGATTGGAGGTTTTAATAAAAAATTTTATTTTCGATATCAATTTTAGAAGTCTCGGGATCCCTTTTTAGGTCAAAAAGATTAAAATAAAAATATATCCGTCACAAAATTCAACCGGGCTAAACAGCTAAAGTCATTAGGACCAGGAGCTAAGCCCGGACGGCAGCCTAGGGGTTGGGGCCGGCGCATCAAAGCTTTCATTTGGCGTCGACCAACCGGTGAGTATCGCCGAGGCAATTCTAGTCAAATGGCTCATGTTGTTTGCCGGTTTATTTTTTGCCAATTCCTATACAAAGGTCGAGATGCAATTATTAGAATAAAAATTATAAAAAGAGGAGTCACTAATTAATTTTGAAATAAAAACTAACAAAATAAAAAGAAACATTTTTCTAAATTTGGTATAAAGACTCAAAATCAGAAAAGGTTTGAAAAAATACTCCATCAATTTTAAACCAATGATCTGGTATTTGGGGGCAAAGGTACGAAACAAAGAGGGATGCTCTTCATTTCGCCCGTCAAAAGACGACTTTTACTAATTAAAAAAGTGAGTTTAAATCTCGTTAAGAAAATCAAGAAAATAACATGCAATAAGCGGAAATAAAAGGAAAACCAAACATGGTGTAAAACGGTAAAGGAAAGCAATTAAATGAAAGCAATAAAAAATAAAAGCGAAAAAGAAAAGTCGGAAATAAAATATTACAGAGAGCGGGCATGAAAGTAAAACAATTACATCTCGAATCCACAATATAAAGAGCAATAAATAACAAAAATTAAATAAAATACAAAAAACAAACGAAAAGGGCAAGTGAAGACACTTTTGAGAAAGGTTTAGAAAGGGGTTCCGAGAGTGGAAGTGAGGGATAATGAAGAGAACAAGTGAGTGACAGAATTCGAGTATAAATGGCGGGAGGTTTCCAACCAAATTGATGTGTAATAAGGAGGGCGGAAATCTGCCTATTTATAGGAATTTTTAGAGTTAAAACCCTACAAATTGAGTTCAGCTGCTGACTAAACGATTGAATGGGGCCTAAATTTTCCAAAAATGGATAAAAGGAAAACCAGATATTCAAACTGGCCAAAATGACATCGCTCATAGGGATTTTGGGAATGCATGCCACATTTGGCGCTTAAAAAGGGTAAAGATGTTGCGTTTAGGAGGCTCGAGGACCGGTGCCGGTTCGGGACTAAGATTGGGGCCCCGACACTAATCTGGACCAGCCAAAAGGAAAAAAAGGGTCGTCGTTTACTTTAAAAATTCCATTTTTAGAAACTTTCCATTTTTGGAAAGTTTCTATTATTGGATGGTTTTTATTTTTGGACGATTTTACTTTTAGCATTGGTTGGCTTTTTGTGGGCTACTAGCTTTCTCCACTCTACTTTAGTTTGATCTTAACTCCAGCATGCAGACGAGACTGGATTTTCATCACCGGGCTCACAAAAACAAATAGAAAAAAATGACATTTTTAGGTGTGTATAACCGCTAGAATTGTCTACGACCGCAGATCGTTCACTCGCCAGCCTCTCTCTCTGTCTCTCTCAGTCCTTTTGCTTAGGGTCTTTCTCTCTCACTATGTGGGTGTTTACGTATACCATCGACACTCTTTGTCTTGCCAACTAGTTTCGGGGCCTCTTTGCCGTCACCACCTTCGCCGGTTGTCATCCGTTGCCGCCTCATCTCCTCACCGGCTTATCTTTTTTCTTTTCTCTCAATTGTTTGCTTCTTAGTATCTAACTTCTCTCTCTCTCTCTCTCTCTCTCTGATTTGAATTTTTGCAATTTGAAGTTTGTAGTGAAATTGGTTAATTGAATCTATCGGATTATTTATAGTGAGCTTTATGTTATCATTGCTGATTTTTAGGCCTAAACAGACCACTAAAAGAATTAGGGTTTAAATTTGAAAAATTTTTCTTTTGTAAATTACTATGTGTACTTGAGGCAATTGAAACCACTAGGGTTTAAGTTTGAGATTAATGGGCAAGACATTGATTTCATGGATTATTGGATTGTGGGTGAATATTAGCGAAATGAAAAGAATATATGGGAAAAATATTGATTTTATGTGATTGTGAAGTTGGAAAATTTTGAAACTACTTTAGTTATCCCTAAATTTCTTGTCTTAGTTGAGCTTTGTATGAGGTAACATCGTTACATTCATCGTAATTGTATTGCAGTGTAGTGAATTAATTAAATGTTGAATTATATACTATGTAGACCTTCACTAGTTTCGTTGAAAACTTTTTTTCCATGGTATCATGCACAATGGTTCAAAATTGAAGGTGGAGGAGGTAGGGGTCCTAAATGTCTATTAAACAAGTTTCTCAAACACACTTGGGTCCATTTGTGCCAAAATTCGATTTAGTGAGAAATTAGCTAAAAAAAGTTCGTAATAAAAAATGACTAAATCATACACTTTATGGCCCTAAACGTTAAAACTACTCCTAAATGCCCTAAATGTCTAATCAAGTTTTTCAAACACACTAGGGTCCATTTGTGCCACAAAATTAGTTTGAATGAAAAATTAGCTAAAAAATAAAAACTACTAAATCATACACTTTGCATCAATTTCAGGTTGTAGCTGTTGTTGTCTGTCTGGGTTCGATTGAATTATTTCGATCTAAGGTTAGTATTTAAACTTATTGTTTTCATGTAGTTTGATAATGGCATGCTTACTTGCGTATTTTGTATTTATTTTTGTTACCAATATATGCTTTCATAGTTATTATATGCATTTCATAAGCTTAGAGAATTCGTTCAAAAATTCTTAGTTGTTTTTTATTCTTAGTTATTCATCATTAGCCATTTGTCAATATCTATACATATTTATATTTTTAAATATGCAACTAAGAATGTAACACCTTAATGCATATAAAAGGAAAACTAAAACTAGATAGCTTTAACTACGATTCAAAATGAAGATAAAACATAAAGCATTAAAAGTTAACAATCTCACTACGTGCCGGATGCACCTAAACTAAGGTTTTCTAAAACATGGGGCACATGGAGCATCAACCACTCCACCTTAAGATCAAAATTCCAATTACAACTTTAGACACCACCAATGCACGCAAGAGCTTGTCAAAATGCCACAACATGTTGTTCACAAGCTTGGAGATAAGAGGGCATCAAGATTGACACATCAAATAAACTTAGTTCCCTCTTAAACAAATCATAAACACAAAAAAATCGAAATAATAATCAAAGAAAACAATCCATATAATTTTCCTAGACATGTCCATTAGGTATAAACAATATGAGTTCATGGAGAGGTCACACCCTCTAAATTCACCTAGGAGCGCAAAACTATCAACACCATTCCCACTAAGCATATGAGACATGTTATCCTCACCGCCCAAATCAACATCAAAAATCACAAAATTTTTGCACGGGCTCACAATGCAATGCTTGGGGAAATCAGAGAGTGGTGAATAAGAAGTTGAAACATTGAATAAGTCAAGGGGAGCAGGGACAATATGATCAACTAATTCAAGACTACTAGGCACCTTAGCATATGTATCTTCTAGTTTAGAACGTATACCATCAACATCAAACCTAGTATCAATGCCATAAGGCTTATCCACCTCAAAATTCGTAGATTGAGTAAAAGATAAATTTTCATTAATGGTCAAGACACCATCAATAGTGTCTCTAGGTGTGCTAGGCGAGTATGGAGCAACTAAGGATAATGAAAGCAAAGGAGAGTCAAAATTTTTCTCTAATTCAGATTCTAAGATAAGAAGCACCATCATTACACAAATAAGGTTGATCTCATGCAATAGGTCATACTCCTGCAATTCACATTGCACTGGTTGCTCGAACAATTTCTCTATCATGCTTTTAGGTCTAGCATAATCAACATCAAAACTAGCATAATACAGACATGAATCAATGGCATGATCAAAATAATTACACATATGACACATAAGAGGCACGACATATTGCTCTAAATAATATGATTTATCTTAAATAGGGCAAGGATTAGGGATAGATAACCTAGAGACAACACTAGCCCCTTTTAAACTCAAATGAATCTCAAGCAAGGCATTTAAGTAAATTCCATGCATTTGCAACATTCAAAACATAGAAACCCCCATACACCAAAAGAGCGAGGGTTTCACAATTCACACACTTATCAACAATGTCTAAAATTTCCAATTTAGCCACACAATAACTATATTGAGAAAGAAACTGTAATTGACCTAGTGAGATAAACTCTAGTAAAAAATGTTCTAACGAGAGCTCATCAGCAATTGACCTAGTTTCCTTCTCCTTCATCGCAAACCACCATGAATTTTCTTGAACCTAAACCACCTGGCCCGACTTTCGATTGCCGATAATTTTTCACCATTTTCGTCTTCCTCGACAGTCAGCATATGCTTGCACCAATTCCCAACAGTTCCTTACCTCCTTTTATCCAGATTTATAGATTGTTTTGTGTGCACCCCTCCATTTGTAACTACTTTGCCCATCCATTAATAACCTTGGTATTAATTCTAGTTTTTCAATCGATTTCCTTGTTTGATTTCCAGTCTATGCCTTTTCCTGATTTTCGATCAAAACTTCATTCGAATTTCTTTAACTGTCCCTTTTCTTGGCTGCATATTTGTGCCTGAAGCCTCTGAACTCTTCTTGAATAACACCAGTGTCTGGTAGATTTCTTGCCATGTTACTCAATTTTGCAATTCTCTTCAACCCAATTATGTGCTATTGTTGTTTTTGGTGACTACATTTACTCACCCAAACCAGGTATTTTTCTCACTCTTTGACCAAGTTGGCTTCACGATATGTATGCTTTTTTCCCTTTTCTCTCTCCATCATTTTCCAACTTTTTCCCCTGAGTCTCTATTTGGTTGCTATCCCTTATTAAGTATTCTTCCCATGGATTTAGTTCTCTATTCTCATACACCAAAATGGATCTTCACCCTGCATGATCTCATCATGTGTCCGACTTTCCATTTGTTTCGTTTGATTAGGTTACCCATATCCTTTCTTGTGACCTTTGTCCTGCTAATTTGATTATGAGACTTTTAGCTCTCATAGTATGTCATACTTTAAAAATGTGAACACTTGTTGGGAATTAGATGAGCTACCTTCCAATTGTGCTAGTCATTATAGTTGCTGCTTTTATAGTTTTCCGGTTTTTCACAATCACTCAAAACATATTCATTTTTGTCTTCACTTTTCATTTCGGATTGCTTTTGTTGGTGCTCCGTTGACTATAGTGATCTTTCTGCGTGAAATATTTTCGACAATTGTTTGGCTATATTTCCTCCTGTTGGTGCTTTAAGTTTTGTAATTATCAATATTCCATCATCTGTTTTATTTCTGGACGGCTATCTTATTAGTTCTGGCACTTCAACAATTTATATGTCATAGCTACTAGTTTGCTAAGTTATTTTCAAGTTTCTTAGAATATTTGGGGTTATTTCCTTCAGTTTTTTGCTCTTAGTCACAGTTATTCGCCTGAGTTATTTTGGCCCTGTATTTTCAAGTTATGGGATCACTTTGTTTAGTTTATTGTAGTTTGTCATGCCGGGGTGTTTTGTCCCTATTCATTTTATGTTTTCCCTTCTTTTCCTTTACTTTCAGGCAATTTTTGGGAGAGGGATCGTTGGTTTTTTTGTCTTCCTTCTGATTTATTCAGTTCTTTTTATGATTATTTGGTATTCTTTTCCTATGGTTGTTCATTCAGGGTACTTAGGGTTTGTTTGATTTTTTCAAGATTTGTTTCATGATTGTATGGTTATCACTGAGGATATTTCGTTTTCCATTCACTTTTATCATTTTAGTGACTGCCTATGACTGTTGGCCATAGTGTGTTTTTCTAGAGCTATACTCTTCTAATTACTTTTATTTGGCCATCTGGTTGGCTTTGCTATTTTTACTTTCTTTGTGATACAACCTCAAAGCTTTTTGGTTTTTATCAAGCTTATCAACACAATGGGGGTATTATCTTGCACCTTTTGCTTGTAAAGTTAGCCTTTTATTTTAGCTATTGCTGCAAGTTATCTTGATATGTTGGGATATTAGTGATGCTGTTACTGAACTTCTTGTCTATTCTGTTCAGGTCAGTGTTGGATCATTCAATCACGAGTTGTTAACAATTGGGCCTTTCCCTATTCATACTATCACCATTGTTCATGATGATCATCATCTGTGCTTTGTCACTGATGATATATTATGCACCCTCTTTGCTCTTCTGTTTATAGGTGATGTTGATAATTTATTTACTATGGTGGTAAATACGGATGTGTGGGTTTCCCTAGTCTAGGTTGGATGCCACATAGAATCTTGTTGCCTAGTAAATTGAAAGTCGATGATAAAGTCTCTGCTTCTCTGAGACTATTCTTTTCTTGGATTCAAGTTTAATTTATTTTTCTTGTTATTATTTGGTTTTTGCTGGTACTCAGTGTGTTGCACATGATTATACGTTTTCGATTGGTTTGGTTCAGGGGTCTATCACCGCTTGCATTATTTTCTATTTTTAGTTACCTTAGGTTCTTGTTGATTATCAGACATGGATTTATAGGATTCAGGATTCAGATATGCAAACTGGTTCAAGAGGGACAAGTTCTTGTTATCTTGTTGTGATGTACTTTATTCGTATCTGCTCTTCATCTTTTTTTATTATATATTAGTGATTGTTATGTATGGGCGAGAGGAATTTAAGGTTTACCTGAAACTTCAAAGCTATAATTCTGAGCACCCTGAAAATGACCTGAATCTTACTCTGCAAGCTGTATAAACTAGTTTTTTGCTTTGGTTTATGTCGAGTTTGTGCACATTTATTTGGGATGTATTTGTTGGAATTGGATTCCTATTTTTTGGCATTTAACCTCACATTATGGGTTGGTATTTTAAGGTTACCTCATAATGATTAGGATAGTTTTCATTCATTATAGGCTCTTGATTATAGATTGTTTCAGGAATTTTCTATGCATACCTTTTTCATGTAATGGGGATTTTCCAATCCTTTTGTACATTTTATTGTTTCTCTAAGATGTATGCAGTTAGATCTTTGGGTATATGTCAACTCACCTCCATTATAGCTACGTGTTGGAGTCATGATTTAGTTTTTTATGAAAATAATTTCGTAGAATGTCCAAGTTCGGAAAAAGCACCAAATTAAACAAGAGATTTTGATTTTAAATGAAAAATTGAATTCGAATATTCTTTTTATAATTGAGTCAATAACCAATGCAATTAATATCGAAAAAATAATCTGGAAGGTAAGTGTGGTCTCGGGAATTTACGGACCGGCTCAAGTCACTGATAAGATAGCTTTTTTAATCATCTTCATGAATTAAGTTGTCTTGTTAATTTTTCTTGGTTTATTATAGGTGATTTTAATTAAATACAATGCTTAAATGAGAAAATGGGTGGACAAAGTCTATCACTCATTAACGTCCAGCGAATGAGAGACTTTCTTACTGCGATCCACAGTGAAAATATTCCTTCTATTGGCAGAATTTTTATATGGAAAAAATTTTTAAGGGTTCAACTCATCTATGAGAGATTGGATAGATCCATTTCACACATGCATTAGACGAGTATACCCAAATTTCTCTGTTTCCCATGATCCTTTTTCGTGTTCAATTCATAGTTATATTATGTGAATAGCAATTCAAATATGTTGCAACATCGGCACTAAAAGTTTACATTTCAAAATCATTGGTCTAGTTATGATGAGGTTAAAAGGATAATTGAAGATCAGTGGACTTGCATGCATAGAGGAACGTGCATGTTCAAGGTCGTTAGCAAATGTAAAACTGTTAACGCCAATCTTAAACAGTGGGCTATTAAAGTGTGCAATAATTATTACCAGTGTATGCATAGAAATTCTAATTAGTTACAAAAAGTTGAAGACAACCTTATTGTTGATCATTGTAGCTTTAGACTTCTTCATTGGTATTTTAAGTTAATTAAACAAAGAGAAAGGTTACTTATTTTTAATCAAAATTACTGGGAAAAAATCTATCGGAAAAAATGACTAACTAAAGGTGACAAAAATTTTAAATTTTTTCACCGTTGTTGCGCCATCAGAAAATAAAAGATGAATCTTTTTAAAATTAAAGATGAGTCAGGAGTGTAGATTACTCGATAAGTTAACTATCCAATAGAAATTTGTTACGGATTTTACCAACATATTTAAATCATAGAGAGATACTTCTGGGTCACTCTTGCGTGCTAATATGGTGTCATTTATTTCAAAGGATGAAAATAACTAGCTCATTTCACCAGTTACTCTAGTTGAGATCAAAACTGTTGTTTTTCAAATGAATCTAGCAAAGGCTCTTGGTCCGGATAGAATCGGGCAGGTTTTTTTCCAACAACATTGGGATGTTATAATGTCATTGGAAATGATATTATTAACTCGCATAATGGATTTCTTTTAAAGTGGCAAATTACTTAAAGAAGTCAATCACACCTTTATCGCTCTAATTTTGAAGGTTATTAGCCCATATTTGACCTCACATTTCAAACCAATTAGTTTGTGTAATAGTCTCGTACAAAATTATTTCCAAAATCCTTGTTAACTGATTAAGGCTAGTTTTACAAAGGGTTATCATTCCTTATCAAAGTGTCTTTGTTCCTAATAGACATATTTATGGTAATATCCTTTTGACTCATGAGATCATAAATAAATTTGGTGTCATCAAAGGTAAACAAGCTTATATAGGACTGAAACTAGATATGGCAAAAGCTTATGATAGAATAGAATAATGGGATTTCATTTTTGCTTGTTTGAAGGATTTAGGTTTTCATCAGACATGGATTAATTGGATACATGAATGGATTACATCGGTGACATACTCCATTTTTATTAATGATAAATCATGTGGTTTTTTCCGACCATAGAGAGGACGTATACAAGGCGATCCTCTATCACAATATTTGTTTATTCTTTGTATGGATGTTTTAGCGTATATGTTCCATATTTCTGCCATGCAACCAATAGCCGAAATTGGAATAAAAATATGCCCAAAATAGCAGAAAATTCCTTGTTTACTTTTTGCTAATGATAATTTTCTCTTTGCAAGACCAATCATGAAATGTATTTTAAACTTAATAATATTCTGGATTTTTTAACCAGGCTAACTAATTAATTTTCAAATGTTAGTTTTAGTGTTTTTTAAAATACGACTGGCTATAGACAAATCCATGGTTTCTTCTGTATTTAGCATACCGCGTAGAGACTCCTTGGGGAAATATTTAGGGTGTCATGTCTTTCGAGGAAGGGCCAGCAGTAATACTTTTGTAGATATTCTTACCAAAGCGGATAGTAAACTTCAAAATTGGAAAACTAATTTGCTTTTAAAGGCGAGCAGAGTTGAGCTAATACAGTTAATCTTGAATCCTTATCTCGCTCAAACTATGCTGTTTTTTAAGCTACCAAAATGCACAACTAACTCACTAGATAAGATTAACCATGACTTTTCTGGAACAAGTCTTATGATGTTAGAGGATTACCATTGGCACTTGGAATAAAATATGTACTCCGAAAAGATGGGAGGTTTGTGATTAAGAAAAATAGAAGTAGTGAACCAAGCTTTTTATGTAAACTTATATAGAAGTATCTTTATGAATCAGAAAATTTTTGCTTTAAGGTCATGCTATCTAAGTATCCATTATCGATGGATTTTTTTCAAGAAAAACAAAACCTTCATACTCCTAGGCTCGGAAGTTTCTACTCAAGGAAGATACCTCTTTAAAAAGGGTATTAGATGGAAAATTGGTAATGGTAATACTACGAAGTTTTATTATGACATTTGATGTGGCCACTCAAGATTACTCGGACTATTATGATAGCAGTACCTAGAATATTCCGTCTCTAGATGCAACAATAAGTGAATGTATAAAGTGGAATATTCAGCTACTTAACTCCTTTCTACCGCATGATGTTTGTCAGTTAATTAAGAGTATTCCGCTATCTTGTCGTGATATTGATGATTCCGCTTGTTGGGGTTTCTAGTAGCAGTAAACTCACTACAAAGTCAGCAACTTGGAATACTCACAATATTCTGGACATGGAGTATTATGGATATTATGCCTAAGTTAAAAATCTTTATGTGGCCAATAGGGCATAATGATATAGCCACACGTGATAACCTTATAACAAAGGCTATAAATATTGATCATATTTATTTGCTATGTCATTGGAACTGTGAATCGATTAATCATCTTTTGTTAACATTGCTCATATATAAATTATACCTAGGATAAGGCATATCAACATAAGTGGTTGGAATTGAATATCAAACACTTGAGGAACGTCTCACTTACTAGCATAGTGAATAGGTTCAGGAGTTTGAAAAAAACAAATCAAGTGATTCAAATGTTTCATTTGATCCGAAGTATATGGAAAAGTAGGAATGAGGTTGCTTTCAATAATGGAAGTTACAATTTCAATTGCTATAATTATACGACCAAAAGATTATGGGTAGAATGGAAGGCCAGAAGGAGATTAGATCACTATATCAATTCATATTCCAAGTAATGTTCCTTCATTATCTACCACTTCAACTCAATTTGTCGGATAGAACAAGCTGCTGGAGGGATTCATTAAAATCAACTTTGATGGATCCAAGTCATCATTGAAAGCTACTGGAGGGTTTGTAATTAGAAGTTGGATGGAAGATTTATTCAGACTGGGACATCTAACTTGGGGCCAACATCATTATTGGTAGCGAAGCAACTCGCTATACGTAATAAGGTCTAGTAGCAATACAAGCGAGGCTTTCAATTAATTGTCTTTGAAGGGGATTACCAAGTTGTCATCAAGGCCATATGGGGAGAGATACAAGCTCCTTGGGAAATCCAGACCCCTTGTTTAGGATATACGAGTGCTATCTTAGGAACTACAACCAAGTTCTTATATAACATATGTTTTGAGAGGGAAATAGAGTTGCATGTTGGGTTGCCAATTCAGCCTTTGTGTTTATTCTTCCATGACTTAGGTTTCTTTTCCTTCTTTTTCCTTTCTCTCCATTTTAATGGAGGATAATATAGGTACAACCTTTGCTATAGGGGCTACAGAGTAGTTGTTTTACTTACCTTTTCAAAAAAAATGTATTAAGAAAGAAAATCATTTAAACGTTTAAAGTACCTCCAGAACAATTCAAGCTCGAAATTAGGAAAAATAGAAAATAGGCATTGTTGATTTTTCCTTTTTTTCCCTTCTATTTTAAAAAAAAATTGAAATTTTGGTTTTTAAAGAAAAAAATTTTAGTCAAACCCATCCAGGAAAACCCGAGTATTCAACATTAGTCCCCAGCAATCGTGCAAAAAAACTTGATAGGCCTACTAGCACACGGGGTATAATGTTGTGGTATGTCAACGTAGTCTCCATAGGGATAAGGTCAAACTAATGGGTATATGCCTTCAAGATTTGCTAAGAAAATCGGGATTTAGAATTGAGACTAATGCAATCTCAACTACTATCTATCTATGGATAATTAATCAAAGAATTAAGCAAATCAAGTAATCTTCTAATCCAAGTACCAAATCAAGCACTTGTTCTTTAGTTGGTTATTTTAAAACTAGCAACAAAGCATCAAACCCCTACCTCAGGGAAGAATGAAATACCTAAATCTAATCAATTACCATTTCTCAAAACTTCTTGATTAATCTAGATTCATTAAGCATGCAATTATCAAATTAGGTTTTTTGATTGGTGATTTTTTCATAAGTTCTCACATAAACAAGTCAAATCCTGGCACTTAAACATCAAATTTCATCCTTTCAATACTTGATCTAAAAGAAAGTGTTCAAGTTTCTCACAAGCAAACAATCACTTCGAAATTTATAAAACAAGTCAACAGTTCTAAAGTACCAAAAGAGATCAACACAAGTCCGAAAAATTAACAAATAGTTCTATAAATAAAAATTCAAACATACAAAATTAAAATCTAAATTAAAATAAATATAAATCTAAAATGAGAAAAATAAAGAAGGGAAGAAAGTCGCTTATCCGAAGGCCTTGTTGAACCGTTGTTGTAAACTCATTCTGAAGTCTTTACAAAATCTCCCGCTTCTACTTTCTCTCAACTCTCTATAATATAATCTAACCTTCACTAAATGGTTAATATGGTGGTGGTTGGATATGAGATGGCTACATAAACATGCCGTATATACCATAAAATAGGAACCAAATTGCGAAAATCGAGCACAAACTGAAAACCCACGCAAAAAGCCATAGACACGTTCCGTGTTGGTCAACACGAGCTGTCCATGTTGCTTGTTGTCATGCATGAGCCAATTTGTTTTGGTCATGCCTTCCTCGTCTGATATCCAAATGATGTTATTCTTGATTTATTGGAAATATTATTGAATTTAGCTTATAATACATTTAGCATTACGCATAATACATACACATTTATAATCTTTTCCATTTCATATATTTGAGTGAGATGATAGTATGTCATTAAAAAGAGTGAAGAGGTTTTCATTATAGCACACAACTTACTTTCTAAGTTATATCTTTTCCATTTCACATCAGACTTTAGTGTATAGTATGTCATTAAAAAGTTCTTGATTGAAGATTTCAGAAATAAGACTCAAAGAAGCTTTGATGGAAAAAGTATGATTGAAAACCAAGTACAAATCACTAAGAAGCTACACAAACAAACCAAAAATGCAAAACCCACTATAAAGCATACACGGGGCATAAGTACATAAATACGCATATAAATCCCTAAAAATGACAAGAAACATCCCATTAAATCAAATAAATATAGTACTTATCATGCCCTTAAAAACCTTAGTCATAGGGATCGTGATGGTGCTAAAGTCCTTAATAAACTGCCTCTAAAAAAGGCTAGCCTGTAAAAACTCCTAACATTATGAATCCTAATTAGAGTAGGTCATGACTGAATCGCTTTTACATTGCTTTCATCCACCCTAAATCCCTAAGCCGTGACAATATACCTAAATAGGGCACCTCATGAGTGAAAAAAAGAGAGCACATTTGAAGGTTACGGTAGAGCTTCTCCTTTTTAAGAGTTTCATTATTTGAGTGAGATGATCAAGATACTCTTCCTCACTTTGGTTATTTACCAAGGTGTCATCGAAGTAAACCACCACAACTCGACCATTAAAGGGCCTACACACTTGGTTCATGAGCCTCATGAAAAACTAAGGGTGTCGGAAAGGCCAAAGGCCATTATCAATAACTCATGTGATCCCCCTTTTGTTTTAAAGGCGGTTTTCCACTCATCTTCTTCTCTAATATGAATCTGGTAATACTCACTCTTCAAATCCATTTTCATGAATGTTTTTTTATCCATAAAGATAATTTAAAATGTCCTCTTAACGTGGTATGATATGTTTATACTTGATGGTTTTTTTATTGATTGTTAAGCTATTCATACATATCCTCATAAAGCCATCTTTTTTGGGGACAACGAGGGCAAGAACGACACATAGGATAATGATTTCTCTCATAAGGCCTTTGTATATGAACTCCTCCACTTTTCTTTAGATTTCCATGGTTTCTTTGGGGTTCATTAGATAGGTTGGCTTGTTAGAGAGGAATGACCCTGAAATGAGGTATATGTGGCGTTGTATGGTTTGTTTTTTTTTTTTTTAGGAAGGAAGCCAACGGGTATCTCTTCTGGAAATACATGAGCAAGGTGCTCAAGTAGTGAACTAGAGGGTGTGTTTGAATTATGGGGATCTTGGTTTGATCTTAGAAGAGGATGAGCCATTTTTTGAAGGGCCTAAACGCATATTGTGAGGTCTTAAGTAGAGATGGCGATGGCTCCTAGACCCCGACTCAGACCCTTTAGACTCGACCCATATAATTAGGTAGGGGTAGAAACAAGCTGAGCCGAGCTCGAGCTTGGCATGTTCGTGGCTCGGCTCATGAACTTTTTACAAGCTCCAGTTGGCTCACGAGCTTGCCAAGCCTAAAAATTTGGGCTCAAGGCTCGGCTTGCTTAAACTCACGAACCCTCACGATCTTTTTCGAGCCGATCTCACTAAATATATTATTACGATCAAAATTGAATTCAAATCCTTAACATTGAAGAAAAAAAGTTATCATAACTAATAATAATATAAGATTGAAAATAACTATGATTAGAGAATGATAATAATGAAAAATTAGATAGTTCATAATCGTAATGAGTACGATATATCATTTTTACTTTATAATATGTATATGAAAAAAATGAGTGATTGATAAAATGGGTTCCTAATTTTATTAGTCAAATATATAATTTAACTAATTTTAAATCTGTGTGTTGCACAAACTCGTTTAATATTAATGTATTCATTTGTATGTTACTAATCAAATTACTTTAAGAATTCAAGAGATGGATAGATGATTGAAAAATAGCTTACATTGAAGCTTATTTGTCCATTTTTTGTTGATTTTGGAGGATATTTGTAATCGTTGCACTCGGTAATAGTTAACTAATATAGTCAATAGAAAAATATTTCACTAACATAGTCATTTTTTATTATTTGACAATTTATTGATTCTTTTGCAACTAATAGCAATCAACAAAATAAAATAGGACAAAAATTCATTCATATATAATATTGAAAATTAAACATTGATCATATCAATATAATAAATAAAAGGCATGAAAATTACATATGTATTTCATTAAAAATTAAACCTAGGTGATTATATAATATTGAATTATTGAACCTTAGTACATGCAATTATATAATGTATACTAAGAAACAGAAAAAATGTTTAGAAGTAGCATGATGGCAAAACACTTTATTTAAATAGGCTGCACACAATGATAAGATATTGATAGTCCAATTATCCACTACGATCCAACAACTTTTGATCCTTTTGAGATATACGATGTGAATATTTAGACAATATATCATATGAAGTGTAAACTAATAGCTAAATATATGAATCATCAAAAAATATATATAAGGTGAATATTGATCAATATTTTCCACACGTAAAATATTGTCGTATCATTTTCTTTTTTTAGAGAGCAAGTTATAACTGAGAATATAATTCCTCCTAACTCCCTCCACTCTTCCAATCCACAACTTAGCTACATGAGGTGATTTAAAGGACATGAAGATTGAGTCATTTCATGAAGGAAAACAAACATTGGATAATTAATATACAATTAAAAATAGACAATTACAATATTAATATAGTGAAATCAATTTGATAACTGAATAATTGAAAGCATACAAATCATGGCCATATTTAAATTGAAAATTGAAATTAGCTCAAAAATTGGTAACTGACTTTTGAGAACAATAGACTTACTATTAATGTTGATCATAGCTCTCCCATTTGTCAAAGACTCAAAATATTGTACTGTATTTCAATTTCAAAAATGAAATGTATTTTTTTACCTTTTTTTGGACGACAGCTTTTAAAAAACAATATAGAGACAATAATAGATAAAAAAGCTACATTCCAACATAAAAAAGCTACTGATAATAGATAAAAAACTCAATTAAATTATTGTAATTAATATCTAATATAGTAAACAAAGATAATATGTAGAATGTGGAATATTAATATCCCCTGATGTCTTTTCTAACTTTTCATATATGAAGAAAGAGAGTGATAAAATAACTTATGAAAATAACAAATCAATTATATTGGATTAAATTGTTACAATTATACAGTTTATGAAGAAAGAGAGTGTTAAAATAATTTATTAATCCAGTTAAACGAATAACATAGATAATACTTAAGAAATAGAGAGATATATATATATATACATAATTTAAAACCATCCTTCTTTATCGTAGATATAAAATCATAAGGGCCACTTGCTATGTTAAAAAATCATATGTCGAAGCATACTTTTTAAAAAGGAAAAAGTAATGTTACATCGATATGATAATTTCAATGTAACATTTATTCATCAATTTGATAGCTGGTTGGTTCTCCTTATATACTATCATAAAAGGCACAAACCAATAGATCATAACTAATATCCTCTGTTAATAATAAAAAAATTAAATTAGAATTAAAATAAAAATTGGATCACTATTGAAGGTTTGCTCGGGGAGAGTCCGAGTCACCCTAGAGGGGGTGAATAGGGTGATGGAGGATTTTCTTTGAAAATCAAACTCTTTTGCCAAAGGAGAGACAGAATGCAGTTCCGAGTCTAAAAGCTGGGTCGAAAAGTATGAACTTAGAATTGCAATAAAGAGTAAGGAAGCAGATTAAGTTGAAGCTTTGAGACTGTCCGAGTTTAGAATGAACTCGTAAAGTAAGCACATAGAGATTACGTGGAAACCCTCCTGGGGCAGAAAACCACGGACCGTGCTACTCCAAGCACGAAGTCAAATCCACTATTTTGAGTCCACAAAATACTATAAACCGACCGAACTCGAGTTGCTCCCTTAAACAACTCTTTACAAGTTTTCCTAGACTCGAAGTTCCCTTATCCGATCTAGTACTTCCTAACCGAGATAACCCTTACAGCTAGGGACAACTAAGCTGAGTTAACCTTTACAACTTAGTCAAGGGACCTTACCCAGAAAGTAAGAAAGTATTTGTAACTAAGTACAAAACCTTACAACTCGGAAAGTAATGAATTACGAGTGGGAGTTGTAAGTAGAAGATTGAGAATGAATACAATGACTTTTCTCAAGCACGTGTATTAACAATAGGTTCGGCAATCTTCAAGTCTTGTGAGTTGGCTCCTTTTATAGATGACCAAGCAGCATAGCCGTTATCTCCAACTTCGACGGGAAGTCCTTTGTGACCGTTGTTAAGAACTTTCCGAGTCACTCGGAAAGTATCCGTTGTAATATGAACGTTGGACAACGGTTCTTAACTCTCTTGGAAGTCCCAAAACCACTCGGCGGTGTCTTGAAAGATAAGGTGGAAACCACCGTTAAGTTTGGCGTTTCGGTTTTCCAGATTTGGAAACAGACAGCCACGACACAATCTTACGGGGCTAGGCCGGAGAAGGAGAAAAGCCATGTCTGGCTGGTGATTTGACGTTTTGAAGCCGGTTACTTTTGTATTTCAAAAAGTTTGTCCTCGTTTGAATAACTTACAAAAGTAAAATCAATTTTGGTTCTCAAAGTATAAAATACTTTGGTCCAAGATTAGACACGGATAATAATATAATTAAGATAATTAAGCAACTAATTATCCGAGTCGGAAAAAGAGTGGAATTTTCCGAGTCTAATATCCATCAAACTCAAAATTCCATCCGAGTCGGTCTAAGCGATAATCAAGTTATACAACGAATATCGAGTGAAACAAACTTGATTTAGACTAAGCATGGTTCGGACTAGAAGCGCTGACTTTAACAGAATAAGACTTATAACATGAAGTCGGACCTGAGTGCGGTTAAGCGAAATACTAGTTGTAACGCCCCAAACCCATAATCACCGATTTTAGTCTAAATAAACCGCTAGCCGATGATTAGCGCAGTGGAAAGGAGGTCGGGGACATTACCGCCGCCCTTACCAAAGGAAAGGGCAAGGCTTTATATGTATTTTACCCAAGGTTATACCTTGCTAGGAAACTACGAATTATGCAACAAGTACATGTTGAACCCGATACGAAATCAACGTCACTTGACCACTATTACCCCAACTTGCCACTGCGAGCCCCTAAGTCCTGAACAGGACATTTGCTTCATACCTTCAACATTTTACCTAAAACAAAACAAGAAAACATTTTCGAAATGTGAGCCGAAGCTCAATACGTCCATTTTCATGCTTTGTAAAATAAAGGTTATGGAATAGTTGAGTTGAGCGCATGCATTTTAAATTCATTTGTAAATAAGGGGAGTGAATAATGTAAAACTATTGCTAATTAATTATCCGTGTGGTGACCCTTGCGATCATCGGGTTTCCCTAAATGTATACACACCCAGACCGATTGGAAAGTCCGGTTAGTGCGGCGCAGATTACGGTGTGCCGACTTTGAACAATGGCGAAGTAATGATGGGCGGGCCCACTTTTATATGACAAATACTGTTTGCAAATGATTCTTTGTTGTTGTTGTTGTTGTCGGCCATATCCGGCCTTGATTTGTAAATAAAAGATTGAAGGGCACGATCAATGAACGTACTCGATGAATTGAAATTGGTTGATGATTTGAACTTGATTCCTTTCCTTGTGATGTTTGAGCAGGACCCTTGAACGTACGTCGACCGATGGCCTTAAATGAGAGTTAATAATATAAGAACTTGTTTAGGACTTATATTCCTTGATTTAGGTTTAATAATGATCTACCTTATACCCTTGGTTATTATGATTTATTTTTAACATGATTGATACATTATATTTTTAGTTTGTTCAAGCTTTACCCTTTTTCTAATTCATGTGTTAAGCTACCTTTACTTATGAATGCACATAGTTATTTTACTATGAATTTATAGAATCTAAACATGCATAATAACATTATTTATTTACTAAAAATTATTGTTGATATGCATTATTTATTATGTTTTTACTAACTTAATCATTAATTCATTTACTTAATCATGTATTTAGAAAATTAATCATCTAAGTTATAGCTATGTCAATATTTTGTTTATTTATTTAAGCATGCACATAATGAACTAATTATCCTTACTAAACCATTTTTATCTTTTCTAAAATTTATTTAACCATAAACTCAAATAAGATTCATTTAAACTAAGATATGCATGCATAATTAAATTTTTCCTTCCTTACTAACCTGATTATAATTTCTGAAAATTTCAGATTTTATCTAAATTATTTAATTTGAATGCTAAATTAGGTTATTGCAATTTTTAGGGTTAGGGTCTTACCTTAAAATAGTGAGTAGAAGCAAGGGTGGTGGTGATTGATAGGCGGAGTTGGTGGTGTCAGGGTGGCAGCAGGGTGGCGTTCCTGGAAGAGGCGGCGTTTGGCGGCAGGTGGTGGCGCCCGGTGGCAGTGGCGGTGGCTGCTGGTGGTTGGGTTTTTAGGAAGGTGGGTTTTAGGGCATAAAAGGGAGAGAGAAAGTGTGTGCTTGGTGGCTGTTTTTGGTGGTCCGGTGGGCGGCGTTAGGGGCAGTGATGGGTGGCCTGCAGGTCTGGCTGGTGACGGGAGGCAGGTGGTGCCCGTGGTGGTTGTGGTGGTGGCTGGAAGTGAGGGTGAGGATACAAAAGATAAGGTGGAAAGTTGGTGATTAGGGTGGTTTTGGCTTGGGTTTTCCGGCGATGTGGTGGTCGCTGGGTCGGCCTGAAGGTGCCTATGGACTCCTTGCTAGGTGATGAAGGGTTTCGGGTGGGAGGTGGCCGGCTAGAGGGGCCGGTGGACGGCTGTGGAGGTGGCCTAAGTGGTGGTGCTGGGCAGGTGAGGGAGGAGAGAGAAAATGGGTAACATCATATTTTTGGGTTGGATTTTTCTGATTTAAGCAACCCTATTTATACTAATTGTGGTACTTATCAACATGGATTAGCTGGCTATTTATATTAATCTTTGCTTGACACTTAGCTCATGACTCATGCTTAATTGGTGGTTTGGTAAAATTCTAAGTATGCTTAGTGTAATTTGGGTGTCAAACCATCATTTGACCCCCAATTTCATTATTATCCAAAATTTTAATTATCATAATTATCTTTCAGCATTGTCATTGTTCTTATCTCCTATTTTTATTTTTATTTATTTATTTATTTATTTTATAATTATAATTATTATTTATTTTTGCTATTGTATTATTATTACTATTATTACTTTTGTTATTGTTAATAATATGGTTTGATTGTTATTACCCTAATGTGCTTTAAATATATGATTGTTTATAATTAGATTTGGTTTAGCAAAGTTATTTTAAAAGTGGTATTTGGATATTTATTTAGTTATAAATTGTGCTAATTGTTATTAGATATGTATGCATATATATAAAATCTTGAACTTATATGAAAATATTTATGATTTTAAGTTAGGAATTAAAATATGGCTTATGTGCATATAAGTACTAGATAATATGTTGAAAAATATCGGCCATCTGTCGCCGTTGTTCGTATTTGGGTCCTGTAAGAAAATTTTGATACACACATATATATGATATGAAAATATTTTGGAATTGAAATGCACGCGCTTGTTATAATTGAACGTATTAGATATAATATGTTTTAAAGTTTGGGTTGTTACACTAGTCAATTCAACATGCGATATATCTAAGTGATGAAGGACTCGGAACCGAGTGAGACAGAGTGAGTACATATTTGTTTTCCGAGTCACTTATAGACAAGCAAGAAATACATGAAGTAAATGTCATATCACTTAGAGTAAATATTATATCACTCAGAAAAGTTTCTAAAGTGCGAGAGAATGCCTTGGAATCAAAACCTTATAAGTGAGAAGTTCTTATACCCGATTCCTTCGATAGAACTCAAAAAATGCGGAGCAGATGTCTCGAGTCTTCAACTATAACTTGGTTTCGTGAATGAATTGCACATTTGACGTAGGGTTTGCACAATTTATAGACAAATTTATTTAAAACCATTTATCTAAGGCAAATAAATAGCCTGAAAAATTGAAATCCATTGATTACAAAAATCAGTTTTCAATAATCAATCATATGTTATTACATTTTTAAAAAATAAGTTATAAACAATCATACGTTAGGTTAATTAATTGTTATTGAAAACCTAATCAAATCAAACTAAAAATAAGTTACTCATTGAATAAAATAAGTTACTAAAAATAATCATACGTTTTATTAAAATAAGTTATAGGCATTCAAATCATAAGTTACGTTAAAGACAAAAATTGATGGTTTTGTTTGCTTCTATGTTACTTTACTTTTTTTTTCTTGCGTATGTATTTTTTTTTATTGAAAAATATTGATAATTATTGAAAGTTTTTGCATTGGATATTATTATTTTGACTAATTTTTTTTTCAAATCTGTCATAGAAAATAATTATTTTAACTCAATTATATTAAAATCGATTAATTTCGATTTTTTTTTTTCGAAAGTATTGATAATTATTGAAAGTTTTTTCATTGGGTATTATTATTTTGACTAATTTTTTTATACAAATTTGTCATAGAAAATAATTATTTTAACTCAATTATATTAAAATCGATTAATTTCTTGCGTATGATTTGTTTTTTTTTCGAATGTATTGATAATTATTGAAAGTTTTTTCATTGGATATTATTGTTTTGACTCAATTATATTAAATTCAATTAATGAATTGACATGAAAAGACTAATATTATATCATGAGTTGTGAGTTCTTATTAAAATTTATAGGTAATAAAGCGGGTGTTACAAAAAAGTTTTCATAATATAAAAAAAGAAAAATAATAAAATAAAAAGAGCCAATGGTGATGTGCCAAATGTCTAGCCCATAGTAAAGCACTTAATTTTAAGTATATATATATATATATGATTCTTGAAATTGTATCATAGGTCGAGCCTAATATGTATGCCTTCCTCCTCTTTACGAGCCTCACGAGCTTAGCGAACCGAGCTTCCTCATGCTCGGCTTGACTTGTTTGTATAACGAGCTCGAGCCCGAGCTTGCTTGAGCTTTTCCGAGCTGAACTTTTCCGAGTTTCCTGCCGAGCTAGCTCATGAGCGGGCTCGGCTCATTTCCACCCTTATAATTAGGTCTAGGTGCTCTAAATTTGGACCCGATAGGTCTCGGTGGGGTCTGGGTCTAAGTCTCAAAAATTTTTCCGAAAGCGAAAATCCTAAAGTCCCTCTCTCTCTCTCTTCTCCGTATTCCCACAATCCCCCTACACACACATACAGCATTCTTGCTTTCCCTCCTTTCTCCAATCGTTTTATCTACTCAAAGTTCTCTCTCTCCAACTGCTCTCTTGGTCATTACTTTAAGCTTTTTCTCTCTCCGGTCGTTCTTCGTCTTCCTCTCCAATAGTTCTTGGTCTTTGTCTTCCTCTCACTTTCAAATATTAATTCATCATTTGACCAAAAATAGAGTACGTTTGAATTGTTTTATTTTAATTTGCAGCTCCAATCTTTGGAGGTCGAAAGGAGCCAGAAAGTGTGCCACTTAAAGGTTCAATTAGGGAGTCGAAGTAACCCTAGAGGAGAGGGTGAATAGGGTAATGAGGAAATAATGCGAAAATTAAAATTTCTTTGAGAAGAGATTGAACTCGAAACCGAACCGAGTCTAGATTGACTCGGACAAAGATAGATAGAAAGTTTAACGTGGAAACCCTCCTAGGGTAGAAAACCACAATCAGTGCATATCCAAGCAATGAGTCAAATCCACTATTTGAATCCACAAATACAATGAATTGAATATCCGAATTGCTCCCTTAGACCATTCCGATACAAGTTTTTCCTAAGCACGTAAGTTACTTTATCCGCCCTAGTACTTCCAAACTAAGATACCCTTTACAATTTGGGGCAACTAAATTGAGTTAACCCTTACAACTCAGTCAAGGAATAAATTAGAAAAATGTTCGAGAAAAGAGTAGAGATTACAAGACTTTTCTTTACAAGAAGTTACAACTCGAAAGTTGTGATTGAATGAACTAGAGTTTTAAGTTGGAAGAGAACATGAGAGTTGAGCTCTTAGTTCCAAGCAAATCTTGTAAGTCTTGAAGCAAGGCTTCTATTTATAGGCAGCAAAGTAGAAATTCGTAATGCCTTGGGCTAGAGCTTCGGGTCATCTAGCCGTTACAACGGATAGTCCGAGCCCTCATAAATAGAACCATTGTGAAGGTAGTCGTTGATCATAGATTCTAGCCTCCAAAAGCCAGTCCTACCAACTTGTTGTATCTAAGAAAAAAGGTAGAAATAGTCGTTAGACTCAAAAATTAGAAATTACCAAAAATGAAAACAAACAATCCCGACATAGTGTTCCGTGTTTGCCCGAAAAGGTGGTTTTTCCGTCTACCGGCTTTGAACGGTAATGAAGTCGTTTGTTTTCGCTTTAAGCTGAGATTATACTTTAATAAACATGTAAAAATAAATTATAAATGGTACTCAAAGTATAAAAATACTTTGGTCCAAGGTTAGATAAGAATTAGTTTAAATAAATCATTTAATGACTAAAATTCTCTAATCTATAAAAATAGAATTTTTGAAGCCCAATATTCAATAAGTTCAAATTCCATATATGTCTAAACTAAATGAGTAAATATGAGACACATCAAAACAAAGAGTTTATTAGATATATTTCAACATTTGTCAATGAAATTAAATTCAACTTAATTATTCTGGCCAATTTAGAATTAATACAGTAATTCCGTTTCAAAATATGAAGTAAAACAGTTTAAAAGATAAGTTAAACTTGTAAAATTATTTGGACAAAGTTTTAATCTAAGCCATACTGAGTGGGTCGGTTTTTCGTAACTAAGTACTGAGTCGGTTTCTACTCAGTAAAGTAGAACCGAGTCCTTAGACTTTACGAGGTATTGATAAGACTTAAAGTCTTTAGGTTAGTCATTAATTTTATCAAAAAATCTGAAACATCAGTTGATATTTCTAAGTTTTGGATGAATGACTTGAAATTAAAATCGGATAAGGGGTCAGCTTGTACCGACTCTTCACCACTGAAAGCCAAAATCATTATTAAAGAATTTGAGGTCAAAAAGCTTGAAAAATGGTGTTTGAAGCTAAAGGAATAGGGATGGTCCAACCTGGAGTTACCGAGACAAAAATGAACTCACTTTCTAATCGTCAATGTCATGAGGAAGGAGATACATGTATGATTACTCCTTTTTTAGTTTATGTTGTGGAAGTTACCATTGCAGTGTCATTTTTGGACAAGAAATTTGTATGTGATCTTGCATAATATCCTTCCTCCCATGCTTCAATGGTGTTTTTCTCTTGTTTGGAATCTTCATTTTTAATTGTGTGTTCCGTTGTCCTCTTCTCGCCCAAAATAAATGCTAGAGTGAGATTGCCCCTTAGAGGTTATATATCAACTTATTTAGGCGAAAAATACATTATACTTGTTTAAGACCCACGGACTCGTGAGACTCGTGAGACTCATCGAGTCCGGGTCCAAGTCTAGACTTAACAGACCTGCCGGGTCCGGGTTAGGTCCGGATCCGGGTCTAAAAATTTAAATAGTTTGAGTCCAACTAGACCTGACCTAGACCTGGCCCATTGTCATCCCCAGTCTTAAGGAAAGGTTCCCCTAGGGTAAGGAGCATTTTAGTTTGGTCTTGGCTCTTTTGTGGCTTAGCTTTTGTTATTTGTGTAAGGGAGAGTAGTGTTAGGGTAATCCTCATTCCATTCTTAGTAAAAGAGTAGGTTTTCATGAAACCATCATGCATAACTCTTTTATCAAACAACCAAGGTCAACCCAACCATAAGCATCCTCGGTTATCATATCACACCAAAGCTCATCAACATAGATCTTATATATGTTAACTAAAATAAGACACCTATAGTTGATTTTGAGTTCTTTACATCGGTTGAGCCATTGGATGTTATAAAGGTGATGATACCCCGTAGCTTGGAGTTTGAGTTTCTCTACCGGGCTCAAAGAGGCAACATTGGTACAACTTCTTCCACCGATGATAAATGAACATACTTTGCCATTAACCGTGCATCTTGATGGAAGATGTCTCTCTCTTTAGGGCTCTTGAGACCACTTAAGGTCCTCATTAAAACAAGTAATTACCCTTTGTTGGCTTTTTCCACCAGTTTTTTCAAGTCTTTCATAAGTCATAGCTCTTTGAAATGCTCTTATTCCTCCTTTTGGAATGTCTTATACTCGGCCAAAGTGACGACCCTCCGTTTAGGACATTCTGAAGCAATATGACCAAGTCCTCGGCATTTGTAGCAACTCTTGTTGGCATTGGATCCAAAATGGGGTTTGGTTTGTGGAGTAGGGTTCTTTGGAAGTGGGAGGGAGCAAGGAAGAGATCGTGGGTTAGAAATCCTTTGCAATTGAGAATAACAAATAACAATGATAATGAGCCTTAATGAAATGATGGAAAAGGTGCCCATTACAAATAGGTGGCATCTAATGCATAATATCGGTTAGGGTAATTCATCGATCTAGAACTAGACCAGCCTAGATCGAAGAATGAAAAAGGACAAACAAGGAGTGAGGACCAGACCAAATAAAGTCGGTCCAAAATTGAATCGAACCGAATCTAGACTGGATCGAACCGGACCGAAAATGTCTTGGCGTTTTTTTTTTCTGGTGCTTAGTTATTCTGTAATTTACAAATGAAATTGTTTTTTCCTTTTTGCACTTCACAAGTATATAATAGAGATGGTATCACCATTCACAATTGTTTCTCTAAAGAGCCATCAATAAACCGAAACAAGATCGGACTCTAATCACCTAGATATAATGATTAAAATTCAAGCACATATGATAATCCTAAATCAAGATATAATGCCTATAAGGGTAGAATCAAAACATATGAGAATCGAATTCTAATAGTATGGCAAGAAAGAAGCCTAATATTAGTAGAATCAACACAACATAGGGGAGAGTGTACCACATCTAGTCCAAGCGAGAGAGAAGGCACTCGTGCTCGTAGAGGGAGACTATCCGGGTGTCGGAGAAAGAGGGCGAGTGAGTCGGAGTGTCAAGGCGAGCGATGCCGTGAGAGAGGAAGCATGGAGAATGAGATCGTGTCTCGGGCGTCGGTGAGAACGATAGAGTAGTAGGTAGGGGTGTGCAAAACCAGTTAACCGCACTCTCGATAAACCGATTTTCGATTAACCGAACTTTCGGATAATTAAAAATCCGATCCGTAACCGATTCGATGTTACCAAAAAATCGGATCGGCAAAATTTCGATACGTAACCGAACCAAAATGTTCGGTTGACCGATTTTCTGGTTCAATTTAGCGGTTAACCGTTATTTGAAACATAACTTATGAAATAAAACGGAAGTAAATTACAAGAAAATATAAGTTCTAGCTAACAAAAGTAAAATACAACAAAAGAGAAGTTTTTGGCTAGCAAAACGTAATTTTTTCAATCCCATAAACAACTTTTAGATTATATACCTATGAATTTTTTAAAAAAATCGGTTCGGTTAACCGCCGATTAACCAAATTTTTCAAGTTCCGATCCGTAACCGATCCGTGAACCGAAAAAATTCGGTTCGGTTAACCGAACCGATTTTTTAAAATTTATTCGGTTAACCGAATTTTTGGATCGGTTTTTCGGTTTTGGTTTTTCCGCACACCCCTAGTAGTAGGAGACAACACAAAAAGTCACCGTGTTGAGAAGATGCGAGAGAGGCAGTGAGTAGAGGAGAGGCAAAGAGAGGCGAAAGGTGATGTTGTGATGTGTGAGGAGAGGGAAGAGGGAAGAGGTAGACAACACTTTAAAACTAACTAAAAACCCTATTTTAAATCGATCCTCGATTCGAATTGATGGACCGACCCGAAGACCAAATAGCTAAATTCTTGGACCAAGGATTGGACCGAACTTCATTAATCTGGTCGGGCCGATCCATGTGAGTCTTTGGTTCAGTCCGATCTTGGACCGAATAATGCACAATCCTAACAGTAGTATTATATGAGCAACTAATCAGGATCCTATGATATGATAATTGGCAATAAGGCTTATACTCATTGGACAATTATGTTTACATGCAGCAAACGTGATAAAAGGTAATATCCACTCAACAAGAAAGTACATTAGAATTTTTGTACTTGATCATAATGTTGAAGAGGAGATTGTTAAGTAACAAGAAGAGTTATGCATGGAACTCTATCATGGTAATCTCCTTAAATTATTGGATAAAGACAAAACATTTGTATAAATTACCATAATAAATCTTAATATCATTATTTGAGTGAAACAAATTATTTATAAGCACCAAGAAATTCAAGAATTTGACAAAAACAATTAAAAAATCCTAAAAAAAGCGTTTAATTAGAAACAATAAGTGTCCTCATACAAGTGTTGCATTCACGGTAATGAATCATTTTGAAGAAATGAAAGGTAAACATAAAATGGTAATCAATTACGAAAAAATTCAATAACCGTACAAGTTTAATGAATCATTTCTCCATCTTATTCCGATTCATTGTTGATCTTAGGCGCTATGGTTCAAGCACAATTATAAGAGTTTCAAATAAATAAGAATTAGATATTTAAAACAAACTAAAATTGTTATTTTTTATAGCATCAAAACTTTACATTAATATAGTAGTATTTTTTCTATAAAAAAGTACATTATTTAAGATATGACTAGACATATGCAATGATACAACAAGTATAACTTGTGTATTTTTAATATATCGCACCATTTGAAACCGTATATATTCTATTGAAATTTTATTATGTATAATTTTTGTATATAAATTTTTTTATGGGAAATAAGTTGCAAAAAGAAATAGTATACTGTTTGTTTATAAATTATTGTGAGTGTAATGTCTCTTCAAATGATGTGATAAAATAAATAACAGCTTACTAAACTAGTGATAAAGTGACAGAAAAATCATATAATATGCATAAAACATTCAATCAATAAATGACAAAGTTAAAATTATTGTTTTTATTACTTTGACCCAATGGGTCCAACGGGGTTCGGGTCGGGGTTTAACGCGCTAATTGTTGATTTTTGGGTTTAATTTTTTCGGGTTCGGTTCAAAAAAGTGTATTCAAAATACAAAATTTTCGGGAGGTTCATATCGGACTTCGGATCGGATTAATATTTAGTATTGTTAATCAACATGATTGTAGAAGAATCTCTAAATTCTGGAGTTCAAAACTACTTTAAAATCTATATAAAACTCAGTGATATATTTATGAAGAAATAATTAATGAAACAGAAAAGACAAAAAAAATGTTTGAAAGTATCTCAAAGGTAATAACAATTGCTGAAAAGTTAAAATGACCTTCAATTCTTGTAGTTGTACAAATAGACTAAAAGTTGTAGTATTTATTGGGATATATAATTATTTATTAGGGATGAGTGGTTTCGGGTACTCTATTTTAAAATGAGGAATCCGAACCTAACTCTATTTGACCAATTCTTAAATTTTAGAAATCTAAATCAGAATTTGTTTGACTGGTTCTTAAATTTTAGCAACTCGAACCTAAACCTTAGGTTCCAGTTTCGATTTTAGGGTACCCTATCTATACCATTCTTTTTATAAAAAAAAATAAATTAAGGTCCTAAAGCTTAAGAAAACCAAAATTATGAGTCTAAACCAAATTTGCCAATGGAAAATTAAGAAAATCAAAGTCCCTCGCATATGAGTGATTCATCAGTGGAAAATTAAGAAAACTAAAATTCTTATCTAAACCAAAATTATCCAGTAAGCATTACGAGTCTAAACTAAAATTAAGAAAACAAAACATTAAGAAAAAAATTGAAATTAAGAATACAACAAGCATTACAAGTCTAACCTGGAAAACTGAAATTAAGAAAACAGTAAGCATCATTACTTCACTATGTTAAGAGAACCGGCCTCCTTGCAATGCCGGACTATATTAAGAGAATCGGCCCAGTCATCGACCCGATTGAGAGAGTGGGTCAATGGGTCAACCGATCGGACCGAGTTAGATCAGTTGACTCGCTTACTGGTTAAACCAGATTGAACCGCCATGACCCGGTTGACCAAAAAATTATTTTTCCACATATCTTCGACTATTTTTTTCGTTATTATTATCTTTTTATATTTAATAAAAAGAATTACGCGTTCTATAAAAAAAAAAAAAAAGGCTTAAAAACTAACGAATTGTATCATATATGCTACAAAAAGCCTATTTATATTTACATTTATTTAAAAAAACCTTAAAAAATAAATTAAAATAAAATCCTAAGTTAAAACCTCGTTGCTCTTCTCGCACCCTGACCCTTCTCCTCCTTTCTCTATATTCTGCCCCTTTTTTACTGTCTCTGTGACTCAGCCGCCTAGTTATTTCTTAACATAGCTCCCCTCTGCTTCTTGAGTCCACTTCCCCCTTCCCTTTTCTCTCTCATATGCTCCTTGTCTGTGCCTTTGGAGCCATCTCTCTCTCTCTCCTCTCCTCTCGGGAAGCACCACCGATAAAGGCAAGCTAGAGCCATACCAGAGAGATGCACCACCAAAAAAGGCAAGTTAGAGCCAGGTCAGAAAGAAGCAGAGACACCAGCGAGCACCGCCGTTGAGGCAAGGCCGGCGCCGAGGCAAGCCAAAGATAGGAGAGCAGACCAGACCAGCGCACCTAGAGAGAGAGGAAGACTGAGCGAGGAGAGCAAGAATTTGAGTTAGGTTTTCAAAATCATGGTCGAACCGCGACTCGACCGGTTCATCCGAGTCGAGCGGGTCGACCGATTCAAACCGGTTTTTCCGGTCCGATGACCTAACTGAATCTACATATTAAACCGATCAGTCAAACCGGCCGGTCCGGGCTGGTTGTCGTAACATAGACGCCAGAGAGAGAGAGTAGTAGCAAAGAGGAGGCCGAGGGATAGACTGGCAATAGGAGAGAGAGAGGGAGACTCACGTAGGAGAGAGAGAGAGTCGCTGGAGAGATAGACTGAACGACGAGAGGTTGGCGAGGAGAGGTGGAGAGCGGCAGCAACATAGAAACGAGGGAGGAGATAGAAAATACTAGGGTTTCTAATCGATTGGACCTCTAAAACTAGAACAAGTGAAATTATACGGCCTCATATTTACAAATTAAAAACTGAAAATGTTGGAAATATTATGAGCAGTTCCACGTACTTGCGGCTCCAGGATCCAGGTACTCGAAATCCGAACCTGTATTATCAGCTCCAAGTTCCGGTTCAGGATTTGATTTTGGAAACGGAACCGTAACCTCGTTTGACAAGTTCCTAAATTTTAGAAACCTTACTCGGACTCGTTTGATCGGTTTCGTTCCAGGATCTAGGTACCGAAATCCGAACGAAACTCGAACTCGTATAAACGGTTTCAAGTTTTGGTTCCATGATTTGATTTTGGAAGCGAAACCGTAACCTCGTTTGACAAGTTCTTAAATTTTAAAAGGGTTATTGGACGGGAATAATACAAACTTTGGGGGTATTGGCCAAATTTAATACAAACAATTTCCTTGGTTACTGAACGTAACGAACTTTGGGGGTACTTTCCAATATCGAACGCCACCGAGTTGTATGAGCGGCGACTCATCGAAAACGTGATGTGGCAAGTAAAATGGACAAGTGTATGGCGGAGTCAAAGTTTGACTTTACATTTATGAGTTTTTAGAGCCAGCTAAGGGTGTTATTTTAAATTAAAAAAACTTGTTTATTTTCTATTTACACAAATTTGGCTCTCTCCCTCAACCAGTGAAGGCCCCCACTCCATCCCCAATTTGATTCTCTCTCCTCAAACTCGCCCATCCCTAACTCCTGCAAAAATACTAGCTGAAACATTCACCAAAAACTTTGGCGACCATGGGAGGAATTGCTCCAAGATGAAGGTCGAGTGATGGGCAAATGAACTTGGCATGAGTTTTGCTGGAAATTATGAATAACAGGGAATGAAATTTGGTAATGGTGGAGTTAGGGAGGAATTGGTCCATCTGTGCAATCAACCTCCCTCTCTATATCTCTTCTACTCTCAGCCATTACAGCTTTCGAGATGGGAGGAGAGAGAAATTCCTCAAATCCCCTTCCCTTTCTCACCCAAATCTCTCAATGTTCATCAAATGATTAAGCCCCCATAAGCTATTCGTGGAAGGATCTTACCCTTATGTCAGGTGTGAAAAACAAATAAAATAAAATCAAAGAGTTTCATCCTCAATTCACATATTTAATGGCGATTTTATAGTTGGTGAATAGAAGGTTACTGGACTGATGAACTTCGTGACCTTCGGATCTGGTGAATAGAGGGTTTCGTGGGTGAGGTTGAAGACGAGGAAACTTCACGGCGAGGAGCAGCGGCGAAGGGGGAGGCCACAACGAAGAGCTCGAAGGGGGTAAATTTGAGGGTGGAGTTTGACAAGGCCGTGTAGTGGGGGAGGGCGTGGGGGATAGAGGTGGAGAGATGGGCAGCTTAAGTGGTTGGGAGGGGAGGGAGGGCATAGAAGAGGGTGGTTAAGGAGAGTGAGGGTGAAGGTGAAAGTGAAGAGAGAGAAGACGGTGAGGAGCCATAAATAGACTTTGGTGTGGCCTTCATTTAAGAAGGAGAGAGAGAGAGATAGGGGGAACGTGTGGCCTTCATTTCAGAAGAACAGAGAGAGAGAGAGAGGAGACAAGGAGAGAGAGTGTGATTAATTGTGTGATTAATTATATTTAAAATTTATTAATATAAAATAAATAAGTTTTTTTTTAATTTTAAAAGATCACCCTTAGCTGGCATTAAAAACTCATAAATTCCAAATCAAACTTTAACTCAACCGTACACTTGTCTATTTTACTTGCCACGTCACGTTTCCGACGAGTCGCCGCCCATACAACTCAGTGGCGTTCGATATTGGAAAATACCCTCAAAGTTCGTTCTGTTCGCAGCCAAGGAAATTGTTCGTATTAAATTTGGCCAACACCCTCAAAGTTTGTATTATTCCCATCCAATATTCCATTTTAAAACCTTACTCGAAACCGTTTGACTGGTTTCGATTCAAGAACCTTGCCCTTTGACCAATTCCGGTCTGATTCCAAGTATACCCATAAGTGCTCAACCCTACTATCTATATATAAGTGGGTAAGCAAATATTAGTATATTTAGAAGAATATATAATAAAGTACACAAATTAAGAAAGGGTAAAGAGCGTATAACAAAAAGTTATACACCATAAGAGGAACTTGTCTTTATATATAACATAAATAAGTTATAATATTCACGTAATGTCAGCTATAAACCAGGATGAGAGTTTTAATCTATAGAGCCAAGCCATTGTCAGCACAATGGCAAGCAGGAACTTGCGGCACCGATCACCACAGTCAAGACATCCCCCTCAATACCCCCCCCACCCACCCCCTTTCAAGAACTAGTCAAGAAGGGCCCATGAATTTGCACATGTCCACCTAACTGACCAAAGAAATCATCACCCTCATCAACCAAGATATGTATTGAAATTGAGGCTACAGGGCTGCAACCTTCTTTCTCTGCTGCCCAAGATGTCCAAGTTTCAATTCCAAGCTCTACACACTTGATCACATAAAAAATAAAGAGCAAACAGAAGCCGGGGTTCAATTCCGGGAGGATCGCGCATGCACATCACTTTCTGAAGGCCTGGAGGACGTCTGCTTTCTAGTCATACCAAACGCCTATAAAAGGTCACTGTCCAAACCATTTTTACTTTGGGTTCTCCATCTCCCTCTCATCGTTACAATGTTGAGAAAGAGAAAGTTGCAATACTGAGATGCACTCATGCAATAGCAGAATGAAATAAATGTGAAAAATATGAACACTTTCAATGCATTGTTACAACTTACAATATACATTGATGTAACTTGTAGAGAAAAAATTACCAAGATCTGCATCCCCACCCCCACCCCCACCCCCAGCCCCCTTTCTTCTTTTTGCCTTCTTTTCTTTCTGTTGTTGCCAATTCTTTCCTTCACTCCAACAAATCTCCAGCCAACTTTAATGCTACACTGAATTTCTATCTCAGCAGCTCCATAATACTACCGCATGAATAATTTACAGTTCCCCTTGACACTTTGGAATTCACAATGGAACCACCCAATATCAGAATTCCACAGTATGGAAGGACAACAAGCCTAGCTAACCAATTCTAATTAAGGATCAACAAAGCCAAGGCTGGGAAGAACCTCACCACACCAGGCTAGCTAGCTAATAAGATTAGGAAGCCCGTAAATAGTAAAGTTTGTGCAACAAGAGCATTGAAGAGCAGAGTTTTTGATGAGCTGCTAACACTAAGTTGCCCCGCATTTATGAATTCATCCTTGCCAAAGGTGACAGAGACATTGACTGATTGCGAACCTGAAATATGACGAAATTATGAGAATGTAAGTCACGAGTTCCTCGTGGTTAATCAGATTTTACCCATAATTACCAGGAACATCTTCTGGGTTGCTCAGGTAGGAATGTTACATACTTATCAGATCGATTTAGTATGTTAAAGACTTTGGAGCGTGGGACAAAAATTGAGGGTAAAGAGTAACCAAAACCAACCCTCGTAGTTCTGCCTAACATGGTGTGAGAGGTTAAATGTAGCATCCTTACTCTTATATCAGAATTGCAGGGCAGCTACTTCACTTCAATCAGACCTAAAATTTGAAAAAGACTACCAAAATGCCACTTCACAACTACAAGAAAAGGGGGTAGAGAATACTTTTCTGAGACATTCCTAATACTCGAACTGCATAATAACGGATTCTTTCAGCTGAAGGGGGTGAAGAGTGCACCTGGTAATTATGGTCCTACTCCCACCACAGTAAATACTAATACAACTTACAGTCATAGTTAGCCCATCCGAGCCTTTGACGAGCTAAATCGTAGACAAAGATCTTATCCTTCAAAACAAGGTCTGCAATAACCCAATGGTAGTATCAGTGAATGTTTAGCACAAGTTCAGTGTAGCAAGCACAGGAATTATATTCACCAGAATGTACAATCGTAGACAAAGATTTCCCTATTGACAAGTGGCAGAATGTTCTTTTATTTTGACATGTAAAAAGCCTTTAGTAATATTGAATGCAAAAACGATAAATAATGCAAAATTAAATGCTTTAAAGACGCCACATCAATATTTTTACCAGATATATTTTTTTATTGGTTTGCTCATGCCTCAACCACCTTTTACTCTCATCTCATACTTTCGATTGGGTAATTTATTTATTTTTCTTATTATTTTTTAAATTTTTTGGTTGAAAAGGTTATTCCTAGGGAAATCTCTTTTAAGATGAAATAAAAATTCAATTTATTAAAATATCCTATATACTTATTTCCTAGAATAAGACGATTTCATCGATTCAAGATTGAAACTCTTTTATCGTATATTCTTTTGTGCATTATCAAATTATCTTTCTTTCATATAGCTTTGTGAAGCATGGGATAAATGAATTATAATGAAAATTAAGTTCGTTATCATTGCATTTGCAAGTATTACATTCTACAGCTTATTCTCACATTCCATTCTTTGTATTTATTAACCAAATTTTACTAATTTTATAAGTATTTTTATTTTATAACAAGACCTTTAATATACAATTATGTAGTGAGGCAAGAACTATTATTCACATTTATCAAAATAATTTTTATCGTAATTTTTAACACAATATATAATATGTGACCATTCAAAGCGCCGATTCACACTACTAAAGTATCAGTAATTTGGGTGCCAGTAGTTCCCACCTCCTCAGCATTTGCAAGCCCCAAATGATTCAAATTTCAAATAGATGCCACTAAAGTTTCCAAACAGAAAGATATTATCCAATTAATGATGGTTAAAAAAAGAAACAAATGGTGATAGTGGCAATTAACATGAGATAAACCAGATATTATCCAATTAATTATGGTCTATTTAGAAAAATAGCATTTATGCCTAATAATAAGTTGTTTTCTATACCGAACATCAAAAAGAAATCATAGAGCTGAATAACTAACCTCCCAATATTGTTACTCCTTGGTCTTGAGCCTTTTGAAAACCCATGCACCACAATGGAACACCATTCAGCTGTAGAACACAGCACCCATTCTTCAGCACCATAAAAGATGGCTCATATTTATACATAGACAAAAACTCCCAGCCCCAGCATAATAAAGGTCGAAGGACTCACAATAACATCCATATGTACAAGGTATTCTTCGGGTCTTAGTACCATGGTTGCACCGCCAGCAAAGTTCAGGCTCACGGCAGGAAATATGTCACTCACACTGAAAACAGAAATGAAAGTTGCTTCAAAAATTGCATAAATCATAAAATTTCTAAACAAATCTTCTACAGCACAGAGTTGAGACCTGAGAGACTGGAAGAAAAATGAATAAGACAGACCTTGCAGAGACCAAGTAACATTGATTTCCTTTGTAAGGAATAGGTTTTGCCACTTGTGAAACTGCAGCAGTTATCTGCACATAAGATATAATCATGAGAAAAACTCATCCAAATGTTCAGAATCTGCTGTTCTTATTGCATATCTCCAAGCACACTGCATAGCCAGTCACCTTTAATGTAAAATATGAAGGAAAAAGGAACAGGCGAACACCCTTAGTAGACCTTCCTGTTTCCTGTCCTAGAAGTTAGCTTTTGCAGACATTTAGATCTAACCCTTTCATATTATACTGCCACATCCTTAGGTATTAAAATGGTTTACATCCCAGTAAAGGATCGCAATAAGGAAATGTTTTTACTACTTACCGATACTACTTCAGTCTAACTTAAACATCCAGATCAATATCACAGTAGATTGCCAGAAAGAAGATTGCTACTAATCTCCACTTTCAGCCAGCTGAAAAAGTCACTTCTGGCCATTTTCTTCAGCTAATATTTATAGTGGACTAAAAGAGAAATGCCTAGCTAAATTATCCTCTACTTCTATTCTGACATACTAGACATTCAATGATTTTTAAAATCTAGGTCTAATAGAAACAATCCTGCACTTCAGGATAAACACTGCTCGGCTACCTAGGCACCCACGCAATCAACCCTTACCTAGGTGGACTGTGGGCCGCAAGGTGTTGCTTTAATTAAGTTTGATGGCTATGCTTAATATCAGTCTATGCAGCTAGAAAAACAACAATTAGATAAACTCTACAAACAAATATATAATAACAAATACCCATGAGGATATATTATTTAACACCAGCGCAAAAAGAACCATCTCATAGGGAAAGCATTAATAAATGAGACCTAGACAACCAAGGGTCCTATGGTTAATGCTACATGTTTGGTCCTCAGAAAACCAAATTCTCTTATTCAACTATCAACTAAAAATCCAGGCACAAATTCAGCTGTCTACACTAACTAAACTACCAAAAGAGTGAACAAGCTAGCAAAAACCGCTCAGCTTAATAATGTCAGAGGTGAAAGTGAATGCTAACGAAAAAAAAAAAAAGAAAAACCCCTATAAGAAGAAAATGAACCCGTTCAGCTGACAAAATATAAAAAATAAAAAGAATACAACTTGTACCAGCCAACCTTCGACAAGTACAGAGCAGTCTTAGGGAATGTAGGAAAACATCTTAATGTCAATTCCGAGACTAGCAGGACTCACCCCACTGACGAAAGGACCATAAGCTTCTTCGACCAGGTAGGCCAGAGTTGTTCCAGAATCAACTATTGTTCCATGGTTGTTTGAAGTCGCAAACACTTCCTGATCAATGGACAACAATTGTCCGTTGATGGCAATGCTCTGCAGGTTTAAATTATAATGAGGCCTGAAAATTTTCAGACCCAGAGTAGTCAAACTTCCAAGCAATGCATTTTTTACAGTTATAGAATAGGAGGTAAAGATCAAGGACTAAGCAACCAGGTGAAAGAAGCTTGAGTATAAAACCAAGTTACCGCAATCTGAACCGAAACTCTCATGATGAAATTTTGAAGAAAAATTGGGCAGATTTCAACATCAATTCCAGCCTTCTGAATAATTCTAGTGCTCATGACTTTGTTTTGGCTATGGGTCTCAAAACTATCATTCGGTTTCCATATGAAAATTAATAATTTCACAAAGCAAACAGCGCATTCTTCTAAAGAGCAATCAACATAAACCTAATACATAATAAACAAGTCCTCTGATGATAAGAGTCTTAGATTCTTTTTGCTGAAGAAAGAAGGAATAAAAAGAGAATAAAGTGACAGATCAAAGCAGCACTGGAGATCCAGTTTAATCTTTTAGCCTTGGACAGGTTGGAGGCTCAAACAACAACACTATCACGACAAGCCAAAATCAATTCTAAGGTACAGTACATGCAGAAATGCATAAGTAGAGAACTGACTGTGAAGGCCAATTATATCTGACTTCTCAGAAACAGCAAAACAAAGTCATGAACCCACCAGTGAATGAGGGGCTGCATTGAAGAGTTTCGACCACATTCCTAAAAATTTCCATGCTTAAGTAGCTCAGACAGGGCAATACTGATAGGATTTTATGGGCATTTGATGAAGACAGGAAAGTGCTCAAAGACAAGAATGAGGATGGTAGGTGATAAGTGAAAGCGACAGAAAAGTAAGTTTCTTACTTTCTAATGTTGCTCATTATTTTTCTTGAATAAAGTTTTCAGTTTCTTTATTCAAGATTTTTGTTGCTTACCACTCAGTATTTGAGGCTCTCATCGAGTAATTTTAATTGGATTTTCTTCAGCACTGGATTCTAATTATGAATAGTTTATGAGAAGACCAAACTGCAGTTAAAATTCACTATAGCAGATAATGGAAAAATTATGAAGAAATCTTGAACAATGCAACTATCTAGGTGAAAATATGTCAAAATTTCGTTAAACAATGCCACACAGCTAAAAAAAGTTCTTGTAAAGATGAAACAAGAGAGAACCTAATGGTTTAAAGGGAAATGCTAAAATACGCAAACTGTTTCAGCTTCAGAATCAAAGAGCCTATAGTTGAGCATTAACTGCAAAATCTGCAGAAATAAAGCAATAGGGAAAATTGATGGATGAAAGTCATCATCCCATACAGAGGAAGAAGAACATACTGTGATGGCACAAGTGGGCTATACACAATACTGGGCTCCAAAATTTCACCAAGGACCAAAATACCCCCACCATTTCCCTCTCCTTTCAAACAATGGGAAAATGCTCTAGGTGTTACTCCTCTGGATGATAATTGGGATACAACTGACAAGCTCTGCTGACCAAAACCAAAGATACCATCAATAGCACGATCTGATTTTGTCAAATCCCCAGATTGATAAGTGCTGCACCTGCACACAGGACACAAAATGTGAAGTCAAGAAACATTTTTCCTAGTAGTCCAGAAAAGAAAGCAACCATTCTGAAGGCTCCCACATATCACAGTTCTCTCTTGTGAAATATTGATCAAACAAGGTTATTCACATAGATCACACAATAAAATAGGAGAAGAACGCTTACCCAAAAACAATTGAAGCAGATGAGTTAGCAATCATAGAGTTCCCCAGGATCATATCAAAGTAAAATAAATCAGATACATAATAACCCGTTGTTCCACTTCCATCACCATATTGGAATGAGTAACCACATTGGTTCGTCTCAAGTGAGCACTGAGAAGATGTCATTGGAACCATGGAAGAGCATATGGGATCCTTACAAGAAACTATGTTACCAGTTGATGAGCTAGCTGTATCATAGAAATTAAGCTCGACCTATAAACACAAGGGAATCATCAGCAATCAAAGGCCAACAAGCTCCATCTGTATACAATAGAGATTAAAACATTACCCCAAGGGCACTAGTTTGTGGACAATCACTGCATGAATTGCAAGTAACCCACAATATATCACTTCCCGTGTCAATCTGAACATTGTATTCCCTAGGTGGAGTGCCCAATCTCACTCTAGTGAAATACAGCCTGCATATACCAGCAGCATGTGAGAGAGAGAGAGAGAGAGAGAGAGAGAGAGAACCAAAGAAAGGAAACATACATGAAATCAATACGTTCATCAACAGAACTACAAATACTAAATAACAATGAAGAGACGAATAGAACCCACTCGAAAATGGACTACAACAAAAACACCGCTCCGTGTGCCTCACCTTAACGGGTTCAAATAAGCGCACTCTAAATAGCGGCTGAATCGCTAGTACAAGTCCAAAATGGACTGTTTTTGCAAAATTTAACCCAAAAAACTTAGTACACAAGCTCAATAAGCAAGAATGCATAATTTTAGTAATTGGAGCCACCGAAATCCACCCCATCAACACTCTCCAATGTCTTGATCCAACCAGAGTAAAATACGTAAACTCAACTACACCTTAAACCAAAAAGGATTAGGCAAAGAACCAAGAATCTAAAGAATACTCAAAGATTCCACAACTCTATCAAGTAGAGATCAAGCGAAGCTCATTCGATCATGAGAGAAATAAAAGCCCACAATCAGTATAACATCAGCTGGAAGAACAATTCAACTAATTTACTACAGAAGCACGAGAGGCGCCTAAAAATCTTCACAAAAACCCATTAAGCAGGAGATAAACCTCACAAATTTATATTCAGAAATTAAGCTCGGAAACATGAAACAAAGCAAGAAAACAGCGGGAAGATTGAGAGAGAGGAAAACGTAAAAATTACCCAACTAAATAGGGATCAGAAGAGCCTTGGACACCGAAATCCACAACCCCACCAACGCCGCCACCGTCGCCGCCACCACCAAGCGAGATTCGGGCGTGGCGGGCCCTATCCCTAGCCCGGAGCACCTCCAACTCGACCTTATGGTTCACCGGAAACGCCCTTTCCAGGTGCAAAACGCTCGCCGGAAAACCGCCAGAAACTACAGTCGCCGGCGACACTACGGCAGCAAGTAGAAAGAAAAATGCCGCCGGCGCCGGTGGGAAGAGCATCGCCGGCGCAGTGGGTCTCTCGTTAAATCCTCTCTTCTAAGCAAGAACAATGAGAGGGTATTGTAAATTTGCAACTGTTCTTGCGTTGTATAGTTTTTGAAATTCCAGTAGCGGAAATCAAGGCCACTTCTTTTTCTTCACGGATTTCTCTCTCTTCTTCCCCTGAAAGCAGATAGTGGGCTCTTCCGTGTCTGTCTCTCGCTCTCTCTCTCTCTACGGGCTTTTGCTGTTTTGCTCTGTTTTAAAGGGCGTACGTTGTAATTTGGGGGGTCAACTTCGTGCTTATTTTGTGAATGTGAAATGACATTGCTACCCTTGGTTTGGTCTTGGTCTTGGTCTTGGTCTTGGTAACTGACATGTGCTTGATTATTTGTTCTCTAGTTTGGTTGAGTTGGAAAATCTAAAGAGGTTGGTGTCAATTGCTCCCTCTATACCGCAATGATTCTCAAAACTCAAGTCTTTTTCAATTTTAATGAACTTCGAAAATCAAATTTTTTTAAAAAAGTAAATTTTCTAAATATTTTTTATTTAATTTATGAAAAAATAATTATTAATTTTAATACCTACAAATATCACATTATGAACATCATAATGGGACAAAGGGAGTAATTACTACGTGAATTATGATAGAAATTTGTAAGGTTGCTTCTTAGAATAGAGTGTTGAACAAAAGGAATGCAAGTTTTATGTTTTTGTCCTTACTTAGACCCTATTTCATTAAACTTTAACCGACAAGTTTACAACTGTTTACAATTTCTTACAACTTTTTATAACTAATTTTATAATTGATTTACGTTTCCTTATAACAAAACTTACAACTCCTATGACTTCACAACTAATCTTGCCAAAATATACAGAGACTCTCGTATTGTCAATAAAATGATGAATGTTGGGTTAATCCTTCTATTGTTAGCCTTTTTGACAACTTTGATTCCCTTGCTAATTCAAAGGAGTTTCGTAAGGTACTGTTGAACCTATTTTCCAATAGGAGCCTTTAAAAAAGATGTAAAGGATTATGGGTTAAAATTAGTACTCTAAAAATGGCCAATTTCTAGAAATGAATCAAAGAAGAGTTACCTAATTCGGTTGAGTGATGCATCTAATGATGGCAATTGAAGTCGGATAAAGTCCAACAATTGAATGAATTAAACTGAACTACACGTCAAAGGCATGTAAATATCCTAAGTTAGCAGATATTAACTTAAGCTATATTCGGCAATAGCGTTTGGAGTAACTTTTAACGTTTTGACCAAATCAAAACATTAATCAATCAAATATTAGCGTTCGGTAAGGTAGTGTTTTAACTAGCGTTTGTAGTAGCTTTTAACATTTCAAGTAGTGTTTTTGAAAAGTTAAGAATATTAGCTTTTCACATTTGAAAGTAGCGTTTCATATTTTTTTGACAAAAATTCCCTTCATTAATTTATATTTGACAAATTATTTATATCCTTTTACGTAAATTTACAATAATCGACTAACTCAACCGCTAAATTTACCGAACACATTTATTCAACCACTCAATTGAACAGTTATCCGTTAACAGTTAACGACTAATCGACTAAAATCTAACAACTATCAGCTATCTAAACAATTATCACCTACACAAACAGATTATCCGCTACCGAAACATCTCATTTTGTCGAACAGGACCTTAGTAGAAGAGTACCAATCCTTTCCATATCCTTCTCTCTTGTTCTCAGTTACTCATCAAATGGCACTCAGTTTATATGTTTAAGTACGATCAATGACAACGATTAAAGAAAGGGTGGGTTTTTGCAAGCTTTAAAGAATCGATTCCAAACCACAATGCTAGCAGCAAAAATGGGCCTCCGCTTTTTGGTATATGGATACTTCTTCTTCCTCTGCAACTCGGCAATAGCCTGATTCTTTAGGCCAAAGCAAGGAAAGGCAATGAATATAGTTTAGTTTTAATAGTGGCTCATTGATTTATTTTTATATTCTTTATGGTAATAAGGGGAGGGTATATATTACCACTATATCAAAATTTCATTGTTTACAAGTGCCAGGGCCTTTACACACAAATCCTCTCAAAGTAAGATTTTTCAACAATGAACATTTTCTTTTCGGCTGTATACAATAACATATATTCAACTAATTGGACGATATTTTTAGCACTCCTGTGTTTCCCAGCAAAAAGTCTGATATTTTTTCATGCCATATCCTGTAGACAACAGCAGCTCGAGAAATACACGAGCTTCTTCTTTTGCCTTTAAGCTAAGGGTGCTTGGCAATCCATTTTAACAGTGGCTCAAGGATAGAAGTTGTGCTTAGGGATGTGGGATTTAAACCAGACAATTTTAGCATAGTAAGCTTTGTCTAAATGGCTAAGGAGCCAATTATAGCCTGTAGAAACAGAGTATGTAATATTATGATCATTCTAGGGTGGGCCATCAGTAAATACAAGTCTGAGCTTGAGCAATTTCTTCCCAAACCGTGTTGATTATTCCTTGAGTGGTGTAGACCAGACGTCGTGCTGCTTTATCTAGATACCGTTAACCCACTTGACCCACAAATGGTTCTTGTCCAGGGCAATGCACCAGAGACCCTTTGTTATAGCTGTTTGGTACCAAAGTTTACAGTTTTTAATGCCAAGTCCACCGGCAATTCTGGGCTTACACAAGATATTCCAAGCCACAAATGGTTGCCTTTTATACTCATGACTTCGATACTGCAAGAAATTTCTGCAGAGTGCTTCTACCTTTTTAATGAGGCTTCAGCATAGGATGAAAATAGAAGCCTAAATATGATTGCAAAGAAATAACACTAAATTTATCAAAAATGAAAGATGTCTTGTGGTCCAACAATGTGTTCTTTTGGTGATTTTTTCCACAACACACCGAAGTCAGTTGCTCTCCATATATGTTATAACACAAGCATAGCAACCACTTAAAAAAAGTTACTAAGGCTAACAAATATAACTATCCACTCTGAAACTTAATTCCCACCTAAAAAAGAGTACAACACGTAATTGATAAAATTAAGAACACCTACAACTATTCAAGTGCAAAAAAATCTACTATGTCACAACAAATACTTTGCAAATGACTCCTAAATATAATCAGCCACTTCGAGAACCTATAACAAAATTGAAACATAAACAATCATTTATTGTTTATTACTTTGACACTGAATTTTTGAATTGTTGGATGATGGTTTTGTTTCATTGGACTTCGTTTCCGTTAGTTATTTAACTAGGTTCGGATATATTTTTAGATATCGATTTATATTTATCTTGCCTTACGAGAACTAATTATTATAAGGAAAGAAATAATTTGAAGTGATCAAAATTAAAATATAATGACTCAAATTTAGTTCAAACTCAAATTAGTTTGATCTAGAACTGAATTGGTCTAAAATTTGTCTAAAAATAGTATAGGTTTTTTCTTCTTGAAAACTTAAGTGGCAAATTTCTAACAAATGCAACACGGTACCAACGCAATATGAGCAAATCGACTTTTTAGTTGGACCAACAACTTGATGCTTTGTTATTCAATCAATTTCTTTTTGTAATTATTTAATTGTCGTCGAAGATTGAGAATACGAAGTGATATAAGACTTGTTCGAACTTACATACAAAACACACCTAAATAGAAACATAAACAGAAATAAACTTAAACGAATATAAAAAAGTAGAAACGAACATAAATGAACATAAACGAATATAAACGATACGTGAAATGAACATAAATGAACAGAAATAAATGTTAAATAAGAAACGAACATAACCGAATGAACATAAATGAAGATAAACAAACATAAAAGAACATAAACGAATATAAAACATAAATAGATCATGCTTTTCATATAAAAGTCGAACGGATCCACAATATAACCCTTCCGATGATAAAAGCCAATAACCAATCAACAAAGCTGAACTGCACCAAAGAAAAAAAAAACAACAAAGCGAAACCAGAAAAGAAGCGACATCCAGCCCAAAAATGATCTGATCCATATGGTATAGTTTTGCTAGCCTAGGGATCCAGCCAAAGTTCACATGTCCTAGATACAAGGGTCAATGCATAACATAGTTTAATCTAGTTAATCGAATTTAAGTTCGTTCGACCAAAAGAAGATTTTTCAAGCATTATATTACTTAAACTAATTGATATTGTACTTGACTTTGTCAAATAAGATTTCATATAAAAATCAATTAACAATTTGTTACTCACAAATTTATATGCATGTTTAAAGCATCTTAACGTATCGGTATGTGATAACACTTAATTTTATATTCTTATATTCTTCACACGCTTCTCACATATATACTATTGACAATGCCTAATACATGTCATCATCTGATGTGGGGATGCTTCCCAAAGGAGGTGGCTAATCGAGATTGAGCACACTAATCAAACAAGCAATGTCTACAAGTCCAAATTTCATGAATGCAAATGATTTTGATGAAACAAAAATCTGAATAATATGTATTAGGTCGAAAAGGATAGGATTCTTTGAGAGGGGCTGATTTGGGATTTCACTTCCTTTGACTGCACAGAAACATGATGACGTGAAAAACTGGGTTGAACGATAATGAAATAAGGGGTTTTTTCTTTTGTGCTTGTGCGTAGTACATACGCCTTGCTTGACTAAAACAGAAGAAATTTCATTGGTGGTGATGGAGTGTAAGTTTTACCGTTTGAGTTGGATCCTATCTGCAATACTCTCTTTCCTCTCTCTCACATCAAGAGTCCTTCGGTGTTTACAGTAGTATGTGGTTTCACAAGAGAGGCCGGTGTAAATTGTTTTTAGGAAAAGCAAAACCACAAAGCCAAGTTTAGGTAAAGCATCCATTTCAGAATAGTAGCCTTCCACATTATCATGATTAATAAAAATGTGCAAGGTAGACGTTTCTTGGGTTACCCATGGTACACCCAAACACCAACTTCAAGCTATCTCTAACCTTTTTATTTAAAAAGAAAAATCTGCTTACTAGTTTGTAATATATTATGCTCACTCTTATAATAAATATTATGTAACTCTCATTAGTTTATATTGAAATAATTCTTGTATACATTTTTTTCGTGGATGAAATATTTTGGAATGTGAAATAATAAAATGCCCTTATGTCTTTATATTTTTCCCTCCCTCTCTGCCATACCATCTCTCCTCCTCCCTCCTATTTTTCTTTCTTATTTCTTGACTTGTTCATCTTGGTACTCCACAGTTGAAGGTCAACCAAGATTTGAAAGATCATTCTTCGTCAAATGTTTGCTCTTAGTTTTTGCTCAGCTTTGAAGATGCTACGCTTTCACTTTAAAAATGTTTCATTTATACTTTTGATTTTCAGATGGAAGGCTCTTCAAGCTATGGACCTCCCCTTTGACTTCAGCTCTCTGTTCATGAAAGGTTTCGTATGATTTTCTGTTTTTTTTTCTTTCAATATTTTCTCCCTTAAACCCTAGCTTTCTGATCGAGGAGACAGAAAGAGTTTGAGGTTGAGGGAGAGAATGCAGAGTAGAGACTTTCAGGTTCAAGTAAAACAAAATGCAGCTAGAAACCATTCTCTCTAATAAAAAGAGACATTTTCTTAATTCATATAAGCTGGAAGGGGGTTCATATTCATTAATACCAAAAGGTGAAGATATTTAAAATTGTTAAAAAATAATTAAGAGGAGGTAGCTGTAACTATCTCCAGACCCAGCCACAGCCTCCTCACATGAAGTTTCTCGTGCTTTACGCCTCGACCCAGAGACATCAAACCCAGTTTCCACCATTTTCCAGTACCAAGTCAATCAATGCTCAAATATAAAGCAGCAATTTCAAAGGCAGAATCAACAACAAAAGTGTTCTCATACTGTAATCGACAGAAACATCAAGATTAGACACCTTTTTTCTCCTATGAAAGGACCAGACAAGCTCCATATCAAACCTCCCATAGAAAGAAAAACAAGAAGATATCTAACAGGCAGTTGAAAGTTGAAGACATGCACATCCTCATTTCCAGCATCGGTATAGGTACAAAAAATCACCTTTATCCCGAAAAGACATCTTAATCTGCAAATTTTTAGTACAAAATAAATTACATTTATCACTGGATTCACTGCTTACCCTGACCTAGTCAACGGTCAGAATGAAATTATAAAAAATGAAGAGCAAAAAAAAATTTGGACAGAAAAGAAAGAAAGAAAAGAAAATAATACCATCAAAATGAAGACTAGAGAAACCAATCTTTCTCCCGATAGTGACGGATTCTAATCTCTAACCTTCAAAGGTGTTCAAGCAGTGACCATATCCTCTCCTGCCGCTTCGGCCAGCTTCTTCCACATCAATTGCCGCTGCTCTTCTACCTGTTTAGCTTGGGCTTGTTTATCTTCATATTGCTTCTGACACTCTTCAAAAAGTTCAACATCCATCTCCAAGAACATTTTCCGGACATTTACAGTGAGCCCATGGACAGCTTGGTTCCAATGACTCTGAATGTTCTTCTCTAATGCCTCAAAAATTATGGGTAGAATTGTGCCCCGGTTTTGGGCAATCAAACTGACAATGTGCTCATTATTCCATAGGAAAAGCGCTCGTTCTGCAACCTGCAATACCAAATGACCTATGAATATGTTTGCACAACACCAGGTATGGGCAGAAGAAGTTCGTTTCCTTGTCTGAAGTTACTTTCTAACTTAAATGCAGAACAGATCATACGAAATAAATATTCATAACAATATATGGCAAGAAGATGATTTGTCATGAGGCTGCCTACTCACTGGCATGCTAGCCACCTTCTATGGTTTAATGACATGTTAGCCACCTTCCTGTCATGAAGCTCAAATCCAGGGCACAGCACTCAAGTTTATAACAGCTCCACCCCACCCGCAACCCCCAACCACCAAAAAAATAAAGAAAAGAAAAGAAAAGGCTGGGTCCTGGATCAACTGTACCCTAACCAGTCTGGCAAGGGTACAACAAAATAAAGGAAAAAGAAAATGAAGATAAATAACCAGTAAAAGCTCAATTCATGCCAAAAAGAAAAGAAAAGAAAACAACAAGATAGGCCATCAAACAACCATACACTCCTGGCAGTCTCTTGAGTCTTGAGGGCACAATGAGAGAAAGTAAAAAAAAATGAAGATAAACAACCAATAGCCGTTCATCAAGGAAACATTTGCACATTGCTTGCATATGTTGGGGGATCAGTTGGGGATGGAAGGGGGCAAAAAGCCAAGGTAACATTTTTAGAAATGGAATAGCAGATGCAGAACAAACACAAACGCAACACTTTCTTCAGGCAATATTCATAATTTTGGGTCTGAGAACCTTAATTGAAGATAGAAATTCAAGAGGACCCTTTTTTGTGTTTGGGGGGTGGGGAGGAGGGGTGGAGGAGGGTGGCAGAGTGCAGGACAACAAGATACAGCCAAGCAGCTTATAAAAGCTACAATAATTATGACGTCCCTAGTTGCTTAAGTAGTCAACATTAGTATAAGTAAAAATGACCAAATTTTAAATGTAGCTTAGCTCAGCAAATAATTTGATTATAAATTGATACATTGTACATTTGATTCACTTATTCATCATGCTTCTCATACTTGGTTAGGGGTGCCAAGGGTAGATTCAGCTATTCTAAGTGACCTCAATGCATTTGGTTAAGTAGCGAAGATTGGATTTGAGTGGAATTCATATACAGTATACTGTGGTGGAATGAATAACTCAAACAAAAGGAATAACAGCATAGTACATGTGAGCAGCGTCTCAGGAGGAGATCAACCAAAAGTCAAAGGTTAACATGCGGAGAAAACAGCAACGGACTTAATATTGCTCACATAACAGGCAATTTTAGCTTATGATAATGCACTCATACTACATTAAGTAAACCTCATACACAGAGAATCAGAGTTAGGTAGCTTATTTACATATACAAAAACTCTTGGATGAATACGCAATTCCCGAAGATGATACAGCTCTACTATATGAGGGTAAATTATGCCTGACATACTCTTGAGTAGTTATTAGATCCTTATATCCCAAGATCTGTTCCAGTATCCTGCGAAAGATACTGCACAATACTCAATTTTAGGAAACACTTCAACCCCCCTTCTCTCTCTTCTTGCCCTTCCCGCAAAAGAAAGAAAACAAAAGAAACAAAAATAAGGAAAAGGGAGACAAGGGGAAAAGCATCAACATTTTACTTCAAAATCACCAAATAGACTCATATAGAAAATGATAATCAAGCCCAGTTAGAGACCAAACTGCAGTTAATCAATCACCAGTTATCAACCAAAACACCCCCCAAAAAAACAAGGGGGAGGGGTTGCTTTGGTAGCCCAATAAGGTAGCCATCACGAAGCAGTTGCAATACAAGAGTCTCAGCGGCAATTCAGGCAGAAAGTTTTAAGAATAATAGCAAATAGGACAGTCAAAAGAAGTGATGAGTCCTAAGGGGCTAATTGATCTTGCAGTCCTCTCATACTTAAGGACACAAAGCAACCAGGATGGTGGGGTTACGTGCTGCTAAATCTGCAATAGTCTATCCCTGAATCTCCCCAAACATGGTAGCCATGGATACCGACCATTGAAGATCATCCACGAAAAGAAAGCTTGGTCAGAAAGTATGCAATTTTTCAAATAAGGGGAAAGATGTACTATGACATCAAAAATCAGCAAGTGCAAGAACATCCTGCTACATAAAGCATGCATAATAGTTGAATGTCAATCTCATTCTTAAACAATTTGTTTAAGAATTAGTTGAATATCAATATACTCCAAAACACTATGCATCTCAATCACAACTAAGCATGTACACATATAATTTCGCTACCACATCCTAACAACAGTTTCTTAAACAACTTAAGTTGCACATATATGGTAACTTGCACTTTATCCCGAGAATAAGAAAAAGGAATTCTCTCAGATTTTCTCTACATGGTTTTTCACCAACTTCAATGTAACTAAATTTTGAAAAAGGTGAGGTGGACTGAGGCACAAGGTCCAAGCAAGAGGCGAACATATCACAGATGCAAAGTGCATATTTCTGCATGGAGTTTTTGTTACCCACTATATAAGAAGACTTAAACAAGTTAAAACTGATTTAACTAACTAAGAATAATTATGCGGAAGGTAATACTTGCAACCTCCAATAAATTCAGGGGCCCAGAGAAAAAAAAAAAGCAAAAGTAGAGAAAAAGAATACATTTTAGCATGCAGTTGACAAACGAGAATTTGTAAAATTAATTTCAAAACTTACATTGGCCTGGCAGGAAAATTCTAAAACACAAAAGGGAATAAGATACATGAACCCAGGAAAATAAAGCCCAAGAACAAAGGTTAGATTTGGCAGGGAGAGAAACAGAGACATGTGAATAACTAATCTTAACGGACCAAGGTGGCCTGATTTCAGAGGGAGACGTAAACCGATTTATGGTTAATTGAGGACAAATCAAGCCAAAAATCATGGACCAAAGAAAAGGAAATTGAAGATCTGACTTCAAAAAGGAGGCCACCGGCAACTATAGGTGAAGACAGACGAGCCATCAACAAGACAAATCGGAAATTATGGACCACCCTATCTATCTCAAGTGGAAGACCACATAAAATCCAGCTTGGGAAAGATTAACAGATGACAATGTTTGCAGATTTTGCGGCTTCAATTTTGAGTTTGATTTGAATTTCAGGCGGGCGCTTGATGGCTTTTACTCAAAAAGGGATGTGGTCAACGTGGAAAAATTCAATTCTGTAATTTTCATTCTCCATATGGTCTGTGATCCATCTATACCTCAAAACATCATGGCCTATGTGAAGCTCACAAGGGATCCGCCTTGTGACAACTTGCCGACAGCTTTATAACTTAGGAACGCTGGCACAGTCACTGGGAATGCTCTATACCTCACCAATCTGAAGCCTCATTTAAACTAAATTTGTGCAATAAGTAGCAATTTGTGCTCTGGACTAAGCATTCCGGGTGACTACAGGCTCACACCTCATAGAGAGACTGTGCCCCAAGTGCACTTAGGGATTGTCTTACATAGGATATGGAACAGCAAAATCCAAATACCTTTGCTTTCCAATATCATATGTGATAATTCAAGATGGAATTTTCCCAGATTTTGAGAGGCAATGGCACAGTACTCTCCCTCTTCAAGCACAGCCACATGGAGTTAAAGGTGAGTCATGTGAGTATGGGGTTCAAAGAAGCAACAATAAGATAAATGGTTAGATCAACTACTCATCTTTCTCCAACATTGGCTAGACAAGGAGTCAAAGAACTACAAATAGCCAGTGGAAATTAAAAAGAAACAAATTTATCCCTGTTTTTTTGTTTACACTAGATAAAGCACACTGTATATTTTATTATTTATTAATGAAGACAACCTATACTTGTTTAAAAAAAAAAAACTATCATAGAGCTAACAATTTATGAATATTCTTTTCGCCAGTTTCAAAGCCATCCTTCCCCCCTTTCTTCCCTCCTTCCCACCCTTTCTGTTCATGTATGCAAGCTTTTCAAACATTTCATTCAGAATCAACAAAATTTACAAAACAAAGCATATGCGAGAACAAGGAGATGTTGATGACGACATTATGGGAGAGGGAGGAGGGAATATGAAAAGTGCAATCCTAGTGCTTAATGCCAGTCTTCCACTGCAAGAGACACAAGAACACCGAAACAAAAAAACAGAGGACCTTAACAATATCCTTCCCCACCCCCAAAAAAAAACACCCAACTTTTCCCCAGCAAAACCTAAAATATTTTGCACAAATTACACCATTATTGGCAGTAATATTCACCTAATTATAAAGCCAGGACAACTGCAAACATCCATATCCATATTTGTGTAAAAACAGAGACATAATTAGAGAGAATTGGAATCTTCACTACAGCAGGGCTAACATCATGAGAGTACAATTTGTAGCCCAATACACGTTCAACAAGAGAGATGAAAAATTGTTACTGGATCTGCCAAATAAGCTGGTCACCAAATTAGAGGAGGGACACAACTTCACATTACCACGACAACAAAAGCAACCTCCAGGCAAAAAGACCAAGGCAAGAATATAATAAAATAAAATTAACACACCAGAAAAAAGCACAGCATGCACATTTCAACAGCTATTTAACCCCTTTTTCCACCAAAAGAAGGGGGTGGGGGTGGAGGCATTACCGAATATAACTAGCCAAAAAAGAAATTGTCCCCTTTTCTTAAATGCCAGAAAATTCCTTCCTATGCAGTAAATTTCTAGACAAACAAGATCGTCATCAGAAATAACAGAACAATATAGTTTCAAAGATTGAAAAGATGCGGCATGACGAAAACCAGCAATAGAGATCCTTTTCAGGGAATACTTTCCTCCCTAAACAGAAGCCAATTCAATCAGACAGATCACTTTCTAGACAGCAAAGAAATCATGCAAGGAACACAAATGAAGAATTCACATATAGATTACCAGAAAGAATTTGATAAAACAGAAGGAGAAATATAGGAAGAGGGTATAGTTCACTAGATTGGTTCCGCTATATGTCACGGGACGATAATTCACTCGAACTTAGTACCCGTGCGGCGCTAGCAAACTAGACCCGACACCCTTTTTGTAAGCTTGCTAGTAAGCCTTAAAGATGCTTGAGAGAGCTAAGTAAGCAAAGACACTTAGAGAGAGAGAGAGTTTGGGAGAATGCTTTGTATTGAACTCTTGGAATTGATTGTTGGATGAGTTGATTACAAATGAGCCCCCTTAGGGGGAATTTATATTTGTCCACCTCCTCAATGGACGGTGAAGATTTTATCTAATCCTACGGTTAAGATTGCGTATCTATAATTCTCTATACAAATATCTATATATCTACATAAGTGTAGAACATTCTAGAACTTGGGAGGCCCTGGTGGAACCAAGGAGAGAATTCTAGAAGATTTCGGGCTCTTCCGGAATCAAGGAGAAAATTCTAGAAGATTCCGGCCTCTTCCGGAATCAAGGAGAAAATTCTAGAACATTATAGAATAGTAGGGAGAGATCTAGAAAATTCCGGAATGTTCCGGAGCGGCCCGTGACATATAGCATAGCCATCTGAAAGGGTTACTGACGACTAGTGGAGCTCCAGTTATCTAAGCTGATACGTGAAGACAAGGTAAATTTCTGAATCAACAAGCAAGCAAATGCCAATCAACTGAAAGATGACAGAAAGAAAATGTATGCAAACAAAACTTAATAGGCTATGATACAGTAAAGCATTTATTGTATACTTAACAAAACTCTAATACTCATCCATCAGAATTACCATCCAGATAAGGTGTTAATACTCATCAAAGAATGACCCAATGGACATGCAATATTAGAATGTGGACGTTCTATCAAGAAAACAAAAAACTTCAACAATACTGCTCACTCAGTCAAAAAATTACTCGCAGAGCCATGCATTTCTGTTTTTAATTCCCTTTTTCTTTTGGGGGGCTGTGGAAGTGGGAGACAGATCATAAAAAGGTTGAAAATGTTTACACTACCTGAAAATGAGGGCTGTTAAGGCAGTAAGATATCTGTCTGAAAAGAGGAACCATAACACGCTGGAATTCACCCGCCTGTGTGGCTTCTAGCACTTCCTCTAATTCCCCAAGAAAAAGAACTTCCTTCTGGCAGTTAGTGACAGGCCAGTACTTCAACAAGCCCCTTATCACTGTATCTGCCAACTTGTAATCTTTTTCAACAAATTGAGTAATGCAATATGAAAGCTGCTGATGATAAAGCCCTACTGGCTTTGGCTTGTGCAGAGGGATCAGAGCCCGAACAAGAAACAACTTGTGCTCTTCTTTCATAGGAAGAGCAAACCCATTAATTATACTTCCTAGAATTTCCAAAAGCTCACCTATACCACTATGCCTCTCAGTCTCATATATGAACCGATAAAAGATATTGTTGATTGCTTTCCTGATGAAAGGCCGGTGAACCATAAACTTTCCATATATCCTGTGGAGGATGGTTTTCAAATACTCTCTTTCCCTCGGATCCTCTGAATCAAACAAATCGAGCAGCTTTAGCACAAATGAGTGATCAATGTAACGCTTAGCAATCTTCGTGTCAGTGTCTTGGGACACAACATATCTCAACAGAAGCTCGTAAACAAGCTGCAAATGAGGCCATGAGGGCTCAAGATACGGCTCCTCCTCCTCAGGGTCGGTAGCCTCAACACCCGTATTCTCATGGGACGAAGGAGGCAGACTACGGAAGATATTAATGGATATCATCCTTACCATCTCCTCTTGCACACTCTCGTGGATCTTCCCAGACCCAGATTGGATAAATTCAATAATCTCAGTTAAGGTCTGCCGCTTAATCTCCTTCTCCCGGATGGATTTCATTGCGTTATTGAAATCCAAAAGGTAAGAACAGATTTGGAGCTTACGCATAAACAGAGCTTGGCGCTCAGCGGCAGGGACATCCTTGAACAAGGGCAGAGTTTCAACGGTGCCCGAAGGTGATGGGGCACTGGTGATCACACCCCCGCCCGGCGTTTGCGGGGAGGGGCTGTTCAAGCCTGGGGGTGCCGCCCTTGAGGCATGATTAACGACGACATTGGATGAAGCGGAATCACGATTAGGGGAAAAGCCAATTCGTCAGGTTTCGAACCCTTCTTATTCCCCCGTTTCATAATCTTATTGAACATTTTGCCTCACCTTTTTTTTGTTTCCGCACCTCCCTCTATGTCACTCTTTCCTATTCCAAAACCCTAACCCTATACTGAAGCCCGATCACAAACGATTGCTGAAATCGAATCAGATGAAAATTAAACGCCCCAAAAATGATATAGTATTCGGCATTGCGCATGCATCGAATGGATCTGGAAAAAAATTGAAAAAAAAAGTGGAATAAAATTAGTTGAGAATAAATATTACCGTTAACTGGGAACACATCGAGGAAAAGATTGAGCTCCGATGGTTTCTTCGATTGAGAAACGACATGGGATTCAGAGGCAACTTGATCGGACGGGATTGGGCTGTGGAAGGAGAGGAAGGATGGAGAGATAGAGAGAGGAACGGGGAGAAATTTTGGGGAAGAAAGAAGCAAGATGGAAAGAGGAGAGAGAAAATTTCTAGAGTGAAGGAACTGAAAGAGATAATTAAAGATTTAAAGGTGGGAAAACATATTAAAAACAGGGGGAAAATGTGAAGGAATGATTGCGGGAGATTTCTTTTTTTTTTTTTTTGGGTGAAAATGATTGCGGGAGATTTCTTTTTTTTTTTTTTTTTGCGTGAAAATGATTGCGGGAGATCTTACATTACATGTATACAAGATATAAAATGGTAAATGTAAACTAATTTTATTAAGAAACTTTAATAGCTTGTAATTGATGTATGATAAAAAGTTTATTATTTATAACAAATAATAAATTAATACTTTGCTGCACTTTATAACATTGTGTAGTGGTAAAAGTTCACTTTTTGGAAGTGGAATATGACATTATGTTTATTTCGTTTTTATTTACTTTAATAAGATTATAATTAAAAAAATCTATATGAATTGAGAAAATTCAATAAAAAATAATAATTTTTGAAAAAAATTAGTTCATGATCTTTAGACTAAAAATAAATGGTTAAAATTTAACTATAAATCAAATTTACTTTAGAAAAAATTTTCAAAGCCAATTAATAATCGGAGAAGAGAATAGAGGGAATGGAATGTATGAAAAAATAATTCAAATTATTTTTTAAAAATTTAGAGTCTTCTTATCCATATCTCGTAGATTAAGACAAAACCAAAAATAGACAAGGAGAAATGTAACAACCGTAAATTTTAGGACATTAATTTAAGGACCCAAGCGTAATTAAAAGCAATTTGAGAATTATTAAACATGGTGAGTAAATTCATTGTAGCAAGTTTAAGTGTACCCAAATAGTAAACTAAACTCGACTTCAGGAATTTCCTAGTAAAACAAGATTTAATGTTGTGATAAAACATGATTTATATTGTTTTAAGGGCTAGGTGGTCCGGTTTAGTTTTAACTTTTAAGGAGAACTCGACCTATGCATGCTATTCTAGACTGTAGGACTCTCGAAGGATGTATCGAGGTTTCGTAGTTAACCTAAACGTGTTATCCTAGGGTAAGTTACCCTAACGAGGGTAGTGTTAGTGTTTCCCATGAACCTAAGTGTCAACATAGTGTAGAAATTCAAAAGGCGTCTTAATTATTTCTTTATTTATTTTCTATGTTGGCCTAAGATAAAAGACTTAGGTTCATCTGTGTACTCGAAGTAAGAATGGATCAAAAGCGATTTCCTTTTTTTTTTCCTTTAGCCTAAAAAGCTGAAATCGGGAGCAGACCTCATATCACAAAAATACCACAAATTAACCCAAAAATGGCCCATGTCACCCAATCTCGTCTCTAGCCTTAGCTTTGAACCACGCCAAAATCGAGCACGAGATCCCCATACCACCGGACGACCCAAGTCGTAAGAACCACAACCAACGTTGCTAAGGATGGAGTATTGTGTTCCCCATGAATGTCGTTTTTCGGGAGGTGTACTTATCAAGAAATAAGGCTTTTGATTTTTTAAGGTTAATTGGTGGCGGTTTTTAGAGACCGTTTTATTCAAAAACATTTTGCAATTATCGAAATAGGAAAACAGAAAATATTGATTTCGAATTGATTGCAACAATGCTTAGTGGATCAAGTAGTTGAGACTCGCTTGGACTAGGAGATAGCCCGGAACAAGTAGCGAGAGGGAATCCAACCTTCTAGATCGAACTGCTAGAGCGGTCTCGATCGGAAGGTCCGGATTGTAGGGTTTGGTTCCAAAATAGTTTTATTTACGTAAAAATCGGGATGGTTATTTAGTGAAAAGAGAGATTAAAAAGAGTTGTCGATCGGTTTTGAATAAAAACTAATAAATTTAATCACTTTCTTAATTTATGCTTTAAACTAGAGGGATTACCCGAAAGGGACAAAAAAAGCTCAAATTGGCAAAGGTTTTCAAAATAGACTCCATTAGCCTAAATCAATGATATGGTGTTCAGAGGCGAAGGTATAAAATGAAGAGGATTGGTCCTCATTCCGTTCGTTTAAAAACAACATTTACTAATAAAAGAGGGAAGTTAAAATTGTGTAACGAAAAACAAGCAAATATCATGTGAAAGCGAAATTAAAATCAATCAAAGCATGCAAATGAAAGCAATAAAAGAAAATGATAAAAGAAAGCGATAAATCTAAGTTGTTACATTAGGGAGAGTAGAAAATATCGCTTCGAAACCACAATTTTGAAATCCAAAAGGTTGAAATTAAGAAAGATATAAAATGACTAAAATAAAAAGGAAAGAGACTCGGATGATCCAATCGGTGCTCTTAGGTAAACCCACTTGTAGGACTCAACACTTAACTGGATTCCGAATATTAACGGAAGGAAAATAAGGAGATCCCAGTGGTTAATGAAGGATTTTTGTGGAAAGTTTTGGGAAAAATAATGAGAGTATAAGTGGGGAGAGTAAAGGGGAGAGGAACGAAAGAATTCAATAAAATGGGAGTAAAGATGCAACTGAATTGGTGTGTGGAAATGAGGGGAAATGAGGCCCTATTTATAAAAAGGTTTAGGATAAAATACCCTATTAATCGGGGTGAGCGAGTTCAGGTACCCTATCCCAAAATTAGAAATCCGAACCTATTTGACCGATTCCTAAATTTTAGGAACCCGAACCGGAACTTGTTTGACCGGTTCCTAAATTTCAGGAACCTAAACGTGAACCTCTAGATCCGAGTTCCGATTTTAAGGTACCCTATCCATATTATTATTGTTATAAAAAGGAAAAAAATGGGGGTGCTTACTAGTATTACTTGGGAGTTTTTAATCAACAATTGGGTTGGGCCTCATACTAATGGGTTATTGATACTTTAATACCCTACATTATCGACAAATGATTAAAAGCCCCTCGAGTATCGAAAATAATAAATTATTACCCTCAATTATCGTATAATGTTGTTTAATTGTAAAAAGTTTCCTTTTATGGGTTATATATATACCATAAAAGGTAACTTTACAATATTATATGATAACTCGGGATATTAATTTATTATTTTCGATACCTGAGGAGCGTTTTTTATTTTTTGATAGTAAAGGGTACTAAAGTGTCAATTTTCCTTCAAAATTAAAAAGTGAAAATTACTTTAAGCACATCTAATACTATAATTGAAATGTTTTTTTGAATTGTTACTTGCACCACATTGAATCACGCCTAAAAAACTCCTCTCAAATTGCTTCCCTCCTTTTTCTATTCTTTTGAAATTCAAACTAAATTATTTTTATTTTATCAAAAATATCTAAAATATAATTTATGGAAAGATTATATATATATATATATATATATATATATATATATATATATATATATATATATATATATATATATATATAACTAGGCATTTATTTACTAAAATTTATAAGTATTTATTTAGTACACTTTTACTAAATATTATTATAAATATTTATTTATAAAAAATAACCATTGAAAATATTATGTAGCTAGCAATAATTATGCAGTTACCAAGATCAAAATTATCATTTAAATAAAAGTAAATCTAACTTAAAAATTAGTCCATAATAAAAAAAAATTTAAATTTATTCCTTTATAAATATATAACATAGATAATTTTTTCCTCTAATTAGCTTTTAAATTCCATTTTCCTTCCAAATTAATTTTTTTACTTTAAATTAGTTCTCCCTTTAAATATATTAGTACAATCATATTCATCTCTTACTCTCTACATATTAATTAGGCCATTGTTGGGATGTAATCTCTTTATGTGTAAAAATTATTTATTTTAGCTCAAATTCTATATTGATTTAAAACAACTTGAATTATAATCTTTTCTTTTTTTCATATTTTATATCATTATCATGCCATGAAAACAACCCACAAGATAGTATTTAAGTGGGTATAAAATTTCTCATAAACATGATCATGGTGTTGTATATTATCTCATCATTATATTTAAATATTTCAATTTTTATAAGTGAATATTTTGATTAAAATTTTTTTATTTCTATTTTTTGGTTTTTTTATGAGTATTTCCAACTTTTGATATACTTTTATATTCAAAAATTTAATATTCCTTACATTTCTCTCCAAATAAATCAATGGATGTAAAGAGAAAATTGTTAATGGGACGTTATTGTCTAATCTTTAGTTAATAGTTGACATTCATCAATGTGTATTTTTTTGTTTGACCAATGATATAGGGTCTGTTCAAACTTACATACAAAACGCACATAAATATAAACATAAACATAAACAGAAATGAACATAAACGAAGATAAACGAACATAAAAGAAGAACAATGAACATAAAAGAGCAAAAACGAACATAGACGAATAGAAATGAACATAAACGAACAGAAATGAGTTGTTAAAATAAAAAAGGAACAAACATAAACGGGCATAAAAGAACATAAACGAACATAATAAACGAGCATAAATGAACATAAACATAAATAGATTCTATTTTTCATGTAAAGTCAAACAGGCCTATAATTCGTTTCAGGCCACAAGTTTTTATCAATGAATGATTATATTATTATAATTTTTATTAGTGATTTTAATTACCAATAAAAATATAAGTATTCAAACTTTATTGTAAATTTTAAATAATTGAATTTTATGATGGGTGGATTATATGTACTCCTTAAAGTTTTTTTTTTTTTTTTTTTACAATGTTGGAAGACTACACATTTATTTGAATTAGATTACCAAGGTATAATATTTATATATATAAAAACTTTAATAGAAATGTACTCCTTATGTGTTGTTATAAATTGTATGCTTATAAATTCTATAATTTTAAATGGATTATTTTCAAGGTAAATACCTATTCATCTTATTGGGAGGGTAGAAGTGAAGTTTTGTGTGTTAGTATTGTGATGATATATGCTAGCCTATTATTGATAATTTATACTCATATGTATCAACATTTTAATGATGGTTATTAAACTCACGATCCGGATATAACAATCCTACGAATCTACGATTCATTAGAATCTTATGATCCTAATTTAATTCATAAAATGTATGGTAGAATTGTAAAATTATTCCACGATTCTACGATCCTTGATTCATTAGAATTTAATTCCATAATTCTAAATACAATTCATAAAGTAGTTACAAATAATTATATTTTGTATCAAAATTTTCGACAAAGTATAGTTGCATTGGATTTTTACAAATATTTATAAATGTTACAAATATTTTTATTTTTATAAAAAATAATTTTATTAATACAAACAAATATTAGAATCTTATGATCATTGATCCAATTCTATGATTATGATTTTAACTATCCCCCTCAAATCGATTTTAACTAATATATCAATTCTAACAACCTTGATTTTAATAGGTTATAGTATATATATATTATGTCACGATTAGATTTTTAGTTTATATATACAAGCATTTTAATACGTTAATATATATATATATATATATATAGTTAGCCGATTAGATTTTTGGCTCATATCAGGAGACTTTTTTCCCTAAGTATTATTTTTACATTATTGGGAATTATTTTTATAAAATAAATATTATGCATTCTATTATGAATTATAGAATAAATAGTAATAATTTTGAGACGATATTTTATTACGTTATTCATAATTAGGATTTACGTAATTTTTATTTCTGAAATTATTTTTTTAAATTATTTTTTGATATAAAAACTATTCGGAACCTTACCCGTTTGTCTAGTTCCGGTCAGGTTCCGAGGTACTCGTCGGACGTGCTCACCCCTACCGTTAACCTAGCCTCCAAAATTCGGATAAAGCGGTAAAAATCCATCCAGAAAATCACCAAAGGATCGGATAAAATCCGACAGTTTGGGAAAACGAGCTTAGTTTGTACATCAAAATAGCTACATTCTTACTTGTTCGGAGGTCGAATATGGTCCGAACTCAGGTTTGGGAAGCCGAGTTTAGCTTGGGTTGGCTAAAGCCGAGATAGGAGGGCTGGATTCGGCTTAGGGAAGTTTCCTTTTTTGGAAACTTTCTATTGTTGGAAAGTTTTTATTTTAAAAGTTATGTTTTGGGCTTATTTTTGGCGTGAGCTTTCTGTTTTGTGCATGATGGGAATTTTTCTTGACTTGCTTGCTAATCTAGATTTTAGGAGGGTACCTAAACTTGATCTGTTTTTGGGTCTCAAGTTCGACGAAATGTCTTAACTTAACCACTTTTGGATACTGAAGCTCGAAAACTATCCACTTTTATCGAATATGGACGGATGCTTGATATCTTTATGCAAGAGTGTGGCCTAGACTTGGTCATTGATGACCTGAAATGTAGGGGTGCTTGAACTTTGACTTGTATGATAAAATTTGGAGCTCGATGAGGTGCCTAAAATTAATCGCTCTTGGATCTAAAGTTCGATAGGGTATTTGAACTTGATTGTTTTGGAACCCGAAGCTTGACTAAGTGCTTAAATTTTAGATGGTATAGCCTCCACTTTGAGCGAGCCTGAATGAGGTAGTGGTCAAAGTATGAATATTGTGGTTGGCTGCCTCTTGTTTTTGTTGTCATGCTTTGCTCAAGGACAAGATATTACAGAGCATTTGATGTTAATTTAGGGTCATATGATCATTTTCTTTTTTGATGACTTTTCAAGCATTTCTTGTAGCATTTTGGAACTAGTGTGTAATCTCACTTACTGCCCTTCTTGTTAGTTGTTTCTCGAGCAATTGGAGAGACACGTGGATCGATGACCTTTATATGATGTTTATGTTGTTTTATCATATTGTATGATTTTTATTATTCGAGACTATTATCTCATGCATGTTATTAGAAATGGACTACGCTAGACATGTCCTAAATGCAAGCACTAATGCATACTATTATACAAAAATGCTCTTTCGAAATAGGAAAAGGGAATTGGAAAATAATTTCGAACTTGGTATTGAAATTGGAGATTTGGACTTGGAAAAAGTAAAAAATAAAGAAATAGGATTTGAAAACTAGAAGTTGGAAAAAGTTCCTGATTGGTGCTTGACCTTATAAGTTTCTTACGTACTTGCTATAGTAGAATCATGTCTTCATAGTTCAAAGCTTTTGGTTTGTCTTTTTATGTTTTTTTTTTGTTTTAGAGTTTTTCCTTTTTTGGATTTGTTTTAAAGATTTTTTTAGATTTTTTGTGGGATTTTGGGAAATAGGGAATGGGATTGGACCTAGGATGGGTCGGAAATAGGAAAGTGAATATTTATTTGTCATCTTTGAGTGATTGGCTCATTAGATGTCTAAAGTGAAGTATAGTGCTTAATTAGGTAGCCTTTGGCAAGGGAGCTTCTCGGACTTGAACGTGTCTTCTTGTTTGTTCTTAAAGACCTAATACTTGCTCGGTGTTATGTCCTTGATACTGATGTGCAAAACTTTTTGGATTTTCTACTACTTTTTAATTTAGCTCGATGGGAGGCAACTTTATCTTGCCTTCGTAGTGAAGGATTTCTAGTGCTTCGAGTATAGGTAGTATCTATGAGGGTGTAATGATTTAGAGCATTCACCTCTCGCACCATTAGAGTTCTTCGATAGTTGCTCCTCCATTTTATCATGATTTTTGTGGTCTGTTGCTACTAATTCTTCTTCAATTAGCACTCCAAGCATCTCCGAGATCGTTGAATTTCATGAAGGGCAAGAACTCCATATGTTGGTTATAGGTAGGCCTCGGGTTTTTTACGATAAGCCTGACTTGATATTTTTCTTTGGGCCGGTCCATTATATAGGCAACTTTTACCCTCTATTAAGTAAGAAATTTAGTGGAAATCTCTTTCTTTTCTTGCCTGGCTAGCTCCAAATCTCATAAGGTGATAGGCAAATCGGTATTGTATAAGTATTGGTGTAAGAACTCCTTACAAAGAATATGGAGATCAAGATCTCTATCATGATCAAGGCCAATTAGGAAATTTAACTAGCTTAATAAAGGCCAGCAAGGAAGTTAGAGGAGTCATGGTAGTTGTTACACAACCACTACTCAATTATGAGGAAAGGTTACTGAGACGACCAATGCTCGGGAATCGGAATCCCCTCCTCATCGGGGCCAAGTAGGGACCTCAACTAAGTCCTTCAAGGTCAATGAGGAGGTGAGGTAAGTCATGGAAGTGGTTAGATAACAATTGCTCAAATCATACCAAGAGCTGCCTGAAACAAATAGGGCCTGGTTAGGCTCGTTACAATCGGTCAATTAGGGCGCAGAGTCCGGAGGGTTGTCACACACCCCTCCTCAAATCAAGAACAAGGCGTCTTTTGTTCCTACATTATTACAAAAATGACTTTTTATTACGAGCCTTTTACAATGGTTAAAATAAAAATCGTACTAAAAATTGGCAGTAGCATTTGTGTAAATAAAATTCATCTATTACTACGGTTCTTTCATTGAACAATAAAAAATCATGTCTTGACTTTTTACTACGGTTCAATGAAAGAACTACAATAATAGAGAGACTTTTTACTATGATTCTTTCATTGAACCATAGTAAAAAGTCTATGTTCCTTCTTTTGCACATATTCATTGCTCATATCTAGATTTCTCTCTCTCTCTCTCAAAATCCTACTCATTTCTCAAATATGAATTTCTCCTATCTCTCTCTCTAAAATCCCACTCTCTCATATCTGGATTTCCATCCCTAAATCCTCTTCCCCCAAATTCTCTCTCCAATGGCTTGCTCAGCCCCACCAATTCTCTTTGTCACACTATAGATTCTTTTGAATTTCCTATTGAATTATTTATTTTTCTTTTCAATTTCATCTTGAGAGCAGCAAATTTATGTGATTTATTTATAGGAATGCATAGATCTCTATTGCTCTACCCCCACCTCCTTTCTTTCTCCCTCTCTCTCTCTCTCTCTCTTTCTCTTCCCCGGTTCTAGTTCGGCACCCATGGATATATGGGAAGCTTTTCTCAATTGGCTTCGTAGGTTCATTCTCCATCTCTTTCCGTTTTGGAATTATATTAAGTGTTCTTGATTAGAATTAATTGTTTGATGTTCTATTTTGTTTCTTGGGTATTGTGGAATGATTTTATTCATTTTTTCCCTTTTTAGGAAGAAAGATAGGTTTTTGATATCTCGAATTTTCGTCATCTTTTGTTATTAATTTACGACAATAGTGTTTTGAATTTTTGCATGATTATTGTAGATGCATAAATGTCTAAGAAGTAGATCATTATAATTTTAGCGCATAAAAGTATCTTGCATAGCTTTCCGCTTTAATTTGGATTTGAATTCATCAACTGTTCTTGACTTCTTCTCATCTCGTCTTTCTATTTTCTAGGCATTGGCGTTTCTCTCTCCTCTGCTTCCACTCTTCGACTTCCATCAATGGCCGCTGCCACCTCCTCTTTTGACGATGACAAGGACATCGAGAAGCCCTACGAGTACGACGAGCGCCTCAATAGGTTCTAGAGAAGCTTTACGAGTACAACGACTTCCATCAATACTAATGTCTTTCTCTCTCTAGATGATTTTTTAAATGATTGTAGCTATTACTATGGTTCCGGAGAAAGAACCGTAGTAATAGATGTACCTATTACTACGGTTCTTTCTCCATAACCATAGTAATAACTACTTATTAACGGTTCTACAAATGAATCGTAGTAATAGGTTGTTGAACCGTAGTAAAAGATGTCATCTACTACTACATTCGCATACATGACGCCTAATAACCGTAGTAAAAAGTCGTTCTCGTAGTAGTGTTAGGCCAAGTTTCAACCCTAGTTAGTCATTGCGGAAGTTTTTGTGAAAGTGTTTGTGAAACCGTGCTCGTTTGAAGGCCGCTTTAGAGAAAGCCTATTGAGGGTGTTGTTTTAGTAACCTTCGAATCTTGATGTGAGGGACTTCAAGTCATGAAAATGTCAAAATTTTGATCATATAACATGCTTAAAGTTGGATTTTAGCTCGCTATAAGAGTTGCCTTTAACAAGCCAAGGTTACTTGAAAACAACCTTTTGTCCAAGTTGTCCAGTCCACCTACACCAATTCTTGTGGGAAGTCTCGGGAACTTGGAAACTTTCTTCACAACCTCAAAATAGGAATAACAATGTTATATCTAGCTATCGTATCCGTTACTTGCTTGGTTCTTCATATGAGATGTCAAGTTCTCATATGTTTTTAGATTTTTCTTTTTTTTTTTCCATATTTTTTAGATTTTTACTTGCCATTTCTAAAAGCTTTATAATTAAGTCTTTTTGCTTCTTATGAATCATGTAATATGAGGGAATTATAAAAGCATTCCTCTACTTAGCTTGCACTCAAATTTGTTGAATTGAAACTTATGCTTAGCTTTGTGAGTTAGCTTAAAGCTCTCTCAAATCCTAGTTTTGTATCTTGAGGTTGGCTCCTCAAGTGGTGTTATTTGGGTCTTGTTTGCTCAATCTAGTGGTGATTATCTCGTATCCATATTGATCAAACAGGATTAACCCTTCCGAGATAAGCCGTGGTGTTTTTGTATCAACTTTGGATCACTTAAGTATCCAACCTTTTAGTTCAGCTTTTGATTTTTCTTTGTTGTTCTGTGTTCTTTAGTTGTTTGTGATTAAAACATCTACTAGGCTAGATACATCAAAAGATCGACCCAGCTTGTGATCTTGCATGGGTCAACGACATTATACCATTTCATGACATCTTTATCAAACGTCTAGGAAAAGATGACATGATATGTGTCTTATGGGACATCCTTTAAGGTAATTGCCCTTATAAAATTTATCATGTGATGATAAGGGTTCTTCTTCCCATGAACTTAATATTGGGCATAGTGAATTTTTGGGGCAATTTGCCCTTACGGATTGAAGTGAATCATGCGTGGTTCACGTAGTAATTGTTGAACATGGAAGACTCCCTCCTAGTTTCTTTATTTGGTCTATTTGGAAGTGGGTTTTTCCTTTTCAAACTTAGGTATATCCTCTATGAGGTCACCTTGCTTCCTCCCCTTTTAGTTTTTCTTCATTTTCTAGATTTTAGGTTAGTGTTTCAATGGCCCCGACCATGGCCTCAAGTCTCTTATCTTGCGCCTTTGTTCTCGTCCTCCATTTTATTAGAGAAGTTATTAATAAAAGTCAACAGGGAGCCTTCTTCTTTTCTAGATGTGATGATGATTGAGTTTGGTATCATGTCTATTTGTGGGCTAGGTGGCGTGTAGGGTCTTCAATCTCAAATTTTCCAGCCACCTGGTTGTAGGATTTCTCTAGTAGATGGAGAATTTTCCTATTCTCGTCCTAAGAGAAAAAGGCTCGTGGCTGGCTCTTTAAGGGAATCCAAGGGAGTTTCGGGGACCCGATGACCTTTAAGAAACATATCCTAAAATGAGGAATGATTTTTTAGATGCAAGACATGTAGAAACAATGGATCAACCATGAACGGACAAGATTACTCCTAAGAGAATAAGGTTTTACATGACCACACTATTGAGATCTTCTTGTAAGAACTCAAGATTACTTGACCTTTTTTTTAGTATGGCCAACATTTGCCTATGAAATGGCCGCATGGAAAGCCAAATGATTCGTTGAGCCCGACGAAAATTGTGGAAAGTATTCATAAAACCATGACTACAAATATAAGGGCTTATTCGAAATGACGTTTAACATTCATTTATAATATCTTCCAACTTATTTGAGCTCTTTTCAACTCATTTTAATTATAACAGACTACAATAGCTAATCATTTTAACTTATTTAAGCCCATTTCAATTTATTTTAGCTCATTTCATCTATACACTACTACAGATACGACTTTTTATTACAATCGATTACAACCATTAAAAGGAACAACCATCATGAAAAATGAGGCGGTGACATTTTTGTAAATAAGAAGCCTTGTATACCACCTATGACGACGGTTATTTCAATGAACCGTCGTCATAGGTTGAGCTATTAACTTTTGACTATGATTCTTTAAAAGAACCGTAATCATAGGTCACATTTGATGACAGTTCTTCCATTGAACCGTCATTAAATGTGTCTCCAAATTAGATCTAAAAACTCGAGAACTGGTACCTACTATTTTACACGTGCAGCTTCATCTACTCTCTACTCTCGGTCTTATCATTGTTCCACAGTTCCTCTTGTCCACAATACCTCAAATCTAAATCTGCTCGGTATACTTGTCGCCGCAAGCTCTCATCACCGTTGCACCTCTTCTTGCCTCTTTCCTTTCGCTCACTCTTTTCTCTCGTCTCTTTTAGGTGTTGCTGTCCTCTCTTGCCGTTGTATCTCGTCCTCTATCGCTGTCGTTGTGGTTCGCTCTCTAACCGCTCGCTTACTCTCGAAGTTGTCGTCTTCCTGTATGAATCTATATACTCTCTTAATTTTCCCTTTAAGTTATTTACAAAATTTAGGTAGTTGAATGTGGAATGTATTTACCGTAATTATTTGAATGTTGAGAATGTGGGTAATGTTTAAGATTGTTAAAATGTTGAATCGTTTATTGAGAATGTGGGTAACATTTGTTTAGTTTGTTAAATTGAAAATTCGTGAAATGTTTAAAATTTTGAGAAAATAATTTAGGAGTTTAGGATTTAATTAATACAGGGAAGTAGAATGATAGTTAGGATGGTAAATCGAAAGAGTGTATCCAAATTTATTTAGGGTTTAGAGAAATAAAAAGATAATTTAGATAAAGGGTCATCCTTAAAAACTTGTCAAAAAGATAAATTTGTATCCAAATTTGTTTATTTTGATGACGTGATGTTGGAGTGTACTCATTTATCCAATTATCAAAATTGGTATCCGAATTTGGGTACAATTTAGAGAAACAAAAATATTTATGATTAAGGGTTTAAGGAAATAGAAAAATTTGTAGTTTAGGGTTTAGGAAAATGGAAATATTTATGTTTAGGGTTTATGGATCACAAGGGAGAGAATATAAAGGTTTGGAGTTTGTGCATTGGTAGCATGGGCAGCAAATATGATGTATATATGTTATCTAGGCTACCAATACAACAAATCCAAGCAAGCAATATCGTTATAAAGACAATCACATAACTAATCTACTACAAAGCATAAATTTGGGTAAATAGAGATTTCCTTTTAACATAAACATTGAAATCAGTTTATACCACAAAGTTTCAAGACGAGAGATAAACTTTTTGACATAAATATTGAAAGAAAAGTACTCTTTGTATTATAGTTCACATCATTGTAATATATTCTTTGCTTGAACTTATTGTGAAATATAGAATTCTATTATCGAACTTGTTAAAGATGGAACTGTTGTGGATGTAGTAATGTAAGAAATTTTGTATATTGGAACAATTGAGACTGTTGGTGGTTGTCTGTGTAAGTTGTTGTGGTTGTAATTGTGTATATTATATTTACATAACTTTGTACAGGAGGTACCAAAAAACAAAAATATGTATAAAAAAATTCAGACTTATTACTATGGTTCTTAAGGAAGAACCGTAGTAATAGGTCCGACTATAACCTATTATTATGGTTCTTCCTTAATGAAGGTTTGCTAAGGGAGAGTCCGAGTCACCCTAGAGGGGGGTGAATAGGGTGATGGAAGTTTTTCGTGAAAACGTTAGCTCTTTTGTTAACGAAGAGACAAAGACAGAGTTCCGAGTCAAACAAGTAGGGTCGAAAGGCTTGGACTCAAAAATGCTATCACGTACAAACAAGCCAGTCAAGCAAGAGTAATATGATTGTCCGAGTCTAGAATGAACTCGGAAAGATAACACTTAGAAATTACGTGGAAACCCTCCTGGGGCAGAAAACCACGGACCGTGTCAATCCGGACACGAAGTCAAATCCACTATTTTGAGTCCACAAAATACCGTGAATCGATCGAACCCGAGTTGCTCCCTTAGACAACTCTATACAAGTTTTCCTAGACTCGAAATTCCCTTATCCGATCTAGTACTTCCTAGCTGAGATAACCCTTACAGCTAGGGACAACTAAGTTGAGTTAACCCTTACGGCTTAGTCAAGGGACCTTGCAAAGAATGTAAGAAAGAGTTTGTAACTAAGTACAAGACCTTACAACTCGGAAAGTAATAAATTACGAGTAGGAGTTGTAAGTAGAAGATTGAGAATGTATACAAAGACTTTGAGCAAGTATGTATATTAACAATATGTTCGGCAATCTTCAAGTCTTGTGAAGTGGCTTCTATTTATAGATAACCAGGCAGAGTAGCCGTTATCTTCATCTCGCGACCGAGAGTCCTCTATGACCATTGATAGAAGCTTTCGAGTCACTCGGAAAGTATCCGTTGTAATGTGAACGTTGGACAACGGTTTAACTCTCTTGGAAGTCCCAAAACCACTGGCGGTGTCTTGAAAGGTAAGGTGGAAACCACCGTTAAACTTAGCGTTCCAGTTTTCCAGATTTAGAAGCAGACGGCTCGACACAATCTTCTGGGACTGGAGCGAGAGAAGGTGAAAAGCCATGTCTGCTGGTGATTTGACGTTCGAAGCCAGGTTACTTTTGTGGTTTGAAAAAGGTGTATCCTCGATTGAATAACCTACAAAAGTAAATCAATTTCGGTTCTCAAAGTATAAAATACTTTGGTCCAAGATTAGACACGAGATAATAAAATAATTATGATAATTAAGCAACCGATTATCCGAGTTAGAAACGAAATGGAATTTTACGAGTCCAATATCCATGATACTCGAATTCCATCCGACTTAGTCTAAGCGAAGAATCAAGTTCAAGTAAAGAATATCGAGTGAAGTAACTTGGTATAGACTAAGCATGAAACAGACTAGAAATACCGACTATAACACAATAGAACTTATAACCGAAGTCGGATTCCGAGTGAGAAAAGACGAAATACTAGTCTTTTCAATCTGCGATAAGTCCGAGTGATGTCGGACTCGGAACAGAGAACCGGTTTTCGAGTCACTTACGGATAAGCTGGAAATATAAGAAGTAAGGACTGTATCACTTAGGGAAGATACCATTTTACTCAAAGAAGTTTCGAGATACGAGAGAATGCCTTGGAATCGAAACTCTATAACTATGAGATGGTTATACCGATTCATTTAATGCAACTCGAAATGCATTGAGAAGTGTCCGAGTCTTCAATCTCCCCTTTTTGATGAAAGGCATTCCATTCTTAGACGAAACTTTGTTAGTAAAAAAATCTGACTCCGAGTAGTTGCTCATGAGGAAAGTTGAGTAAAGAATTCTCGGTGTATCGGAGCAAGAGGTATATAGTTAGAGCATAAAATAAAAATGCTTAGCAATGAAATAATGTAAACTCGGAAAGATTATAAACACAGAGATCATGTAAGAGAAAGCATTAATTCATTGAACTCAACGAAATTACAAGGATTAAAAGGGAAAACTCCCCTAAACAAGACAACAAGTTTTCTCGACTCTATTTCTCCCCTTGACTTTCAGCAAAAACAACAAAAAAAGAAGGGAAGAAAAGAACAAGTAGTGCAACTTAGATGTCCGGACAAAAGAAATAGAAATCTCTCGGAAAGAAGAATCGCGGCATGGCATCGAGGAATTGTGGCTTTCGAGTGGAGGCGGAGGGAGTGGAGGTTCGCCGCGCTGATATGATCTTGACGATGTGCTTGAGCGCGGCGGAGGGAGAACCGGTATGATTGTCGGGGGCTCGGCTACGAGTGGCCGACCCGGAGTGAGTGGATCGAGGGTTCTTCCCTTGGAACCTCGGTAGGCTGGAGGGGCTGCTCTGTCGACCCGCTGGTGTAGCTAGGTCCTCGACCCACTCGAGGCTGCTGTTTGAGCCGAGTACAGCTATTTGAGCTTGCGGAGCGAGTCGACCCTCGGCAGTTCCCACTGCTTCTTCTTGGTGTTTCTCCCCTTGCCGGATGGACTCGCCTCAGCCGCGAGGTCCTCGGTGTCTGCTGCTTCTGCATCTGCAGCTTCTTCTTCTTCATCCCCGCTGTCCGAGGAGGTCGGACTCGGGCTCGAAGATGCTTCGAGACGCGTCCGAGTCATCATGGTCTGAGCCGCCTTGGACCTTCTCTCTCGAGGAGCTCGACCAGCTCCTTCTGCTCCTTTACCAGTTCCCTCATCTCAAGAACTAAAGACCGCTGCTCTCGGATTTGGGATTGACCGGTCTTTTGGTTGATGGTCGATTTTGGAGAACAAGTTTGAAAGACCGGAGCATGTCTCCGAAATCGAGAGGACACGGAGCTGATCTTGTCCATAAAAGCGGGGACAAGAGAGCGAGAGAGAGTTTTGGAGGCACCGGAGGTGGAAGCACCACCAGGTGGAGAGGAGAGAGAGAGGGGTTGATTTCGAGTCCGAGGCGGAGAGGGAGGCCTTGGTTCCGAGTTATGAACCCGGACACCGAGGTCGGTTTCTGGTATCCGTACCCTGCAGTTCCTTTTGCCGACAACAACGGAAGCCTCGGACACGGCGTTTGGGTCCGAGGGAGAGGAACTTGGAATTGTTTGAAGACAAGGGTCGAAGAGCACCGAAAGGAAGGGAGGTGTTCTTCTTAGATTGAAGTTGAGCTGGCACAGCGGCCATATGCTCAATGATAGAGGGAAGAGGTCTACTTCGTAGCCCTCAAGAATGTCAAAGAGAGCTTTGAGATGCTTGGAGTTGGGGTTCTCCTTGCTTTGGAATGCTGTGAGAAAAATGTTCTCATCGGCAGAAAGCATAGAAGGCGAGCTTCGACTTCAACCGAGTCACGAAAAATTTTTCGGGACTCGGGGAACTCTTTGGCGTATTTGTCAAAGAAGTCATTGGCAACTTTAGTGAAAGGAATGGGGTTGCTGTTCAAGAAGAGAGAGAAGACCTTGAACAAGCGGTGGAGGAGAGAGGTGTTTATTCGAACGGTGATGTTCGAACCCCGGAGGTTAGAACATTTTCGGAGTGGGTGAGGTGAGTATAGAACTCGAAATGAGTTCGGGATAGATGAAATCGCTGAAACACATGCTCAATGATAGAGGGAAGAGGTCTACTTCGTAGCCCTCAAGAATGTCAAAGAGAGCTTTGAGATGCTTGGAGTTGGGGTTCTCCTTGCTCGGAATGCTGTGAGAAAAATGTTCTCATCAGCAGAAAGCATAGAAGGCGAGCTTCGACTTCAACCGAGTCACGTAAAATTTTTCCGGACTCGGGGAACTCTTTGGCGTATTTGTCAAAGAAGTCATTGGCAACTTTAGTGAAAGGAATGGGGTTGCTTGTTCAAGAAGAGAGAGAAGACCTTGAACAAGCGGTGGAGGAGAGAGGTGTTTATTCGAACGGTGATGTTCGAACCCTGGAGGTTAGAACATTTTCGGAGTGGGTGAGGTGAGTATAGAACTCGAAATGAGTTCGGGATAGATGAAATCGCTGAAACACATGCTCAATGATAGAGGGGAAGAGGTCTACTTCGTAGCCCTCAAGAATGTCAAAGAGAGCTTTGAGATGCTTGGAGTTGGGGTTCTCCTTATCTGGAATGTCGTGAGAAAAATGTTCTCATCGGCAGAAAGCATAGAAGGCGAGCTTCGACTTCAACCGAGTCACGTAAAATTTTTCCGGGACTCGGGGAACTCTTTGGCGTATTTGTCAAAGAAGTCATTGGCAACTTTAGTGAAAGGAATGGGGTTGCTGTTCAAGAAGAGAGAAGACCTTGAACAAGCGGTGGAGGAGAGAGGTGTTTATTCGAACGGTGATGTTCGAACCCTGGAGGTTAGAACATTTTCGGAGTGGGTGAGGTGAGTATAGAACTCGAAATGAGTTCGGGATAGATGAAATCGCTGAAACACAGGAAGTTGTATGCTCCGGTGGTTTGAATGTGGGACAACCAAGAAAATTTGGTTGTTGGAAAGAATTTGTCGTCCAGACGCAAGGTGCTTCGGGTGACAATGGGTTTGGAGGGGGTTGAGCTTTACGGCATTTTGGTGCGAGGCTTTTTGGAAGAGGAGGAGACTTGGAAGTCGGGATGGTTACCTCTTTTAGGCATTTTGAGAGAAGGAAGGAAAGATGAAACTTTCGAGTAGGAAAGAGAAGGAGAGGTAGAAGAGAAGAAACGAAAAAGATGTAGAAGAAAAGATGAGAGCAGATCGAAACTTACGAGAGATGGCTTCTTCGAAGCTTGCGAAGTTCAAGGATGACTGTTCACGTAGAAATCTTCCGCGAAAAGTTTCGCTTGAGAGAGATGGAATGTAGAGTACCGAGACGAAGATGAATAGACGCTATTTATAGAAAATAAGCGCACCCGTCAACTATCCGTTAAAATATAACTCTGTTCTAACTCGACTTGTCCATCGGTCATCGAAGACCGGTGTGACGGTTCTCTTCAACGGTTAAGATTTCAGCGGTTAGAAATCCACGGCTAATATATGATCACAGCGCTCAAGAGAGAGAGAGAAAGATTTTGAAAATATGATCCGAAACTCTCCACTGTTCTAGAGATAGTTTCGGAAAATTTGAAGTCCAAGTTTCTCTACGTCCGAGTTTGACTCGGATTGGTTTCGAGCGACTCGAAACACGAAATAATTACCAGCTCAGTATCACCGAGTCAACCGAGCTAATGGTTATTAAAAGTGAAAACACATAACACGGAATTATGCAATGAATAAGAATAGCACATAATTAAGCATTTAACATACCAAGCTCATTCCGAATAAAACAAAACCGATCTTCACCAAGAGGCTTAGTAAAGATATCAGCTAATTGAAGATTAGTAGGAATGAACTCAAGTTCAATATCACCTTTTCCGAGTGATCGCGTAGGAAGTGATATCTCGACCTCGATATGCTTTGTTTTTGAGTGCTTGACGAGATTCTTGGTGATGCTAATTGCACTCTGATTGTCACACTTGATAGGTACCGATTTGAATGATAATCCAAGATCTTTTAAGTGTTACTTTATCCATAAAATCTAAGCGCAACAAGCTCCAACTTGCAATATATTTAGCTTCAGCAGTTGATAGAGCTGCTTGGGTTCCGCTTCTTTGAGTGCCAAGATATTAGGGATTGACCCGAAATTGGCAAGCTCCGGATGTGCTCTTTCGATCAACTTTGTATCCTGCGTAGTCTGCGTCCGAGTATCCAGGTAAGAGTCGGTTCGAGTCTTTGGAATACCATAGACCTAAATTCCGAGTGCCTGCAAGATATCTCGAATATTCTCTTCACCGCAGATGAGATGTGATTCTTTTGAGTTAGCTTGAAATCTTGCGCATAGGCAAACACCGAACATTATATCCGGCTCGCTGGAAGTAAGATATAGCAAAGATCCAATCATACCTCGATAAAGTTTTTGATCTACTTGCTTTACCTTTCTCGTCCGAGTCAAGCTTTATCTCTGCTTGCTCATGGGAGTAGATGCATGTTTTGCATCTTGAAGTTTATATTTCTTCAGCAGTTCCTTGGTATACTTAGATTGATGAACAAAGATCCCATCCTTGTCTTGTTTAATTTGTAAGCCAAGGAAGAAATTAAGTTCCCCATCATGCTCATTTGGAATTCTTGACTCATCAACTCGAGAAAATTCTCGGCACGAAACTCATTAGTAGCACCGAAAATAATATCATCAACATAGATTTGAACAATAAGGAAATTTTTCCCCTTGGTCTTTATGAAGAGAGTCTTGTCGATCCGACCTCTTTTAAAATCATTTTGAACCAAAAAGCTACTCAGTCTTTCATACCAATCTCGAGGTGCTTGTTTAAGACCATAGAGAGCCTTTTGAAGTTTGAAAACATGATTTGGAAATTCCGAGTTTTCAAAACCAGGAGGTCTGTTCGACATAGACTTCTTCTTCAATAAAACCATTGAGAAATGCACACTCATCCATTTGATATAATTTGATGTTCATGCTAGATGCAAATGCTAACGAGTATTCTAATGGCTTCAATTCGGGCAACGAGATGCAAAGGTTTCCCCACAATCAATCCCTTCTTCTTGATTGTAACCTTGAGCCACAAGTCTAGCCTTGTTTCGACTACCACTCCACCTTCATCCAGTTTGTTCTTGAAAACCCATTTGGTTCCTATAACTGGGTGGTTAGAAGGTCGGTTGGTCGAGTCCGGACTTGGTTTCTTTCGAATTGATTCAGCTCTTCTTGCATGGCCTCTACGCATTCAGGTTCATTAAGGGCCTCTAGTGCATTTTTGGGTTACGTTAATGAGATGAATGCGGTAAATGCACACAGATTATGTAGAGAGGAACGAGTTCTTACCCCACTGTTGATATCCGAAATTATGTTTTCTTGGGGATGACTGGAAGTAAATTTGAATGCTTTACCAGCTTCTTTTATTCACGAGATTTGTAGGTTGAATTGGCTGATCTGTCTATTCCGAGTTAGCTCCATGCTCGGTTTTACCTTCGGCGTTTTGAGTTGATTCTGAGCTATCTCATTCCGAGTCACTTCATTCCGAGTGACATCATTCCGAGTCAGCTGAGTTTGAGTCTTTCCGAGCTCGGTTTCATCTTCTTCTCTGCCGAGCTTCGGATCCGAGTATGAAGACTCACCTGGGCTTTTCCTGCTCAAGTTCATCAAAAATAACGTGGATGCTCTCTTCCACTTTGTTAGTTCTTTTGTTAAAGACACGATAAGCTTGACTATGTGAAGAGTAACCCGGAAAAATACCTTCATCCGACCTAGCATCAAACTTGGTCGAGTGATCCTTACCATTATTGTGAATAAAACACTTGCAACCAAAGGGCTTAAAGTATGAGATGTTTGGCTTCTTCCCTTTGTAGAGCTCGTAGGGTGTTTTCTTCAATATTGGTCCGATGAGGCATCGGTTCAAAGTGTAGTTAGGCTGTGTTGATTGCCTCGCCGAGAAATAGTAAGGCAAGTTGTGCTCAATCATCATCGTCCTTGCTATTTCTTCAAGGGTTCTGTTCTTTCTCTCTACAACTCGTTCGTTGAGGAGTTCTTGGTGCTGAGAAGTTGTGAGAGATTCCATTCGATCGCGAGAACTCGAGAATTCCGAGTAGTCGAACTCCCTTCCATGGTCGGTTCGAATCTTTTGAATCCGAGTCCGAGACTCAACTTGAATCTTTCTACGAGTTTGCTTGAACTCCTTGAATGCTTCATTTTTATGCTTGAGAAAACACACCCAGGAAAATCTTGAAAAGTCATCAATAATGACAAGAATGTAGGATTTACCTCCGAGGCTCTTCACTTGGAATTTCACCACATAGATCCATATGCGGCAGTTCAAGCCCCTTTGAAGTCGAAACAGTCTTGAGAGACTTGAATGAGGATCGACCTGTTTCCCCTTGAACATGCTTCACAAACTTTGTCTTTAGTGAAAGCACAACTTGGCAATCCACGACTAGGCCATGATCCGATAACTTTTTAATAGTATGCATGCTTATATGACCTAATCTACGATGCCATTGCCAAGGCTCATCAATGAGAGATGCTTTTAGGCACGACAAGTTCCGGCTCGGGTCGAGAAGAGGAATGATATAAGTGTTACCTGATCTCTTACTTGAGAGCTTTACCTCTTTGGTGGTCTCATCCGAGATGTAGCACTTAGATTGAGTGAATCTTACCTCCCGACCTTTGTCGCATAGCTGGGAGATGCTAAGCGGATTGTATTTTAGCCCTTTGACAAGGTAGATTGGGCTTACCAGATTGCTTCCATTTCCAATCTTGCCAATACCCACTATCTTGCCTTTGCTTGTTATCTCCAAAAGTTACTTTTCCTCCTTTGTATGATTCCAGCTCGAGAAAGAGTCCTTGGTCACCCGACATGTGTCGTGAACATCCGCTGTCCAGTACCAATGTCCTTTTGATCTTTTCCGAGTAACTCCGCAAAATAGAGAAAATCTAACCCTTCTCACTTCCTCTAACGAACCCGATGAACATTCCTTACTGTGGTCCTTTTCGAGGAAGAAGGTGTTTCGGAACCCGATTTGAACGACTTTGGGTTTTGTCGGATTCCGAGTCTTCCTCTCGAGAACCGAGTCCGTGTCTCTTTCTTTTTGAAAGCTTTTCCTTTTGAAATAGGAGAGAATGGTTTCTTTTTGTAAACAGCTTCGGGCTTAGTCCTTCCTTCATTCCTATGAATGGGACCGTGCTCGGCTTTCCCGAACTTCACGGTTCCGGAATCATTTTTAAACAGATTCCGAGTAGGAATTAGATTCCTCTTCTTTGTTGAAACCAAGACCTTCTTTTCGAAAAGAGACACACTCGTGATCCTAAGAGCATGTCAAGGTTCTTCTAACCTTGAGTAAACTTTAAAACCAGATCTTGAGACTCAGTGAGCTTCCTTTTCGGTTGCTCATTTTCTTTCTCGAGCAACTCGGACTCGGTCTCATTAGATTGAGCACTAGTCTTGAGTTCTCTCGAATGAGAGTCTCAGCTTTTCTAATTCATTTTTCAAAGAAGTGCTCTCGAAGTAATTAACTCAAGTTGTTCTTTGAATTGAGAAGAATCGAATTGGACTTTTCTTCCAAAGTAAAAATATACTTAGCTAAATCAACTTTGGAGAACTTAAGAAAGTATTCGATTACCTCCCGAGGATTTGTTTCCTCATTGTCCGAGTTTAAGTCCGACTCTGTTCAGCCTTCGAGTCGAAATTGCCATCGGACATTTCGAGTCGTCCGAGTCCTCATCATCTTCCGATGAATCCTCATCGCTCCATGTTGCCATCATGGCTTTCTTCTTCTTTCTGTCTCTTTTCCTTTTCGGACAGTCCTTGACTATGTGGTCTTTGTCTGCCACATTCGAAACAACCAGAATTCTTAGTCAAAGAAAATTTAGAAGGGGAAGAAAACTTACCTTTTCGTCTCTCTTATCTTTCTTGTAGAATTCTTCTTTTGGCCTTTTGTCCCATCTTTTGTACTTCATCATTCTCTTGTAGCCTCTTGCAATGAGTGCCATGGGATCGTCTTCCGAGTCGGAAGAGCTCGGATTTGCTTCTTTGGATTCCGAGGCTTTCGGTGCTATGTTTCTTTTGGTATCGCCCTCGGCATCCTCTTCTTCTAGATGGATTTCGTGAGTTAGAAGCTTTCCGATGAGCTCTTCCGGCTTTAAGAGTGAGAGGTTCCGAGCCTCCTCTATGGCAGTCACTTTGGGACCCCATCTTTTCTTGGGTAGACTTCGAGTATCTTTCCGCACATTTCCTCGTGGGAAATCTTCTTACCCAGTGATTTGAGATTGTTGGTAATCTCAGTAAATCGAATGAACATCCGAGTGATGTTTTCTTCCGCTCCATCTTGAAAAGCTCATATTTGTGAAGATACTCGACTTATCTTCGCTTGTCCGACCCGACTTGTGCCTTCGTAAGTGTTGACAAGGATGTCCCACACTTCTTTTGCTGAATCACGAGGCAGACACTCGGTTGTATTCTTCCGAGCTAATGGCGCACATCGGAATGTTCATTGCCTTGAAGTTCTTCCTGAACTTCTCTGCTTCTCCTGGAGTGAATTCAACTTTTGTCTTGGGAATGATTCTGAATTCATCTGTCTTCATTGGAATGTAGTTTCCTTGTTGTATGATTTCCTATACATCTTCATCATGATCCATGAGGAAACATTCCATAAGCTTCTTCTAGTGCCCAAAGTTTGATCCTTTGAATTTTGGTGGCCTGTTGGAAGATCTTCCTTCGTCGAACTCTCCGGTGTTCCGAGCCATTTGATCTTTACACCTTTGGATTGTTAGATCCTTTCCGAAAGGCTAGGCTCGATACCAATTGAAGGTTTGCTTAGGGAGAGTCCGAGTCACCTTAGGGGGTTGAATAGGGTGATGGAAGTTTTTCGTGAAAACGTTAGCTCTTTTGTTAACGAAGAGACAAAGACAGGTTCGAGTCAAACAAGAGGGTCGAAAGGCTTGGACTCAAAAATGCTATCACGTACAAACAAGCCAGTCAAGCAAGAGTAATATGACTGTCCGAGTCTAGAATGAACTCGGAAAGATAACACTTAGAAATTACGTGGAAACCCTCCTCGGGCGAGAAAACCACGGATCGTGTTAATCCAGACACGAAGTCAAATCCACTATTTTGAGTCCACAAAATATCGTGAATTGACTGAACCCGAGTTGCTCTCTTAGACAACTCTATACAAGTTTTCCTAGACTCGAAATTCCCTTATCCGATCTAGTACTTCCTAGCTGAGATAACCCTTACGAGTTAGGGACAACTAAGCCGAGTTAACCCTTACAGCTTAGTCAAGGGACCTTACAAAGAATGTAAGAAAGAGTTTGTAACTAAGTACAAGACCTTACAACTCGGAAAGTAATAAATTACAGAGTAGGAGTTATAAGTAGAAGATTGAGAATGTATACAAAGACTTTGAGCAAGTATGTGTATTAACAATATGTTCGGCAATCTTCAAGTCTCGTGAAGTGGCTTCTATTTATAGATAACCGGGCAGAGTAGCCGTTATCTTCATCTCGCTGACCGAGAGTCCTCTATGACCATTGATAGAAGCTTTCGAGTCACTTAGAAAGTATCCGTTGTAATGTGAACGTTGGACAACGGTTTAACTCTCTTGGAAGTCCCAAAACCACTGGCGGTGTCTTAAAAGGTAAGGTGGAAACCACCGTTAAGCTTGGTGTTCCAATTTTCCAGATTTGAAACAAACGGCTCCGACACAATCTTCTGGGACTGGAGCGAGAGAAGGTGAAAAGCCATGTTTGTCTGGTGATTTGACGTTCGAAGCTAGGTTACTTTTGTGGTTTGAAAAAGGTGTATCCTTGATTGAATAACCTACAAAAGTAAATCAATTTTGGTTCTCAAAGTATAAAATACTTTGGTCCAAGATTAGACACGAGATAATAAAATAATTATGATAATTAAGCAACCGATTATCCGAGTCGAAACGAAATGGAATTTTCTCGAGTCCAATATCCATGATACTCGAATTCCATCCGACTTAGTCTAAGCGAAGAATCAAGTTCGAGCAAAGAATATCGAGTGAAGTAACTTGATATAGACTAAGCATGAAACAGACTAGAAATACCGACTATAACACAATAGAACTTATAACCGAAGTCGATTTCGAGTGAGAAAAGACGAAATACTAGTCTTTTCAATCTGCGATAAGTCCGAGTGATGCTTGGACTCGGAATAGAGAACCAGCTTTTGAGTCACTTACGGATAAGCTGGAAATATAAGAAGTAAGGACTCGTATCACTTAGGGAAGATACCATTTTACTCAAAGAAGTTTCGAGATACGAGAGAATGCCTTGGAATCAAAACTCTATAAGTATGAGATGGTTATACCCGATTCATTTAATGCAACTCGTAAATGCGTTGAGAAGTGTCCGAATCTTCACTTAAGAACCATAGTAATAGGTCTTGGCCTAAAACTTTTGGCCGAACAGGGGGTTTGGGCCAGTACCTATGATGACGATTCTCTTGAAGAACCGTCGTTATAGGTTAACCTATTACTATGGTTCTTCGTAATAGCCTATATATAACTACGGTTCTTCAGGAGAATCGTAGTCATAGGCCTTCTTTTACTATGGTTTTAAACCATCGTAAAAGATACCCACCTACAATTACGGTCACATACACCATACCGAATAATCGTAGTTAAAGGTCGTTTTGAACCGTAGTTAAAAGTGGTTCTTGTAATAGTGATAATATCTAACTATTTTAGCTCATTTCATGTTATAGGAGCTCAAACAGATATAACAGACTAATCATTTCAGCTCGTCTCAGCTTGTTTCATCTTATCTCAGCTTATAACAGTTGATTTTAACGGACATTTCGGACGGATCTTAAGTTACACAACATGAGAATTTATTCACAAAAGATAAATACAAAGAATAAAAAGGTGAAAGGACAAACCTCACCGATCATCCACGAACCAGAAAGTGGCATGTAGCTATGATTTGGGCCTTTCGACGAGTGTGACCGATGCTCCTACACAACCCTTTCATGAAACAAGTACAAGCGGGCATACCCCAATTCAATGTCTTAGATCTTATCTAAATCCATTAAATTCGTCAAATACTAAAGGTGGTCTCTATTATTGATATCTCGAAAAAATGGTAACGCATAACATTAGGGTAAACATTATTTGGTATTTGTTGTAGTAGGTCATGTTGATCCTAGAGCACGGAGTCCTCAATGACGAAAACAAAATGGAATGCTTAAAATCGTTTGCAGAGTTATATTTAGAATGGGACACCCATAAAAACATTGTGTATGCCCAATTAAACGAGCCCAGCTTTAAGTTTTGTTTGTCAAAATATTGGGCTGATTTGTTGACCCTCAACAGTACACTCACTCTTTCTCCTCTCAATTCACGCACGCTGGTCTCTCGCCATGATTTTGCCTACTCGCTGCACGCTGCTGACCCACGGTTCTCTCTCCTCTCCCTTCTATTGGCGCTGCCCCACCTCGTCGAACCACTTCCCACCGGCTTCAACCCCTACCTGCTGCTGTCCAATCCGCCGGTCGTGCTTTGCCGTTGTGCTTCGCTTGCTCGACTCCCTCTAATTGTGCTCGCCTACGGCCCACCACCCAAACTCTAGCCATCGGTGCCCACCTGGCTGCCTTCCACCTTCAGTTTTGACGACACCGTTGCCACCGGCCACCCACCCAAAATCCAACCAGCCTACCTTGCACACTCTTCCTTTGATTCAATTTCAGATCCCGAAGGTTAGGGTTTTGAGATTCTTTTTATATTTATTATTGTTATTGTTTAGAATTATGAATGCACTGTTGATTAGTGTTGTTGTGTGATTGATTGTTGATATTATTTGTGAATTATGGTTTGGAAATTTATAGATTGTTATAAATAGTGGGTTATATGGGAAGAAATTTGGACTTTTGGTATGATAAATTAGCGTAACAAGGGAATGAAACATAAATTTATTCTATTTTGTGTTTTGTAATGACTCTAGTTGAGCACATGGTAAAGTTCGTTGAGAGGTTTATTGAGATGATTTGAGATGAAGAAGGTGCTCATAAATTAAATTCGAGTTGTTGAACATATGTAGAAGGAGGCAAAACTAGTTCTAGGAGACATATCTGCATATGTCTCATTTCCCCTTTTATTAGTTTTTAATATATGTATCGATCATGTATCGATTTCAAAGCATGAAACCTCGCAAGGGGCAGTTGTAATATTGACATTAATCTAGTATTTGATGTTATCGTATAGGATTTTTAATTTTTAAGATATGTATAGGCATCAAGATGTGTATTACAAGGTCTAGCTCTGTCCATCGATTTCAAAGCATGAAACCTCGCAAGGGACACCCATAGATGAAAGTCCTAGTTCTGCCACCGAGGAGAAGGGGTCGATTCTTATACAACTCACGTTCATAATAAAATGATCGCCGAGAAAATTCAAACCCATAACCACGAAAAAATCAAGAGAAGTTATTGTCATCTCACCAAAAAGAAAATAAAATGTATTGGTGGTATCCTGAAATCATTCACTAACGGCGAGGATGACACCATGATCTTTAATGCAGATAAACTATGGAGAACGGTATAAAAAAGGACCAAACCCGGTGAAGTCCATAAGTTAGGCACGTTCAAGTCCAACTTATAAAGGCATTGACAAAATTCCTCATGTCCTCAACCTCCAAGGTATCTCCCTAGAATAAATAAAGAAATGAGAACTCTTAAGAATGCCATAATAACATTAAAGAAAAGTGTCACATTAGCTTAGAGACTTACTGTCGAAGAAACAACAATGCATGATAGTTGGCATCTACAAGCAAGTATATGGGATTCCATTCTTGGTATGACCACCATTCCCACTCAATGTAGAGGTCTTGAGCAACTTCTTTAACCTGAGTCCTTTGCTCAGGATGGATGTTGCTTTCTTTGGGGCATCTCTAAAGTAGTTTGAAAACCACAATAGTTATCTAAAAGGAAACTAGAGAAGAAAAGAAGAGGAACAAATAAATAAAAATTTTCGATTGGTCCCTGAGACGAATTCGGTTAGATCTACAAATGCTAACCCATGTTGGTTCCTAGACTCAACGCTTGTCGATCCACATGAACCATGTGGTCTCAGCTCACTTCTTGATGAACACGCGTGTTCGGTGCAGTTTGTAGAAAAATGTAGGCCAAGAAAAGTTCAGTCTTGTACAACTCGGGCATCCATAAAATAACACTAATTAGATATATTCAGCTTCATTGGGAATTTATTTACATTCGATTATAAGCTAACAAAACTATTAGTATAGAAAATATTTTATCACCAAAATTCAAGACAAATCAATAGACAAACTTCATACTAAACAAGTGGTCAAGTTTTGGCCTTATCCGAGTTTCGGGACTTTGATCAAGCCAAGCTTAGGAATCAACTCTTCGAATTTCGGACTTTGTACCGCAATGCAAGTCAAGACACATCGCCAAGGTTTAGGTTAGCTCAAGCAAGCAATTCTCGGTACCCAAATTTGCACTATATACAACCAATGCTCAAAACAGCACAAACACAACAGATAACTACATCTCAATGCCTACTTTGTCCTTCATCTTGCACAAACTTGATCAAAGTGGGGGCTAACTTTAAACACTCAAAAAGTGTCGATTATTTCATTATTTATTTTTTGTGTTGACACGAGGATGAAGACTTAGCTTCACCTGTGTACTCGGGATAAGATTGAATGAAAAGAAAATCTCCTTATTTTTCCTTTAACCCAAAAATTCGGAGCCACCAGTAGGCCAGCACAACAAAAGATGAAAAAAACAGCCTAAAAAATGCCCACTATGATTAAATAGTTACTTAAATTAGAAAATTAAAAAGTTAGATAACATTTCCCCTTATGATTAAATAATTGGAGATTTGGTTTGGAAGAGTAAATAATTGAAGATTAGTTAATGCGTTTTTGGTATTGGAAACAGTAGAGATAATGAGGTTAATTTAGAAATTATATATATTTTTTTATTATGGCTCTATTCGGCAAAATAAGATGTTTGAGTAGCGGATACATGTTTGTGTAGTTGATAACTGTTTAGATAGCCGATATCCGTAAGATTTTAGTTAGCGGATAACTTTTCAACCGAGCGGTTGAATAAATGTGTTCGGTGAGTTTAGTGGTTGAGTTAGCTGATTATTGTAATTTGACGTAAAAGTATATAGATAATTTGTCAAATATAAATTAATGAATGAATATTTTTGTCAAAAACATATGAAACGCCACTTTTAAATGTGAAAAACTAATATTCTTAACTTTTCGTAAACACTACTTAAAACGTTATAGGTTACTGCAAATGCTAACCGAAACACTACTTTACCGAATATTAATATTTAGTTGATTAATATTTCGACTTGGTTAAAATAATAAAAATTACTCAAAACTAGACCTGGCAAAACCGACTCGAACCGAACGGGTCAACCCGAACGACCCGAAACCCAAACCGAACCGACATCCGAAAAATTGAACCGATTTTGACCCGAAAATCGAAATGAACCGACCCGAACTGAACCGACCCGAAATGACTCGAACCGAAACCGACCCGAATGCAAAATGATCCGAACCGAAACCGAACCGAAACCGAACCGAACCCAAAATGACCCGAACCGAATCAGATCCGAATCTATTTAACCCCAATAAAAGTGACCCAACTCACATTTTTTTTGTTGGGTCTCTCGGGATGGACTTTTGTGCCTATAGTGGTACAATTTTGAATCGATTTTGACCCAAAAAGTGACCCGATTACGACTAGATCCGAAATTAACCCGAATCGAACCCGAACGAGATTGACCCGAAGTTGAACCGAACCGAAGTTGACCCGAACCGAAACCGAACGAACCCGAACGAGATCGACCCGAAGTTTACCCGAACCGAAGTTGACCCGAACCCGAAACCGAACCGGACTCGAACAAGATCGACCCGAAGTTAACCCGAACCGAATGACCCGATTGCCGGTATACTCAAAACACTTTTGGCGAATAGGGTTACTGGTAATTTAAAGTAATATATATACTTTTTTATGATATGGGTTTTTTCAATTATGACTATCTTAGAGGAAGAGAGGGAGTTATAAAATTTAACCTTATTGTGATACGTTCTTGTTTCAGTTAAGTTTAATTGGATTTTCTTTCAAGAAATACGACAATAACGCTTGATTAGGAAGTTTGCTGCATTGATTGGGATGAGTATTTGAAATAAATGATTTAGAAATTTTAGGCCCTACATTATTAAAGGCATGTCGTGCTTCAGGGTAGAAGGAGAAATTCCCCATTTTTAGGAGGTTGATGAAGTGTCTGCCAATAAGGCATGCTTTGATGAATTTTCTATAATAGCAGCAAACCCTAGGAACCTTCTTAATCCCTTACAGTTGCAGGTGTAGGCCAATTGACCACCACACTGATCCTTAAATCAGTTGCTATGCCCTGCGTCGAGATTAGGTTCCCCAGATACTCCACCTGCATTTGCTTTTCTTGGCTAGGATAGATTAAGGCTCATTGTTTGGAATAACTCTTGCAAATTATTTAAATGAGATTCCATTGATAGACTCTAAAGTAATATATCTTCAAAAACTACTAACACAAATTTCCTCAAAAATGGTTTAAATAAGTGATATATTAATCCTTGGATGGTTGTTGAGCATTTGTGAGGCCAAATGGAATTACAAGAAACACAAACTGGAAGGTTTGTGAGACCAAATTAAAAACAGATCTTAAATGCAATCTCATGGATGCACGCCCCAAATACATATATATATATATATATATATATATATATATATATAGAAAATATTCCTTAGGAATTAATCAGAGCTAAGAACTTTACATCTAGGTCAATAATTTTTAATTTAAAGGTCGTGATTTTGCCATGTCGCTCTCCTCCCCTTAAGCTCTCCACCTCCCAACTAAGACTAACTTCTATTGTTGCCTTTGCCCAATAGCTGGACTTCGGTGAGAATGTGCCCGACCTAAAAGAGGCAACCACAGTGGTCGTTGGTGGACGGTGGAAGCTGATCGCCATTCGCCTCCCCAGTGACCATAGTGGTAGCTTCCTTTTGGCCAAAAACTCATCCCTAATCGCGTACCTTTCTCTCTCCACCAACCCCCATTGAGCGGGTCAGTTTTCCGATGGTAATAGGGAGACAAAAGGGGCAGGGTAAACCCCATATGGTAGAGCTTGATTTTTCCGGCAATAATGGAGGTTTTCACCATTTAAAGCAAATGGGCAGTGGCAAGCTAGCCTATTTTACTCGTCGAGAAACCCATCGAAGGCTTGCCTACAGCATGACGAAAACATACTTGGGCTACTGAAGCACCGGTGAAGACTATGGTAGCAGCAACACTTGGATAGAAGTGAAGGTGGGAATGGTTGCTTGGAAAGGGAAGAGAGAGAAAAGGGGGTGGAGAAGCTGAAGCGAATGTCTGCTGGTTAAGAGAGATGTGACAAACTTTTACCCATTAGATTAGAATTTAAGGGTTAAAGTTAAAGTTAAAAGTTGTTATTAAAAATGCTAATTTTTAATGAATGTCATTCATATATATATATATTGAAGGTTTGCTTAGGGAGAGTCCGAGTCACCCTAGAGGGGGTGAATAGGGTGATGGAAAATTTTTGTTAAAAACAAACTCTTTTGCCAAAGAAGAAACGCAAATGGATTCCGAGTGAAAAGCAGAGTTAGAAAAGTTTGAACTCGGAATTGCAATAGACAGTAATGATGCGAGATTAAATAGAAGCTTTGAGACTGTCCGAGTCTAGAATGAACTCGGAAAGTGAAGACACACAAATTACGTGGAAACCCTCGTGGGGCGAGAAAACCACGGATCGTGCTAGTCCAAGCACGAAGTCAAATCCACTATTTTGAGTCCACAAAATACCGTAAGCCGACCGAACCCGAGTTGCTCCCTTAGACAACTCTTTACAAGTTTTCCTAGACTCGAAATTCCCTTATCCGATCTACTACTTCCTAGATGAGATAACCCTTACAGCTAAGGACAACTAAGTTGAGTTGACCTTTACAGCTTAGTCGAGGGACCTTACTCGGAAAGTAAGAAAGTGTTGTAACTAAGTACAAGACCTTACAACTCGAAAGTAATGAATTACGAGTGGGAGTTGTAAGTAGAAGATTGAGAATGAATACAATGACTTTGCTCAAGTACGTGTATTAACAATAGGTTCGGCAATCTCCAAGTCTTGAGAGTTGGCTTCTATTTATAGATGACCAGGCGAGTAGCCGTTATCTCCATCTCGCGACCGAGAGTCCTTCGTGACCGTTGACAAAAGTTTTCGAGTCGCTCGGAAAGTATCCGTTGTGATATGAACGTTGGACAACGGTTTAACTCTCTTGGAAGTCCCAAAACCATTGGCGATGTCTTGAAAGATAAGGTGGAAACCACCGTTGAGCTTGGCGTTTCGGTTTTCCAGATTTGGAAACAGACAGCCACGACATAATCTTACGGGACTGGGACGAGAGAAGAGGAAAAGCCATGTCTGCTTGGTGATTTGACGTTTTGAAGCCGGTTACTTTTGTGATTCAAAAATGTTTCCTCGTTTGAATAACCTACAAAAGTAAATCAAATTTGGTTCTCAAAGTATAAAATACTTTGGTCCATGATTAGACACGAGATAATAATATAATTAAGATAATTAAGTCAGTAATTATCCGAGTCGAAAAGTGAGTGGAATATTCCGAGTCTAATATCCATGAAACTCAAAATTCCATCGAGTTAGTCTAAGCGAAGTATCAAGTTACACAATGAATATCGAGTGAGACAAACTTGATCTAGACTAAGCATGATTCGAGACTAGAATCACTGACTTCAACAAAGTAGAACTTAAAACATGAAATTAGATCCGAGTGAGATAAAGCGAAATACTAGTCAATCCTTCATGCGATAAATCTAAGTGATGAGGGAATCGGAATTGAGTGAGATACAAATATCTGTTTTCCGAGTCATAAAGAGACAATCAAGAATACTTGAAATAAATGCTATATCACTTACAACATATACTATATTACTCAGAAAAGTTTCTAGTAGTGATAAGAATGCCTTAGAATCAAAACTCTATACTTAAGAGATTCTTATACTCGATTCCTTCGATACAACTCGGAAATGTGTTGAGCAGATGTATCGAGTCTTCATATATATATATATATATATATATATATATATATATATATATATATATATATATATATATATATATATATATATATATATATATATTAAATATTTAATTATTGTTTATCGATAAAGGACACAATAGATGATTATTGTTTATTCGTTAAAGGGCACATGTGATTACTTTATCGGTACAAATGCATGGATATAAGTTATTAATTTCATATGATTTTATGTAACAGTAAGAATCTGACATTAGTGTTTATGCATTATATGAAATATAAGGGCATGATCATTGATTATTGATTATAGGAATGGAACATGTAAAGGTCATCCGCAAAAATTTCCCAAGAAATATCATGTGAGGTATTGGCAATCTAATCATACGAATTTTATGGCAAAATAGGTTTTTCACGTGGCCATGAATACGTAAATGGGTGGCAATATTTAGTTGCTAACAAAGGGGAAATTGAATTAGGTGTAATTATGCATGCAAACAGTGTTGACACCTAGCGCTTGATAGGTAATAAAGTAACACCTTCACTACTAATTACCATGCGAAAATATCATTTGGATATGGGAATCAAAGAAAAAAATTGAAATGGAATTGCTAAGGTATAATTATGCATGCAAACTAAATAGACACCTAACATGATAAAGTGGTAAGTATTTGACACCTAAATTCAACTTATCACCTACATTTGACTAGGAAAAATCAAGGGAGGGGAAATCGCTGATAATTACAAAGAGGAAAGGTTTTGAACTTTTTTTATGGTAAGTACAAATAACATTAGATAATCCTTCTTGTAAGGGTTTTACCTATGTTATCCTTATAAAGTATACATGAGAACTCTTGTGAGGGGGAGAATGTAAAGGTAACTTTAAACCTTATAATACATGCTAATTGGGCAATACAATCAACTGTCATATTACCCTCTCTAAAAATATGACTAATTGAGGAAGAAAAGAACTATGAAAGCATAGTTTGTATCATGAACTAAGGACTCTAGATTCTCCATGGGGTGTGTATGGTACCCTTAATGGCCTGAATAACTATCTTGTTATCTCTCTCCACTTGTATGTGTATGAAACCTGCCTCTAATGATGCTTTGATTCCATCTCGCTTGGCCATGGCTTCGGATACAAGTATAGTTGTCCAGTGCATAAATTGATGCCTGCTTGGATGAGACCTCCTTTCCAATCACGTATAACATAACCAGCTGTTGCGCCCGCCAAAGAAAAGGTCCCATCAAAATTAATTTTGATGAATCTGCCTGGAGGAGAAGTCCACCTTACTAAACAGGTGGGTTTGGAAATGTAGAACTATTGAAATGATGAGGATGATGAAATTTGGTGAGAAGAAAAGGTACGTTATTGCCACTCTGCTCGGTTGCGTTTTGCTCGAATGAGTAAACCCAAGGGATTGGGTACATCATTTTGAAACACAATGCCATTACGAGACTTCCATATGCTCTATAAAAGAACAACAATTATTGAAATATTTGCCCCTCGATCAACAAAAATGTTGTGTAAAGACTCTTTAATAGACATAAGAGGGTTAGAAAATGGATGGTGATGAATCCAACCATGTTGAATAGCTTTATCTTAAATTTGATATACAAAAGGACAAGTGGCAAAAAGGTATTTCGTATCTTTAATTTTTGTCATACAAGTCGGACAACTAGCGTCTAGTTGTACACCACGACATAATAAGGTACTTCTCCTTAGTGATGAGTTGTGACAGAGTTGCCATAAGAACATCTTAATCTTAGGCATAACATCCAAATTCCAAATCCAATTAAACTTCCATACTTGGTTGACCATGTTTAAGATTATCATGAGCTTTTCGAGTGGCGATTTAATGAAAAATTCACCATTCTTAGATAATCCCCAGAAAAATTATCCTCCATCTCCGTAAAGGGGATGGGAACAGGTAAAACATAGGGGATATAAGCTTCGGGTAAAAATTGCAAGTCTAGTTTCATCCTAACCGATTCGGATATTTCCGGACAGTTCCAGCTCACCCACCACGTCACCAGCCAACCGGACCTAATCAGTCGGACAAGGAAAAATCGGCCCAAGATAACCCTTAATGGGCCGGTAAAAGCCCCAAAGCCCACTAGGGCTAGGGTTTCCCTAAACCATGGTAAAGTACCGTTTACCCCTTTAAAATCTCCTATAAATACTCCTCTTTCCCAATCCCAAGGCATGTTATGTTCATTTGACAAGACATCTCATTGGAGGATAATCACTCAAGCTCCTAAGCTCTCAACTCTCATCTACATTCATAACGTTCATTAACGTTCATCGGCACACATTCATCCCCGAGAACTTCCATCTTTGGAAATCTTCTCGTCTCCCAAGGAATCCCCCACGCACATTGAGGAAGATCTCCTCGATCCTTTCAATCAAATCGGATACTAACTTGAGCGTCGGAGGGCGTTCCCGGGATCCACCACCCGGGCTTCGCCTTTTGCGGGTTCGAGCAGTCATCACTCGGACTCGGATCGATCGTACCACGTCCTCGGAACCGGAGTGGTAAATCCTTCCTCTCTTCGAATCATCATCTACATCATCAACTCAGATTTCTCCGAAACGGTTTGGCGCCGTCCGTGGGGAGGAAGGTAGCATATGGTCGCCAGTGGCACTCGGCCTCGATCCAAGATGACTCGCGACACGAACAACCCACCGGTCCCTCACCCTCATCATTCAATGCCTACGGGGGCCAATCCCGCGACACTCCTCAAGTCGAGGATGCGAAATCGTCTCAGCGGTCTACCGGCAACCGCCATACCAGGCCGGAGGGGTACGTCACCTTAGGGGCTCTCCGGAACCTAATAGAGACCCTTAAAACGACTCTCGCACAGCAAGTGCAAGAACAAGTGCGAGCCACTATGGAACAGCGCATGCCAATCATGCCCTTCCACTACGTCCCGACTCATGGGTACGGCATAACCCCCAGGGAGGTCGGCTGTTGGCTACTTCTCGGGTGGGATGCCTTCCCATGCAGCCCCAGAACAACCGACCGAAGCACCAAGCTGCGCTTGCTCCCGAGCAGCCAAGTGCCCTCCCGACAAGGCGTCACGAAGAAGGCGATGCCCGAGGGATTATCGATGCGAAGAAAGCTCTACATAAAGCCAACGAGAATGTTACAACTTCGCACACGGCCTCGACCCCTTATGCTACCCACAGCGGGCGTTCGCCTGGTTCGACGATCATGGCGACGCCCTTGCCCCAAACACGGAGCGAAGGCCCCGGGGAGCATAAGGTCCGCCGGTCCTGCACGATCAACTACACGTAGCCGCAATTCTCATCGAGCTTGCAATGCCTCAAGGCGCGACCCGAGCGGTCCGCCGCCCGAGAGCGGGAGCGATCAAGAGAAAGGCGTCATGAGCAATCAAATCCGAAGGGTCCCGAGAAGTTGGAGAGGACCAGGCACACTCCTCCTCGATATGAGAGGAGGAAGAGTCCTTCCCCGGTGGAAGTTCCACGCCACCAACCCCGCGCCGTCCCTATCTCTCGGCTCCGATTCAAGGCCAACTCGAACGCTTTCAACACTCCATTTTCGAAGAAGATTATGAATGCTCCTCGAATGAAGAAGATAAAGGTTCCAAACATTGATCCATACAATGGCACAACCGATCCCGAAGATCACTTGGCATGCTACAAGTCCCACATGTACGTTCGGGACGGGGATGATGCAACCTACTGCCGATTCTTCCTCGCTACACTAAAGGGAGTCGCGCGAAAATGGTTCAACAATCTTCCCCAAGGGAGCATCTCTTCCTTCGAAGAGCTATGCGAGAAGTTTGTCGCACAATTCATCGCAAGTTGCAAGCGGAAGAAGACTAGCATCCACCTCTCCAAGATTAAGCAAGGGAGAAACGAGACCCTTAAGGACTATGTCCGAAGGTTTCATGGAGAGGTCGTCCTTATCTCCGACTCGCAAGACGGAGTTGCCTACACTCGCCTTCCTTAACGGACTTAGAAGTGGAAGATTCAAATTTTTCCTCGCTGAACAAAAGGTGTCCACCTTAGCGTAAGCACTCCGAAAGGCGGCCGACTTTATTCGAGCCACGAGATCTGCGCGCAGAGGAAGGAGATGAGGTCGAGAAAGAAGGGAGGAGATGGAAAATTTAATCCTCGAAATGAAGTGGACCACCGCTTCAACACCGACCCCAGAGCATTCCGATGGAGATCAAAAGGCATCCCATGCTCAAGAAACCACCTCCCATGTCCACTCCTGCGAAAGCGCGAGCTTCCAACAAATATTGCGAATTTCATGAACAAACCGGACACAACACTACGAGTGTCGCGCGTTAAAGAAGGCGCTTGGGGAGTTGGCGGATAACGGGCAAATTGATCGCTTCCTCAAAAAAGATATACATGGAGCACAACGAGGTTCTTCAAGGCAAGGATATGAGCACTATGATGATGACGATGCTACTAAGATTGTAGCCACCATCGCTGGGGATTTGCGGGGGCACGACCCTCTCCTCCTGGAAGGCTCACCTCGGGAGCGCTCAACAAGTCCCGATCATCGGCCAACCTCCACCTCCGAAGGCGCCCACAATGACCTTCGGAGAACAAGATTTGAAAAGCATGGCCGCCCCACATGAGGATCCTTTGGTCATCACACTAAAGATTTCGGACGCCATAGTCCGCAAGGTTCTTATCGACACGAGGAGCTCGGTAGACGTCATCACCATGGAATGCCTGAGACAGCTGAAGTATGCCCCTCGGAATCTCGTTTTCCTCGTCAATCCCGTCGTCGGATTCGGAGGGCGAGCGATACACCCCATAGGCATAATCCGCCTACCAATCGGGGTTGGAGAGAAGGTCGAGGGCCGAAACATCGAAGTTAAATTCTTGGTGATCGACATCTCTTCTACCTACAATGTCATCATTGGACGTCCCACCCTCAACCGGATCAAAGCGGTCTTCGCGCCATACCTTCTCCTCATGAAGTATGAGCTTGATGATGGATCCGTAGGTGAGACCTATGGAGACCAAAAGACCGCACGTGAATGCTATGTAATAAGCCTTCGACCTTTGATGGAGAAGCGAAAGAGGAGGGGAAGAGTCATGATGATCCTAAGGGTAAGAAGCTAAAAGCGGAGCCCCAACCAAAGTCTCCGTGACTATGATGGTGTGCCTCACCACCACGAGAAGATTATGTCAAGGTCCGCTTGCGCCTCCCGAAGACATCAAGCTCATGAGATAGTGGTGCTTATGTAAATAGTTCAAGCTCATTGTGCGGAGTGGGGTCTTTCTTTAAAGACCCACCCAGCGAAAGTCCCAAAGATTTGTAAAGGAATCACCCACGATTGACGCGACTTTTCCGAAAGCGCTTAACGGGGCACACATTCCTCTCTTTTGTATGGACTTCGATCTTTTATCAATACAACGAGCAAGCTTTCTGCATCTTTATGTCTCATACTTTACTTTAAGACGATCTTGGGGGCATGAATAGGGGCTAATACAATCCCCTAGAACACCCAAGTCCCTGGTTCCTTTCATTGTATTTTCTTAACTTTGTCAAAGTTAGAAGAAAAAGTAGGGGCTAATATGACCCCTAAGGCAACTACATCTGCTAGTTTCTTTCGTTGTATGTTTTTCATTGTGCCGATTTTGGGGGCAACACCAGGGGCTAATACAATCCCCTAGGACAACCAAGTTGTAAAACTTAAAGAAGACCCAACTATGATGAAGGGTGATCATGTGCCCCAAGCGGCAAGAAAGCAAAAATTGGCAACAATAAAAAGAAGCAACGAGGCAAGTAAGCATTGAGTAAGTATCTAACAAGCATCAAGCGAGGATCGATCGAAGATAAAAGTTCAAGCAAAACAAATCTAAAGTAGCAGAGCATGAAGTCATATGACACGCAGGACGTCAAAAATAACTCATATCCCACGAAGAGTCATGGAAAAGGGGCCAATCCTCGAGCCATCTTTGGCATCCTCGCCAACGCCATCATCCTCGGAGATCTCCCCTCCTTTGGCGCTTCCTCCTAAGGGATTGATATGGCCAAAGAGCTTGACTCCAAAGTGAGATTTTCGAGTAAATGCCAAGCATGAAGAGAACGAGTATGGTGTTCAAATGCGTACATTCGTCAAAAGAAGGCCTCTTAGACGAAAAGATTACGAGCGTACGCGACTCGACAAGTGAAGATCACATAAGATCATAGAGGATCTCTAAGAGACATCACTCAAGCCTTAAGTCATCGGAAAAGGCACAAGGTCAACGCCCTTGAAGAACACTTTCATTCAACAAGAAACTGCTCCAACGCTACAAGGTTCAATCTACGACGGCTTAGCTCGGATTCCAGCAAAGGATAATCGGGTGCCCACATTTTTCTCAAAAATCAAATGAGCGATGATTCACAAATTGAAGACGAAGAAGAATTTTTGGTCGTCAAGGCGCACGGTCGTTATTATAGCCCAATGCTAAACGTCATTTGACGACATCAAGTTCGGAGGCAAATGAGAAGTTAACAAAGACCTCCAACGTAAAATTGCAACTTGGGCGCAATCAAAGGCACCCTACGAAGGCCCACACTAAAGAGTTGATATATTTAAGCTCAACGTGGAATCAACACGAGTTCATCGAAAATGGGTTTTGATTTTTCTCAATCATAAAACGCCCAATATGTTTCGACTAACGGAGCCGGGGCCATCGCATTTCTGCTACAAATTGGATTGATATTTTCCGTCCGAAGGAGCCTACAATTTATTCGCTCTAAAACCGAGGTCGGTATTTTTCCGTCCCATTCGAAAATTTTTACACATAAAATTGGTCGGGAATATTTCCCCAAAAATATGCCAACATAATAAAATAAAAATTAAAAATTTTAGGCCTAGGGTTAGGGTTAGTGTTAGGGTTGTTAGGTTTTTGGGTGTTTTGAGGAACGGTCCCGGTAGAGGTCGGGTATGGGGGTCGGTCCTAGGGGTCGGGTCCGGGGATTGGTCTCGGGGATCGGGGTGGGGGTTGGTCCGGGAGAGCCGAGTCCAAACGGAGAGGTGAGAGAGAGAGTTAGCGAGCGGGAAAGAGAGTCGGCGAGAGGGAGAGCCGAGTGAGTGAGAGTGAGAGTATGCGTAAGGGGTCGGGGAGGGGTCGGTCCGGGAGGACCGAGTCCGAGCGAGAAGGGAGGGGGCAAAATAGAGCGTGAGCGCAGCGAGTGAGAACGCAAGAGCGTGAGTGTGCGTGAGGGGTCGGGGTAAGGGGTCGTGGGGAGGGGTCGGGGTGAAGGGTCGGGGGAGGGGTCGGTCTAGGGAGGACCGAGTCCGAGAGGAGAGAGAGTCGGCGAGACCGAGTGTGAGTGCAGGGGACCGAGAGAGCGTGAGAGTGGCCGAGAGAGTGGGGTGGGGACTTGGTGAGGGGGTTGTCTCCGGGGTCGGCCCGAGCGGTCGGTCCCGGGGAGGGCGATCTAGCCGGGTCCGGTCGGGGGTGGGGGCAACAGCAGTAGAAACAGGGCCAGCCGAGAGAGAGAGAGAGCTTACGGGAACCCGAGGGAGAGAGAATGAGCGAGAGTGAGGGGGAGGGGAGGGACCGGGGTGGAGATGGCGAGACCAAGAGGGAGGGCCGGTGAGCGAGCAGTAGCCGGAAGGAGAGAGCGAAGTAGTAGCGGCGCAGCAGGAAGACGAAGAGGGGGATGCAGCTAGGGCAAGGAAGAGAGAGAGGCGGGAGGGAGATTCAAAAAAAAAAAAAAAGGGGCCCAGGAGAGAGATTGAGAGCTACGGGAGTGAGAGAAGGGAGTTGGGCCGACGGGGAGGGCCCAACGCGAGGGAGAATTGGGCCGAGGGGGAGAGCAAGCAAACAAGCCAAGTGGTCGGTTTTAGGAGTCGGTTTTAGGAGTCGGTCTTAGGGGTCGGTTAGAGGGGTCGGTATGAGAGGTCGAGCTTAGGAGTCCTCACAAAACAATAAATAAATAAATTTGCGTAACTTCGAAAAAACCTTCCGCAACGAAGCATGTGATTTCGAGCCGAAACGTCTCTCGACGACAAGCAACGACTTAGCCTCCGGGAGCTAATAAGTTATATTTCCACCTCCACAAGAGGACATCCTTCGAAGTTACAATGAAGCGATAACTTAGCCTTCGGGAGATAAAAAATCGTACGCCTAACTTCATAAAAGGAACGCCCTTAGAGGACACACAATCATGCACTTCTAAGCCTACGGGAGCTAGAAGGTCGCGTAAAGACCCATGTCCGCATGGGCACTCACACTCCTAACTTAAGGTTAGGAGGTCGCGCTCGAGAATCATGCACTTCTAAGCCTACGAGAGCTGGAAGGTCGCGTAAAGACCCATGTCCGCATGGGCACTCACACTCCTAACGTAAGGATGGGGGTCGCGCTCTCCATGGGATGTTCCCTAGCGAGAATCATGCACTTCTAAGCCTACGGGAGCTAGAAGGTCGCATAAAGACCCATGTCCGCATGGGCACTCGCAATCCTAACTTAAGGTTAGGAGTTCGCGCTCGAGAATCATGCACTTCTAAGCCCACGGGAGCTGGAAGGTCGCGTAAAGACCCATGTCCGCATGGACACTTGCACTCCTAACTCGGGTTAGGGGGTCGCGTTTTCCGAGGGATATACCCTCGCGAGATACTTACGTTCATGCACTTTCAAGACAACGCTACCATGGGCAAATTCGCTTTCTTCGAATCCGAGGCACATAGGGCTGGGACGCCTTGAGGGCCCTAGAAGGATCACGAGATGACCCATCCTCCTTGCAAGAGCCCTAGAAGGACCACAGGAGGACTTATCCTCCACAGAAGAGCCCCTAGGAGGATCACAAGAAAACTCATCCTCCCCACAAGACTCCTTTTTAGCCCCAAGGGGCTAAGTAAAAATCAATCAAAATCACAAAATTGCAAGGATTGCAAAAGCAAAACGAGCAAGGCCCGAAAGCTCGTCCAACAACGACTTAGCCCTTGAGGGCTAGCAAGTCATATCTCTCGCCTTCACAAGGGGCTATCCTTTAGGGTTCAAAGTCAGTTCACACTCGGCGACAACTTGGCCTCCGGGAGCCGAAAATCGCACTCTCGGCCTCATAAGGTGGTACCCTTCAAGAAGCTATCTCTCAAGTACTTTCAAGCCTCCGGAGCTGAAAGGTCGCATAAAGACCCATTCCTTCATGGGCACTCGCACTCCTAACGAAGGTTGGGGGTCGCGTTCTCCGTGGGATGTTCCCTAGCGAGACTCATGCACTTTCGAACCTTCGGGAATCGAAAGGTGGCGTAAAGACCCATTCCGTCATGGGCACTCACGCACTTTCGAACCTGCAGGAATCGAAAGGTCGCATAAAGACCCATTCCTTCATGGGCACTCACGCACTTTCGAACCTTCAGGAATCGGAAGGTCGCATAAAGTCCCATTCCGTCATGGGCACTCACGTACTTTTGAACCTTCAAGAATCGAAAGGTCGCATAAAGACCCATTCCGTCATGGGCATTCACGCATTTTCGAACCTTCAGGAATCGAAAGGCCGCGCAAAGACCCATTCCATCATGGGCACTTGCACTCCTAACTTAAAGGTAACAGGTCGCGAGCACTTCAAGCCTCCAGGAGCCGAAACTTTGCTCAAAATTACTCTCTAAGCCCGAGGGGCTACGTAAAAATCATTTTTCACAACGGAGCGTCTACGACAAGACGAAAGCGAAGAAAAGCAAAGTTAACAAAGCGAACTTCATTCATTCACTCATTCATTACAACGAGAGCGCGCAGCGCGCCATTACAAGGAAAACAAGGCGTCTAAAGTTAAAGATACTACGCTACCACACCACGGTTACAATACTACACTACGGCTTACACTACTTAGATGAAAAGACAGACAACGACAGTCACCTCACTTCCCCTTCGGAAGATTCCTCTTCTTCTCCGTCGGAAGATCCCTCCTCTTCTCCGCCGGAAGATCCCTCCTCTTCTCCGCCGGAAGGTTCCTCCTCTTCTCCGCCGGAAGATTCCTCTTCCTCTCCACAGGAAGATTCCTCTTCCTCTCCGCTGGGAGGCCACTTCCCTTCTCCTTGGGCAAGTCCCTTCGGTCATGATAAGAAGTAGTAGAAGGGCCACCCATCGACTCATCACTCTCCAAGGGAGGGTCGGATGACGAGCCAACACCGGGGCGGTTCCACCTTCGATAGCGAGTGTTCGCCAAGAAATAAAAGTTCGCCGGTTGACACTCGATGATGCGATCGTAGCTGCACTCCACCCAAGCCTCAAGTATGCCCCACTTAGGGTGGAGTGCAGCTTGAAGCAACTTGAGATACTCGCGTGATCGTTGATCAAATCCATCTTCACAGCGTCGTCAATGAAAAGTCCATAGAACATCTCCACGACAAAGGACGGCTGGCGGTACTCAATCGCCGCTTCCTCGGCCTCGGCTCGGTTGAAGCCGGGCACAACTTCTCATACCCAATAGGAAGCTCTCCGGCGAGTCATTGTCTCCAAAGCGAAAGAAAGGAGAAGAATGAAGAAGTGGAAGTTGGCAACCCTTCTAAGGATTCACCCCTATTTATAAGAAATTGGGGTCATAAAGGCATCTCGGAATGGGCTCCACATTCCACCTACCTACCCCGGGGCATGTAGGCGAACGTGAGGGGCTAAATGATTCGGGTATTTTCCAGACAGTTCCAGCTCACCCGCCACGTCACCAGCCAACCGGACCTAATCGGTCGGACAAGGAAAGAATCGGCCCAAGATAACCCTTAATGGGCCAGGTAAAAACCCCAAAGCCCACTAGGGCTAGGGTTTCCCTAAACCATGGTAAAGTACCGTTTTACCCCTTTAAAATCTCCTATAAATACTCCTCTTTCCCAATCCCAAGGCATGTTATGTTCATTTGATAAGACATCTCATTGGAGGATAATCACTCAAGCTCCTAAGCTCTCAACTCTCATCTACATTCATAATGTTCATCAACGTTCATCGAGCACACATTCATCCCCGAGAACTTCCATCTTTAGAAATCTTCTCCTCTCCCAAGGAATCCCCCACGCACATTGAGGAAGATCTCCTCGATCCTTTCAATCAAATCGGATACTAACTCGAGCGTCGGAGGGCGTTCACGGGATCCACCACCCGGGCTTCGCCTTTTGCGGGTTCACGCAGTCATCACTCGGACTCGGATCGATCGTGCCACGTCCTCGGAACCGGAGCGGTAAATCCTTCCTCTCTCCGAATCATCATCCACATCATCAACTCGGATTTCTCCGGAAACACTAACTTTTATCGCAGAAATGAATTCATAAACCATGAGTTGAGGATCGATTTGACTTGAGAGGTCTACTTGCAATAAATCAGCCAAACTAATTTCATGACACCATGCATTAGTCCAGAAATTAATTTTTTTCCATTCCCTAATTGCCATCTCATGCATTGACGAATAAAATTGCGGGTATGTAACATACACTTCCATACTCGAAGAATTATTCTACTTTTGTTTATAAGTAAAAACTCATCCACGAGAACCATACTTTGCTCTCATATGTTTAACCTAGAAGTTATCCGGTTTAGTGAGAAATTTCCAAAAAGCTTACCCATAAAGACCGTATTGACATGACTGTTTTTCTTATGCCCAAACCACCATATTTTTTGGTTGACAAATTTTGTCCGATGCTACTAGTAGAAATCCTTTTTTCGTGTTTGATTTTTTCCAAAAGAATTCTCGAGTAATTTGATCTAACTTTTGGGAAACAGAAGTTGGAAGTTGAAAACATTGCATTGTATGGCTCGACAAGGACTCAAGATTCGATTGAATAAGTACAACCCTACCAACTTTGGAAAGAGAGGAAACCTTTCAATTAGCTAGTTTAGATTCTGCTTTTACGGTTAGATTCTGAAATAAATCAATTGACGGTCGACCCTGGAAGACTGAACATCCTAAATATTTCCCTAAAGAAGAACTTTGGGAAATGTTAAAAATCCCCGATACTCGTACGTTTATTCAAATTGGGAGTGTTCTTCGAAAAAATGATATTGGATTTGTGAAAATTCACTAAATGGCCAGATTGTTGACGAAGGAATCCAAGATAGATTTTAGATTGAAAGCAACCTGGAAGGTCACTTTGCAAAATAAAAGGCAATCGTCGACAAAATGTAAACAAGGGATTATCTACGATCTTGGAGCAATCTTAATCCCAATACCGGATTTAGGAATTAAAGATGTCCGATAAAGTTTTTGAGCCAAAAATCCATACAAAGGATAAAAAGATATGGAGACGGAGGGTCATCTTATCTCGAGCCACGAGTTGGTTTGAAGATACCACATGGTTCATTATTAAGAATAATAGAGTAAGAAACTGTTGTTACATATTCTTTAATCCAATTAATCCACGTCATATGAAAACCCATGTTTTGCGAGACAATTAAACAAGAAATCCCATTCAAGTCTATCATACGCATTTTCCATGTCGAGTTTAACTACAACGTAACCTTTTTAACTTTTTGTGAAACAAAACTTATTCATTATTTCATGTGCAAGAAGAATGTTGTCATGAATAGCCCCGTGAGAGACAAAGGCACTCGGGTCGGTTGGATAATGCGTTATAATATCGAACGCATTTTGTTGACCATAATTTTAGGTATAATTTTATACGTGTTGCACAAACTAATTGAGCGGAAATGACTAGTTATTTCTGGATTATCCACTTTTGGAATCAAAGCTATTAAGGAATGGTTAAATTCCTTGAGAAATTTGCCGAGATGTGAAAAAATCTTGAATTGCAATTTGATGGGAAGAACTCCTCTAAGGTGATAGGAACAAGTGGCTCTTGCTCAAGTAAGTCAACAGGTTGGATTTTATGTTTTTGCTTGTCTTTGACTCTTTCTTGTTCCTGGGACGCTTAGGGTTCTTCCTTTTGTTTTGTCTTTTCTGCGATGAACAGGTGGTGGATGAACACGACTTTCTTTCCTTGGTCTCCGACGAGTGACAAGTCTATCCTTCTTGATCTTCATCCGGAATGTCTACCGTAGAATTGACTTCCATATGTGGTGCTTGTACCATTAACGGTAAGATCACTGGTTCTAGACTTCGAATTGAAGTGTAAATACTTCTATGTTGGAAGACGAAGCCCAATTAGGAATTTCTTTCGACAAGACCGTAATAGTCGTGAAAGTGGAGAATTCTCTAGTTGGATGGAGGTGTAATTGGTCTCATCCGTGTCGTCAACGTCCAATATGATCTTCCCATCCTTTGCCAACCGCATAATACGCTCCTTGAGTGTTGTACATTTCTCAAGAGGGTGACTCGATAACCCTATGGTATCGACAATATTTTGGATCGAAGTCTTTCCAGACTTCTTCCGGCCGTTTTGGTTTAGGAAGCTCAATTACCTTGTTCTCTAACAAATCATCCAACATTCCCGACAAGTCTAAGTCCGGGAATGGGTACTTCTTCTCCTGAAGCTCCTTTAGCGTAGGACGTTTCTTCGTAACATCCTAGGAGTATGTGATCTTCTTTTGCTCGGCTTGGGCTTCCCATAAATTCGCACTAGCTCTCTAGTGGAAATAGACATGGACTCTTTAGTCGATGTTTTCAAGGACTTAGTACTCTTCTTGTACTTGTCCTGATCCTTTTTGATTCATATGAGGAGGAAGACTTATTGCGACGGCTGTTATTGTCATTTTAATATCATAAGCCTTGGTAGCCAATTCCTGGAAAGTTCTTGGCTTGCTCACTTGCGAGAATATAAAGCAAGTCCCATTCTATGCCATGAGTGCACATCTCCACAGCAGATGCTCCGGACAATCTGTCCTTGCATTCGAGGCGAGGGCTCTCCAGCGATTGATGTAATCGAGAACTGGTTCCTCTTTTCGTTGCCTTGTATTAGTCAGCTCCGTCATACTAACAACACATTGGGTGCTATAGAATCTGTTAAGGAATTCTTGTTCCATCTCGCTCCCAATTGTTAATGGATTCTAGCTCTAGGTCCGTGTACCAGTCAAAAGCAATTCCTTTTAGACTTCGAACGAACTTCTTTACCAACTTATCTCCTTCCGTGCCAGCATTGCTGCAGGTTTCGATGAAATGCACAATGTGTTGCTTAGGAATGCCTTTACCATCGAACTGTTGGAATTTCGGTGGTTGATAGCTATGCGGCATTCTTAGGGCATCGATCCTCTTAGTATAGGGTTTCGTGTACAAGTGAGACTTACGAGACCCTCCTCCTGGCTGATTCTTAATCGTCTTTGCAATTAAGTTACTGGATTTGTTCAACGGACATTGAGGTCAATGGAGTCTCCTTCGGTTCATCGTCAAATTCTTCATCGTGGTTGGACTCCTTATCGGACCCCTCGTTGTCGAGCCGTTGTTAGAAGCTTTAGATGACTTCTTCTCCAACTTCTTTGTCGGGCTAACGATTTGTTCACTTTGAAGCTTGATTTGTTCATCCTTTTCTACACTTTCTCTAGCGAGGTCTTGCTAATGTTTCCTTCATCTCATTCAATTGTTCTTCAATATTGATAGCTCTTGTCACCATTATTAACATGATGATAGTGTTAGAGGATTCGGTTTTAGAATGAGAGAACGATGAGTCTTTGGGAGACGGGGCGTGGAATCCCCACTCGGTATAACCATCGGCTTCTTCATCGAGACAGCATGAAGATAGGGTTGGTGTGAGCTTGGAGTTCCTCCATCCCGCGAGGAATCATCCGCTTCAAGTTAAAAAACAGGAACATCTCTCTCCTTCGGATCGATATGCGACACGGTTTGATTGACTCCATTGAGCGAGGTTGAAGTCAAGGTTTTGAATCGGACGTAGGCTGAAATGGTGCAGCTACACTTGGTTCCTTCACAATAACGAGCAGCAGCGGCTCTTGCCATACTCCTAGTCAATCATTCTCGCTAGATGTATCGCCAGCGTTAGTGGATCCTTGAGAAGTGGATCCAGTAGTTTTATTCTTTGAAGATTGAGTGACTGCGTTCTTGGGAGCCATGTGCTCTTCAAAGGTGCAGATTGTTGATTTGTTTGGAGAAAGAGATGAGAGGCGGAGACGTCCCACCGAGCATGCCAAAATTTGTAAACACAACTTTCGAGTCTAAAATAAATAAAGACAAGAAATTATGAAACAAATATAATTTGTATTGATTTTTGTTTAATGGGTACAATCTCTATATTGAATACAATAAATGTAATCCTCCGATTCAATCTCCTTGTAACTTGAATGATTCGAGGGCTTTCTAACTTGATCTTAAACGTTGGGTGGTTCTTGATCCGGATGTCGTTGAGAGTCTTGAATCCGAATTCTTGACTACGATTTACGAACAGTTGCGAGACTATGATCCTTGGCGCGTAATAGATGGATGTTGTTTGCGATCCGAGCTAGACTCAGCAAACCGACGCGAACCGAGCGGGTCAACCTGAACGACCCGAAACCCAAACCGAACCGACATCCGAAACAAGCTGATTTTGACCGAAAACCGAAATGAACCGACCCGAACTAAACCGACCCGAAATGATCCGAACCAGAAACCGACCCGAATGCAAAATGACCCGAACCGAAACCGACCCGAACCGAATTAGATCCGAATTGATTTAACCCAAATAAAAGTGACCCAACCTACATTTTTTTTGTTGGGTCTCTCGGGATGGACTTTTGTGCCTATAGTGGTACAATTTTGAATCGATTTTGACCCAAAAGTGACCCGATTACGACTAGATCCGAAATTAACCCGAATCGAACCCGAATGAGATTGACCCGAAGTTGAACCGAACCGAAGTTGACCCGAACCGAAACCGAACGAACCCGAACAAGATCGACCGAAGTTGACCCGAACCCGAAACCGAACCGGACCGAACAAGATCAACCCGAAGTTAACCCGAACCGAACTAACCCGAACCGAATGACCCGAACAAGATCACCTCAAATAAAACAACCTTGGAAGCTTGTATTTTTACTGGCAGCGTGGAAAGACTTGGAATGTCGGGATCCAAGAGATATTCAACTCTTTAATTACACATCTAACAACGAAGATCCAAGAGACTTCAACTCTTCAATTACACATCTAACAATGAACCATGGAAGCATAATTAATCTACCTCTTGAATCTCATTGTCTGATAGAGATAGAAAGAGAGAGAGAGAGAGAGAGAGAGAGAGAGAGAGAGAGAGGATTACGAACCCGAACGTCATTGGATTTCGAAAATGTAACAACCCATCCCTAAGAAAATAATTAACTTTAAATACATTAAGGATTAGCATGAGCGCGTGCATTTCAAATTTTCAAATATTTTCATATTACACATGTGTATATACAAATGTATATATATATATGTCAATGTTGTTTAAAATGTAGGAACCGAATGATGACAACGACAACGCACGAGCATACTCTATAAATTTTAATGACTCGGAAGATAATTAACATTATTATTTCTATAAATTAAATGTTATCAGCAACTAGTAGCCTTAGTTGAGCATGTCTAAATAATTCTAAACATTAACATTATTATATAGCTAATTTATTTTGAGTTCTAAAAATCCTTAAACAAATGAAACCGATATAATTTTTGTAAACTTAATAAAATTTTCTAAGATTAAGCTAAGCTTAATAGAGAAGTATTTGATAAACATGAAGAATTGGATTTAGATAAAAATTAGGATAGAGTTAAAAGATGGGATTAAGATGGAGTTAAAATGAGGAGATAAGTCTCGCAAAAGATTTGGGCTCAAAAAATTGAGGTAGGGTTTGACCGGCCCATTTAGAGGAAGGCAAGAGGGGGTATAAAAGCTTAATGTAACCTAAAAGCTTCATTATCCTAACCTAAAGCAGATAACTCATAACCCCCTCTCTCCCTCTCTCTCTCCGACCACCGAATCCCCGCACCTCGCCCTTGCCTTCTTCCCGTCTTCACCGTCGACCAACAGCCTTAGCGGCACCCCGACCATGCCCACAACCACCATCATCCTTACCATCACCATCATCGGCCTCATCATCAAACCGCCCAACACCACACCCTTTCCATTACTTCCCTCTTCCGCCTCCCCTTATCCTTTACCTCGGCCACCGGAAACGCCACCACTACGTCACCGACAACCGCTACCACCACCTACTGCCACACCGTTACTCGCTCCAGCCACCAAACGCCAACCCGCCACCGGTTCCGCACTGTTTTGCCCGATTCCGCCCTAGTTGGTCGCGGCTCCTCCGGTTTCGAGGCCCTGTCCGGCTACCGCCAACTTTGACAGAGTACCGGCGCCGCGTCCTACTCCCGGCGACTTGCTCCAGCCATCGGCTATCTACTCCGTTTCGGTTCTCCCTCGATCTTCAACCCTCTAACCTTCAATCGTCACAAAAACCCCTCAAAAATTAACCCCCTTCACCTTGGTTCTTAGGGTAATGTTCGGATTCGGTTCGTTAATTTAATTTCTTAGGATAATTTTCAGATTTAGTTCGTTAATTTAATTTCTTAGGGTAATTTTCAGATTCGGTTCGTTAATTTAATTTCTTAAGGTAATTTTTCAGATTTAAGTTGTGTTTGTTTTAGTGGAAAATATTTTCTCGGAAAATTATCATTCTATTTTCACGGCGTTTGGTAGCATAAGTTATGGATAAATATTTTATGGGGGAAAATAATTTCTCTCAATTAAGGGAAAATAAATTTCCTTTTATGAGGAAGGAAGTTAATTTTCCTTTGTCTTAATGAAGGGAAAATAAAGTGTTATCAATGAGAGTTCAAGTTCTAAATTTCTCTTACTTTACCACTTTGAGTTTCTTTTTCCAAGTTCATATATGAATTTTTTTACAGTATTTGTTTCTTTTTTTAATTTTTATTATTTTATACATAGAAAAGTTTGATCATAGAGAGATGTACAAACTTATCAAATTTAGGTGCTCAATATATATATATATATATGGGTTTTGAAGTTGAATTAGTTATTTACCTTTTCTTTTTATATTTATTGGGTTTTTATGGTTGATTTTTGCGTTTAAATAGCTATTTTAGAAAATTATTTTTCTTTTACCAAACAAAGGAAAATGTGAGTGAAAAATGATTTTCCTTGGAAATTCATTTTCCCATGAAAAATATTTTCTTTGGAAAATATTTTCCCCCAACTAAACACACCCTTAGTTCTTTCAATATTTAAGTTGTAAGCGGTTATTCTTTTTTTTTCTATTTGAAAATTAAAGCTGGATTATGGTATGTATGTGATTGATTCATGGATTTTAGAGAGATTTGGTGACAATTGATGATATTTGGATGTACTTGAAATTGAAGACAAATTATGGACAATTTCGTATGAAGGACATGGATTAATTTCAATGACCATTTGACCTAATGGTGAGATTAGGAGAAAAACCGAGGATAATTTACAAAGGTTGGTGAAAGTGGAGAAAAATAAAAGTATCATGCCAGGAAATGAACACCTCTTTAGGTTAGAATTAATTAACATAAAAGAACAAATAAAGGTAATTGCATAATAAAATAACTAATAGCAGTAATTAAAAGTAAAACCTTTCTTAGTTTTAAAACAATTATTATCATTATTACTTATTAATAGAAGGAGATAATACCTGATGTTAACGTATACATATATTTATGTATGCATCTTATCAAAGGAAATAAATAAACCTTATAAGTTAGAGATAACCTTATTATTATTTAGGAGAAAACTATGTATATTGAGGCAAATATATATAAAAATGTACATATATATTCATGTATGTATTTAAAAAGAAAGCTATATATATATTTTTAGTTGCTATATATATATATATATATATATATATATATATATATATATATATATATATATATATATATATAGGCATGCATTGTATAAAATAAGATAAATAAATCATATATAGATTAAAGACATCATTAGTATTCTTTAGTAAAAGCTAACTTTGTTAATTTTCATTTCAAGTATCTTTGAAGTGATTTAATAAATAAACAAGAAATAAAAATTCAATTTATTAATAAAACTTTTATATCTCTACTTAAGGTTATCAACCGACGTGCGTTCATCCGGATTCACGCCCAAAAAGAAAAAGAAGGAAGAACATCGGTACAAGGTACGTTCATTGATCGTGCCCTTCAATGTTTTATGTACAAAGCAAGGCCGGATATGGCCGACATCAATAATAATAAATATTCATTTGCAAATAATATTTGTCATCATTAATATGGACCCGCCCATCAAGTGCCATTATTTGGTACGCCTCAATATCCAGGTTGGTAACACCGTAACCGTTAACCGCCTTCAACCGGACTATCCGATCGGTGCAGGTGTGTGCACATGCTTTTAGGGTAAACCCGATGATCGTAAAGGGATCCATTAAGATAATTAATTAGCAACGATTTTACATTGTTCACTCTCCCTCATTTACAAATGAATTGAAATACATGCGCTTAACTCAACTATTTCATAACATTTATTTTACAGACATGATAATGGGCGTATTAAGCTTCAGCTCACAATTCCAAAATATTTTTTGTTTTGTTTTAGGTAAAGATATTGAAGGTATGAAGTAAGAGAAAAGTTATGGTTGGGACTTAGAGGCTCGCAGGTGGCAACCTTGTTTGGGGTATCAAGGGTTAAGTGTCGTTGTCATAGTTTACCGGACGGCAGTCTATACGTATGTTTAATCTTGTACAAGTCATAGTTTATACTTCATCATGAGTCACTTGTTATTAGTGGCAAAGAAAATGTAACCAAGGTTAAAAATATATATATTGTTATAACCTTGCCCTTTCCTCTCGGTAAGGGCGACGGTAATGCCCACGACCTACTTTCCGCTACGCTAATTATCGGCTAGCGGTTTATTTATACTAAAACCTGTGATTACGGGTTTGGGGCGTTACGGAAGAAGCGAGAGGTGTCGAAGGCATTTGGAGGGCTTCGGGAAGGGCTCCGGGTAGGGCTCAACGGGTAAGGCGTCCCGCTCCTTCTCCCGGCGGCGGCGGCGGATCTTGGGCACGAACGGCGATACGTAGACCATGGATGGAGAGAGAGAAAGAGAGAGAGAGAGAGAGAGAGGAATACATTAGCCCATCCAGTAGAACCAACCGTCACCGGATTCGAAGAAGAAAGAGGTGTTGGTTGCATTTGGAGGGCTTCGGCTAAGGCTCGGCGGCACAAGGCAACCTACTCCTCCTCCCAGCGGCGGCGGTAGATCTTGGGCACGAGACGGCGATGCTTAGAGGATGGAGGAAGAGAGAGAGAACGCCAAGGTTCGAGTCTTGAGAGGCAAAGAGAGAGTCTTTGTGCTTCAAGGAGGTGGGGAGAGAGAGAGGAGAGGAAAAGGCTATTTAGGGTTTTTGAAAGCATAGAATTTTTACTACGGTTTAGAAAGGAAACCACAGTCATAGGTAGTATGTATTACTATGGTTTTTTTATTAAGCTGTAGTTAAAAGTCTAATAGATTTTTACTATGATTTAATGAAAGAACCGTAGTAATAGAGGATACATATTACGACGATTCTTTTAACGAACTGTAGTAAAAAGTTGATGATCTAATCTATTACTACAATTTAGTGAAAGAACCGTAGTAAAAGGTTTTGTAAAAGACCGCTTATTTACAAAAATGTCACCACCTTATTTTCTATGACAGTTTTTGTTTTTAACCGTCTTAAAACGCTCGTAGTTAAAAGTCATATCTATAGTAGTATTGGTTAATTCAGTCCTAATGAAGATTATTGGTTTCTAGTCAAGTACCTTTGTACTACCCAAGCATGTTATTAAAGACATTGAAGCAGTTTGTAAGAAATTCTTATGGGGATGGAGGCAATGAGAATATTCCAAAATCCCACCTATTTCTTGGAACACTGTCTCGAAACCTAAGAAATATAGAGGATTGGGTCTTAGGACTACACAAATGTGGAATGAAGTTATCAATGCTAAGTATGTATATGGGATGTAGCTTATAAGGTCGATAATATGTGGGTCAAGTTGATACATGGAGACTACCTAAAACATACTTGGTTGGTAGGACTATATATCCTCAGCAGATTCTTATTGGTACTCGGAAGAAGATTTGCAAGGTGAAGGGAAAATTCAAAGAGGGCTTTTCCACAAGTTGGAAGTGGAAACACTTCTTCACCACAACGTATACAATTCAGATTAGATATAAGTGGCTATTGGGAGAACAACTAGGTGTGGAATAGGACAAGATTGCTTGAAACAGATCCAGCGTACCCGGACACTCATATATCGCATGGATTCCGATGCATCATAGAACACCAACAACAACTAGTCTCAATATAAGGAGGGACTATGTACTACTGCGAATTGTGTAAGACACATGAGGAGACTAAAGAGCACTTATTATGGTGATGCAAATACACTCGAAGAAGTGAGAATAACCCTATTAACTTGGCTTAATTGCAATACGGATGCATACCGACTAGACCAAATGCATAGATGGCTTACATCGGGAAGTGGAAAGAAGCTGCATAAGAACATCCTATTTGGTACAACTAGTGTTTATCACACATAGAAAGAAAGAAACTCAAGAGATTTCCAAGATAAAAAACGAGAATGCAATAAGGTTACTAAAAACATCCAAATGGAGGTTAGTATAAGATTGCATTATCTAGCTAAGATCGGTAGTAAGTTTTCCGATCGACGCATATATTATACACCTCTTTGAGTGCTTGATGTAATTATTCCTATTTGGGATGGGCTAATGTTGGCAATAAAAATCGAGTCTCTAACACCAAAAAAAAAAAAAACCTATGTAAAATTGACAAAAAATATTATCATTATTTTTTTGGTAGAAAGAAAATATTATTTTTATATAATAGTTTCTTCTCATTTTTGTAGCAATAATATTTTTCATATATTAACTTCTATGAAAAAATATTTTCCTTAATTTAATCTACAATTTTATCTAAATTACAAAAATAAATGGTTAGATGAAATGTAATACATGTAGAGTATTATTTTTAGCTAATAAAAATATTATTTTTAGTTAAGATGATTGTGAATAATAATTATTATTATAAATTTGAAAAATCTGTCCATAGTTGAAACAACTATTATAGTTGAATTAAATCTCAACCGTTCATTTTTTCTATCTTTAATTATAATTTTTTTTATTTTACTATCAAAACCGCAATGCTTCCACGCTCCCTCAAATTCCATTTCACTCTCTCTAACCCAACCTCCCCATAACTATTCTTCGGTGTCCCAACCACCGTGACCGCCACCGCGTTCGGCGCCGCAATTCACCGGAGCCGCCACTGCGTCTCCCATTATCATCGTCGGGTTGGCCGTCGTTCCTTCAATTTCTGGTTGTTGCCCTCTCAATCGTTGTCGTATCCGGGCGGAATAAACACCACCGGAGCCACCGCTCACCATAACCGTCCACTGCGATTGCCGGCGCAACCCAACATCCTCGTCATCGACACTCTCTCAATCTAGGCATAAGACCACCGGAGACCGAGACCGCGGTTCCGTTAATTTTGGGTAAGTTAGCAAGAAACATAAACAGAGACCGACAGGGAAGAGCAAGACGGTGATCGAGAGGAAGAGCCGGAGGGAGGACGAGAGAGACAGAGGAGAGCCAGAAAGGACTGCAATCAATCTGGGCATGAGAGGGACACAACAGAGAGCATACAAACTATTGAAAAGGAGAGAAAAATAATAAAATTAATTATAGTTAAAAAATGTAACGGTTCAGATTTATCATTTTTAATGAACTGTCTTTGATTTGTCAACTATTATAATTATAAAAAATTTCAAGTAGAATTTTCATATAAATTTTTGTTACGAAAAACCAATTATTACACAATTACAAATGTATGCTCGAGATGACGCCTACCATCAATATCGAAGGGACAGGGCCACCAAAATCCATGGTGCGCCTAAATTCTTTGGACTTTGCCTTTGTCATCTGTACTTGGACTATTCCCAGAGTCCCACGCCGATGGCTATTCTGGTAAGAGCCGTGTCTCATTTTTACTCGGGCCAACCCCCAGTTCCAATCAAATTGTGTTTTTTAATGGTTCCCAACTCCTTCAAAAATAGATTTAGTGGCGGATATAGAATTTATATATTGATATTCTACTTTTAAATATTTTTAATTTCAACTAATTTTCTTGAGTGTTCATTTTTCAAAAAAAATTGTAAATTTTTATTTCATTTTAAATACATATTTTGTGACCCTTATGTACAGATTTAGGTACAAAATGCCGTAAATTACCTCTCGATGGCCTACTCGATCAGAGAAAATCCAGTTCGTGTACACGAGAGTTGGCAGATTTGCGCTCCCTTCATTTTCATGCTCTTCCCCAATATCTTTTTTCATCTAGGCTCACCATGATAAATGTGTGGTTTTCAGGACTTCTTTCCTCTTAGAGGGAGGGAGTGGCATCAAGCCATTAATAAAATAAGAAAACAGAAAGGGAAAAAAACTACTTTTGTTTCGTGATTGGATTAGCTAGTAGGCAACAAAAATAAAGATTATTTTCGCTATGTTTGGCTAAACAACGGGGCCGAGTTAAAATAATTTCTCCTTTTGAAAATCTTATAAATTTAGAATATAACACAGGTCATAATAGGGCAAAAATGTTAGTTTGTGGTTCATATATAATGGGGAACTTGTGATCCTTTAACAGTACAAATTACTATACATGATAACTCAACTCCATAAAGTGAGGACTACAATACAATTTGTTCCTTTTTACCCTCTCTTGATAGGTAATAAGATTGTAATGTTCTTAGACATGAGAAATGGACAAGAAAGTAATTTACAATAGACTAGTTATTTTCCTCTCTTTGAAAGCATAAACTAAGGTAAAATTTTATAATCAACTATACGTGTAAAAGTAATTTACAAAAGCCTAGTCAGTTCCTTTTAAAAAAATATAAACTAAGATAAAATTTTATAATTGATCCTGCGAGTGGTGACTTATATATCAAGCACATTTATGAGTATTTCAGATTTTTAGATATTTGTTCATTTGATATTTGGTTTAAACCTTTGGTGTCTATAATTTTATTTATATTGTCATGGGCACACTGTTTTATTTTCCCGGTATAATGAGCCTTTAATATTTTAAGAAATTTTTTTTTATAAAAAAATCTCTCTGTTATCTATATACCTTCTAATTTATTACTAATTGTTTACCTTGATCTCATTGTTTGGTTTAAACATTTACTATCCGTAGTTACATTTAAGAGATGTTTTGTTGTGTTATTATCTATTAAAATCAAAAAATCGCTCTGTTTACATTTTTAATTAAAATCATATTGAAATAAAGAATAAAATAAAAGAAATCATAGAAATAATTAACTATAAACAAAAGGAAATGTAAGGGTATGTTCTTTTTAATTGTTAAAAACTAGTTGTCAATTGTTATGATCTATTAAGAGCTGTTACGAGTTGTTATAAGTAGTTACAATTAGTTAAAATTAGCTGTTATAAGCTGCTATGATCTGCTTTAATTAAAGTTTAACTATTACAAGTTATTATAAATTGTTAACTATTATAAACACCAAAATAAATCTACCTAAAAAGGAATGTGCATCTGATACCAATTGAATTATTTCTTAAAAGTCTATAAGTTTACTGAATAAACTATTAACATAATCCAGGATCAAAATAATTGAACTCGAACAAGAGTTGACTTAAAGTTCTTTAATTTTAATTATTTAATCCAAAGTATGGTAGATTTCAAATAAAAATTAATTAAAATCTAAATCATTTGTAAAGGAAATTTTTAAAAAATATATTCCTTAAAGTTCATATAAATTTATTCAATAAACGTAATTGAAACAACTTTAAATTTTTTTCTCAAAAGATTTTTAAATGTGTGTCTCTTAGATTAAATATATCCATATGGAAGGTGATTCTTACATATGTAAAGTTTTCTACATTTATTTTTTCTCAAATCTCGCATAAGCGAAACCCACATTGAAAATAGTTAATCTTTTTTTTTGGTACAAGAAATTACTCTTGTTTTCTTTTGAATTCCAAACACGTTGTTAAAATGTAAATAAAAATAATTCAAATTAATAATTTTTAAAAATGCAATTAAAACCAAAGGGACTAGGACAAAAGAGGAAATGATAAAAGACATAAATAAATAAATAAAGAAGCTCCCCCATTTTTTGCTCCATGTTGTATGAAACTCGAAATCATATGTGGTTAATATAAGTTATATACTTCCAGTCTATATACTTAGGTTACTATCTATTATAATTTATTATAATTTCTTAAAATTTATGTCTTATTCTTATAATCCTAACCTTTGTGAAGAAAAATAAATTTTTATACCAAAACATCCCATGTCATTATGTCTATATTCCCTGGTCCAATGTATAAATTTGGGGGAAACCTAGTAAATTTCGCCTGACCCTACAATTTTGGGCCTTTTGCATAAAAGAAATGAAAAGAACCATCATTGATATTCGCAAAAAGAAGTTCCATATATCAATTAATCAAGTCCTCCACCTCACGCTATATTTTCCTGCTCCAACACTACAAGTGTGCTGTATCAGCCTAATAGTAGCCGCTGGCTCTCCACATTTCCCCTGAAACCTTCTAACACAACGCTCCCTCCAAATCTCATATATTTCTGAACCACTGCACCTCTTTCTGAAACTCCCATGGCCTCTTCTGAACTTTGCATTCACATTTTATTTGCCTTTGTGTTAGATTTTATCGTCTCTGAAGTTGAGGACCTTGCCATCCAAATATCCAATCCCCTTCTATACAATCAATTGTCGGTACCTCCTTTTATAAAGTTGAGTCCAATGACGTGAAACGCCTGATTCTGACATCCACTTCGGTAGCCTCTTAATCATTGACCCCTTGTGTTTATCACTCAATTGTAGGTAGCTCTCCTCTCTATAAATCTGCAGCTCTGAGTTTACGTCCCTTGACACTTGCAAGTCTTTCTTTGGTACCTCAAAAAATGGGCTCCTCTGTTCTTAGAATTGGGAATAATAATGGTTGTTGGAGGGAAACGGAGCGGATTATGTTGCAAGTGATTCTGGGCCGCTGGTTCATGGTGTTTGCCTCCCTCCTAGTCATGGCGGTGTCAGGATCAGGCTACTTGTTCGGCCTCTACTCTAACGACATTAAATTCTCCATGGGCTACGATCAATCCACCCTCAATCTTCTCAGCTTCTTCAAGGACATGGGGAGCAACGTGGGTGTCCTCTCAGGCCTCATAAATGAGGTCACTCCCCTTGGATGGTTCTCTCAATTGGAGCTGTCATGAATTTCTTCGGTTACTTCATGATCTGGCTCGCTGTCACTGGCCATCTCAAGGGAGTTCCTGTCTGGCAAATGTGCCTCTACATGTGCATAGGGGCAAACTCTCAGTCCTTTGCCAACACAGGTGCATTGGTCACTTGTGTCAAGAACTTCCCTGAGAGTAGAGGGGTTGTCATAGGGCTTTTGAAGGGGTTTGTGGGGTTAAGTGGAGCAATCCTCACACAACTCTTCCATGCCTTCTATGGTGATGATTCCAAGGCCCTTATTTTGTTCATTGGTTGGCTCCCCGCGGCTATCTCAGTCATATTTCTTCGAACCATAAGAGTTATGAAGGTAGAACGACAACAAAACGAGCTTAAGGTATTTTACAATCTCCTTTACATATCGCTCTCTTTGGCAGGGTTTCTCATGGTTGTTATCATAGTCCAGAACAGGCTGAGCTTCACTAGGGCAGAGTACTACGCAAGTGCCTTTGTCGTCATGTTTCTCCTCTTTCTTCCCCTCGCCATTGTTATGAAAGAAGGGTACAATCTTGCAACTATGGGGAATCAAAATGACCATAACCTAACACTCACAACTGTTGAGGTTGTTACTGAAACAAATATTCAAGAACCATCCTCAGAGGCCTCAAAGAGCCCAAATGACAAAGCTTCTTGCCTGGCCAACATATTCAAGCCTCCCAAGAGAGGAGAGGACTACACCATACTCCAGGCCCTCTTCAGTATCGACATGCTCATCCTCTTCATATCCACCACCTGTGGGGTAGGAGGAGCTCTGACTGCCATCGACAATTTGGGCCAGATTGGGACCTCTCTAGGCTATCCAAAACAGAGTATAAGCACATTTGTCTCCTTAGTAAGCATATGGAATTATCTAGGCCGGGTTACATCTGGGTTTGCCTCCGAGATAGCACTAGTGAAATACAAGTTGCCTAGGCCCTTGATGCTTACGTTAGTGCTACTACTTTCTTGCGTGGGTCATCTCCTCATCGCATTTGCAGTCCCCAATTCCCTTTATGTAGCCTCGGTGATAATTGGATTCTGCTTTGGGGCTCAGTGGCCATTGGTTTTTGCCATCATATCAGAGATTTTTGGCCTCAAATACTATTCCACCCTCTATAATTTCGGGGCCGCGGCTAGCCCAGTTGGGTCCTATATACTCAACGTAGTGTTGACAGGCAAACTGTATGATAGAGAAGCTTTGAAGCAATTGAGTGCTAAAGGGTTGAGAAGAAATGCAGGGGAGGATTTGACTTGTCTTGGTAACGAGTGTTATAGGGTTTCTTTTCTTATAATGACTGGGGCAGCGTTATTTGGGTGCTTGGTTTCTTTTGTTTTGGTGCTTAGGACAAGGAAGTTCTACAGAGGTGACATATACAAGAAGTTCAGGGAGGTACAAACTAAGATGCCGGTGAGTGAAACAGAAATGGGTAGTTGTGTAGGAAATGGTGTTCTGCCATCCAAGGAGAGAGAAAGTGGCAGGGAAGGCAATGTTACCACTGCCAGTGCTAATTAGATTTAAGGAACCTTCAATATTGTAATTTACCACTGCCAGTAACTTGAAGAAACTCTAATCTTGATTAATTTACATAATTATCTTGATAAATGTTCGAGATGAGACCAAATACAATTATACGACCCTGCTCAAGATTTTCCAATTGAGAAAGTCGGATCGAGTCAATTAACGATGTTAAGATTATCTGAATCCAGTTGGAAAACCTAAACGTATGGAACTGAAATTTTGCAATATTGATTGTTCTCAAGTTCAGTCGACGAGTAACCCAACCTGGACATATTGTTTGCTAGGCTCAGTTATCTACCTCATATTATCCAGCAAAGAGGCAGCGTTACTCGACCTAGACCCTCAACAAAACGTTGTGATGGGTAAGGGAAACATCACGAAGAATGATTCAGTTTGTATCAAATAAGTCGGTTCTGGAAATACTCAACTTTACGAAGGGAGAAACCAAATAAAAGATGAAATTCATCTCATAAAAGCTGACATAATATTACACATCCACGTCTCCTGGAAATTCAGATGCTGAATCATGTTTTCTAGAGAGAAGATGATGTGCAATCAATGTAATCAACGCGGGGAGGACATGGACTACTCTTCTAGACATTTGAATTTCGATGTCATCTTCCTCATAGATGGTCTCTAATCTCGGGAATTCAAATATTTCTTTGGCGCCGGAATGAATAAAGCAGTCGGAGCAACCTCAATCCAAGTCTCCATGTGCCTCATCCTATTAGCCATTGTTTCCACTTCCAAAAGCAAACGACACAGTTTTTCTCTCCTTTTTTTAAAGAGCTCAGTGAGACGGAGGAGTTGAGTGTTTTGATGGGGGAAGATTGGCCGATGCTGGTTTTATAAAGGACGGGGAGGAAGGGGCCTGAGAATTGAGAAGATTCGTTTGTGTTTTCGTGCATAGCAATCAAATAATGGGGTGTACGTGTATCAAAAGCAAGCAAGAACAACGTGGGTGAATTGCTAAATTTCGTGGTGGGGGAGGGTTTTGGTTGGTGGGAGATTCATTACAGTGACGATAAATAAAAGCATCTGGCTGAAATTCAAGAGTGGCACTTCACTATGCTCAACAACAAAATTGCGCACGGGCCTATACCACCAAACCGCGTCCCAAATGTCAAGCGTGAAACTCATGTGTTGAGCAAAAATTGAATAAAATAAATAAATATAAAACACATGTACCCAACGTACATAAGTGTACATTTATTTTACTGTGAAATGATATATGTTTTGTATAAAACACATTTTAAGTATTTTCTTTTAACTTAAAAATTAATATATCTTGTAATAAATTGAAAAAAAAAATGGTGTGATTGAATAGTATAGTTGTATTATAAACTTACAAATTATGTAAAACTAGCTTAATATCCGTGCGTTGCCGCTATATCAATTTTCTAAAATTATTTCGTAATTTAGAAATATCATTAGATAAATTATTCATCTATTGAACACAATTTAAATCTATTAATATATAATACATACAATTATATAATTTTTAATAAAGTCTTAGCGAGTAATAAATCTATTAATAACTCCAAACTCAATGATACAAATGTCATTGCAAAGAGTGGGGTAGAAAAACTTACAAAGGAAAAAGAATATAATGTCCAACACTATTTTTTAAACAAAATAATGCATTGAAACAATTTTTAAATATTCACTATTAGACCCCAATTCACAAAGAACAAAATGATGCATTGAAACTATATCGTAATTTAGAAGTATCATTAAATAAATTATTCATCTATTCAATACAATTTAAAAACATGATCAATAAATATAAGAGTTGATGTCTTAAACTAAACCAACAAAACTACATTAACAACATAATGTTAATATCTTCCCTCTATAAAGAAAAACAAATTGTTCAACATCTCAAATAAAAAGTAAAAGAATCTCAATTTGACATCTTGCCTTTATAAATGAATTCTTGTCAAGCACAAAATAATCCATCTTCACCATGCATCATCAAGTGACAGTCCACCTCTATGTAAGGGATTAGTCACCTTCCTATTCCAAAATATAGAAATAACATATTTATAATCTAATATAAGAATTAGGAATCCCCTCCCCCAACAAAAAAAAATCTCATCGAAATGAAACAATCAATATATGTGGCCAACATCCAAAACACCTAAATATTTTCTCGTTGAAGAATGATAAAAAAATAATAAGTATTTTCAAATTAAATTTTGTAACAAATGCCTCCAAAAAAAGAAACTATAAGATAACTACACCTATTTTCTTAACCTTGACTGAATTGTGCATCTATTTTTAGCATTATCATGTCGAGGAGATGAATTAGTATTGTCAAAGCTTTTTACATATGTTTCTTTTCCTTATATCCATGAATAGACTTTATATATATGCTACTTTTGTTGTGGAAGAACAATAGACAAAGGTAGGAACACATGTTCACTATATTACTATACTTAGGCCAGGTAGAATGTAAAATACTACATCCAAGAGCCAAAAAGAATAGCAATTATTAACACTATAGCCCAAAAGATTAAAGGAAATTTAGCCAAACTTTAGTAATCTTATACTTCACACAGAATAGATTAAAAGAGAGAGAATCGAAGCTTAGAGAGGGGGATTGTGGTTAAATTCACAATTAAGGATGTGCTTGAGAAATCGTCAAAACATTCGATTTCACTATCTAGAATTCCAACCTATTAACCTTAGTGTCCAAATTCACATTGCTCCATTTGTTTCTACTGGAAAAAAAAAAAAAAAAAACTTTCAAGAGCACATTTGCCTACTTCGTGTTTGAATATTTCCAAGTGTTTGACCAAAGTTTCAGTACTCCCATTACCTTCATCCCTTCTTATCCTCCTCGATATCAGCCCCTAAACTCTTTCTTTGCTTAAACATTCTCTGATTAATTAGGATTTATTATAACTCTTGACAACCCTTTCCTCATGAAAATCTCTCTAACCCATTATTCCCATCCTACTTCACATTTTTTTACTATAATTTGCTTTGATGAACAAAATACAATTATCAAATTTGACCAATAATGTTATCCGTAGTGTAACGAAAAGCACACAAACAGAAAACTAATATGAAACGGAAGAAAAAGGATGCAGTAGTAAAAAAACAGAAGACATCACCTTTGTATGTAATATGTCGAATCCAACTGCCTTACAACCTTGAAAATTTCATTCAAAACCCTACCATTGCTCTAGAAAAGTGTATTATCTTCTTTCTCACTGCAAAATTGCCCAAAAATTAAAAAAAGAATCAAATCATATACTATCCCAAATGACTAAAATTCTTGAAAATTAGAGAGCTAGATAAAAATGATTTACATAATCAAAATCATATCAAATGAAGGGGAGGTAGATCCTATTTTATGACCCAAACTCTCGTGATTACGATCTACAAACATATAGAAAGAGATGGAGGGGCAAAATCACGATTATAGTCAACAAACATATTTGCTTCCTAATTTTGAAAACCTACATTGCCGTTTAAATGTTTAACAGTTTCCTTATCGTTCTTTCTTTTGCAAAGAAGGTACAGAGGCAATGTAGGCGGGATTAAATCCATACATCTAATCATTTTTTCTCAATTCAAGTGAACCTAATATCTTTTACCTACATAAAGAACAATCACGTATCTTAGAAGGGGAATGCAACAATAATATCTTTTAGACAACAAAAGCATACACACACACACACACGATTCCTTGCACATGAGCATTGCATTTCCATTTTTACATGTTTGCTATCCTTAAAACAACTTTATGCTTCGGTAGGAAGTTGACTCTTATTAATAAGCAAAACAAATTTGCCGAGTTTATGTAGTTTGATTTGAAGACATATTTTTTAGTTTCGGTTTCAGCTTGACCAAAATTATTGTAGTTGAACAGGTAATCATTAATCATATTGTTCATGAAACACCGCCTCGACAACAAATTCAAAGGGAAAGAAACAAACTATATTACCTTTTTATAAAATCAAATACCATGGAAATCTTTTCTCTATGCTTCGAGCACTTATCCACCTCAACTATCCTCCTCACCATCCATCTACTTCAACAGGGTGTGCACCATGAGCCTTCCCTCCCCCCCAACACAAAAAATAAAGAAAGAGAAATGCTCTCCCTGCCTATGCCCGCCTCGCAGCGAGTTCTCCCCCTCAACTATCATCACTTATCTCGCCTTCATAGCCCATCCGTCGTCTCCAAGTTAAAAATTGCCAAAAGTGATTTAAAGGAGGAGGAGGAGGAAGGGAGGGAGAGAAGCTTTGGGATCCTGTCCGTAACACCCCAAAGCACCCCCTAGGAGTATTACATCGCCGAGTTCCTTGAAGGAACTCCCAAGGCTCTTTACGGTGTAAGTTTGGTCGTCTAAACTCAACTCAAAGACAATAAGGATGGTTTTCCAAAAGGACCCGAGATTTCATAAAAATTTCGGCGAGTTACGTTTGCAATATGGACTATCCCATAGGCGCGAAGCCTAAAACCCTGCATAAGAAACATAGTAAAACTCGACGAGCCACACGCCGGGAGTATACAACTCAACGGCCACACGCCGGAGTCCAACCAATCATGCTATAAAACTTAAAACAATCTAACTGGTTTACGATACTTCGGGTACAACTATATGAACTAAATTACAATTACAACATTTAGAATCATAACAATGCATGTCAGCTACTTGGGTCGCTTCAACCACCAACAATCGGCAAAAGTCCGAAGCATGCTAAGTGTAGATTATGCTTCGAAAGTGTACCCGCAACACTGGGTGGGGGCGGGGCAATTTGTGGGGGTGAGCAATAATCCACGGGCTCACCGGAGTCTTATACCCTTAAAAATGAAAATTCTTTACACATAATACTCGTAATAATGAAATCTGCGAAAGCATAATAGTGTAATAGAAATCTATATACTTTTCACTGAAATCTCTTGCAATGAAAAAGATCAAGACTCTTTAATCACTTAAAAGCACACATTCACATTCAAGAATACTTCTTTTGGGGTTGAATCAACTTTTCCGGGCCTTCGAGGACTCGAACTAGCACTTCTTTCATCTCGGGCGCGACCCCGACAAAAAGGCTCCGGGACCTATCTTCGGGAAGTCTCGGAGCGGGCATCCCGCCTCTGCAGGACCCCTGTTAAAATCCTTCCCTCGAAGTTTCTAGCTGGGCATCCCCGGTTCGAACCCTTCGGTATGCTAAACGATCCGTAGCCTGTCGATTCAAAACTATTTGCACATTCTCATTCATCACATTCACTTTCTAGCTTTCTCAATTGATTTAGTATCAAGGAAGGCATGACACCACGTGTCACCCTTATAAATTCACTTTCTCAAATCTAATTTACTTTCTCAAATATGTTACTTCTTTAGAATAGAATCACGTTGGAAGGAAATTTCACAAGAAATCACGTTCAATGGTCATTTCACGTAAAACACAAAACTTCTTTCGAAACTACTTGTAAGCATCACATAAAGCAAACACATAGCACGAACAGTCCCCATTCAATGCAAGCCATCATTCCCCACTCTTTCCCAACTATGCCTTTCTCAATTAATCGGTTTAATACGGTTATCTCCATTTTACGAGCCACAATAACCACAAGTGCGTATCACTTAAATTACGTTTCAAATTCGTCACAATTCATTGCCTTTTGCCTCACTTACTCATTTTACGCTTCTACTTTATAACTCAACTTCTTTTGCCCGTATTCGGTCACACGACTCTTGCTCTCACTTTATTGCTTAAGTCCCTTTCGCTGTGCTTAACTTCAAACTTGATTTCATCCCAAAGACCGAGATATGTTCTAAACTCATTACTTAACTTTTGCTCGTCCGTCCTTGGTTATGTAACTCTCAATCACTTTTCATTATTCGGTTTCCGTTACCTTTGCTTATTTTCACGCTTAGTTCAACCTCGAGGAATTAAATATACTTCGAATGTAATCAAGCTCACACTTACCCATTCTCACTTACTTGTGCCAATTGCGCATTACTCAATACGAATTCATACTCCTCTTTATACTTCGACCTACCATTTCCCAATGGTCGTAATTAGCTCTTGATACCGCAGGATCAAGAATCTCTAAAACTTAATTAACTCATAATTCATATCCATGTCCTAACCCCTTCATCCTTAATAGTTATCCAAAACTTCAAAACCACACATTTGACCTGTACAATTTAACCTCTTCGAATCAGCGAGTTCGGTTCGACCTTAAGTAACTACTAATCTCTTTAGAGTTCCCAAATTAATTCTCTATTTAACCCAAGTAACTCCTTTCATGTCCCAATTCAGCCTCTATCAATTCTCTAAATCCGTTCTAAGCTCTTATTTCAACCTTAAACAACAATTAGGCCCGTTCGCAATACGGATACTCATCGTTCACAACAAATTCAATATTCACATAACACATACAACATTCACAACAAATGCATTTGGGTTTCGAAATTACTAATAATTTAGAGTATAAGGCTACCCACCTCGATTCGAGGATTGGAGGTTTGTGATTTGCTTGAGGTTCAAGCTCCCCGGTTCGGTTCCTTCTTTCGTTCCTTTTCCCCTGCTGCTGGCCTTAGTTTCTGCCGCCTTCCCTGCGTCCGCCGTTGTCGCGAGTTGCGATCCCGCGTCCCCGGTTCCGGCCGCTCGGACTCCCTCTCGTGTCCGCCTCTGTTTCGAGTCCTTCTTTCTCCCTCGCTCGGTCTCGGTCTCTCGCTCCCCTTCCCTTCGCTTGCGTCGCCGGCTGCCACTTCGGGGTCTACGGTGGTCGCCAACCACCCCTTGGTCTCCTCGGACCTTGCACCGCTCGCCTTCTTTCCTTCGCGGTTCCTCTCGCTCGGTCCTTTCTCTTCCCAGTCCGGTGTTCCCTCTTTCCCCTTCCTCTACTTTGCCTCTTTCCTTCACCTTCATCTGCTGCCCGCTGCGTTCGTCGCTCCGCTCGCCGGCCTCCGGCCTCTGCTCGGTTCCCGCACGCCCCCTCTCTCTCTTTCCCCTTTCGGTGCTCTTCCTTCACTCGCGTCGCCGAGCCGTCGCCTTCGGTCCCGCGGTTGTCGCCCGTCCTCGTGGTCTCCTTCGCCGCGTGCACTCGCCCCCTCCCTCTCTCTCTCTCTTCCGATCGGTGGTTCTCTCTCTCTCCCTGTTCGTTTCGCTTCCTCTTTTCCTATTTTCGCCCGGCCTGCTTCTTTCCCAGAGCCTTCTTTCCACTCCTTCCTTCGATGTGGCTTCTTCCTAAATTGCCAGCACACCTTCCCTTCACACTAACTTTCTTTCTATTCTCAACACCTAATGGCCCCTTTTTCCTATCCCTTGGTCAATTACACATAATTCAAGCCCTTATCCTCATTGATTTAATTAATTCAACACCAGCCTCCAAAGGGATTATAACGTCATATGTCCGGCGAGCAAATAAAATCGAGTCACTCAACCCCGCTAGCTGCGGGGAACAATATTCAATAATTCAATGTTTTACATCTACTTTTCTTTAAAATTTTGGGTATTACACTTGTCATAAACAACGATCGGGGTAATCAAGACAATCTTGGGCACAGCTAACTTATGGCACAATGCAAAAGGAACACCACTCTTCATTAACCATTCATGCACGAAGTTATAATAGGACATACTTAAAGCAATTATGATAATATGCTGATAGGTAGTCTCACGAGCAATCATATGATTTGTATGTTAAATACCTAAAATCCAAAACCATAACCACCTTCTCTTCAACTTCATCTTTCTATATGCTCTTCATGTGGACTCAAACTATCCAAGTCCGACCCTCTAAGCACCTACAACCATTGCATGGTTAAACACTCGGACAAATCATCTTAGTCCTAGATCCCCCCCTTTTTTAAGACAACCCATGAGAGCATCCATTTCCAAACCTTGGATCCACCTGTACGTAAACCTTACCCTTAAGTCTGGATAAAGCATATCCGATACAATTTACAAATAACCATCATTCTTGTACTAAATTCTCAAAAAGAAAGACCATTCCATCTATTCCTCAAACTGCCATTTCAAAAACAAAACTATAATCCTTCTAGATGGCCTAGATTCGAGCATTGAACCTCCAACGGACATCGAATTTGAAAATTGGCAAACCAACATCATCAATCAAAGAATCAAATGACAAGAACAAATGAATCGACATAGCACACTAAAAAAAGGCAATAGGAAAGTGAGGAGAGGGAGAGAAAGAGACCTTGCCACTCCAAGTGTAGGCATCGGTATGACAGAGAGCGGTGAAAAGGATCTTAATCCGAACTTCACCAGCCTCGCGGCGGCGCAACCTCCACATCTTCGATTACCAAAGGTATGTTAGGTTCCCAGGCCACCGCCGCTGCCCACCTCCGGCGTCGAAACCCAAAACACGGCATGAAAAACTGCATGAAGTTCATCAAGGGAAAAACAAAATGATCGAGAGAGCTTGGCGGCGGCGACAACCACGCCAGCCGGCCACCGGCCGCACGAGAGAGAAAAAGAAATAGAGAGAGGGCGGTGACAGCCACACTGCCGACCAAAAGCCCGGAGGCGGCCGAACACCCACACTAAGAGAGCCGGTGAGTGAGAGAGAGGGCGGCGGCGACAGACACGACGGTCGGCCACCGGCCTTGGAAGTCGGTCGACCACCCACAAGAAAAGAGACCAAGTGAGTGAAAGAGAGAGTGAGCGAGAGAAAGAGAGAGAGTGTGTGCAAGCGGGGACGTGGGGAAAGGGGAACAATTAAAGAGAGACTTGTAGAAGACTGGCAAATAGGGAGAGAAGGAGAGCGAGTTTCAAAAAAGAGAGTTGAGAAAGGGAGAGAATTACGGTCAAGAGGAGAGAGAGAGGGAGGAGCGGTTACTTCAAAAGATTAATAGCTGAGATTAATTAGGGAATTTGATCAATGACTTAAAATTAATTTAATCCCTATAATTAAAGGGGTTGAAGTCAACTCAACTTTCCTTTTATATATTAATAGATGTCATTTTATCAATTATTTTTCATATTTGTAAAATTATGTATATGATACACCTTCTAGGTAGGGTTGATTCGATTAGAGTGTCCTTTGATACTTGTTGGCATAGTCGACGATTATTAAAGTTTTACATTAATAATTAATTATAATTATTAAAAAATAGTGATTTCAAATCATAAAATATATTTATAGATCAAAACAAGACATTTTAAAAAACCCTTGTATTATTGTTTTGAGTATGAATGGAGAATAAACCTCCTTTATTACGTTTTCCTCTTGGGAGTCCACTTTTTATTTTAACCCATTCCGCTCATATTTTCTATATTTTTTTTTTTGTATTTTAATTATGTTTCCTTCTATCTAGAATTAATCATATTTTTATTTAATTGGATTGGAATAATATATTTTTATTTAATGTTGAACCACTTGAACCTTTAGCTTAATTGCATCAGATAGTGGTCGAATAGGCGTCTTCCCTGTTTTATATAGCATTAGCTTATAACCTTATAACTCCTTATAATTTCTTACAACTCCTTACAATTTCTTACAACTCATTACAATTGTTTATATCTTCTTACACCTCCTTACAATCCTTTACACCTTCTTAGACCTCGCTTACAACTCCTTACAGCCTCCTTACACCTCTTTATAATTTTCTTTCAACTTCTTACAACTCCTTATATCTGCTTACGACCTTACAACTCCTTCAACTTAATGGAACATAATAGGGTACTACACATACACATTCTTCATGTTCATGCTAGGCGGGGAAATTTTATTTTGTTTGGGATTTGGGTTGGCCTCATAATCGAGTAACGAGTTGCCTATGTACCCTTTTGTAAGGGATCAAATCGTCTGTAGTTCTTTAGTTTTGTTTTGCTTGAATTTGGATTTGATTAAATTAATAACCATTTGATATTTGTTTTTTCTTTGCTGGTTTTATATTATGAATTTTTCTTTCACTTTCTGACTTTTTTAAAATATTCAATTGCAGCACATATAAATTTATTTTCAATTTCTTCATATAAAGCTTTAAGCATAGCAACTGATAAGTCCATTACTCTCAACTTGTCTTTCCCTTTTTCATTTAGGGTATGTTTATTTTAACTCTTAAAATGAATTGTTATAGATGTCTAGGAGGCAAAAATTTATTAGCCAACTATATACCGCCATATGCAAAATCAAATTATTTTTATTTGGCCTATTGCAAATTGCCACATGTCAAAAGTGGCTTCAAAAGGGCGTTTAAAATTAAAATCGAAATACATTAAATTTTGGCCAATTAAAAGTTAGCACGTGTCGCTAGTGATGCAGATCAATAGTAAATATTTCTTTTAATAAATAATTGCTACAATATATATCTAGACTCAAAACCCAACTCAAATCCTAACTCCAAATTCTCTAAAATATCAAATTTTATATTAAACAAAGTAAACTCTAAATACAACCAACAATGAGGGAGAATAGAGAAAGCATACCTACAAGTGGTTGAAGGTGATTAGTTGGTGGCATGCACAGCGGAGGCGATGGCAACGGCGAACGACAACGATGGACGGTTGCAAAAGGGAGATAGGTCTACGGCCTCTTTCTCTCTCGCACTCTCACTTCTCTCTAATTCTCACTCCCTCTCTCGTTGTTGTCTACTCGTCCTCGCCAAAGTCGGGATTTTATATCCAACATAGTGACGGAATCAGCGAGACACGATCCGTCGCTATTTAAAAAACAATTGAATAGCGACGGTCCATTGCTAATTAAAAAGTTAAAAATTTTAAACTTTCCAAATAACCCGTTAATTTAATATTTTTCAAATTTTGAGTTAGCGACGGAATCGATGATGATCTGTTCGTTGCTAAATAAAAAATTTTAAAAATTTTATATATTTGAAACAAATTAAAACAGTCTGCAAATTCAAAATTTTGAAATTTTGAATTAACGACTAACCGATTCCATCGCTAATTCAAAACTTTCAAAATTTTAAATATTTAAAAAATTTGAATAGCCCGCTAAATTAGAAAATTTAAAAATTTTAAATTAGTAACGAGAATCGACAATGATTGATTCCGTCACTAATTAAAAAATTTGAAATTTATAATTAGCGACGGAATCGAAATGGATCGACTCGACTTTAATTAATTTTTTTGAAAAAAATTAAAAATTTATTTTGAAAATCCGTCGCTAATTATCCCATTTCCATCGCCACTTTCGTCACCAATTACTAAAATAGCAACGGATTTTTGGTTTTTCGCTAATTGAGTTTTATTTGACAAATGTTAATTTCTGTCGCTAGTTACGTCACTAATTAGTGATGAACTTGTATTCCGTCGTTAAATTCCGTCGCTATAACGTGTTTATAATAGTGTCATTGTCATCAATATTCATTAGTAAAAAAGAAGAAATGAGATAAGAATAGATGGAGTAATTTAGGAGGGAAGGAGAGAAAAAGATAGCAGTGGGGATGTCCCAACAATTAAGGTCAGCTCCAAAGATCTTCATCAACCTGCATGAATGGAGGAAGAAAACTTCATCACGAGCGAGATCATGAAAAAAAAAAAACACATAGGAAAAATAGGTATAAAGTAATAAGATTGGTTTCCCAACCATACCCAACTCGGTGAATATTTCCCATCAAAGCACAATAGAATTGAACTTGAGAAAAGCTAGATAAGAAGTAGAGAAAGAAGGAGGCCTCAAACATCAAAATTCGAGCAATTTTAACCCTAAATCAGGAATTGATACTCAATGCTACAATTTCCCATGTCTCTGATCTCTCTCACTCGTCCGATCTCTTTTCCTGCGGGTGGTCAACCGCCTTCCTAGACGGTGGCCGGCTGGCGGCTGTCCTCCCCCTCAATTTTCTCTCTCTTTATCTCGCTCGCCTGGTCTCTTTTCGTGCCGGTGGTCGGCCGCCTTCCCGGACCGTTGGGCAGCAGGCGTGTCGCCATCTCTCTCTCTCTCTCATCTCTGTGTATGTGTGTGTGTAAGAGAGAGAGAAAGAGAGAGAGAGTCTGTCTGTTTCGATTTCTCGTGCGGCCGGCTGAATGGTGGGTTAGGTTTTTAACCCCCATTGCAGAAACATGAGGGTTAAACCCCCCTACTTAGCTTTTTTACTCTTTTAGCTCTCTTCCTATTGGGTAGTATTTAAATTATAATTTGTCTTTTCTGTCAATTGTAGATCTCAGTGGAGAGAAAAATCCTAATAGTCAAAGGGGCAGGTGTTTCAAATGGTAAAATTTAAGTGAGTGCCATTATTTTCTTCCAACCCCGGTTGATAGTAAGAGCTTGCCATATACCCTCCCTGTCTCTTCCTTTCCAAGTTCCCAATTTACACATGTTTAATGACTATTTACTTCATTATTTATTTGCTTTGTATTTTAATAGTTTTTTAGGGGAGGGGAGGAGGATGTCAAACGATTACATTATTTACATTATGACTCCATATGATGTTAAGTCGCCCCTGCCCCCTCCTAGCGTACTGCTCTTTTATTTGAGTTCCTCATTTATACACGTCTAATGAATATTCACTTTGTTAATTATTTGTTTTATATTTTGATCCATTTTTGTTGGAGGGGGTCTGGATAATGAATATGGTTAAGTTCACTACTACATAAATGTTATATAGCGACGGAAATTAGCGATGGAATTGCGTCCGTCGCTCACTAGGGACGAAACGAAGCAACGAAACCGACAATTGTCGGATAAAATTATCTTAATGACGGAAACAAATTCCGTCGCTATTTTACTTATTAGTGACGGAACTAACGACGGAAATAGAAAAAATAGCGACCGATTTTTGAAAATTATTTTTTTATTTTATTTAGCGACGGAGTCAATCCGTCATCGATTCCGTCACTAAATCTATTTTTTTTTTTACTTAGCGACGGAATCATTCGGTCATTAAATCGAATTTTTAATTTTTTTAATTAGCTACGGAATTATTCCATCGCTAATCCAAAATTTTAAAAATTTTAAATTTGCCACCTATTTTAATTTGAAAAAAATATAAAAATTTCCAAATTTAAATTAGTGACAGAAAATTCCGTCGCTAATCCAAAATTTTCAAAATTTAAATGTGCAGCCTATTTTCATTTTTCAAATATATAAAATTTTTCAAATTTTTAGTTAGCGACGGATCGGTCGCTAACTTAAAATTTGAAAAATTTTAGGTTGGCGAGCTATTAAATTTTTCTCCAATTTTGAAATTTTAAAATTTTTAATTAGCGACGGACGGATTCCGTCGCTAACTAAATTTTTTAAGTAGCGACGTACAAGTCCATCGCCGATCCGTCGTTATGTTGCAAATAAAATCCCGACTTCAACGAGGCTCGGCAAAATCATAAGGAGAGGTAGATTGAGAATCGGAGAGAAGTGAGAGCATAAGAGAGCAAGAGGCCACCGCCGCCGCCACGCCACCGCCACCGCCGCCAACTAACCACCTTTAACATCTTGTAGGTATGCTTTCTCCATCCTCCCTCATTATTGGTTGTATTTATAATTTATTTTGTTTACTATAAAATTTCAGATTTTAGAAGATTTAATATAATTTATTTTGATAGACATGGTTGGAATGAAAATGAGATAAAAGGTGAAGATAATGAGAAAGAGGAAGAAGAAGAGGAAAAGGAAGATGAAGAACATAACTTGTGTTTGTAAATAATGTAATACTCTTGTTTTTTTTTCAATTAGTTTTTATGGATGTTGGTGAATTGAAGTTGGATTATTTATGACTTTTGTGTTTGTATATGATTTTTGTGTTTGAATTGAAGTTGAATTTGAGGTTGTTATGCTACCGTATTATTTGAATTTGTATTTCGTTTAAGATTTTTTGTATTAAACACTCAAAACTACGGAAAATTGTTAAATTTTTTTTTAAAAAATGGCGATGAATCGGCGACGGAATTCTGCGATTCCGTCGCTAATTAGCGATGGAATTTGATTCCTCGCTAATCCAATCAAATTCCGTCGCTGATTTAAATAGCGACGGAATCAAATTCGTCGCTATTTCGTCGCTAATCGCCGATGAAATCGCAGACTCCGTCGCCGATTTTTAGCGACGCGAAAATCGACGACGGAATTTTTCGTCGCTAATTGTGAAATTCCGTCGCTGTTTACGTCGCTATATGGCGATTTTCTAGTAGTGGTTGTTCTCTTTGTTTGATGGATAGATGACAGTGGTTGTTTAGATATTTTCTTGACATTTTGTTATATATTTTTAAGTTCTGATAGCTATAGGTAGTGCATAACATCGTTAAAATAGTTTCCAGTTGTTTTTTCCTTTGACTATGTGTCAGGTAATTACTATCATTGAAAAAGTTTCACTCAGGGTCTTTTTATTTTCATGTACTTATTCAAGTTATGAATAATATTTGTAACTTTAATTTTTCAAATTATGGTTTGTTATTTTGATAGTCATCTACTCTCTATAATATTGAGATAGGTCTATGAGTAATAGATATTCTAATTTTGTTTTCTGTAAAATTGCTACTACGTGAGGCATTGCTGCACGAGAGAGGGACATTATTAGCCTTTTTTTTTTTTTTTTTGTGATAGAGTATAATTGTTTTGTTTTTATTTTTTATAGAAAAATGCGGGCGTATAAAAGAGGTATTTTGCAGCAATGCTCTTATCTTTATCTGAGCCTGATTTTTAGAATTACATAGAGTTGGAGATAGATATACCTTTCTCTTTTTTTGGATAAATTTTATGAAAATTAGCTAAGACCAGAAAGATGTAGTTTATATACGTGATATGGGCTATGGATTAAACTTTTGTTGACTATTTGATTAAACTTAAATATGGTGCATTTATATGGGTTGTCTATGCTATGAAGGGATTGACAAAAGAGAATGATAGGTAAGGACATATATGAATAATAATAAAATCTAACTTGAGTGAAATAAAAGAATATGAATGTGTATTAAAAATACTTATGGATAAAAATGGTTTAATTTAATAAATTATTTTTAATTTAATTTTATTTTTTGGTATCTTTTTGGTATTTTTTGGTAGTTTCTTTTCTTTTATTTTTTGGTAATTAAGTACCTTATTAACTGATCAAATAAAATGTTGTTAATAATTGTTTCTTTTTTTCCTATTTACTTTTTTGGAGAAGGAGTGTTGGGATTAGATGTTCCATCACAAATAAAAGGCCATGTTCCTTGACAAACATGAAGCTCTACAATTTTGTATATGTATTGCCATTATCCAACTTATAACAATTGATTCTTTGTTATATTTCTTGGGCTTAAATTTCTTTTCACTTGCACAATTACAATATTTAAGTTAATTTTATAGGAAAATATACATTATCTGAAAGCATAAGTTCAAATTATGTCTTATTTAGGGTGTGCTTGGTTGGGGAAAAAATATTTTCCCACGAAATTATTTTCCATGGGAAAATGATTTTCTAAGGAAATTATTTTTCACCCATATTTTCCTTTACCTAGTAGAAGGAAAATAATTTTCTAACAATTTATTTGAGAGAAGAAAACCAAAAGTCGAAATCACTGACAAAATCCATCTAAAACCACAAAATTCACACTAAACACAAAGAAAAAATCTAATTAGAGGAAAATGTCAGAAGTCAACCTTTTCTTCCATGAAAGTCCAAATATAGAGGAGAAAGAAAGACAAGCAGAGAACATAAAAAACGCTAGAGGCCAACCCTTTCTTCCATGAACAAAAAAAGGTGCTGACATGTTTTTCTTCTTCTCTCTATGAAACTCTTCCTGAAACATCAGATATTCACATTGAACCGTTTTGCAAACCCCACTCTACCCTCTCTCTTTACAATCATCGTCGAGATCCATATTTTCCTTTGTTTGCCGGACCATCAAATTGACGGAGCCATCAGGTAGTGTTTACGGCTTTACAACAAAACCCTAACTAAAAGCATTTGAGAGAAAGGAAATCAACAATTGAAATCGGAGACAAATCCATCCAAAAACATAAAATTCGCACGTAATAGAAATGATTGAAATAATGGATGAAAGTGAGAGTGAAAAGAGACAGAGTGAGACGAGCGACGAACATGAGAGAGAGAGAGAGGGAGAGGTTTTAGGGCTTCGGATGAGCGAGATTTGAGCGAGAGGGAGAGAGAGAGAGAGTTGAGCTGGCTTAGGAAAATTAACTTCCGCCCTAAAACAAGAGAAATTATTTTCTCTCGATCAATAGAAAATATTTTTTCTTAGAAAATTATTTTCGGATTTTTATTTACTAAACACCAGAAATTAGAATCATAATTTTCTAAGAAAATATTTTCCCTCCAAACAAATACACCCTTAGCTCCACAAGCTTCTGGTTCAACTATTAGGACGGATTTATATGATAGTTATAAATATCTTGGGACATCCATAAATCCAAAAAAATTATAATGTGTTAAGTCGTAGGATTTTATTGTATATGGGACAAACATAAAAAGCATATAGAGGCCCAATAAGCACTAGTAAAAATTTGGATTTGAACAATTCAGATATTTGAACAAAAACACCATACCCAAATCTCGTTCAAATTGCAGATTTAGACGCCCTAACCAAACCCGAACTAGAATGTCCGATGTTCGAACGCGAATGTCCGAATGTCTGAATTTGTGATATAAACTTTTAAAAATTGAACTGAAATTATGTATGTGACCGAATCCGAACTTGAATTTTCGATGTCCGAACTCGAATGTCCGAATATTTTATTAAAAATTTTGTAATTTTTGGACTAAATTATACTCAAATCCGAACGTTGGAATGTGCGAATTGTCCGAACCCGAATAAGTCACAAAATTCGGACAACTTTAATTCGATTCAAATTTTAATTTGGACTTGACTAATTGTCCGAATTTAAAATTTAAATAAAAATTTTATAATTAGACCTAATTTTTTTAAATCTAACAAATTGGACTACCGTATCGGACGGTTTTTGCCAATTCTAGGCCCAAAGCAGTTTTCTCTCTCTCAATTTTGGGCCCTCTCGGACGCTCTCTCCTCTCAATCTCTCGCTCTCAGACCTCTCTAATCTGTACCTCCACACGGCTTCACCCACACGGTTTCTCCTCTCAGTCCCGCCGGCGCCGCCCTACACACCGCCGGCGAGTCGAAGGCTTGCTGCCCGGGCACTGAAGATTCTTAGTCGTCTGCCCCACCACGCTCGCTCTAACTCTCTCTTAATCCCCCACCACGCCCCGCTTCCCCTGCCCGCGGCCACCACTGCCGCTGCCTGCTGCTGCAGCTCAGGCGTCGCCCAGACGCCGCCTCGCTCGCTCTAAGTTACAAATCTCTCTCATACTTCATTCACTCTCAAATCTCAAAGGTTAGGGTTTTCAAATTCTCTTAAAATTTTTATGATTGGTGAATGATGATTATGAATTTATGATTCGTGAATTGTGAATTAGTTGATTGTTGATATTAGTTGAATAGTTGATAGTTGATTGGGAATTTATGATGCATGAATTATGAATTATGAATTATGAATTAGTTGTTAGGTGATTGTGAATTCGTGAATTGTGAATCACTGTAATGTTGGTGAATTAGTTAATTCAAGCTTGCATTTCTAATGACTTGTATCATGCATCGGTTTCAAAGCATGAATCCTTGCAAGGGCACCACATCTCAATGATGCTAAGAAATATGGTAGTAAAAGTCAGCTTGTTGCCCTCATGGACACGGCTGGCCAAAAATAGTGTTCCAGATCCCATAATAAATTTTCAAGGATCTTAGCATCCCTTGACCTGTCAAAACACTTGTGTTTTAGTAATTTGAAACGCATTCGAGGTTCTGTCCTAGGCATATTTCCCGTCTTCTCCTTCAAATGGTTGATCTCTTCCCTTAAGCACTTGATGAGGGGAGCATCCCCACAACTTCGTTGTTCGACTTATAACCGCCCTTGTTTTTATCCAATAAGGAATATCTAGACAACATCTAGTTCATCTCTTGAACTTGCCTCGCAAGCGTGGCCAATCCACCAGTCGCCACATGACTTAGTGTCACTTCCAACTTGTTGATGCTTCCCTAACACCTCTTGAGTTCTCTGGACTCGAGTAGATGTCTTGGTCATTTCTCTTGAATAATTTGCAAAATTTCCGAGGATATTTGAGCCTAAATCGGGCTCTGATAAATTGGTATAGGAAAATTCTTGGTAACCTGTGTGACAATCAAGTCTAACACTTGAACTCGGTTGTTCAATTGACCGAAACTGAGATCTAAAATCTGTGGACCAAAATGAATTACAAAACAAGCAAGCCAAATTATGAAGACTCCACTAGGAGAATGAACCTCAAACTAAAATACTAGGGTTATTGGAATTATTCAACACACTAGATGAATCTATGGCTCTACTAATAATAGTGTTTTATATGGAACCATCTCTAATCATATATCCTTTGTCAATAATTGAATAGTAAACCTCAATTTTTAGAAAAAGTAGAACTAGAGACAAGGAGGGGGAGACAAAGAGAGAGGAGATACATCAGGTTCAAATCTTGGTAGCACCAATGTGTACATGGAATAACAAATATGAACTCCCATGTTATCGTTGATCTTTCACCACTGTCAATCTTTCATCATTGTTGGCAACGACTTCTTACGTGCCTAACGAACAAGCCTTAAATTATTTAGAGAGAGCGGTACTCCATCGATGTGGCTTAGGGTTTGGTAAAGGGTCAAATGAAGAAGATTGACTGCAGCTGGAGTACTAAACTAAAGCCAAGATTTGGTTTTTATTGCTTATCTTCTTTAACCTGGACTTGGCCTAATCTTAAAAAGTCTCAAATTGGCAAATTCTTTATTAAGTAAAACAAATAATCCACACAAAAAAAAAAAAAAACAAATTGGACAAGTGCATGCCCAGATCTAGACCCGAATTTAATCTATACATGTCCGGGTGTTCAAATTTGAAAATTAAATATAAAATTTATGATTGTATTTGATTTTTTTAGGTTGGACAAATTCAGATACTTAAGTTATGAAATTTACAAAATTTTGCCAGCCTGATCATACTCATTAATCTTTGTTGTTGCTTTTGGACAAATCTAAGAGTCTATTCTTTTTAGCGTTTATAAAACTGGATATAGCCGCTAATAACTCATAATGACTAGTTGCTAATTTTAACTAACTTATAACAACTCTTAACAACTAATAACAACTCATAATAGCTCTTAACCGCCATAACATCTATGACGTTATTGTTGTTGTTGTTGCTACTTCTTTTGTGATTGTAATTGCTTTTTTTGTCATTTCTTGAGATAGACATGAACAAGACTTATTTTTCCCTTAGAAAACATTCATATAAAATATGATAACCAACATTTGTAATTGAATAAAACTTAATTGGTTAGCAAAAAAAAAATTGTTACAAAAATTCATTGTTGAACAATATATGTTGTTATGAATATACAAAAATAATATCACTAACTGTATTTTCTGCTATAACACCAAATCATAACAGTTCATAATAGTTATGTAGTTGTTAACTTTGACAAGTCCTAACAACACTTAACCGCTATAACCACTATAATAACTCGTTTAATTATAACAGCTATAATAACTCATTTTAACAGGTGAAACAAACAAATCTTAAGTTGTTTCAACCCTTTTTCCGGCTCTATGTGCACCATTATAGCCCAAATGCTATAATTACAAGAACTGTACGGCAGCGTATCAGCTTGCCAAGGATTTTTTGGAGCAGTAAAAGGAGAGAGAGAGAGAGAGAGAGAGAGAGAGAGAGAGAGAGAGAGAGAGAGAGAGAGAGAGATCAGAGAAGGTTCAATCTGGCTGTGTTTTGTCGGCTCTATTGCCTGCTTAATAAAATTTTCAAACCCTAGCCCCAAATTCATCCTAACTCCGCCCATCGTACAGCTTCCGACGCTGGGCGTTGCCAGCATCAGTTGATCTTTTCTCTTTGTGCTCCGACATGCACTACCCACAGAAAAATTCCAGGTTGGTTCTTCCTTGTTCCAGCCCATTAACGAATTTAAGGTCTTGCCTATTGCTAATATGCTAATTGCCTTTTAATTTGACGACTTTGGTGTTGATTTTGCTAGTTGCTTTCAGATATGCTATATTCAACTGTTAATTTGTTGTTTGAAAAATTAAGTTTCTTTTTGGTAATTTTATTATTATATTGAAACACATTTAGAAGTCAGATCATTTGGACATTTGATTTGAAAACCAAAGAAATTTAGTTTCGTTGCATAAATTCTTCAAAACTAAGCAAGGAAGAGGTCCCTAGCTTAATATTATTTGGTTGACAAGTGTGTTGCATCAAGTGATGATGAATGTGAAATCTGTGTGTTGCTACTTATATTGGAGGATGATGTAATTGGGAATATAACTATGGTATCATGTGTAGCTTCAGAATGTGCAATCTTGTCGACTATAATTTATACTGAATCTGTTAGCTATGTAAAATTCATTGTTGTGACTAGTGAAATTATGGTACTGTAGGTAGCGAGCCCTCTTTGTCCAAGTACTGGATCCGTGCTTGACTTGAACAACTAATTCCACCCAATATAAATCTTGTTGCAGTGAGATTTATGGAAGTCCCAATGTACACAATCTTACTACTTGCATGAGCTGCTAGAGAGGATGTGTCTGAAATTATTGGTTAATTAGTTTTTTCCCCTTTTTTGAGGGGTAACATGCAAGAAACAATCTTCCTTTTGCTGGAGCCTAGAGTTGTTTTTCCCATCCTAAGAATGTTTTGGTGAATCTTCTCTGGTTAGTCAAATGGGAAAACTGGTTTACTGGTGCTGCCACTTGGATTATGGTTCAGATTTTATCAAACTGAAGAGAGATTAACTGCCAAGCGCAGCCCTGCTTTGGACTGTCAGTGTGGTGCCTACTCCCCCCTTCAAAAAAAAAAAAAAACCTTCTTTGCTCAAAGTTGTTATTCCCTAATATATACAACGCAAAAGCCATTATTGGTAGCTTACGCTGTGGAATCATGGCGGGAGTATGAAGGAAAAGGACAAATGCTAAACTTTCATTCCTTTGAAACATGTATTAGGGACTAGGAAGCACCTTCCTTGACTGATATTATACTGCCTGAATGATACATTATTGACCATATGATAGTATGCTATTCAAATGATGATCGATATCTATTCAGTCCTTTGTTCACTGAGCCTATAGATCTGACCCTTTTCCCACTCCAGATCGAAAACTCCTCGGTTTCACAGATGTTCTGCAAGAATTTGTGACCCACTCAGGTCCTATTAGTTCTCAAGTTCGGCTGGAGTATTTACTTGACCACATTCTAAATTTCTTGTGCTGTGAAGCATCTCCATTAGTAGTAATGCTAAATGCCCTTTTTTTCTTTTTCTTTGGGGTACTACAAGCTGATGTTGGTTTAGTCTATAATGTTGAGACTTGTAATATGTTGATCTTCCCCTCCCTCTGATACCTAATTATGTGGTTTTGTCACTAATTACCTCCCCCACCCTCCTTTTTTTTCAGAGGTTGCTGAGGAATTATTTGCTCACCTAATCATAAGGGCAGATACTGAGGCAAGGGAGAAAGGAAAGAGTTTCTTTGATTTCTTTTTTCATTTCATATCTTTGATGATTGGGGCTGAAAAGGAACAACAGCGTCCACAGATTCTTTGACCTCAAATCCTCTCCCTTCCTAAATTTATTGATTAATATGGAAGGGCGCCGTCAACTCCGTCCACACCGTCTATCTGTCCCTCCACATGCCACTATTCCTGCCACGACTTTCCAGCTTACTCCCTATCCATTGACCCCAACTCCAACCCCATCCAAGCTCCGCCATACACTTCTTAGCAACAAAAGCCACAAGTCCTCACTCTCGTTCCTTTTCCTCCTCTTGTTTTCCTTACGTTCCCTCTATTCTGCCCTCCCCTTCCTCCGCTCCTCCCCATCTTTCTCCCTATTCCCTTTCTCCTTCCTTGTCTCCCTTCTCTCCTTCCTACTCACTCTCTCCTTCTCCCTTTTCTACAAACAGCAACGACTCCTGGTGTTTTCCATCTCCTCCCTTTCTCAAACCCAGCTCTGGCATCTCCTTTTCAAGTCACTTGTTCTTGCCGTTGTCTTCCTCCTGCGCTTCCAAGCCCTCCGTTATTGTGGAACAGCTGCAACTATCCTAGCTGAGTTGTCTGGTAATGTTGCCTTTGGCTTCTGGAAAAATCAGGATAAGGATCTGGATACGCATTCAAAGGTTCGTGGGTTCTTCTCCTTGTTTATCGGATTATTCCTTTTATCTGTGAGTTGGGATCGACTAGAATGTTTCCCTCTCTCACACACTAATTTAGAGAAACTTGGGAGCTCATTGCTGGTTGTTGATGCTAACTGTTTGAGGATTGGACCTATGTTGCTTCCATTCTTGTCTGGGTTCTTGGGGTGTTATGAGAGGGATCTGATCAACTGGGGAGCAATTAGACAATTAGGTCGGAAACGTGTTCAACTGATTTCGTTGTTCTTCACCACGGCTATGCTTTTCTTTCCTGCTCTCATTAATATGCTTATTTTTGAAGCAGAAGGGGAGAGTGTTTCAGTTATTAATCTGGGCTGGTCATTGGCAAACACAGTCATTTTTGGTGTGCTTATGAATGAATGGTATAGCGATGAGAGGTGTTTGACTCCTAAAGACTCTGAGAAGGAGTTTCTCATTACATTCATGTGTACAATCATTTTGGAGCTGGTTTACTTTCCAGAGCTCTCACTTTGGGGATTGTTAATCTGTGGTCTTTTGCTTTGGGCTGCTGTTAGGCAATTAAATGGAGCATATTTGGGTTATGTTGAACTGGGAGCTGAATCTTCGGATACATTCTCTGCAATGGTGATGAAGCCCATTCGGCACATCCTGAGTGAACGAAAGTCTCGAAAAATTGCACTTTTCCTTATGATCAATACGGCTTACATGGTTGTAGAATTTGTAGCAGGTTTCATGAGTAACAGTCTTGGCTTGATATCTGATGCATGCCACATGTTGTTTGATTGTGCTGCACTGGCCATTGGGCTTTATGCATCTTACATCTCACGCTTGCCTGCCAATGACCAGTTTAATTATGGACGGGGAGATTCGAGGTGCTTTCAGGGTATGTCAATGCCATTTTCTTAGTTCTGGTTGGAGCTTTGATAGTGCTAGAATCAATTGAGAGAATTTTGGATCCTCAAGAAATTTCAACGAATAGTTTGTTGGTTGTTTCTATCGGGGGACTACTTGTGAATGTTGTGGGTTTGATCTTCTTTCATGAAGAGCATCATCATGCACATGGTGGTTCTTGCTCGCACTCCCACTCCCACTCCCACTCCAGCCATCACCATGATGATGATCATGTTGCTCTTGTTGAGTGCCCTGATGGCATTTTGATATCTGAGGAAAAATGTTCAAGTGAAGATGGGGATAGACATACTGAATGCCATCACCACCGCCACCACCACCATGACCATGGTCACACACTAGGAAACCATGGCCATGGACATCCCCACCACCATGACCATGGTCTTAGTCACAAACTTCATGATCATACTCACAGCCATGCAAATCATGACTGTAATCATGAAATTCATCACCATGACCATGGTCACACACTTGGAAACTATGGCCATGGACATCATCACCACCATGACCATGATCAAACTCATGAAAACCATGGCCATGGTCTTAGTCACAAACATCATGATCATGCTCACAGTCATGCAAATCATGACTGCAATCATGAAATTCATCACCAACACCATCATAGTCATGACTTAGACTCCAAAAACAAAAAATCAAAAAATAAAAAGCATCACCATCTCCACATTGACCACAACATGGAAGGCATCTTTTTGCATGTCCTAGCAGACACCATGGGGAGTGTCGGGGTTGTCATATCAACCTTATTAATCAAATACAAGGGATGGCTTATTGCAGATCCAGCTTGCTCCATTTTTATATCAGTCTTGATTGTAGCATCAGTTGTACCTCTCTTGAGAAACTCTGCAGAAATTCTGTTGCAGAGGGTTCCCGGGCTCTAGAACAGGATCTGAAGACCGCTATGGATGATATCATGAAAATAAAAGGAGTTTGTGGTATTCAGAAATTGCATGTCTGGAGCTTAACAAATGTGGATGTTATTGGCACTTTACATCTTCATATTTCTCCAGAAGTCGACAAAGTTGCAACAAAAGCCCGTGTTTCTCGGATAGTTCAAGAAGCTGGGATTAAGGATCTTACATTTCAGATAGAATGTATCAAGAATTTGTAGTTGTAGATGAACACTATACAAACTTGCAAATTTGTACTCAGCTATTGATAATTTGTTGTAACTTGTAACCTTAGTTGCTTCCCTGGTGGCAAATGATGAATGTTAAAGAGATAGATATGGAATGCTAACCTCTCTAACCTGTTTGCTTAGTTCAGGTGGTTTGTGTTGACCCAGTAAAATTAGGTGGTTTCATCAGTAGCTGGTAAAATCATGTTGTAAATACTTCTACCATACCCAGTGCACAGGGAAGTGTCTGACCTTGAAAAAAGAGCTTATTGGAAAATTTTAAACCCCAACCTTTAAAAATAAGTGACTTTACCAATATACATTTAACTTATACGTCTTGTTGGTAATATAGGAGAATTTTTTTAGAATATAATTTGCAGCCAGGGTTTTCTGATCAGGACTGCTTCTGCAGTCTGTTGCTGGGGACCTGGGCTGATTCTAGCCTAAGGGAACCAACACCGATTCCTTTTGCCAAATACTAGGCTCGACTCCTAGCCCTAGCAGTTTTGAACTATTTGTCCTAATGAGCCTTGGAACGGTTCTACTTTAGGAATTCTTCAGTTTTGTTTTCTTCTATTGGATATTTCATTTTGAAAAAATAAGAGATTTTCGAAAGAACTAGCAAGTCTACTTCGAAAAGTAAAATTTATAATTTCTTAATAAGCATATCACTACGGCATTTAGACCCTTAAGGTTTACTGTCTATGTCCTCACAAAATTGCAAAGTAATCATATTTTAATACAATGAAGAACGAATGATATTCGATGTTAGAGATTGGAAAACCAAAGATGAACGCAATAAATAAAAATGAAATTGTGTAGATCAATAAATAACAATGAAATTCAAGAGATAAGTAAGGAGATTTGGAATAAAGGGAATGTAGTGGGGAAATGAGACAAGTCATTAGGAAGTTGGGCGAGTCGAGATCTAGATGTAAGGACCGGTGTTTCAGGCTGAAAGTTTTGGGACCAGATGGAATCCCAACAGTTTTTTATCAGTAACTTTGTCACACTGTGGGATCAGAGGCTACAAAGGTAGTACTCTACACCCTTAAATCCGGGAACCTAATGAGAAGCATCAATTCTTCCCAAATAGTATTCATCCCAAAGGTGGAAAATCCTGTTACCATGAAGGACTTCAGGCCAATAAGTCTGTGCAACATCATTTATAAAGTTATACCCAAGTGGTTGGTGAATAGAATGTGGAATGTAACGGGGAAAATCATTGGCCAATTTCAAAATGTTTTTGTCCCTGGGTGGAACATTACGGACAGTTGTCTCATGGCACATGAAGTACTCTCTTTTATCAAACACAAGAAACAAGGAACGAAGCTGGCAGCAATTAATGATATGAGCAGAGTTTCGATAGGATTAAATGGGACTTCCTTGAAGTGGTGCTTAAAATGGTCAGGGTTTCCTTCGAATGGGTCAACCTCATAATGCAGTGTATGACCACGATTCAGTATTCAGTTATGATTAATAGGAAGCTACAACTACCATTACCCCAGCAGCAGGTATCAGACAAGGAGACCCGCTTTCACCATATCTTTTTCTGCTCTGTATGGAGGTCTTGTCGACGGCACTTTTACAGGGGTAAGAACAAGGAGTGCTTAAAGGGATCGAGATAGCAAGAAGTGCACCATCAATATCACGCTTATTCTTCGTAGATGATGCGTTGTTTTTCACATAAGCGACTTTGGATTCAGTCATTAATCTCAAGAACATCATGGAGGTTTTTTGTGAAACCTCAGGAGAGTTACAGATAGCTAACTGTGCCAAATCGACAATCATGCTTTTGCAAAATGTCACGGACGAGGAGAAGGAAGGACTCAAAATTATTTTTAACTTTAATACAGTGGAAGAGTTTGACATTTATTAATGACCAAAATCATGCATATGTACTTCTTGATCAATAATGTACCGAAAATAATGCAAAGTTGGAAGATGGATCTTTTATCACTAGCTGGAAGACTTGTGCTTATTAATGCAGTTTTGGTCTCAGTCAATCAACATGTCCTCTCAGTGTTTAAAATCCCTAAGAGAGTGGCTGAGTTGATGAATTCCATAATGGTGAACTTCTTATGGGAGGGTTACTGAGTGGCAGGAAAATCTACTAGAAAATGAAGGAGGTGTTATTTTCGCCTAAAGGAATTGGTGGACTGGGAAATCAGAATATGGCTAAGCTCAACAAAGCATTGCTCATGAGACAGGCTTAGGGACTCCTAGAAATCAAGATTTGCATCTAGCAAAAGTCTATAAACCTAAGTATGGAATATCATCTCCCATACAAGGCATCCAGGAGGAGAGGGCAGGAAAGGTAGGTTCTTGGAGATGGAAGGGTTTGTGTGAAGCAGTTAAAACATTCAAAGCAAGTTTGGGATGGAGAGTGAGGAATGGGGAAAAGATCAGAATTATGGAGGATAATTGGTTAATGGGGACGAACCTGGTATTTAGGAGTAAGCAAGCAAGACATGAAGGTGAGGGATTTAAGGTCTCAGATATGACAAAGGAGAACTGTAAGGAATGGGATGTAGGGAGGCTAAGGGAACTGTTTTCATGGTAAACTGCTAGAGAAATCCTAGCAATACCAATCAGGGAACAGCAGATGGAAGACCTCATCCAATGGGAGTATTCCAAAGATGGATAATGTACTGTTAAATTAGGATATGCCTTCTTAGCTGACAAGGACTATAATCAAGGGCGAGGAAGGGAAGAGAAGAAGCAATGGGGAAGATTTTGGGCATTAAAAATTGCGCTGAAGATTAAGATGTTTGGTTGGAGGGTGATTCAAGATGCTCCACTGATAGGGGCTAGCCTTAGGAAAAGAGGTCTGATTGAGAAGATGGATTGTGTCTTGTGCAAGGAACAGGAGGAAACGAGAGAACATCTGTTCAGAGATTGTGAAGTAGCAAAAGGATATGGGTAAATGGTGATCTGCGGATCAGAATTGAAAATTCTAGAAAGACTACAGTGGACAAATGGGCGTGGGGTTGGCTACTCCACTTTCTAAGAGGCCAAAATGAATGGAAATTGGAAAGGGTGGCTTGGTTCCTAACTACACTTTGGGAGAACTGAAGGAAAGGAATAATGTGCTGTTTGATAACAAAAGATGCAGCCCCAATGCTGTTATTTAGAACATTAGGCAAAGCGTCTGGGATTGGTTGAAAGGGCATGACAAGGAGGAAAGGTAATTAGGTTGGGGGGAGAGGCATAATAGAAGGGCAGGAAGAGAACTGGCTCTCAGACGAGACTTAGAGATGCATGATCCGACGGAGGTGATCCAGGATAGGCGCAGGACTCAGCTTTTTGTAAGATTTTTTCGTCTAAGCCAACATCGAGCTTCAACATTAAATATTCTTAAACAAAAAACAATCCAAGAACTTTTCATATTTTATTTATCAACATCTACCAATTGTTACAAGTGACTATAATAATCCATTGACTTGCTTCACCACTTGTTTTCTCAAAAACAGCCATATCATCGTCAGAGAATAGAAGAGGATTGGCCGTAACTCTCATAAATTGAGACCAATATGTTTGTTTTTCACTTCCTGATAGTTTGGCGCAAAGGGTAGAGCCATAATGTTGCCAATTACCGAAGAAGAAAAATAGCTGAATGGCTTGCCAATAAGAATTGTTCACTTAATTTGAAGATACACTCTGATCAAATTAGTGAACAGTTCATCGTTGCAAGATCCAGTTTGGTAAGCATATGACAAAATTCTATTCAAGTGAATCATGGGCTTTTTCCATTTTCAACTGCACCACCATCTGCCTCAACTTCCACTTTGCGTACATCATAAGGAATATAAAATTTCATTTGCCACAATGACATTCCTTATTCAAGGTAGAAGCTCTGAGTCCGGCAATCTATCATCCTGGGGGATAGCTACGGTTCCCATCAATGCACTCGGGCAGGATCCAACTTACCGCGTAAGGAATAGCATGTGAAGCAAACTGCTTGCTACTGTTTGCATCTACCAGAATCTCATTCTGACTCTATCCTTTTTCTTCCAAACCAACTAAAGACTGATAAAAGATTTAACCCAACCCTGGGCTTGGGAAGTCACCAGAAGACCTGTCTCATAACCCCAACAGTAGCCTGTTTTTCCTCGTATCAGTGAACAAGCCATTTAAGGACAGATAGAAAGACAATTACCAACAAAAATGACTAATGCCGATGAACTGAGAGACCAAACAAAACGGCACTCAGAAGAAGCTAACTGAGATCTTCATAGGACTCACACGGATGTACACAAACTATAAAGCCGTGTTAGGCTCAACAAGACTTCCACCAGGCCATTTCCCCAACAAAAAACTCTAACTGAATGGAGAAATACCTGCAATCAGTTCCTTCTCAGAACTTCCAAGCTTCATTGGAATTGCAAGTCACTTCCATGCCTTTTGCTATGATAGACCATGAGCTCAAGCTAGGGCCCAACAGATATCGCCATAACAACAGGTGCACCATCAAAGTCACAAAGATATCCAGCATGAAGGGAACAAGAAAGAGAGCAAGAAGCTGTAAAATACAATTTCAAACTATCTCAGACAAACCCCTGATGCAGGATATCGAGTCACAGATTGCAACATTACATTAACAAGTTCTAGAAATCCATGCTGCTTGTCATCCGTCACTTGTGTCAGTGTTCTGCATCTTCTTATCTAAAGCCAGTTACTCTTATCTAAAAAGCAAAAACACTGCATAACACACGGAAATATTGGTCACAGCACGAGCAAAGCCAGCATCAGACTGCATCCGACATTTCAGCAGCTAATTACAAACCACTAGAAAACTGATTCAGTTACACAAGAGTTTCAACATCTCTCAAAGGTGCAGATCCAAAAGCAACTTCAGCGTCGACTGCTTCTCCTGGGAGGGTCATATGGGTGAGCTCTGTCCCTGTAGTTTCCCCTATCATAGCGGGCTGGTCCACCAGTTGCATACCTATCACCACCACGAACACCTCCATCCCTCTCATAAACCCTGTCTCGGCTATATCCATTGTGGGGGTATCGATCCATATATCTCTCACTCACAAAGCGATCATCAGTAGGAGGATACCTTTCGTTGCTGAAGCGATCACGGGTTGCATACCCATCTCTGCTATCTAAACGTTCTCTGCTGTCATAACGTCCAACATCAGAACGATCATAATAACGTTCATAGCGATCATAGTCACGATCTCCTGTAAGACGATCCCCATGGAGACCTGCCCTACCAAATTCAGATTGATACCTACCACCGCCGCCGCCGCCGCCACTAGAAGGGCAATCCCTAGCCCAGTGCCCTGGACGGCCGCACTTAAAGCACTCATCAGATCGATCAACTGGCCTATCCCCTCTATAGCTATCCCTACCACTAGATCTACGATCTCCAACATAACCATCATATGGATCTTCAGCTCCAACTCTAGGCTCAGCCTTGTTCACTGAGATAACCTTGCCATCTAACTCCCTGCCATGCATATCCCTTATGGCATCTTCCATAGCTCTGCGATCAGCAAATGTTATGAATCCAAACCCACGGGGACGACCAGTCTCCCTGTCCACCATGACCTAATACAATAAAAAGTTATTTCAATATCTTAAAAGCACATTATAAGTCCGAGATAATTTTCCCAAATTTGTACCATAATGCATGCCATGGTAATACTAATAAGTGATAACTAACTGCAAAATGGGGATAATTTGTTTTCTCATAGTGCCATCTGGATAGTGTTGTCTCCATTATGTATTAAGTAGAGATATCAAGATTTTTGTATTCAATCTCAGCAAGATTTCTGCAAGTTATATTAATGTAGTTTCTTCACAAATGTTTCCACCATCCATCTAAATTTCTTCATGCGCAATATGTTCGAGATGCCTCACTTTACCAGAAGATTCTTCCCTTATATTCTTCCTGGACATGGACGCTCACGCCCTCATAATTTCTCATTCTGTACCATATGGATAATACAATCTGCAAGGACCATGAGTAGGGATCGTGTGATCATCTTCCTCTGAGGAAGAGGTGAAAACATAACCAACTTGAATTCAGCACAACATTTCATACCTCTTCCAAAGTTGTGAGATACAAATCTAGTTACATTCCTTTCCATTTTAAAAGTTTCTGCAGTACTGTTTACAAAACAGCATCATTGTCCAGAGAAATCTTATATGCGACCATGCGACATAGCATGCAATTATGGATACCAGAATTAATATTATAATTACAGGGCAAACAACCCAATCATTCAGAGAAAGAAAACAAGACAGAAGATTAAAAGTCCTAGACTATGACCTAAAAAATCTGCTCTTTTCATGCATTACTAAAAAAGCTCCCTTCATCCCTATTTTAAAATGATGAAAGAAAGGTCGATGACTTTCCAGCAATAGCTCATGTCTACTTTGTGTTAAAAGCTCATTAATCCCTTTTTTCTGATTGCTACTTGCTAGTCTATATCCTGATTGAATGCTGATACAAGTCAATGGGTTCTTATCTGTAATTGTAAATATTCTTGACCTTTCTCCACCCCACTGATTTCTTTTTCCTTGGGGGAGGGGGCGGGAGTTGCAAGAGGTAAACAAATGATCCAAACGCAAGTTGATCCCATAGTGACACTGACGGAAAGGATACTAGTTTATGTTGAATTAAATTACCAATTTCATTGTCAAATGATACATGAATTAGAAGGGGTAAAATGTGTAATTTAGAAACTGCAGAAACCGAAAAAATAAAATAAAATGAAGAGCAAAAACGGGGGAAACAACTCATGCAAAACCCTAGTTTTTCAATCTTATTACTCAATCTATGTGTCCTAGACAACATAGGTTCAGCGAAATTCTATTATCTTCCACGACTTCGAAAACAATGCACAAAACTTCTGGAAAGGCTGCAACACAGTCATAAGTGAAATAGGAAATCCACATATAATATACAAGAATCATATATATATATAAATAACAAAAAATAAAAAACATGGACAAAAAATGAAATCAGATACCAAAAATTATCTTTTCCTCAATAAAATTTGTGACATTCCTCCCAGAAACTCGTTCACCAGGTTCTTTTATCGTGTGCTTTGTTCTGGCTGGTGGTATTGAGTACGCTATCCAATATCAGATTTCAAATCCCATTTTTTGGGGTTAGGATTTTGAGCTCCATAATCCAAGACTTCTAGGTATCAAGTTGCCCTCAAAACTTCGACCAGCAAATTTCATTGTACACCCGTTTGATCTCATTGGCAAGTATTCGCTATTTTGAGCTCCGTAATCCAAGGTCTTTGGTTATCAAGTTCTCTCAAAACTACACCAACAAATTTCCCTACCTTACATTTTAAATCCTATTCGATCACATTTGTAACCATCCATTTCTTGACTACAGCAAACAATGATATTCACAATCAAGTTCTACCTCCATATCTCCTTCCCCCTAGTTTCATTCCTTCTTTACCATCTTATGTGAAAGAAGTGGAAACGGACATCTTATTAAGGAACCAAGTCAATAAACTCTTGCTTCTAGAAGCAAGCTTTACAAAACAATATGTAGCCTACCTCGGAAGAAAGTTAATGTCTTGTTGCTTTAACTTGGTATGGTCTATTTAATAAATTTTCGACTGGCATCTAGTGCAAAGGAAATACTGCATTTTCCACAGCTTTTCTCTATGGGCTAGCACTAAGTGGATGAAACCAACAGAATTAAGATATGAGAATGCCTCTATCAAAATTCTTGAACACTAAACATGCCGACAATAAACCGGTATTCCACACCAAATTCTTCAAAGGGCAGTGTATAGGGATCCAAATAAATGCCTAGGAGCCCTGCCTATACAAGGTGTAAGAAAGGTCCAACATGGTTCTGAAAAACTATTTCCATTGGACCCTAGATTATTAACCGTTGACTGCCAGCCACTCCATAAGGAGGGTAAAACAGAAGAAAAAAACGCAGAGGCCATTTCCATACAGCAACATATAATGATAGTTCAAACAAATATAAACTAGTGAAAATCCACACTGATTTGCATGTACAACATGCTGATAACAGCATACTCAACAGCTTAATCAAAATATCAGACATTACCAATAATAGTGATGCAATGCGTACGTTACCTTGCTCCAATAAAAAATGACGAGCACAACCAAATATTTCTCCAAATAACAGCAAACTACTATGTATAAGTCACAACTCACATAAAAGCCAAAATAGTATTTGTATCACTAATCTCAAAATACTTAGAAAACTACCTGCAACTTTGTTACATAATCTCTCAACTCAATTCATAAGATACTCCTTTTTTGCAAATGAAACAGTATCTTGATGTTATTCAAATATCTTCTTTTGTCAATGTGATTATCTAAAAGTTATCTGATACAAAAATTGCATTGTCCCCTCATTAACCACACCCCTACTCCTTTTCCATTCAAAATAATATCGCCACCATTATCTGGACTGCAAAGTAGAAGTCACTAGCATCATCAGTAAAAAGATCATAACAATAATGTTGGTCATTTTGCACGGCTATAAAACAAGAGATCTTCAGGCATGAATTGGTTCCAAACATAATATAGTCCTGTTTTGCATCTATCTGTCTAAAAGACTGCATTAGGTTCTCTATAACTATGCTTGAACATCATGCAGTTCGTATTTAAACTTTTCGCACCCCCTTATTTTGGTTTTCAAAAGCAAAGTTGAACTTGCTCACTTAAATATTCTCTTCACAGTTATTCAATTTCTCAATAATACTATACCACAAACATGAATCTAATCCTTTCCATAGTCATGTTTTATAGTTCTTATTAAAGAAAATAATTTTAGCAGTAGACAAATAGTTGTTGCATCATGCTATTGATAAACATCTAGTAATAAATTAAAAAGGGGGAACACAGAGACAACAAATAGGAAGAGCAAACACCCTCCTCAAAAACACACAAACAACAAAAGTCCCTTTCAATCAAAACCTGCTAATTTAGAATACCACTCTCCCAACTAGGTTCAAAAATAGTCCTTGTCACACACAAACTTAAATATCACACACCCTTCCCTTTCAGAAAAAAATTGGGGCCTAAACTTTGACCCTAGCACCCATCTGGGAAAGAGGACAGAGACCCGTTTCAACTTTTGAGCATCCGTTTGGGGTCTTCGACTGTTGGCTAAAGGATGCCAAGGAAGACAATCAGTTCGAGCAAAAGAAATGAGTGGGGAAGCTAGAGTCAAATGGGGAATTAATGGGTCTGCTGCTTCTGCTAAGCCCTCATATCTGTTTTTACCCCCTGATTGCTATCAAAGGATCATCTCGAGAAACGCATAGCAGTAGTCCAGCCTTCGTCCATTTCATCCAGTTTATGAGACATCTATGCCTCAACAATGGCATTGTAGGTCTCCTCGAAACATTCCAAAGGCATTATGTCGCATATCTGGGAATTTTCATCTCAAAAGCATTTTGGAAATGACAAAATGGTGAAATTAGTGACAACTCCAAATACCACAGATACGGAAACATATGTAGTTGGCAACTCATGCAAAAAGAAAGCTTTTTGGGCCACAATGGAAATGCATGTCATCATAAAACAATCAAGAAAGAATTTCCCATGAAAAAAACAAAAGAAACAATATGAGAAACTAGAATTTGCTTTCCACTGTCCTTGTTTACCACCAATGAAACTACAATGTGATTTTTTTAGTTTATAGCTTCCTGAGAAAACATCAATCCCCCACTTTCCATTTTCTCCATTCATATCCTAATGTTTCCAGTTTGGATGGATAAAATATATGTTATCAATTGTTCCACAAACAAACGTATCACTATGTCTATGCAATCATCTGAAGTTATGAATTGCAATCAGAAAAACCGGGAACACAAACCATCAATAGTCCCCGCATTCTAAACACTGCCAAGCACTATCGTAAAAGATTCATGAGTTAATTGGTGGTGTACAAATAATACAGCATAAAAGGCGGATATTTAGTTAGTCCCACAGCAAAAATATCGGCTCAAGTGGATCAATGAATATCTCTCTCAAAATTTCACAGATAATCACACATATAATCACGGAACTGAAGGGGTAGAAAAACACGAAAGAGAGGAGGGGCGGAATAGAAACTTCATAGGCAGATATTCAAATGCGAGTAGCAGAGAGTAGCTTTTTCCTACTCACCAGACAATCGAGGACTTTCCCATAACGAGCAAATGCATCTTCTAGATGTCGTTGCGAGGTGTTCCAACCTAACCCTCCAATGAAAATTCGGTATTCTTCTCTTCCAGCCATACTCCCCCTAAAATTCAAGAAGAAGCAGCACGAAATTCGGACAACAGCTGAAAAGCTTACAATTCGAGTCGCATTCCAGGTAAATTAATCAAAGAATTGCAGAAAGAGAAAAGCTTTCGAACAAAAATAATCAAATCAAGTCATGTGGGAGACAAACCCTAATATGGTGGCGAACAAGAGCAAGGGGCTGGCTCTTCAGTACTCTTCAGTGATGCTGCTCTCGTCTCTCTAGTACGCTGTGATTTGGATCTTTTTGCCCTTAAATTATTCATAATATTAATTTTATTTTTGAATTTTTTTCTTTCAAGTATCCAATTAAGTTTTTAAAAAATTTAAAAGTATCCTTGACTCCACAAAATTAGTTATAGTGTATTTTGAAGTTTTTAAGTATTTTTAATTTATTTTCAAGCGCACAAGTTTAAAAAAATAAATAAAAGTTTTCATATATTCACTCCAATTAACCGTTTTTTTCATCCCAAATGAGTCTAATCATCTCTGTTTTTCTCTCGTAAAGTTCTTACTTCGTATCCATTAAAACTCTAACTTTCAAGCGACAATTATTAAAGAAGAAGGGAGTAAGCATTTGCAAAAATTACAAGACTCCTCTAATCCAACTCCCGAATTGCCGACACAACAATCATCAACCTCCCACCTGCCAACACCATCATGTATCAGCCACCATCATCCTCTTAGCAAATTTAGAATTTTTGACTCATATGCTCAATCTCGACACGTACAAATTATACAATACAATTGGAAGTCATTTTTTTGTTATATGTTTAAAGAGGTTTTTGGGATTTATTGGATGAAAATAGTGATTATTTGTAATGACGATATGTCAAATTCAATTTCTTAGATTCCTCTCAATTCTCTCCATTTGAGTTTTGCAATGCTCATTTCATAAATTATATGTATCTCGCCCAAAATCCTCAGTTAGGATTTGGTTAATGGGACAAAATTAAGTACAAGTATGTTAACAAAAATTTTAAAAAATTTAAAAAGCCAAGTTTTTACTCGGTTCCCTCGGAGAACCGTAGTAATAATTGGGTTTTTTAATAATTTTTTAAGTGAGTTTATTTGAATAGACTATTTCTTTGATTTTGTTTTAATAAATATATTTATTTATTGAATTATTTATTTTTTCAATATTCTTCTTATCAAATTATAATTAGTTAAATTAATTAAGTTTAAGATTATTAACCTAAATTAAATTATAAAAAAATTTAAATAATTTAATTAATAATTTAATAATTTTTTAATAATTTAATAATTTTTTTATCAATAACTCGTATTAAAAAAATCACTTATAAATATGAATTGTTTTTTTTTTTTTTTTGTAAGAAGGGTATGAATTTCATTCCTAGAAGGGTTCCCCAAACACTAGTACTCAATCATCTCGTACACAAATGTTCCTACTCGGTGTATTTTGTACTAGCACTAAGATAGCACATTCTATTCCAAATATTTTTCTTCACCAGTTTGCTTGCTTGTTTTTGCATTGAGGGTCTTCCCCGAAAGAGTTTTTCATTCCTGTCCCGCCAAACTTGATATTGGATGGTCTGCTAGGTGCTCGTTAATAGTAATTGATGCACTTTAGGCCATTTGTTCTTGATCAATTTTTTCCGCAGTTCTCAAGATTCTGTGGTTGCCACTTGATTTTCAGCCATCTCCAAATATACTCTCCGATTGTAGAAGCATAGTTGTAGGAAAAGAAGAGATGCTCTATGGATTCCTCTCGTACTTACGTAAATATCACATTTAGTGTTAACCCTTGGATGAACTTAGCCAATCTTTTTCTCATAGTCGATCTGTTTTGCAACGAAGCCATACGGTGATGCTATGTTTTGGTTGGACACCCTTAGCTTAGTCCACAGACTTTGTTGTTTCCCCTTGGAGAGCCATTTGTAACCCAGTGATGTTACATACTCCCTATTTTTGAGAAAGTTAGGATTTCGATTTTTGTATTTTGTTGCAAATATATAAATTGTTGTTTCTAGATGAGAGTTGCAAATTATGGAACACAACTTCATTTTATTTTCTTATAACGAAAAAATCTCTAAGTCTCAAATTATAATTCTTAAAATCTCTAAGTCAAAAATAAAAAAATAGTTATAAAAAAGTCAGCCTATTACTACGGTTCTCTAGGAGAACCAGTAGTTTGGTAAATTTTTTTATGTGAGTTTATTTTAATATTTTATATGAGCTTGTTTTAATAAATTTATTCATTTTTTGAAGTATTTATTTTTTCAATATTCTTCTTATCAAATTATAATTAGTTAAATTAATTAAGTTTAAGATTATTAACCTATATTAAATTATAAAAAAATCTAAAATAATATAATAAAATATTTAAATAATTTTTTTTATCACTACCTATATTAAAAAAACATTATAAATATGGATTGCTGTGCTAGATAAGAGCTACATAGAACCCAACTTCATTCTCTTTTCTTATAATAAAAAAATTCTCTAAGTCCCAAATTATAGTTATCAAAATCTTTGAGACAAAAATTTTAAAAAAATACTAAAAAGAATAACCAATTACTATGGTTCTTCTAGAGAGAACTATAGTAAAAGGCTTGGTAAATGAAGTCTATTACTATGGTGAGAATTGCAGTAATAGGTATTATTATGATGAGAACCGTAGTAATAGGTCAATTTTTTAATTAACTTTTTTATTAACATATTCAATTATTTTAGGGGCAAATTTATTCTTCTTTATCATACTTGTCAAAAATATACATGTGTTTCCATATTTGTATCGCCACTCACAATCTGAAAAACAGGATAAGAATGACATGAATGGGTTCGACTTCAAGCAACCGAACTTGACATATTTTACCCTTAATTTGGTCGATTTTTAATAAACTAAACAAGCCCAAATCAATTTTGAATATCATAATTCCCTCCCCTCTAATTTGATTTGTCCTTCCCTCTCAAACCCTAACCCCACTCAATACAAATTTTGCATTTGGAGAAACACCATGCCTAAACACTTCTTTTTCCCCTTGATTTCTGAATAAATTAAAAAATCTGCCCAAGTCATTTTATCGGCTAAAACTAAATCAAAAATACTTCAAACACAAGCTATAATCGATTTATGTAGGGCCTAAGGGCACTTTAGATTTTTTTTTTTAAAAAAACCTTAATGGCTCGCTTAAATAAAAAAAATGAGGACAAAATTGAATGTCATGAGTAGTTTAAGGACATAAAGATCCAATGTAACGCCCTCAATCACCATTACTTAATAATCTCCTAATTAGAGAATATTAGGTATGGTCGCAGATAGAAGTTGACGACCGAAGGCGTTACCGCCGTACTAAGAATAGGACCAGGCTAAGTGAGTAAAATAAAATACCATTTACATTTGTAAATGTAGCATGTTGGTTGGGTCCCGATAACGAGGAATATTTGCACCTCAAGTAGTTAAGCTACATATCATGTTTAAACAAGACCTAAAATATAATTTAGTGGCTTGCTGGCATATACTTTAATACAATCTCACCTACTTGTTTAACATGAGATATTACACAAAATCTAATGATTTCCCAATCGACTCCAAGCCACGATTGAGGTGAAATCACTCGTGAGCGTTTAGACACCTTCGAACCATAAATACAACTTGTTCATCTATGTTTTGCCTTCGTCGGACTTGGTAGACAATTGATTATTCACTTATGCCTTCCCTAAAACAAAAACAATAAAATATTTCGAAGAATGAGTCGAAACTCGAGTACGAACATTCCTGCACAGTCAAATTGTTTTGAAAACATTTTAATTGAGCACGCGTATTTCAATTCATTTTAGTTCGAAATCGGGGGAGAGAATATGAGTAAAACTTGATTGCCGGTTATTATCTCGAAAGTGGAACGCCTTGTCATTGATGCGATCTTTGAATAAGGTGCACACCTCCCGGGCAGACCGAGAACCCGAGTTGAAGCCGCGCGGGTGGAATTGAAGGGCGTAAGCCCGGATAATTGATAATTGATCGGGACCACTTAATTAGGTGACAAAACTTGATTTGCAAATGATTCATTATTAGTTATTTATATAAGAAATGTTGAGATTTGCTGAAATAGGTGAATTTTTAAAAGGTACAAGTAATGAACGTACTCGAATTGAGAATATTTGTTTCTCCCCTTTATAAAAATTTAATTTACCAGCTAATCGACAACCGAAGTGGCCTCGGTTCTGTTTCAAATAGATTTTTGTTGTTAATAATGTTTCTCTTGAGTTTCAATAATTGAACTTGTATAAACATTGACAATTTATTTCATTTCCTATATTTATACGGAAATCAGCTTAAACTAGCGTTTTTATTACTCAACTTTATTGCGTTAATTCCGTTTCAAATATTGAATACAACGCATACTAATTAAATAAGTTGATTAGGCTAATTGGATAATCAATGATTTCGATGTAATTCAATTCGTTAGTTGACTTGGATTGAAAATGGTATATATATATATACATAATCAAACACTTATTCCTAGTTTATTCCTTACTTCTCCCTTCATTGCATTCGAAACTTCTACTTAAGTAATTAAGTAATCCATCATATGCCTTTCCATAGGAAGGTTTCACAATTTACTCGAATTGCTTAAAACTCATACATACACCATTTTGAGGTGATAAGCATTATTCCCTCAACAAAATTCACATTCACAACCACAATTAGGTATACTTAAAGCTCAAATTTTTCTCACACTTCTACAGTTACACATTATCTAATTTCAACTTCTACATACACATTCCCCTTCGTTTGCTCAATATAACCATTTCCAAAATATAACAAATCCATCAAATTACTCAATTCTATAATAAAACATCCCCAATCTCATTCACTAATTCATAATTTCCCAAAGAAAAGTACATTCATTCACATTCATACACAATCAATCCATCAAAATACAAAACCTCAATCATCCACCAATTCGGATTTTCCCAAATCAACCTTTAAATTTACTCCACAAACATATTTCTAAATCAGATTATTCAATTTACAGTAACAATTACTAAGTAAATAAATAAGTGTGCAAATATGAGTTTTAGGGTTTTACTTTCAAAACTAAAGAGATGGAAGCTAAGAAGAAGAGCAGGGGTGGTGGTGCGTGGCGGCTGCACCGGCGACCACCGGGCGGGGACGACAACTAGCTCCGGCGGCCGCTGCAGCTGGTGGGTGGTCGATAGGTGGGCCGCGGTAGGGGACAGGCAGACGGACCGCGACGAGAGAGAGAGAGAGAGCGAGAGCGCGACGAGAGAGAGGGAGGGAAAAAGGAAGGCCGGAGCCTGGTCGTGTCTGGGCGAGGAGGAGGCGCAGTGGAAGCGAGGAGGGGGAAGCAAAGGAGGATGGAACGCAGAGCACGGGAGCAGAGATGAGGGAAATGGAAACCGAAGCTTTTGCCCGATCGCTTTTATCTTTATTATTTTTTATTTTTTATTTTTTAAAAATTCCAGATAATTCCATTTCTGGATTTTTCCTTCAAAAAATCTGATTTGTTATTTTATTTTTATTTATTTATTTATTTATATTATTATTTTTTTTTTTTTAATTTTAATAATGATGTTTACAAATTATAATTGTAACGGTTTACTTGAAATATAATGTTAGCGACCTTATATTCAATATACCATTACATGTAAATTTTTAAATTTTCTCTTTTAAACATATACGTAAATTATAATCATTATTATGAGATTTTTATTAGGGTCACTTCGTCGCCTTAGCCGCATAATACATATATAAAAATAATTTAAATATAAGATATCGAATTGAAGTGCACGCGCTCAATGATATAAATCTTGTAATTAATAAAATAAATAATGTGATTTAAAATCGGGTTGTTACATCCAAGGACTTGATACAATACATCGGCTGCCAACCCCCTCCCTGGTCTTATTCAACATATAGATAATCTGTTTTTTCTTCAAGAGTACTTGTTTATTAGTAATAACACTCATTATCTTCTTTAGTACTTTTGGGTTGATTTCATCATCAAACATCTTTTGAAGTTTATTTAGATTATAGTCTCTATACTCCATCTTCTTTTTCCGATATTTCTTCAACAATTAGTTTCTCTTTAATTTTTAGGGTTTTTAATTATTGCAAAGGAAATAGATTTTTATTTTTAAGATTTTAAAATGGATATTTATGTTAAAAAGAAAATTTTTACCTAAATTAGACTTACCATTATCTAATTGCGTTGATTGAAGATATATGTATTAATTATTAGTACTTCTTAATCTCAACTTTAATATTTGTTGATTCAGTTTTCAGTTCTAAAACTATATTAGGCATATACTTGGATCGAGGTACTAAAAATGTTAATCCTTCAAGGGTACGTACTATATAAGGATAACGACACGACAAGTAGTTGGTTATTCAAGCATTAATTATGCTAATATATTACATTTTTAGATAATTATAATTATCAATATGGCAAATTAAACTCGATACTAGATAAAACATGACATTCAATAACTTTAAAACATAAAATTAAACTAAATAGGCTTCTTCCGCTCTCGCTGCGACGCCATGGCCGACGAGGTCGGCCGAAGAAGTCGGGACACCAAGCATCCACCGCCGAACACCCCAGCCCACCGAAGGCGATTCTCGTGAGTAAGGAGTCGACTCATTCACAAACCGAAGAACCGGCAAACTCGATGCTCACAACCGGAATGCGCAAAGCCGGAATCGACCACAAATCCGACGAGAACTCAACCCGGAATCGGTGAATACAAATGGTAATCCTCCACCCTCTGTTTGGGATCAATTTGATATATCTAAATTGCGGAACATGGGTCATAAGTTATCATATGTGAAACCGAACAAAGACCATGATATTCTCTTCACTAAAATTGAAATGGAGGATATTGAGCCCGAAATTAGGTTTTGGGAGTCTCGCTATAGCATGCTATGTTCTTGGTGCCTCCCCACCATTTGCTGTGTTAAATGGGTTCATAAGGCGTATTTGGAAGGACCATATTATTGATCGGATAGTGATGATGGCAAATGGAGTCATTTTGGTCGATTTGATTCAATTGCAACCAGAGAACTAGTATTGCGAGCATGGTTTTTACCAATTTGATAACAAGCCATTTATTGTGAAGCCATGGCATAAGGATTTTAAGAAGGAGGAAATCACTCGGGTTCCGAGTTTAGGTGAAATTTCCGGATTTGGATGTCAAGTATTGGAGCAAGTACATCGTTGAGCAAGCCGGCAAGTTTATTGGGGACCCCTATCATGGCCGATAAGAACACTCGGGAAAAGAATAAAGCCGGTTATGCTCGAGTATCGATTGAAGTCCCCATCCAAAAGGAAGTCCCTCGGCATGTTCATTTTGCTAATGAGTATGGGGTGCTGATAACACAGGACATTGAGTTTGAATGGGAACCAGTGAATTGCAGTAAATGTCACAAATATGGACATGTGACGGCATAATGCAAAACAGAAGGAAATTGGCAATGGAGACCAAAGGAAGTATTGAACACTAATACGAGATCCTGCAAATGAACAACATGGATGGATCTGCAGTGCGGAGAAAAGTTGTGAATAAAGAGATCATCCAAACAGTACTACCACCCCTATACATAACAATTTTCAAGCCTTAAACCCAAATATGGTGACAGTTGAAGACATACTAGTCGACATTGGAAATGAGGACATGAAGGGGAGGGGGACCCCCAATCCTCATGGATAAACTAGCTACTTGGAATATACGGGGTCTCAATGGCTCTAAGAAACAAAAAGCTCTGAAGGCTTTTTGTTACAAGAATAAAATTGGTTTATTATGTCTTATGGAAACCAAAGTTCAGTCCAAGAATTTTGCAAAGATTGCGGATGGCTTTAGTGAATGGTCACATTATGTGAATTATCCAAACAATGATAGGGGTAGGATCCGGCTAATGTGGCAGGTTCGGGACTTCCAATTGCGGATACTACGAGTCAACCGACCAAATTGTTCACCTGTCGTGTGAGACACACATTCACAAATAGTCTGTTTCTACCTAAGCTGCAGGTGTATGGATCGAATGATGAGGGTACTAGACAGGAGATGTGGGCAGATATTGATCGGTTTGCCACCATAATCACATAACCATGGGTCGTTTTAGGGGACTTCAACCATTTACTTTTTTGGAGGACAGAATTGGAGGGCTTCCAAGTAACTCTTAAAGACATACAAGACTTCCAACAGGTGTGTTTATTCTCGCTGGTCCGAATGACATGCCATGGAGAGGCTGCCATTATTCATGGACGAATAAACAGGAATGTGGCTCCAGAATTTTCTCTAGAATTGATCGAGTTCTAGTAAATACAGTAATGGATCGATGCATTCCCTCGCTACGAGACTATCTTTCTTGCAGAAGATACCTCGGACCATTGCCTTTTTTCAACAGGAATATATTGTGCCCAAACCTTTCAAGCATTTTGACATGTGGATCACGAGATCCTAACTATGCTTAAACTGTAAAACAAGTTTGGCAAACTCCTTTAAAGGGCGGAAGATGGCTATCATAGCAAAGAAGCTCGGAGAGCTACGTAAACCACTCGAAGGCTAAACAAGGAACAATTTGGCGATGTTCATGCTCAACATGCTAAAGCTAAAGACAGAGTGAGCCGACTTCAAATTGACATCCGGCAATCCCCTCTAGATAAGCAATTATTTAGACAGGAAAAGAAGCTCTGGAACAACCGTAACTTTGGAGAGATAGACTTGAGACTTTCTATATCCGGAAAACCAAGGAAGACTCGGCTGAATCTGGGGATTCAAATGATAAGTTCTTTTATGAAAGTCCGAAAACCAGGCACTATCATAGCAGGATTTCTTCATTTCAAGCAAGTCGATGGAAATTGGACTTGGGACTACAATCGGCTAACACAACACTTCACCCAGTTCTTTGAGAATTTTCTTGGATCTCCTGCAATTACTACTGCAGCTTATTGATGAAAACATCATCCAAATGGGCGAGTGCTTATCCATTTCTCAGCAATTAAGTTTACTTAAACCCTTTACTGAAGAGGACATAAGCAAAGTTGTATTCTCTATTCCTAGCCACAAGAGTCCAGCCCCGATGGATTCAACAATGGATTCTTCAAGGAAAATTGGTGCTTAGTGGGAGATGATATCTCGTGATGTAATTTGGCATTTTTTGAGAAGGCTGAGATAAATATGGAGTGGAATGCTACCGGACTTTCTCTAATTCCTAAATCTTCTAGTCTCGCTACAGCTTCAGATTATAGACCAATCTCTGCTGTAATACACTCTATAAGTGTATCTCTAAGTTGTTTTGTACAAGACTCACTCAGGTTTTGCCTTTCCTTATAGCCGATAATCAATTAGCTTTTATAAAGGGGAGATTAATTGCTCACAACATCATGGTTTGTCAAGATTTAGTGAAGCTCTATCAAAGGAAACAAGTGTCGGCTAGGTGTTTCTTCAAAATTAACTTACGCAAAGCTTATGACTCTATCTCATGGGAGTTTGTAGAGGATCTTTTATGCAAGCTTAAATTCCCCACCAAGTTTATTGCTTGGATTATGGCTCTTATAACTACATGTACCTTCACGCTCAATATTAATGGTGCCGATCATGGTTTTTTCAGCGGAGGAAAGGGATTAGACAAGGTGACCCCGTGTCACCCTTGGTATTTGTTGTAGTAATGGAGTACCTGACAAGAACACTAGCATTCAAAGCCAAAATACATTCTTACAAGTTCCACCCCATGTGCAAACCTTTGAAGATTATTAATCTGTGTTTTGCAGATGACTTGATGGTATTCCGCAAAGGACATATACCCTCAACCCAGACTTATTGTGGAAGCATTCTCACATTTTACACAAACCTCGGGTTTGCAAATAAATGCAAGCAAATCCCGGTGTTTATGGTAGGAATAAAGGACCAAATACAGCAGAAGATCCCGAACATAACCGGCTTTACGAAAGGTACATTTCCTGTTAGATATCTTGGTGTTCCCCTAACCCCAAAGAGATGGTCCCAAGCCGATTGCAACATACCGATTGAAAGGATTGTTTCTCGAATTAAATGTTGGAACTCAAGGCATCTATCGTATGCCGGAGATTGTAATCGATTAATTCTGTCCTTTTCTCCTTGCACACTTATTGGACCTCCTCGTTTATATTGCCAAAAGGCGTGGTTAAGAAGATCGAAAGTATATGTCGTAATTTCTTGTGGGGTCAAAGCTCGGAATAGCTGAAAACCCCTTCGTGGCATGGGATTTTGTATGTAGACCAAAAACAAATGAGGGGCTAGGCGTGATAAAATGCTCTATTGGGAATCAAGTTGTTGTTGCCAAGCACTTATGGTTTTTAGCTGCTGAGAAACAATGTCTTTGGGTAAAATGGATACACGAATTGTATATCAAAGGAGGAACCATCCGGACAGCCACTACAAGACAAACATCGGCATGGTATTGGAACAAAATCATCAAACTCAAGGATAAATTTGCCTCGGGTTATAATGGCAAGACACGGAAGCTAACCTCAAATGGGGATTACACAATCTCAAGTGGATACTCGTGGCTATTGGGAAACCCAATGAAAGACAAGTGAAGCACAAATGACATGGAGTAGGTTCAACATCCCTAAACACAGATCGTGCTTTTGGAGGATGAAAACGGGTAAGTTACTCACGAAGGATCGGCTTGTGACTAGATAAATACAAGTCGAGAAAACTTGTCGGTTATGCTATGATGCGAGAGGAAACTCATGCTCACCTATTCTTCCAATGTGTCTGTTAGCCGAGTGTGCTACAAACCACACTGGCACATATAAAAATGCAGAGATGTATCACAAAGGTGGCTATGGTGGAAGACTGGTTCAAAAGCCCGAAGCACAAAATTCCACAAATGGTGTTCATGTTATGTATTACAACCGTCACATATTGCATATGGTCTCGCTAGAAACAAGAATGTCTTTACCATGGAGAAACAGGTGGCTGCAGATATATCATGGAGATGTAGACAACTTATCTTCACCGGAATCCAATTTTTATCCAAACATAGTAAGAGGAAAAGTGTTCGAGAGAGGTTAGCTTTTCTTTTGTGTTAAGGCATGGGATCAAAGGCCCTCCCTTAAAAGATTGTACATAAACCGATTCAGTTGGTGATAAATGATATAGTACTCTTACCAAAAAAAACATAAAATTAAAATACTAAAGCATACAAGTATGTTCAGTCATATTATATGCATATTTTAAGTAATTAATTAGTTTATATTATATAATTTATTTTATCTAATTTAGTTTATTTTGTTTAATTTTTGGTAATGTTGAATAAATCGAAGAAGAGAAGAAAATATCAAATTTAAAAATTTGAGTGAAAGTAATTTCCATATTGTGGATAGTTTCTAATCCTAGTAAAACTTGGAGAAGAAGAAGTCAATTCTAACAACAACCTGACTAGATGAAACCTAACATTTTAACATTTTAAAATAAAAAAAATTAGGTTGAGTGAAAAAAAAACCTATGATCCTAACATTTTAACTAGGTAAATCTGGGATAACACTTGCGAAATCATAGGATTACAAACTTTTATTCAAAATATCATTTATAAAATATTAAAATTACGAACGTTTAAAATTATTTTCATTATATGTTATAATATAATTTCCTACTATCTTCTCTTGCTTGCAGGAATCGAGTTGAAACTTTGATGAGTTTATATTAGGAATAAGGCTAATTAAATTAACAACTAAGAAAAAATGAGAAAGATTCGCTAGTGGGTATGTTCTAGAGTCTAGCCTATAGGTAAATCAATTTGTGTGTTAATGATAAATATTAATTTACATTTTGAATATAGATTATTCTAAGTGTTCTTATAAATGTGCTATCTTTGATATTATTTATTTGATGTTTTCTAGTTATTTCTTTAGTTTGTTAATTTTATTTAATAAATTTCATAGTATTTAATTTTTAATTTCGTTTACCGAAGCCTAAAAGATTAGTTTTTAGGTGAATTTTAGTAATTTTATATTAATTTTATATCAAATATCAATATATTTTAATTTTTAAATTATTTTTCTGCTACTGTTTATTATTTTTATTCTAGTTTGTTAGAAATTAGGTTAAAATTAGTTTTGTTTGTTATTTTTGTGTTTTATATGTTTATAGATAGAGTCCTAATTTTTTGTGATTAAATTTTAAAAATTTTGAAACTAATTTGATAATTTTTCATATTTATTTCTTGAATTTGATTAGTACAGATTTCTAGCTTAATGAATACATAAATTCAATTTTTAATCTTGTTTTTATATATTTAGGGTTTATTTAGGTTTAGAAAATTATTTTATATATTCAGGTTAATTTTATCATTTATTTTCATACTTATTTTATTACATCTTATTATTATTTTTTTGGTAAAGAGGGTAAGTTTTTACCATTAAACCGAGCTAATATGTACACGATTTTGCATTGGGCATACCCAATTAAGACAATCATACATTATCCACCCAGGCTCGAATAGTTTCTTTCTATGTATTAAATGAGTTCTAAGCAACCATCTAATGTCTTTCACTATTCTTGCATTAGTTCTATACTTCTCTTGAAAAATTCGGGTGTTTCTCTCGATCCATATGCTATGACATACAACAACAATTAAAGGGGCTATTTCAGCAAGATTCGAATTGAAATTTTTTTCACTTGCTAGCCATTTGTTCCATATGTGTCTCCAATCTAAGTCGACTTCCTACGGATGCATCCCATAGATAATCTCTTGTGCAAATGGGTACTTGTATGAATAAATGATCAACTCGATTCATTTTGGTCATAAAATTGACAACTAGTATCCTCTAGGCTGATCTATCTCTGAATTCTATCTCTAGTCTTTTCAGTCTCTTCTTGAAGATGAGTCGAGACAAAAAGCATGCTTTGGCACATTGTTTTTATGCCAAACAAATCTCCACCGCCTAGGTTTTGTTGAAGGGCTTTGCAGGACTTCATAGGCTGCCTTGACCCGGTACTTACTATGCCTCCGAACCTTCCATTCACTATATTGCATGTCCATCCAATGGGATAGATGCTTTCTAAGATTCATTATTCTCTTAAAGCTCCAACTTGCATCGGGTTTAACTTGAGTGGTTTGCCAGGCTTCTATATTTAAGTAGATACTATGAATCCATTTAACCCACATGGCCTCGGGATGGTTAGTAATGTACCACAAATGTTTGCCGATTAAGGCCTTATTCCAGCGAGTATAACTATCCCTTATACCCAACCCCCATATTTCTTAAGGGTGCAGACTTCTCCCCAAGCCATAGGGATTAATTTCTCGAACCATTCCGAGCCACTCCACAAATAATTCATACAGATTTTTTCCACTTCCTTGAGCACCTTACTTGGGAGAACAAAAATGGAACTCCGAGTAAGAGTGCATGTTCGATAATACACTATTCACCAACTTAACTCTTCCAACATAACTAAGTTTTTTTGCTCTCCAACTTTTGATTGAAGTTGTGATTTTTGAAGTTAGAAGAAGGTTGTCATTTGCATTTAGCTTTCTCGATTTAAGAGGTATGCCTATATATTTCAAACGCAAGCACCCTTTTTCGAAACCGATGAAGTCGAAGAAGTTGTTGCTCCGTAGCCCGAGGCACTCCGAGTCATGATAATCTCCGATTTTTGTATATTAGGTTCAAGACCGAAACCTCAAGCAAACTTCTCAATAGCTCAAATAACACAAGAAACCGATCGCACATCGGCTCCGTAAAGACTAATAAATCATCTCGCAAAGATTAAGTGGTTGAGTCTCAAATCTTTACGACTGGGTGAAATTTGAATATAGGGTCTTTAGCCATGTCTATGAACAATCGAGATAGATACTCCATGCCAACTACAAATAAAAGGGGTGAGATTGGATCACCTTGTTTGACTCCTCTCCCAGACTGGAAGAAACCATGTAAGATGCCATTGTAGCTGAGTGAGAAGGTGGCAGATGTTATACATTCAGTGACCCACCTAACAAATTTATTAAGTAGCCCCAATCCTTGCATCATCTCTTCAATAAATCTCCAATTCACCGTGTCATATGCCTTTTTAATATCAATCTTGATGATGCCCCCGGGAGAAGATATCTTCCTTATGTAGTGTAACACCTCGAAACTTAATCGTAATTAATTATTTTAAATTTACATTTTATCGTCTTAATACTTGTTTAAGAAGCAGTGAATCGCGCACAATACTGAAATTAAAATAAAAGATGGGAATAAATTTAATAATCGTAAATAATAATGGGTAATTCGTACAAATTTACGGTTGTACCTACAAAATGTATATATGTTCGAATAATTTATTCCGAATTTAAATAAATTAAATTAACAAGTAAAAAGAAATAAAATAAAACGGTATATATATATATATATATATATATATATATATATATATATATATATATATATATATATATATATATACAAATTATTATAACACAAATATGATTTAAGTGAAAAGGAGCGGTGGTTTGAAAACAAAACAAAGCTACATCGTTCATTTCCCATCTCTCGCTCACTTCTCTTTCCCCACCTCCCTCACTGTCGCCGGTTCTGCCACTGCCGGCCAGCCATCACCGGCCCCTTCTGCCACCCGAAGGTCGCCGCCGGTGCCCCTGGACACCACCTTGCAGCCGCCAACAGCCTTCTCGTCCATCCTCTTTCGTTCTGTTCTGCGCCAAGCAGGGCTGTCCTGCCCCCTGCTGCTGCTGCCACCGCCGGCCATCGATCCCCGGCCTCTCCCGCCGCCAGCAGGCCGGAGCCGGCGCCTCTGGCCGCCACCCTGTCACCTCCAGCGCGTCTCTCTCTCTCTTCTTCGCTCTGTCCTGCTTCAAACAAGGGTTGTTTCGCCCCTGCGGCTACTGCCGCCTCCGGACTGGGCAGCACCGCCACCTTTAACACCGCTGACCAACGCTCGGAGCTTCCACCTCAAACACCGAACCACCAACACCAATTCCACTTCAAAATCCCTTTGAGGTGTATCTCTAATTCCCTATTTTTAAGCAAATTTCTGTTACGAATTCCCCAATTCTAAGCAAATTTTATCACAAATTTATGTTATTATTGAATAATTAGGCAAGTATATGTGAATTGTGAATTGATTATGGTGGAAGTGAAGGAATTGTGGGAGAAAATGAAATTGGATTTAGGGATTATTATGTGTTGAAGTGGAATTGGAAATTAATTTGGGTTTATTTGTAATTATGAATGTGTTTGTTTAACTTTAATATGAATATGAATGAATTATTTAGTTGTGGAGGAATTGGAAGAAAGATATCGAGCATAATTAGAAATACGAACATGTATGTTGTTGGGAGTTGGTTTCGAGAATGTGTAAATGAGACATTGAAGATTGATGGAGGATTGAATTTATTGGTTTGTATGTGTGCTAAACTTGAGTAAATTAACGTAACTGAGTCTTGGTCTAGTTGTACAAGTGCGAATGAATTTAAAATGTAGAAAGTGGATGAGATTATAGATATATGATCATAGGGAAAGTGGTTAAAATTAGGGTATGTTAAGCTTGATTGAAAAATGAAATTGGGTTATACTTGGGAACTTTATTGAAATTAATAGAGACCTTGATGGAGTTAGTAATTTGGTGATAATAACTAATATGGTGGTGAAAAGACAAGAATAATTCAATGGGTAATGATCTTTGCGAGAATTTGAAGAATTACTTAGAGTGAGACTTGACTTAAAAAGAAAATTAGAATGTTGAATTGAGTAGAAGGAGGAGGGAAAAGAAATTTACAGAATCAAAGGAAATTAGAAATTCAAATGAATTTGGGTAATAAGTGGCGAATTAGAGGAAGTAAAATGTGAAAAGTTTATCACAAATAGAGAGCAACTATTAAGTTTATTAATGCATAAATCAAATTACTTCCGAAAACAGAAAGCGACTGGAACGACATGTTCGAGGAAAATAACGAAAACGATATTTAAGGGAAACGAACAACTACCTCGAGTACGTTCCTATCCGCACTTTTCAAAATATTCAAATGTTAACATGTTAGAATATTAATGAATTTCACTATTTTATCTACGATCTACTAAATCGTTAACCGATTATGGGTACTACTCATAAAGAAATTTATCGTACGGGACCATCTCTCGATAATCGGAATTTTTATGATTAAATTGCTTAACCGAAGCCTTAGCTATAAATATATATGTATGAAGGTTCTTGTCTTGATCAAAAATCGAAAAGTTCATGAGCACAGAAACCGAGAATATTGACGAGATTGTAACTTGGTTTATATACTTGGTTTGAAACTTGGTTTTTGTGGTTGTAAATATACTCCGGCGTGTGGCCGTTGAGTTGTGTACTCCGAGCGTGTAGTTCGTTGAGTTTTATTGTGGATTTTATGCAAGTTTTTAAGGCTTTTAGCCTAATGGTTAGGCCATGTTTCAAACGAAACTCGCCAAAATATTTAGAAATTTGGAAAACCGAACCGACACCTTAAGTAGGAAGTATATTTGGGTTACGGATAAGAGAACATATGGGCATACTAGAGGAAATGAGTGGTACAAGTAAGGTTAGGCTACATTAAACACAAACTAGAGATGATAGAAGCAAAAGATCAAACTTGAGCTTTATTACAAGAATGGGGAATTAAACTCATCAATCGTTATATACAAATTCAAACTATATCATCAGCAACTTATTTACGGGAAACATATGAATATCGAACTCAAAAGGAAACAATATGGATAGGTACGCGAAAAGTAAAAGTTTGGTGATCGTAAATGCATATAAATATTGTTAAAAGACTAGTAATTTACAAAAGTAGATTCGTTTTGGAAACGAAATCGAATTGAAATGGTGTTCGTTGAAACAATCGGCAATTTGAAGTGTTCGGCACGCCGAGGTACGTTATTGCCTTTACATTTATACTAAAAGTAAAAGTTTTATAGATTACTAGTTGGTGCTTTCAATTCATTGCATTTACAAATAAGCTTTCACAATTTATCATGATTTGGCTATGAAAGGACCCATTAATCGCTATGACGATCCATGAATGATTGTGATCGTGATCGTGATCGCAATCGCAATTGTAATCGTAATCGTAAGTGGTTGATCCTGGGACGCTCGGACAACGTTGCTCGCTAGCGAGCATTGAATCGTTAATCGTTAAATTGTTTACGGAATCGTTAATTGTTCAATTGTAAACGTAACCGTTAATTGTTCAATTGTGCACAGTAATCGTAATCGTTCAATTATTTACGGAATCGTTAATCGTTCAATTGTTCACGAGAATCATTAATCGTTTAACCGTTTAATCATTCAATTGTTCACGATCGATCGCCTTATGGTTCAATGAACCTAGGAGTCGGATCCCATGATTGATTGTTTCACGATGACGGGTCCTAAGTTTGGCTAAATTAGCAAAGCAAATCGGCAATTGACAAGTTTGCAAACTGTTTATTCACGAAAAATGATTTAAGATATGCATGATGTAAGTTATAATTTTATTTTATAACGATAACGTATCGAGCTTCTAGCTCACGCGTCTATTGTTTTATGTTTTTAAATTTTTAGGAATTTGAGCGCATGACGGACTATTTGCAATCACATCCAAAGTTTAAAGAGGAAGAAAATATAAAGGTGGTTAGGAGAAGTGATGTTCGTACTGTTCGTCTTGGCCCCATACATGTTATTCCCTTCCTCGGTCTCTTGGCTCATGATTCCTCTCCAGTGATCCTCGGCATTTTGAAAATTTCATTTTACGTAAAGAAAAAATTTGGGTTCGATTGTTACATAAATTGGTTGAAAAATTAATTTATTCAAATGAATTTGCCTTGTTTTCGATCTAAAACGGCGGTAACGTCTCCTAATTTACAAGTCTTCCATTGTTAATTACTTATTTATGTGGTTACGTATTGGGGGCGTTACATGTAGTGTCCAACAAGATCCAAGTGTAATAAGAATATTAGGAAAGATTAAACTGTTGGATATAAAAGCGATCGATTATCCATTATCAACTCGGACAAGATTATCTTAAGCCTTTTGTAAAGCATCTTGGATATGATTTTATAGAGAACATTATAGCATGAGATTGGTCCGTATTCAGCAGGAGTCCGAGGGTGATCCACTTTAGAGATCGGTGCAATGGCAGTGACATTTACTTGTTTAAGGATCCTACTAGAGTTGAAGAAATCCAGGACAGCTAAACTCACCTCAGGTCCAATAATAGACCATTATCTCTGAAAAAATGTGCTACTAAACCCATCAGGACCTAGGCTTTTGGTCCCATTGATCTCCCAAATAGTAGCTTTAACATCCTTCTCATCAAAAGGCTGAATTAGTACTTGTTGTGCATGTATCAAACATTTGCTGTTTTGAATTACATACCATTTTACTCTGCTTATTATTATTTATTTTTTTCTGTTTAATTTTCTGTTTTTAGATTTTTGTTCAATTTTTCTGTTTTTAATTCCGTTTTCTTTTCTAAAAAATTACAAGAATTTTTTTCTTGTTTTTAGGTAAATTGAATTCTTTCCAGATTATTTATTTAATTTATTAAATAATGTTTCGTGATTTTTAATTATTAATTTCTAATTTTTATTTTTTGATTTGATTTTTAAAGTAATAAATTTAACTAGACTACAACTTGCATAATATTATCTTACCTCATGGATTTGATCTTCACTTTTCTATACTATATTATTATTATAATCTTAAGTAATGATTTAATGTGTAATTGTATGACACGCTATCACAATATTAAACTAATGATTATTAAAAGATTAGTTTTAAACATGTTTATATGACTATTGGACTCGGCAAAACAAGATGCAAAATAATAATTAAACTCAACCCAACAAATGCATAAAGATAATTATTTCTAAAGTAAGTTTTTATGATTGAGATTAAAGAAAATTCTTAACTTTTGACTTTTATACTCCTCAAAAGGGTTATGCATAAAGACATTAAGTGCAGTTTTCTCAACCTATAACCAAAGTCCTTCCTAATTTGGCCATCACTAATTTACAGCATTCACATCTTGAGGCGTGTGGGCCTCTGGCGCCTGATGTGGTAGGCGAGTCTAAGTGCGCTTTTCCACACTCGGACGGGTGTTAAACCTCATTTTTATCGTTTTTAAGGCATTATTAACTCAATTCCGTGATGATTTCAATGATATTTATTTAGTTTTCGGTTAGATTTTGCTAATTTTCTCTTTATCGTCACCTAATCTCGTAAATCTCTTTATTACGGGTTTTGGGCTTAAATTTGAGAGATTCAAGGTAAATTTGATAAAAAGCGATGAAGAGGAGAGTCCGGACCTAAGATGAGGCAAGAAAGAAGCCTAAAATACATCAAGAGAAGTTGCACGACCTATCAGTACAAAGCCGCACAGCCGTGCGGATCATCGGCGAATGGCTCGAAGTCAAGGAAGGCCGGACGGCCTCCCGTGCGCACCTTGCACGGCCGTGCGAGAAGTTACGAAAATTGAAATCGCGCACGACCTACCAGTGTAGAAGTTGCACGACCGTGCAAAATGGGTAGAGACTTCAAGGTTTTCGCACAGTGCGTTGTACGGAACCCGTACGGCTGTGCGAAATTGCGGCAGAGCATCGCACGGTATCCCGTCCGACCATTGTTTCCACTATATATAAGTTTCCTAATTGTAATTTTTAGGGGATCTTTTTCCATATTTACGAGATTTAGCTAGGGTTTTCGAGAGAGAGCTCCGAGAGGATACTCAAGAACGCTCATAATTAATTATCAACTTCAAGTTTTTGTATGATTGGATCGCATCAAGTTTTCATTCGGTAATCGTAATTTCTTCTCTTTGTCTTTTCTTCACAGTTTCTTTGCGTTTTCCATGGCTATGTTTCCTAAATTTTATCACTTGTTTAGTATCATGGTCGGGGGCTAATTTCTCTACTTAGGTTGGGATTGATCCCTATTATGCCTTGATAATAATGAATTGAGTACCAATTGAATTGTTCTATGCTTGTTAGGTTAGAATTCGCTTCGTTCATCACTTTCTCATTGTTTGCCTCGAGAGAGGACGCATATGCTTTTATTCGGGTTTTGTGACCATCAAAAGATGAAAACTCACCTAGAATAACGTTGTGAACGATTAGAACTTCAATATGAAAGTAATTAAGGTTCCAATTGGGGTTGTGAGATGCATTATTTGTAATTTTTCTCTTTATTAATCCCATGAAAATAGGTGATTAGATTGTGCAAAATTAGTCTTTGACCTTCGAAAGTAGGCGAAGATAGACTTAATTGGTGTCTCCCCTTCTAAACTGTTAGCATAGGCAAATCCCAAGCAGTATTCGATTTTAATTTCGGGCATAGTAGTGTGATTAATCCCAATCTAAGGCTTGTTATTCATTTATTTCTCTTAGTTATTTTGTTATTAGTTGAATCCGAAAACCAAATCACTCGTCAAACTGCGTTTTACCTAGATTAGAGTTTTTAGGTGGATTTAGTATTTGAAAGCGAGTTACTCGTGGACACGATCCGTACTTGCGGGTTCCTAGCTACAGCTACACCGTGCGCTTGCGGTATTATTATCTCTAACAAGTTTTTGGCGCCAGTTCTCGGGGAAACATTAAGCTTAAATTTATCACCGCAAGTCCACGGCGTAGTTGTAACTAGCCGGCAAGCACGGGTCATGTCCACAGAGAGTTGTGTTTCAAATATCAAAGTTAACTTAAACTTTCTATCTAGGTAAATCAAAACAGATGAGATGGATGTATATGATTAAACTAACCTAGAGGTAAAAATAAAATACTCGGGTTGTGATTTTACCACTTAATAAACTAATTAATCGAGGCCAAGGCTAAACCTACCCAAGTTTATACAAGTATTTAGGAGTGGTTAGTTGCACCATCAAAGCCTACTCAAGCCACACTTTCGAGGATTATGAGCTAATTTAGTTATTCTAACCACCTACTTTCGTGGGGTTAGCCCAACTAAACTACAAAAATAGCAACCTCGGACCTAGCTAGAATTCAGGCTATTTTCATGCCAAAATCCCAACTATTCTCTTTACCCACACTAGCAAATTGACTATACCTTTCAGTGATATACCAATCGCCTAAAAATCAAGATAAAATGACCCTTTCGGACATCTCATCGAACATGTGACAGGTATGAGAAATAATCCCAAAATACTAGCATAAACTAGGTTAATTAAGACTCGAGACAAGATCAATTAGCCATTAAGAGATTATTCACAACCAAAGTGACACACTAACAACTAATTATCATAGAACAAAATTACTCTAATAACTAAATCGTTAAAGAACGACTCAAACAATGACATAAACTAACAAATTAAACTCAAACATGAAATTAAATAATTAATATAACTACTACTAAGATCAAAAGGATAATAAAAATTGAACCTTTAAATTAAACTAAACAAACTAAAAAGAAAGGAGAGACAAAAGGGAAAAAGTTACCAAGAATGAATCGAACGGAATTAAAAATTGTCGTGGACTCGAATTAATAACTAAACTAAAAATATTTGAGATGAATTTACAAGAGAAAAAAACTAAAAACCTAAACTAGAATTGACCTAATTTATTTGGCTAAGCGACGGCTGAACACCTAGAGTCACAACCGAAAAAACATCCCCTGGCCTTGATGCTTTCGTCGCCTTTTATATTGCCTATAATCCCTTTTATAATCCTCCTTATTTCCTAATTACGCATGCCCTAACCACCTTGTGATTCAGAGACCAAAATCAAATTGGAAACTAATTTCCATTGAAACTGATTTGCTTTGTGATGGGCCCCGTTGACTTAATTGGAAAGAGAAATCACATAGCTTAAATTTGCTAATTATATTAAATTATATAATTAGCAAAATTCATATGGGCTTGAATGATCAAAGCGTTTGCGGAAGGTCATCATGGGCCAGCAGAAGATCTATTGAATGAATATTCCAAGAAGCTTACACATACTTCAAGCTCCAATGCTTCGATTTTTCCACCTTATATACTAAATTTTCAGGAGTTGCTTAGTTCCACTTATTACCTAAAAAGTAAATAAAATAAGTAAAAATCCTCGAAATATGTTATTTTACAAACCAAAAATTACGTAAATAAGGGTATAAATAACGTAATATTTGGACCGAACAAAGGGCGACTTCCTAAAGCGCGCGAGTTTGGCGCTTAGCGCCTCTTGCTAGGCACGCCGGTCACCAGGTGTTGGCTTCTAGTGGGTTCATGGCCTACCACTAACGACTAGTTAGTGAGTTAATGCTGCTAGGGATGACAACGAGGCGGGGTTTTGCGAGAACACGTCAACGGCGGGGACCGATTAGTGAAAACGTGGACACCGGACCCTTTACCCGGATACCCGGTTTTATTTTTAATATATATTTCCTAGGTTCTCTCTCCCGTGTCCGCGTCCCCTTGCTTTGCTCTCATTCTCCCTCTCTCTCTCTTCTTTGATCTCTCGTCGACGTTTGCTCCAGCTTTTGTCGGCACTTCTTGCCGGCGACATTATTCAATCGTCTCCGCGTTGCTCTCGCCGGCAGTGCTCTCTCACTACACCGGCAAAGGCAGTCGTTTTTATCTCTGTCACTCCTCGGTGTTCTCCTTCGGCAACATAGTACCTAATTATAAAAAATAAAAAGGCAATCGAGTCCCCGATCCTGGACCTGGTTGACTAATTCAAGATTTCTGGACCCGATTAGAACCGAGCACGGGACTAGGTCTAGAAATCTGGACTGGTTCTAATCGTGTCCGGGACCGGGTCCGACCAAAATGATCGAGTACCCAGTCCCGCTCACCCCTACCCTCATTCACTCTCACTCACCTCGCGTCCATCTCTCGCTCTCCCGTGCCCTACTTCTCGCGTCCATCTCTCGCTCTCACCTCCCTCTCTGCTCGTGCCTCCCTCTCCCGTTCTCGATTTTCACCCCCTTTCGGTTCTCGTCTATCAATTTGTATTACTCAATTTTGAATTGAATTTTTTTCTCTTGTTAAATTGGCACGACTTTTTCGAGTTCATTTTTACGAGAAAATTAAATAAAAAATCAGAGTTTCGAATTGAAATTAATTAGTGGGAATTTAGTTACGGTTAATAATTAAAGTTGGGGTTCTATTGGAAGGCGCGGATTTTTCCAGAGTCAGTGATTCTAGCTTCTCCAATCTCGTTTACTTGGCCAACAAGATTTGATACTTTGACGATTTTCCTTTTTCGTCATCTTTGGAAGTAGTTAAAAGTGGATGGTGCTTAGGCTTTCGTTTACTTAGATTTTGAGATGAGTAAATTGGGTTCTAAGGGATTTAGTTTTGCATTTTTAGGATTGCTCTCCCTCTCTGCACTCAATGTCTCATCTTACATGTCACCTTCCTCTCAGTCTCCCTTTCAGCTCTATCATACTCTAATTCAGCTCTATCATACTCTAATCCTTGCTAACTGCTACCCTTGACAAGGAAAGGTAATTATGGATTTTGTATTTTTTTTTTTATCTTTAGAGTGACTTCGGGAAAACGGGGCCTTGCTGAGGAACAAATCCCGAGGCAAGGGAAGGGTCGAGGGACAAAACTCCCCCGAGAGCGGGGTTAGGAGCCAGGTGGATAAGCGGGGCAGGGAGATATTCCCTGTCCCCAACCCACCCCGTTGCCATTTGTAAATGTTGCCTTGAAAGCAACCACCTAACGCAGCCGCGTGCGAGAGAGAGAGAGAGAGAGAGAGAGAATAAATGCTGCCTTAAAAGCAAGCATATTTTGATGCCAGTATTCTTCATCTACAGAGAGTATTAATGACATAGTAGATTAGTTTGTTCATCCATTGGGAGAGAGAGAGAGAGAGTTAACGACTTATTAGATTAGTTTGTTCACCCATTGTGTTGTGAGAGTAACTACTGCCTTAAAAAGTAAACATCTTTTGATTAAAAGAAATGCTTGTATTCTTCATCTACAGAGAGAGAGTATTAACGACTTATTAGATTAGTTTGTTCACCCATTTGTATGAGAGAGAAAGTTAACGACTTATTAGATTAGTTTGTTCACCCATTGTGTTGTGTGTATTCTTAATCTAATCTCCCAATTTGTTTTGCTTACCTCTACAAAATGTTATTGCATCATGTGATTAAAAATACTTTTCAAATTTTTGTAGCTTTTAAAAATTTTTGTTTTTTATTTGTCCAATTTAGATGTTGTACTATTTTAATATGTTATTATTATCATTGTGTATTTTTTTATTAATATTATTGTATCATTTTTTTAGAAAAAAATCACAACCTAAAACAATTAATTTCAATTATCATAGTTTATCAAATAATTTTTTTATATATTATAAAAATAAAAAAAATAAAAGAGATAAACTAATTAAATATGTTGATAAGTGGGCTTCATGAAAATTATTTAAATGGGTGAATCTTGTTAATAAATATTGCATTGTAAAAAATAAAATTTAAGAGAAAAAATGTCATTGAATAATTTGTCGCTATAAACTTCCACCAGATGAACCTAAAATAGCTCTTCTACTATAGATGCTCTAAATGGGCTGGAGATGTCAACTACTAGGGGTGAGCGGTTTTAGGTACCATGTTCTAAAATTAGGAACTCGACCTCGACCCTGTTTGACTCGATTTTTGAATTTTAGGAACCTAATCCTTACCCTATTTGACCGATTCCTAAATTTTAGGAACCTAACCTTGAACCTCGGGTTTCGATTCCGGTTCCAGGATACTCTACTTACACCATTATTCTTATGAAAAAAACTTTAAAACTTTAAAACCTTAAAAACTTACAAACATCAACTCACGTTAATCATTTAATTAACTAAAGTTCAACAAGCAAACAATTAAATACCACAATTTTTACCAATTTTTTACAAAATCAACATTGGTAGTAGAAACAACGTATGTGTTCAAAATTTTATAAAGTCTTTTCAAAAACTAATAGAATCAAATGTTTCAAGTTCATTAACTAAATTTAAATGAAAATAATGTAACCTTTAAACTTCCATTGCATCTTCTTCATCAATAATTTATCCATCAGCGTCGATAAAATCCGTAAAATATAAAATAAAATAATCTTTAAACAATTTCGGATTCCGGTTACAGGATTTGATTTTAGGAACCTTACGCTTTACCCGTTTGACCAGGTTCCTATTTAGGAACCTTACTTTTATCCATTTAACCAATTCCAGAACTTCAAACCTTACCCGTTTGATCGGTTCTAATTCGATTCTAGGATATCTATCAGTGATGTTCACCCCTATAAACTACAATCTCTAGAGAGAATAAGCTTTCAAGCTTTTCATACCTAGAGTTTTTTAAAATTGACCATTGATTTTTTGAATACCTTGAATTGAAGTTAGGGACGACAACAGGGCGGGTTGGAGATCTCCCCGCCCCCGCTGTCCGGGGAGTTTTGTCCCGCGCCCCGCCGGGGATCATTCCCTGACGGGCCCTATTTTCTCTAAAGTCACTTTTAAAGCTAAAAATGCAAAATCCATAACTACCTTTCCCGTCAAGGGCAACAGTTAGCAAGGATTCGAGATCTGACGACATTGAGAGAGGAGATTGAGAGGAAGGCGACATGCAAGAGGAGAGATTGAGCGCAAAAGGGAGAGCTGCAAAACTAAATCCCTTACAACCCAATTTACTCAACTCAAAATCTAAAGCCTAAGCACCATCCACTTCCAACTACTTCCAAAGATGACGAAGAAGGAAAATCTTCTCAGCAAATTAAGTACCGAATCTTGTCGGCCAGGTGAACGAGATTGGAGAAGCCAGTCGCCGATGCCGGAAAAACTCGTGCCTCCGATAGAACCCCAACTTCAATTACTAAATTCCCACTAATTAATTTCAATTCAAAGCTCTGATTTTTTATTTAATTTTCTCGTAACAATGAACTCGAAAAAGTCGCACCAATTTGACAAGAGAAAATAAAAATTTCAATTCAAAATCGTGTAAAACGAATTGATAGGCGAGAACTGAAAGGGGGTGAAGACCGAGAACGCGAGAGGGACGCAAGAGCAGAGAAGGAGGTGAGAGCAAAGATGGACTGCGAGAGGTAGGCCAGGGGAGAGCAGAGATGGAGGAGAGGTGAGTGAGAGTGACTGAGAGAGAGGCAAAGCAAGAGACATGATGAGAGTGAGAGCCAAGAGAATAAATAATGGGGACTAGGGTTTCATTCTGCATATAATTGCCTTTATACACCAAAATACCTTAGTTAGAAATTAAAATGAGGATGTAAATGTAATTTTTCATGATTAGCGCGGGAAAACGGGGACGGGGACGGGGACGCAAATGGCCCGGGGACCAATTTCCTCTCCCTGTCCCCACCCCTGCCCCAACAGGTTCGGGGATTTTTTCCACTCTAAGGGGGCTGATGAAACCCCACTTTGTTGTCATTCCTAATTGAAGTAGAATTGTTATTTAAAATTTTATTTTAGTTCAGTTAGTCAAACTGATCAAATTTAAAAAATGTACTTCAATTAATAAATTAAAAAAACAGTTCACATCATTTTTTAATTAATTTTTTCAATTTCTAATTTTTTACTCACTCCTACCTGCAAAACCCTATTGATAGATATGAACCAATCATTAGAGGGGGTGTGGAAATGGGATACATATAAAAGATTTTTCCATATATTGAATGCTTCTGATCATGACATGTTTTCAGCTTTTAGACTGATGACAATATACAACGCATCCCCCATTAACTTCTCTCTAAGTAATTACACTATCACGAGCTCAGATGACTCCTTCACTGTTTCCCCGGCAGCAACGACAAAGAGAGCAATGTACAAACATAAAAATATACAGTTCGTCCGCAGGGTGTATACCCTTCGCAGCTTTAGCTGTCCCTTTTCTATTAACTGAAGTGGTTGTGTCCCTTTTCTATTAACTGAAGTGTACACAACCATTCTTCTCTCTCTTTTTTTTTTTTCTCTATTCCTCAGTGCTGCTTTTCTACAACACGATGCCGTGACAAAGGAAACTATACATTGAGCCATAGAACTAAGTAGTTACAAATAATACTTTACATCTCGCTAGTGTAATGTACAGATTCAAATGCCCGTGATGGTTTCTGGAGAAGTATGATTATCATCCCTCCCAACCCATCAGTGTCCTGCGAACTCTTTCTTCAATTTTATTCCTTGGAACTGACAAGCAGTCCCCTTCATGGAGTAAGAATCGGTACACTTCGCATTCACGATGCTCGATGATGTGCCTTCCTATCTCAGCCTGGAAAATTAAGAGCAAGCAGTTATGTGATTGATATGAGTGAAGGAAATGGACAAATGAAAGCTAAAAAAGAAAGCCTCCTCTTGGGATGCATGTTTCATAGGAATCTTCGAAGAATTCATCAGTTTAATTATAAACAAAATGCATGAGTACTACTAGAGTAGACTTCTTCTGTTCTTTTTTCGTTTTTTTGTGGGATCCTCCCTTCAAAAGATAATAGGAAACAACTGCAGAAAAAGTAAAAAGATTCACATGCACGCAACTTGCAAAATATTAACCACACAAAGACCTAGCAAAATGGGTCATTTGTGCTAGGTTAATTCTAGATAATGTAGAAACAAGTTTGCTGGGATATTCTGATTGGATCAAGTTTAGCTTGGGTATCTTCAGGCTAAAAACAAATTTGGAAGTCCAGCTTGTTACCCAACAAGCTTCTCATAGAAAGGTATGAACACGTCTAAGGCTAATTTTAGGTTGCATCCGTTCAGTTTGGGTAGGTTCAGACCAAGATTCAGTTTTGCTACTCTGTATGTTTAGGTCAGGTAATCACATTCATTTTTTCCAAGTCTAATAACAACACAGCAGATACTAGAATAACACGAAGAGATTAAGGCAGCCAGGAAGTACCGAAAAGATGCATATATTAAGCATCTTTAGAGCAAGGGTGATGTCATGCAAAACTAGGGGTCGTCCCTTTCCAGATAGCTCCACGGGATTGGCAACCAGCAACTCTGTCTCTGGGCCTCGGCTCACCACAGCAACTCTAAGAGGGTTAACTAGCTCTTTACACAGACGAGAGTGCAGAGCATCTTGCTTGCTAGGATCAATTATTTTTTACCATCAGATTGCATTATGAACAAATCTATCTCGCAGTTCCTATTTGGCTTCGTGGTGCCTCGCCCATAAGAGATCTGTTAACCACAACAGTGTAAGTATCCATCCACAATCTGATAATTGGTCTCCAGCTAAGCCCTCATTGATTAAAGAAGAATGCACGGATGCCAACACAAAGAGGCATTTGGAAAAAAAAATTGAGGGTTCCCAAACAAACATTAGTTTCAGTCAACAAGCTATTGCATTTCTAGGGCCGCCAAAATCCCATGATGAGTCTAAATTGAGTTGGACCGAGCAACACTCACAATTCAACAAACTTACTAGTTCAGACTTGGTTTCTCTTAAGCCAAACAGATCAGAAAAAAATTATTCAGGGCCAAAATTAAGACACACATTTGAGATACAAGTTCACATTTGGCTTAAACCCTGCGGAAGCAGGGCCCACATTTTGTTGTTGTATTTTAGATTCAAGTTCACAGAAAGGAAGTGAGAAGAACTTCAGATGTGCAAATTTGTGATTTGGGGAAACAATTTATGGCTGTATCCCTTTTGTCAAGGGGACTATTTTTTCAATAGTACAAAAATTAAACTAATATACTCTAAAGATCTACTTAATTATTCACGTTCTCATTGTATTTCAGCATTTCATTCACTGCACCATCCAGGATTTGAGGGGAAATGGGTATCTGGGAGGAGGTCCCTTTCCCATTTGGTTTCCCCGTAAGTGATTTCACCCTAAAGAGCAATCTTACTGACCCCTCCATTATGCACGCACGCATGCACACATTAAAATAAAAATAAAGAAAAAATAATTCATTAATATGTTTTAGCCTCAAGTAGCAGTTTGCAGTTGCCTACCTGGATGTTATAATCCTTAAGCACCCTCATAAGGTCATACAGAAGACCTTTATAGTCTTGGCAAACAATTTGGAGAAGCGTGTGAGAGGGACTAAGAGAGTTATCCATTGTGATAGACACACAGCTGGCACTACTTCCGCTACGATGTTTGTCAGGAATCTCAAAATCTGTCCCTTCAGCAGTGATTGCAGAAGGGAGAAAATAAGATGTTTGTGAACAGGCAGTAACTTCAGAGCCAACCTTTTCTAAATCACAAATCAAAGAATCCCCCAGAACAGTTCTTAAATGATCTTTGACATCCTCCTGTCTCTTTTTCGTATGCAGCAGTTCCCTGAACATATCAAAATAGCATGTTGGCTTTGATTATTACAAAAAAACTTAACTACTCACTAGCCTACAACATTAAACAGCCTCCATATGATTAAGCGGAAAATCAACCCATTGAGGTTAAGGTATATAACTTGGTTCTATCTAAAATTCATTTACCCTGCTTCATCAAATTTTCCTCGTTGAGGTTGAACAAGAAGAAAACAACTTTTTGGAAGTCTGGATGTTGGGTAAACAAAAGAAATGAGCAAGTGTATCTTAGCCATGATGGATCAGGATCTCCAGAATGCAGAACTAAATTTCAATTTCCATAGCCATCAATTACAACCCTATAAGTAATGGGAAGTACTTTTACTTGGACTCAGCCATACCCTAACTTTCTAGGTATTGGATACAGCCATTTTCACAGAATTCTGTATGGTTTTATAATAATATGAAGGGTAAAAATGCTAAGCATCCAATGTAGCTGTTTGAGGTGAAATGTAGTGTCAAAGTAACATAGTGGCGTACTGATGTGGATAGTGAGTAGAAGATTCTTGCAGTCATATCTATCGAGCATTCCTATCCAAAATTCACCATTGAGCACCGAAATCCACATAATTTTAGCTATACAAGTCATGTGCACACTACCATCTATTTTACAGGCTTCATGGCAGTGGTAAGCATATGCAAAGTGGACAGAGCTAAAAGGCACATTTTGAGTTCAGAAAGATCTACTTAATATACATAATCCTGTGAATTGAGTCATACCGTCATAAGACTAGATGAAAGGAATTTCCACAGTTTTTTAATCATGAACCGTCCAGTCATGTTGGCAAACAAAAACAAAAAAAGGGAATAATACAAGTAGCAATAGGCATCCTAACAGGCAATTAGTAGGCACACAGGAAGGACAAGTTTTTCTGAACCTGGTGTCTGTAATGAAAAAGAGGTCCAACACTTTTCCATCTGGGGTCGTGGACACCTTCACCCTTTTTATATTAAGCTCAAGCTCACACAAAACCTCAGTGACACCTGCCATAAAAGGAAACACAGAAATGGAAGTTAGCAGATTCAATCATGAAGAAGGTCCACTTCAACACCAGGTTGACATTGAACCAATACCGAGTTTTCTAACTGCTGAGATCACAAGCAAAAGTAACATCCTTGATGCAAATTCCCATAAAGAATTCAAATTTTCATTCCTACACATCCTAGAACAAATACTAAAATTTTGACTAAGGGCCTGACCTGCTCAGGTTACTTCCATACATACAACAAATTTATTCACATTTTTTATGATATTACATAAATTCATCCAGATTCCAAAGGGAATAAAACAAAACCTTTAGAATCACAGAAACAAACTTGAGCGCTAGTGACGATTTAGAAAGAACAGAAGGAAACCCTTTCATCATCTGCTCTGTTAACACTAATATTATTATTTTCAACATAATCGTAATAGTTACTCCCCCAGTCATCTCTTCCCCACCCATACTCAAAACCTATGATGTTCCTAGAAAATGTCTACAAAGTAAAAATCATTTCCTAAAAAGATGATGTTCCTAGAAAACTATTTTCTTCTCCAAACACCCTAAATCTCAACAGAGTAGAAAAGAAAGGTAGTATAAATCACAAAAAGATTCTCAAACCAAATAACAAGGGAGCAATTGCAGCTAAAAATCATTCTTAAAACAAATAATCTAAGATAGCAAGCCAAAGTAAAGCACCAAGAACGTGAAGTTCCAACAGCCGTTCAAATATGTAGCAGGAAAGGCAAGGCAAAGTCAAATGATGTATAGAACAATGTTCGTAGCTTCAGCATCTCAGCGTTTGGGGATGGAGCAAATTATAGCACAGGTTTATACAAAATGGCAAATTGTACCTCAATTTGATTTTACGGTAAATTATACCCAATTGCAATTTATATAATCTTAAATGATATAACTTTTTATAAGTTTGAATTACTTTTGTCACTAATTGAAATTTTGAGATCGGAAATAGTTCTCAAAACATTTGACAAAGTGGAAAAGATAATACATTGTGTTTAAATTTCAGTAGAATTATTCAATCAAGGTAAACTAGACCAAGGAAAAAATAATTTTTGGCTTACCATAGGTTTAATTTTATATTTGCAAATAACTTCTTTAGTATCAATTCGAGTTTATTTAGTTTTTTGAAATGTTCTTCTTCGTTCAAGAGACTTATTATTTTTTATCAAATGAAACAAGAAAAAGATATATTGCTCGTATTTGAAAATTAACACCTTTTTTTTTTATAGTTTAAATGGCAATACCAAGAGTTTTTGTTGTTTATATATATTTTTTGGCTAGGATATCTAACAATATTGTAGAATATTCACAGTTATAAGAGCCAACCAAAGCCTTCCCAGGAGAAATTATTAATTAAATCAAAATTCAATTTTTATAAGCTTCTTGATATTTTATTTGAAGGTCCTACCTTTTATTTTAAAAAAATCCCATTAATTAATAACACAATTAAAGCATTTTTCCAACAATTAAATACCATATAAGAATTATAATTAACAAAAAAGGTACAATTGGCCACAAATAAAAATCTATGTCGTAAATTAAATAAAAAAAAACATGGTGTGTTTTGCGCTACTAACAACCGCTAAACCAACTTTAAAAAAAAAAAAACGCTAAACCATGCGAAAGATTACCATGTAAAAGCCCCCTTCTATCATGGCAGCAGAACTTGAGCAAGAACACATCAGGAGGTTTCGGAGGCTGCACATCCGCCCTATAATAAGAAATCCAAGCAGTCGGAGAGCAAGAAGGGCACGCCCCCACTAATCTCTTCTTCACCAGACCCCACCTTGTTGTTGGCTTAGCCATTACCCAGAACACTACATAGCACCATTTCCCGTCGGTCGCAAAATCTTCACCACATTCAAACCAGAAATTAAGCACAGACAATCAAAACAATACTAATCCAGCAGTCAATGAAACACCCACCACAAATTTAAGACTTCAGAATACTAATTGAGTACTAATCATTTCCCGCCCCCCAAGGGTTTGTAGAAGAGAGCCACAAGGGTCCACAGGCCATACCCAAAATGTCATCAAGCACAAAAGGTCAACCGGAACTACTCTGAAAAAGCAAGAGTTTGAATGGGATCCAAGAGAAAGTTACAAGGAAAAAGAAAAATTGACTAGAGGGGTACTCACCGAATCTGCTAATGCTCATCCCAAAGTAGAGGAGGATGCGGCAGAGATCGCAACCCAAACCAAGTTTATCAGGGCAATTTACAGTGATAACAGTTGGATCCCCTTGCTTCTCTGGTGGTCTCAAAACCACAACATCCTCTTGTAGTATTCCCATACTCTCTCTTAAAAACTTCTAAAAGACGAGAAAAATGAACAAATTTCTACACGGGTAGCTTCATTTATGGAGACATAGAGAAGAAAACCTAACGTTTTCTCCTTTTTAGTGATTAACAGAAGGGTAGGGGCCTGCCGCTGGTGGGGAGGGAAGAAGAGATATTAGGGTGGGGAGGCTGCAAATCAGGAAACACGAGTTTTGGGGGATAAAAAGGAAGTGTTGGGCCTCGCCTGTGGCTTTTTCTTGCAATTTACTTGTTCTTCCTTTGCAGTTGATCGTTGGTGATACAGACACATCCACTCTCTCTCTCTCAAATTCCTTGACAAATCGGAGATGATCTTTTCAGCAAAAGGATCTTTATTTTTAATTAATATCTACAACTATCACAAGAAGGGCTTGAGAAAAGTTAAATAAAAATATAGGAAAAGAAAAGAAAATATTAGTAGTATGTGATGACTCACGCACGAAATAAATGACAATTTCCTAAAGCTTTTAATGAAACTGCGAGGAACAAGTTTGTAGGAAAAAGTGGGTGACTTGTTTAAATTGTTATGGCTGCCACGTATATGGTCTGCGTCAATATTGTTGGGGGGAGTTGGTAAACAAGGGTTTGCTTCATTGGGGGAACAGCTCATCAATAGTAGTAGAATGGCACTACTCTACGGTATTTAATTCTCAACATAGAGTTGGGTACAAGACAAATGATGCCTCATCCCTCCCATCACTTGGGAGTTAGATTCTAAATTACATATGTTTGTGATTTTAATCTACAGAAATAAGGTGACAATACTCCTTTGTTTCAAAATTTAATAATCACTTTGTATTATAAGGTAATATTAAGAAAACATAAATTACATGACAAATTTAAATTAAAAAATCAATTATCTAATTATTTTATTAGAAATGAGAAAAATCGATGAAAAAGAGAGCGAGAAAAGGTCAAAGTTGGCAACCTTTTTTTCATAAAAAAATAAATTTCATTAATAAAAAGTTAAACAACATTTACAAAGATAATTTTGTAACAAAAATAAATCTTAAATATCAAAATAGATATCTATTTCGACAAAATTAATGATAAATTTACTTATGTTCAACTCCATACTTGTTAGGGCGAGCGAAAATTCCGGTACTGGTTCCGGACCCAGCTTGAACCGGGACAGGGAGCGGGTCCAAATTGTTGGACCCGGTTATAATCGGGTCCGGGACCGGGTAGTAAAATCTTGGACCCGGACTCGGACCCGGACCCGACCCGGCACTGGTTTTATTTTTTAAAAAAATAATAAAAATCAAACCCTAATTTCTCGGTGCACGCACGCTTTCGTTCGCTTCGACCTGCCCGGTCCGCTTGTTGCTCTCCTCTCGCTCCCTTCTCTCCCGTCCCGTGTCTACCCGTCGTTGCTCTCTCTCTCTCTCTCTCTCTCTTCTCTAATCTCTCACCGTCGCCGGCATTTGCCCCGAGTTCACCTTCGTCGGCGTCGCTGCTCTCTCTCACTCACTCACTTATTGTGGTCGCTCTCATTCTCTCACTCACTCGGCGCCGGCTGCTCTCGTTCTCTCACTCACTCGGCGCTGCTACCTCATCGCTCGCCGGCACTTCTTGCCCCGCCCTCGCTCTTTTCCTCCGGCTATTTTCCGAGCACCCAAGCCGTGAGTATTTAGTTTTTGTTGATTTTATATGTTAAAAAACGAACAAGTTCAATCTTGTACTTCGTTGCATCTCCACCATGGTGAGTGTATATATGGCTTACATCTAGTCTGTGGGTATTTAGTTTTTGTTAATTTTAGATTTGTTAATATATTCATTGACATTGAGTTTGAGTATACGAAAACTTGACAAAACGAAAATCTTCTAAGTTCTATGTACGAAATGTTAGATTTGTTTATCTATTCATTGTATGACTCAAGAGGCTAAACGATTCAAAAATATGTACAAATTTTTATCTTCTATGTATACCATTGTGTGTGTGAAACTTGATGAAATTAAAAGGCCTAAAACCAAGCATGAATAGGAGGAATTAAAAAATATGGAATGGTCGGAGTTATAGTCATCCAAGAGCATTTAGGCTAGGTAGTTCCCACTTGATTTACTCGGTGAAATTGGAACCATCTTACCATTTTATGATGTACATGTTTTATAATTTAAAATATTGTTTGAATAATTCACTATTATTAATGTTTGATGAATTAATGGCAGAATGTCGAAATGGACGACATCGAAGAACATATCAATTTGGAAGACCGAAGATGCAACTTCGGTACAGTCAAATCTAAGAAACGGGTGTGAAAGTTGGTGGCAAGGGGAAATCCCCATATTGGGATCATTTTGAAGACATAATCAGTCCAATAACCAAGAAGATCGAGAAAGCTAAATGCAAGTATTATGGCAAGGTATTATCCGCCAACCCTAATAATGGAACCTCTCGCTCTAAGAAAACATTTACAATCATGTCCTAAGTATCCTTTTAATGTGGATAAAAAGCAAAAAAGATTTCTTTATGTAGGGATCCACAAACCGAGAGTGTTGCTCTCTCAAATTGGACATTTGACCTAGAGGCTACTAGACTTGCTGTTGCAAAAATGGTTATTATTAATGAAATGTCTTTTGCATCGGTTGAACGTGAAGGATTTAGGTCGTTTATTAGTGTTGTTGTCCCACAATTTGCAAACAATGTTCCATCTCTCTTCACCGTTGCTAGAGATTGTAAAAAGTTTTATATTTATGAGAGAGATGCCTTGAAAAGTATTTTAAGAGGTTTGAGATCTAGAATTGCCCTCACAACTCGATTGTTGGACTTCAATCCAAAACTTGAATTATCTTTGCTTGATCGCACATTTTATAGGTGATGAGTGGAATTTGCACAAGAGGATTTTAAGTTTTAAGTTGATGGATAGTCATAAAGGCAAAGAGATTGGAAAGGTTGTGGAGAGTTGTGTTATTGATTGGGGTATTGAAGACAAATTTTCTTGTTTGACTCGTTGATAATGCTAGTTCCAATAATATGGCGAGTTGGTTATTTGAAGGATAATCTTGGTGAGAAACTTCTTTTAAATGGTGATTTTTTCACATGAGATGTGCAGCTCATGTCTTAAATTTGGTTGTGAGGGATGGTTTGGCAAGGGTTAAGGGTTCCATTCATAACATTCGAACTGCAATTCGATACATAAGGAGTTCACCAGGGAGATCTACATTGTTTGATTCTTGTGCTAAAGTTGTAAAAGTCCCTTGTAAAGGATCTTTGTGTTTGGATGTGTGCACAAGGTGGAACTCTACTTTCCTTATGTTGAGCATGGCTTTGAAATTTGAAAAGGATTTTGAAAGGTTTAAAAATGATGATTCCAACTATGAGAATAAACTTGGTGAAAATATTCCTACAAAAAGGATTGGGAGAATGCTCGAGTTTTGGCAAAGTTTTTGCAAAAATTTTATGAAGCTACTAAGAGGATGTCCGGTACTTTGTATGTCACTCGCAAATTTGCATTTTCATGACTTGTTGGGTATACTTACTAATTTGTTAGAATGGGAAAAGGATTCTTTCCCTAATCTTCGTGAGATGGCCTTGGCAATGCGTAAGAAATTTGATGATTATTATGGAGATTGGGCAAAGACTAATCTTATGGTCTTAATTGTTGTTGTGTTTGATCCACGCTACAAATTGAAGTTTGTTAGGTTTTCTTTTAGGAAACTTTTTCCTAATGACTTTGGAAAAGCGAGATAAGGTGTATGATCATTTGCATAATGTGCTTAAAAGCTTGTATGTTTCGTATTCTTCTTCAATGAATATTGAAAATGATGATGTTGATGGTTCTCATTCCCCCATTCATGTTGATCATTCAAAAATGTCTTTGAACAATGATACTCTTAAGGAGTTGTATTCTCAATGGAACGATGGTGGGGAAGATGATGTTGAGGTAGTTGAAAGAACCTAGTTAGATGTGTATCTAGATGCCCCTCGAGAAAAGGTAGATGCCAATTTTGATATGTTAAAGTGGTGGAAGAAACATGCCGACACTTATAAGGTGCTAGCTGTGATGGCTAGGGATATTCTAGTTGTGCATGTTTCTACCGTGTCAAGTGAGTCCGCATTTAGTACATCCGGTCGGGTGCTCGATCGGTTTCGTAGTAGTTTGGGTCCCAAAACTATGGAGACTTTAATTTGTGCTCAAGATTGGTTGAGGGCATCCAAAGTTTGTATTGATGTTGAACAACTTATGGATGATGTGGAGAAATATGAAGCAGGTGATTATATAACATATGTTACTATATGTATTCTGATTTTGATATTTATAAATTATAATAATATGTTAAATCATGATTTCTAACCTTATCCTTTTATTTGATGTTAAGATTTGGGCGATGGAGATATCACCGAAATTGATAACATTATGAGCGATTGATGAAGACTTCTTCTAATAATCCATTTTCCTTTGCTTAGGTAAGGTATCATCATAATCATATTATATTTCTCTCATTTCAATTAGTTTGTATTTTTACTCAAACATTCTTTCTTATTTTTTTGTTTTACTTTGACAGAATCTAGAGTTGAATAGGGGCTCTTTTTCTGTTGAGCACCAAGTCGGGCAACAAGTTGTGGATCAAGATTCTCTCTTTTTATTGTTGATGTTTGATTATTTTTGACTCTTTTTATGTTTTTTTTCCATGATGTTTTTAAGATTTAAACTTGTAATTTGTGTTTGCATGTGATTTTTTATTGCTAATGTTGGATTATTAGTTATAATTATAGGGTTCTAAAGCAAAGCAAATAGTTAAAATATAGGATAATTATTGGCTAAAACTTTACCCAAAAAATGTAAAGATTATAAAAACAAAAATGATATTTGAAAAACTAAAAAAAAAAAGGGGCAACCGGGTCCGGATCATTTTTGGACCTGGTCATAACCGGGACCGGGACCGGTCCGGCCAAAATGGCCGGGTACCCGATCCTGCTCACCCCTAATACTTGTAGCATCCGCCACAAACCTTATTCTTCAACTTCAATATGTTTTTCCCAAATATCGTCAAGTTATTGTATAACTTCATAAAATATATCTATAATTGATATAGTAGATCCAGACCTAAATGAAATATCACTTTAATCGAGCTATAGGAAATTCTATTGTTAAATAATTCCCAACTAAAATCAATGATAATAATTGATAAAAGTATCAAAAATATACTCTCCAATCAAATCCACAACTTTAATAAAACTTGCACGTATCGGTAACAAAAATAACTCACACAAATGCGAGAAACAAGACTCTCACAAGAAGGAGAGAAACTCTAACTCTTACAAAAGGGGAGAAACACAAACTCTCACAAAAAGGAGAGAAACACAAATGCTCATAAGAAAGACAAAAATCCAAACTCTCATAAGGAGAGAAAATTTATTAGAAAATACCTTTATATCTTGATTTGATTGAAGAAATTGATGAAAAAGCGCTTTCCACTGGCTATAACAAGGTTAGTAGCAGCCCCAATAATTTAAAAAAGAAAAAAAGTGAATACAGTAATTAGGATTTGTCAAAGTTGGTAACCTAGTCATTAACATATCATTTAAATTGCCAATCGACAAGTATTGTGTAACAAAAAAATTAGTGAAAACAACAATTATTTTGAAATAGAGGGATTATATATCTTATGATGACATTTTTTAAGTTTGTTTACCTTAGTTTACATTAATATTTATATATTTTAATAGCATCACATTTTCAGTTTTGAAGTTGTACTATTCGATTGTTCCATTGACAAATATAAATGATACCTTAATCAAATCAACCCTATATGCAAGACACATTACATGCATAATTTTACAATTGTGAAAAATTTGTAGCTAAATAGGTGATTTTACACAATATATGATTGTAATCCTTCTATTATTCAGTTATAATTTCTTTTTAATTTAACACATAACAATATAACTTTTGAGCACAAAACAAAACTTTCTCCTCTTATCGCCACATGTTAAATCTCATATAATTTATCTTTTTTTATTACCGTTATTAAAATATTATAACTTATTGTTTTGATTTCTCTTGTGCCATCTTCTAAAATACTTAAATGCAAAAACCAACCATAAAAACCCCATCTATACACTATATAATACTAATCTTTTCAAAAAGATGACATGCAAAAAAAAATTCTTTTTATGTATTTTAATTATCTCAAAATAATCTGTCACGCTTATTATCCATGCTAAATAATCATTTTTTCAATAGATGTAAATCACCACTCTTAATATACATGGATATACCTTAATAGGTTAGTACCACTCTTACAAGAGTGGTTATATTTTTCCACATTATTATGTGTGAAAATGATTTCGAGCAACTCATTTTTGCTTATTTTTCTGTCACACTCAATCATGTGTAATTAGATAAGGGTGGAAGCATACCATATGGTGATTGTAGTATTTTCGATTATTAATCTCATTTATTAAATGTAGTTATTAAATATTTACTTTTTTAGTTCATAACTTATTAAGGAGTATTACATTATTCCGTACATAGCACGGGTCCAAACTAGTTGGGATAGTGGGAATATTTTTCTTTTCTTCAGCTACTCTTTTTTCTTTTCTTCAGCGGTTATGTCATTTTTCATAATGTAGTTATTCTATAACATTTTATACTTGTATATAATGTAAAACTATGTAATTAAAGAAAGATCACCTAAATTTATAACTTTTATATATTTTTAGTTGTCAATTAATTTAATCCTTGGTAGAGGTAGTTGGAATGAGCAATGTTGGTGATCAAATCGAAGATCCTTATTCCCTATTGTAACTCTACCCTCGAACATCAATTAGGATAGTGGGAATTTAAAAAGATAAAGATTTTTATGTTTCTCTAAAAATATGGTAATTACGTGCAATACCGTAAACGTGGTTTAAAGGATCTAAAATAACTATCTATATGATAAAATAAATGCATCTTATTTTCATGGAGTTCAGTCTTTAAAACTCCACAATTAAGCGTCCTTAACTTAAAGTAGTATTCGGATAGGTGATCTCTTGGGAAGTTTTCCCAAGCAGCGTATAAGTGAGGAGGAAGCATATTGGAAAGGTTTTTGGTAATTTGTCGAGCACGTTCGTCAATCCTTGAAGTCCTTTTCGATAATGTCGATGGCCCCTACTTGTATTGTCCATGACCCCAATATAGGTCAGGCGTTACCGATGATATAGCAGACTTGCAATCATGAGCTATAAAAATGGGTAATTGCCTAGTAGGGCAAAGATTCTAGGTAGGCCCCTCACAAGAACTCCATAGTCAAGCATGCTTGACTTGGAGTATTCTTTGGATACGTGACCTCCTGAGAATTTCTTAGGCAAGTGTGTAAGTATGGACAAAGCACACTAAAAAAGGTTGCGGTGATTTGTTAGAGCAGTCGTTGATCTTAGAAGATTCATAATAAGAAAGTCTTTGACACTAGGACCTTCATAATTCCCAAGTCTCTTGCAAAGCTTCTCTTAGAAGATCAGAAAACTTTCCTTGAACTCAACAAGAATGTGAGGGTTCTCAAGAACTTTCAAAACGTCTATGATACCCATTTCTCTTTTATTGACAGCCAAAAGATTCAACAACACGTGCTCCGACAACTCAAGAGAAATGATTCCCTTGGAGTCATTAATCTTGATTGGGCACCCACTTGCTCCTGGGGAGATAATATGGTTATACCTTTCGAAGTACACAACTCGCTTCCCTCGGGGCTTATCAAATTTTGTCTCGTAATAAAATCTTTGTTGTGGACTCGACTTGAACAAGAATCCAAAGCCAGTGATGTGTCGCTAGGACCTTGCTGAAGTAAGGTAGGCTTCGAGGGCCTACGGCTGGCATATATGCCCAGCAGGCTGCTATTAAGACATTAGCCTGTTGCCTAAAATCGGCGACCTGCCGTTGAGTATGGGCTTTGGCTTGTCCTTGTCTGTCTGCACAATCCAACCTTTGTGCTTCAGATGGACTGCATCTATACTAAATGTTGTCTAATCTCTCACTTTTTCAAGCGTAAAGAAGCATATTTTTCTAAATTTTTTTATTATAAAAACATATTTTGTGTGAGACTTGTTCCTTGAATCTTGAAATTGCACTATCATGCCACCAATAAGCTCACAGGTATTGTCATCAGGTTGTCATTCACGTAACACATAATATAAGTTTGGTATGCTAACTGGGACATTTTATGGTGTCTATATAAGCCCGTACTTGTTCAAGGCCGAGCACTTTAGAGGTCAATGTAATATGACATAAGATATATCCATATGCTTTATGTAAGGGAATCTAAGAATTTATGCAAATGTCAAGTTGGACAATTGGATGTTAGATGATGAAAAGTGTCAAATAAAACATTTTAGGGGAACCCTAGCACCTATAGACCTGTCAAAGTAAAAATCGATAATCTTATAATTTTTCCAATCCTCGGGATACACAGCCCCATCAAAGTCAAAAGGGATGATTTGGCAGCTTCAAGTAAACCTTAAGACCTACGACCCTGTCAAAAACAGAAGGGATATTTTGGTTATTTGGAGTAAACCCTAAAACCCACACCCTGTCAAAATCAAAAGGGGATGTTTTGGCAATTTGGTATAAACCCCATGGCCCATGTTAGGAAATATTTTCACAAAACCACAAAGTGCACAATGTCGATCGTAGTCAATAACAATAAGCACAGGTCGTATCCACTAGTATTTGGTTTTCAAGTATCAAAGTCTAATTCAAACGACCCAAGTTAGGCCAATCACAAAGGTGAGGAGTTTAAATAGTGAAGTATAAACTAAAAGAAAGAATTAAAGGAGGCTCGATTGAAATTCCACTAACTAACAACCTAACTAGTCAAAACTAGGTCTAACATACCCAACTTAAAAATACTATTAGAGATAGTTGGTTGAGTCAAGTAAGACCCAAGCCTCACATTTCATGGTTTGTTGATCTAGTCTAAATGGTATAACTATCTACTTACATGGTGTTAGATCAAATAGAATACAAGATTGGCAATCTTTGAACCTAGTTTCAATTTGAGCTATTTTCATGCCCTAAAATTCGACCATTCTCTCCCCCACACTAACAAATCAACTCACCTATTGGAAATGGTCAGCCACCCATAAAGAATGGATAAAAAAACTCTCTCGGGTATTACAATGATCCATGAGAGAAAATGCTAAATAACTAGCTTAAATTGGGTGTAGTTGGATCCAAATTAAAACTAATTAACAATTAGGAGGCTAATCACAACCAAAATAATAAAATCTAGTTACTAAAAATCACAAAAACTAAGCTAGAGTTTAAACTAGCAACCCAATAGTATAGTAATTAACTCTGATTAATTAATCTTCCGAAAGAAATTTTATTTTGGCTAACCCAAATCCTAATCTCCACTCCTAAATGCAAATAAGAGAGAAAAATAAGTTAAGTATAGAAATGAATCAAAACGAGGGAGAGTTCGAGGTATGCATAGACCCAACGACAACACCCAGGGAAATAGCCAATCACAAACAAAATGGCTATACATTTCGAGGTCCAGGAAACATGAGAAACTTGGCTCGAAGGAAGTTAAAGAGACGGAGAGAGAAAATAGAGAGAGAGGCAGAGAGTTTGGAGAGAGAAATGTGACTCTCATATCTCATATTTGCATGTACAATTTTCTTTATATAGAAAGGTGTATCACCCACTTAGCTAACTCGATTAGCTGCAATAAGTTACAACTATTAGAACTAACTAACTATAGCTACTCGTAACAAACTAACAACTATCTTTATATTCTTCAAAACATGTCAAAATTGAGTCGTAAGGCGAAAAATGGTTGTGGTAGAAGACATGGCTAGCCGTGGCATCTGTCATGGGCTATGGTGGCCTTTCTCGTGGTCTATTGCTTTTGGTTTTTAGTCACAAGCTTCGAACCTCGTGTGGACACTCCCTCTTTGTAATTTCAATTCTAAAAATGATTCAATTTTCACCAATTTCAACAAACTCTTGAATTTGAGTTTATTACCTATAAAACAACCTAAAACAAGCAAAAACCCGATAAAAAGTAATTGATTACAAGATAAAACGAAATAAATATGGTAGAAAACTACAGTCTTTTTGAGACCGGACTCTCTTACGCTTAACTTTTTCTTGTCTCGAACAAAACAAAATAAAAACTAACTCACTTTTATACCAATCATAATGACACTTAACACATGTAAAAAGGTTGTTAAACCCATTTGTTAACATAAATAGATAGTTTATAGAAGATGTACCCAAAATCATTTGAAGTCATTTTGAATTTTTTTGTCAAATACATGGGATATATACAAACAAAATAGGAAAGTGTACACTTCAATAAATTTTATCATCCTAACAACCAAGCTACTAAGTTATGTACAAGCAAGAGAGACTATCAAGTCACTCTTAAACAACAAATGCACCCCAATTTTTATTTTTCAATCCACACAACACCATGAATATGTACACCTTTGTGCTCATATTCGAAGTGTATCAACTCATAAGTATTAGATGCCAAAAATTGAATCCAAGAACACCATCACTTTTAGAGCACTTCCCTTTATTTGATCAATTTGGCCTTTTGTGCTTGTCTTTGTATACTCCCTTACTCGGTTAGCAACTCTTGGCTTTTAGAGGGCCTTAAGGTATTCAAAAGGAACAACTCAACACATATTTTTCATCTTCTTTTAGGAGGTTTTAAAATTTTACATGTGCATAGAACTCCTTTACAACCCAAATAGAGGTATTGAAGTCAAGCTTTTCATTTCATTTTTCATGTTTCTTTTTGCGAAACATAAGAAAGTAGGAATACTAACTAACCAAATAGAGAATTTTCAAATTGAAAATTTAAGACTCCAACACCTAAAAATCGATGTGAAAATAGGTACATACTCATGTATATGAGATGTGATTTATTATGAAAAAACTGAAAGTACAACCTATAAACAATATTCAACCTATATAACTCCAAAGCTAAGAAAATTATACAAAATAAAAGAAAAACAGACAAAAATATGAACATGGGTACATGATTTCCCCACTCCCCATAATCAAATCTCACAAAGTTCTCATTGGGAGTCAAGGAGTAACAATACCAGTGATATTACTCATGAAACACAAAATGACATGGGGAAAGCAATACATATATACAAAACTACACTACCTACTACCAAACACAAAATATATATGTAAATAGTGGTCTTGGCCATCGTGGCTCACAACAACCTTAATTTCACCCTAAATATCAATCACTAGCACAAAAATACAATCCTAAATATCTATAGCAAAGCATAAAGTAAACACAATCCTAAACATTCATAATTAAACAAAATAAAAAGAAAAGAAAAGAAAAAGAAGGGAAAATGAATGACTATTCAAGGTCCGGTATTAGTGATACCCGAATTATGCCTTTGGATAGTTGCTTCGGAGGTTTGAAAAGCAATAGTCGGTCCTCATCATCTTAAGATACATGTATTCAACTTAGACACTCGTCAAATCTTTTAGAAGATTATCGAGTGTTGGTGTATGCATTTTGGAATAATGGATGTAAGAGAATACAGGTAAAGATGTAGCAAATAAATTGAGTGTTCTCCTACATTTATCAAATGCCATGGAAGAGTCGATAAAATGGTGAAATTCGTTAATGAATATAAATTTCCTAGGCATGTCCTCTAGGTATGCACAATACGAGTCTATGGATGAATCATACCTTCTAAGGTCACATAAAGACTTATAAAATACAAGCACAAGAGAGGGGATAGAAGGGGAGGGTAAAGGGAATGAGATGGGGACAAGCTCAAGTGGTTCGAGAGATAAGGGATCAACAACCATAAGGTTTAGGAAATGTAGCCTTCATATAATCATTAACACATGATTCCTTTAAATATTGGAATATTGGATTCTAAAATCCCCAACTTTGGGGTCTTTTAATCACGAGTATCCCGAAATATCGATTGGCACCGCAGCATCCCGAATTTAAACCTTAATATTTTTAGGTATCCCACCACCGAGTTACGGTTAATAGGAATCGGTGGCGATATGCCGTGGCGGCGGCGATTATAAACATGGCCACTATTGACCCGCATTTTGACTTTCACTAATGACACCTTTACACTCTCTTTTTCCTTCTACCCCCTAACCCCCTCTCGTATCAACTAATTCCTTTTTATTCCTACCTCAACATTTCTGCTTTTCCTCTCTCTAACCCCCTATTCTGAAACTCATTACTCAAATTCTAGCCTCGATATTTCTACCTCTCCATCCCCTCTTTTTGAAACAAAGTTGAATTCTTCCGCTCCCAATCTTTTCGATAAAATAAAATCGACCTAAATCCTTCCCAATCTGTTAACTTGTGCAAATCCCCTTAATTACCCTAAAAACATGAGTCGAAGGACGCACATTGTTGTTGGGTCATCAACTTCTAGAAGGAGAGGAATTTTGAGTGCCCAATCGCGAAGAGAGCAAATGCTCGTTGGTGAAATGCCACCATGATTTGCCTACAGTGCATGAGATCTGCAAGAAGCCCCCTATAGAGGTAAGAAATTTTTCGGATGCCCGTTATGGAAGGTGAAGTGATTAAGAAATTAGAGTTTGGAAGTGGCTGAAATTATAATTTTATTTTTGTTGGTAGTTAATTTTTTTATTATTGAGCTATTGTAGGTAAATCAAGGGTGTGGGTTTTTCAAGTGGGATGATGAACAAGATATTGATGTGCTTGAGGAAAACAAGACACTTCAAGAAGAGAATGAAAGTTTGAGGAAGAAGGTTGCAAAAGAAAGACAAAAAAATCTAGACCGGAGGAAGAATTGAAGGCGTCAAGGAACTCACTAGTGGAGAAATTGATGTTGTGCTTGTTAGTTGTATTGGTAGTTGGGTTTCTAAGCGGAATAGTTTATTAATGAATTTAGGCTTAAGGCGAAAGAGAGGAATTGGTAGTTCGGATTGGGTCGTAGTTGAATATTGTATTGTACTTGAATGTTTGTTTTAAGGAAAAATTATCAAGTTATTGTGCTTGTTTGAATGAATATGCACATTGCATGAATTTGACCTTTGAAATTAAAATAGTTGCTTTTCAGCTTGCTTGCAAATTGAAATACTTGCTTTACAGAGTTGATTGCTTGCAAATTAAAATAGTTGACATTGTAATTAAAATTACTTACAAATTAAAATGGTTTTTGACATTGTTTACATAATAATTAGAATTACCAACTGTCAAATTACAAATTAAATTTACCAACTCGTCAAATTACAAACTGAATTTCTTGCACAACAATCAAATACAGTCCGGCAAAATACAAGACTTTAACACTTGAAAAAGGTAGATAGTGGTCAAGATAGTGGCCTTGATTGAGGGGGAAGGAATCTTCACTCGTGGTGGGGTATTGAGAGGTTGGGAGTTGCTGCTTGTTCGGCTAACGGAAGGGAGTGTCTAGCATCCATAATTGATTTTCCACCAACCACATGTGCATCATTCTAAAAAAGCTGTGAGTATAATAAAAATGTAATAGCTGCAAGTATAATAAAAATTGAAAAGGACTAAAAACCCTACCATGTTGCCTCCTCTCCCCTAGTTTGTCCTCTCCCTCTCGCTTACAGCCCCTCTTCCTCTTCCTCTTCCATTGCCTGCTTGTTCTTCTTGTTACGGATCCTGTAGGTGGCAAATCTACACTTGTAGGCTCCATTGTTAGCTTTCTTGGTCTTCCCCTTGGTCTTTTTTAGGTATTGGGTTCAACACAGTGGGGTTTTTGCAGCTCCTTTTATTGTGGCTAATAACATGACACTTGCTGCATACAATTAGAGATCCATGTCTTGTAAGCTTGTCCGACCTCTTAGGGTCTTCATGAGCGTCTCTTCTTCTTTGGTCCGCTCGGGCCTATTTTTACAACTAGAGGGTCAAGAGGGAGATCTAAAGCTGGCCAATGTCTCTCACCAACACAATGAGCAATTGAACCAACATATGCTTGGATGTATTTTTCCTTCTTGAAGTAAGAATGAACATAGTCCTCTACATCCTGTTTAAGCCAATAAGCACATGCGATTGCATGACAAAATCGGATCCCAGCCAAATCCCATTTCCTACATGTGCATGAAGCAATATTCATATCAATATGTAGGCTCGTCAAGCCCGTGTCTCACCTCAAATACCTTATTAGCTAAAGGGTAAGGCTGGCAGAATCCGGCTTCATCCTTCTCTTTCTCAAACTTCTCCCTCGCCCTTGGACAGATCTCATCTTCACTTGCTTCCATCATTTGTCTCTTTAAAACTATCCTCTCCATAAGTGAACATCTCGATATCCTCTAACATGTGTATGCAATGTTGGCTCTAGCTTGGACTATGTAGGCATTGAATGTCTCCGCCGTATTGTTAACCACAATATCACTTTTTGAATTTATCCTCATGAATGCCCTGCGTAAGCTTCTAGTATTCTAATCGACAAAATCTTGGGTTGCTTGTTGTGATGCAAGTTGCAGGGCCTTTAAAGCATTTGAATAATTTGCCTCATTGTAGGCTTTCACAACATTCCATAATAACATCTTCAATTCCTCTCCTTTGTGATTTTTCTTCTAAGTGGCATAAATATGCCTTGCACGATGTTTGTGCTCACTATTTGGGAGTACCGTTGACACCGCATGTAAGATTGTCTGCATATTTCAACCAACAAAATCAATATGCAAGTTCAATGTAATAAGCAATACAAGTCAAATAACAACCATACATGTGAGACTTACCTAATGCTCATCCGAGATGACTCGTCCACCCAAAACCTTGTGTTCCACCCATAGCAACTTGCACATTATGTAAAAACCAAACCCAACTATCATTGTTCTCCCCTTCAGCTATTGCCCAAGCTATTAGAAACATCTGGTTGTTTCTATCAATGCCAATTGCAGTGAGCAAGCAACCACCCAAAAATGTTTTTAGGAAGCATGCATCTATGAACATAACAACCCTATAGCCTGTTAATAACCCCTTTTTCATGGCATCAAAAATACAAACAATCTCTTGAAAGTTAGGATTTCTCTCTCAATTGATGTTTTAGTTTGAAGAATAAATGTGCTGCTGCTATTTGACCTTTTCAACTCCTCAATGTATCTCCCAACTTTAAAGTAATGCTCTTTCATGGACCAATGTAACAGTTTGTGTGCTTGTCTCTTTACACAATATAGAAATCATGGATTCAAAATTATGTCAAACTCTCTCTTCACTTCTTCCTTCAATTCTTTGGCTCGCCAAGTGAGGTCTTTCCTTGTACCTTAGCAAATAGTACTTTGCAACCCATTCAGATTTCAGTTGCCTATTCTTCAACATATTCCTATTGTACTTATGTTGGTTGAATATAGATCCGAGAACATATGTAAATTTGTTCTTATCCCATGAAGCATACAAGCTGAATTTACAGTTCTCCTTACAATAGTCAATAATCCTATTCCTCTCCTTGTCGGGCCTCACAATCAAGTCATACCCATCTTTCAATGCATACAAAGTAATTGCATCTTTGAATCTTTGGACAGTACCAAATGTCATACCAACCTCCCACTTAAAATTTTTCCAATCGATCACTTGTCTAACATTCGGGCACTCTCTTCTTCCTTTTCAATAACCTAGGCAGTCCATCCTCATCACTTTCGGTTTCACCCCCTGTCTCCATCTCTTCTTCACTATCTTCATAATCACTATGCTACTTTCCTTGTCCTAAAGATTCTCCAACTCGAACCAGGCATGAATGCATCTTTATTGTGCACACCTTCTTCATGAATAGTTGTCTTTTGTCTTTTATGCTCTGCCATTTTCCTTTCACATGTTTTCCATTCTTCATCATTGGTATCAATATCAAAAAGGTCAGAATCATTATGCTCCTCTTCTTCTTCCGATACATCATCTTCTTCCTCGAACTCATCTTCATCTTCTTCCTCGGGTTCTTCACTATCTCCCTCGGGTTCTTCACTATCTCCCTCAGGTTCATACAAGCTATTATCAAATGAGTCGGTTTCATAGTCTTCCCCTACTAACTCATGCATTGGAATTGGTGACTCATGTCGAGGGTCTTCCCAATCATATGCAACTTCTATATTAACTTCGGTGTCACCATGTGTGGCTGCCATAGGTGTGTACTCTTTAGACTCATGAGTTAGAGGTAACTTAGAGGCAGCTTACTGTGGATAGATCAAGGGGATCATTTGATTGAGGAGGAGCATTTGAGAAAAGGGAAGTTTTTGTGGTTGATCGAGGAGCATTTGAGTTCGTGGCGGTTTCGTGGATGACCGAGGGGAGCATTTGAACTAGGAGAAGAGGTGCATGTGGTTGATCGAGGGGGATCATTTGAAGTATGAGAGGTGCATGTGGTTGATCGAGAGAGTTCATTTGAGGTAGGAGTAGATTCTGTTGTTGGCTGATGGGGATATAGGAGACCATTCTTTCTTCTCTTTGATATAGGGGAATTCTTTGGGGCATGTTTCACTCTACGACCACTACAATCCGAACTACTAACAGAATTGGGCACACCTTCAGGATCTGCATGATTTAGGGACTTTTGGGGCAGGTAGATGTAGTGGCATTTCGTGCAATATATCAACTTCATCCACTTTATGAACAACATACACACTAATACAACCTCGCTATACTATCATGTTTGGCCATCTCTGTTGAATCATAATCATCCAATAACTTTCTCAAACCGGACTTGAAATCCAACCCAGTGCTCGCATAGTAATACTCAATTGCATTTTCAAAGCCAGCATCCTCAACATAACCTTTAATCGTAAAAAATCCTAACATGTCAACATCAAAATTCAAAATCTCTAGCTTATCACCCCCTTCATATTTGAACTCCTCTTCTGTCACAAACTTTCCAACATAATTGATCTCTAAACAAATTAAATCCATTTTCGACAATGACACTTGTTCAAGCAAAATAGAAATAAAAAATTAGGTTTCCATCACAAGAATCCCATCCCATTGCCTCGGATAATTTAATACTAAGCATAATTAAGTCTTACCTTCACCCTTCTACTAACGTGACAGATAATCTTCCTTCTCTCACAGTTCAAGCAAATATTAGCCAAAATCCTCTTTGAAGAGAGAGCTGCACTTCGTTTCCACTCTCGATTTTGAGAGGAACTTCGATTTCGCTTTGGTGAGCGAAAATGGAGTGGCTTCCGTACCTCATTCCATGATAATCTCACCGCAATTGGTTTTGGAAGTTATCAGCTTTCGGTTTGAGGTGTTCGTTTTTTTTTTCAAGAATCGAGTGTGGGCAAATGAGAAGTAATTTTGAATGTAATTACACGAGAGGGGTTAGGGGGTAGAGGGAAAAGAAAGAGGGTAAACGTATCATTAGTGAAAGTCAAAATACGAGTCAACAGGTAACCACTTTTACAATTGCCGCTACCATGTCATATCGCCACCGATTCCCGTTAATCGTAACTCGGTGGTGGGATAACTAAAAATATTATGGTTTAAATTCGAATGTTGCAGTGCCAATCAATATTTCGGGATATTCCGACTAAAAGACCCCAAAGTTGGGAATTTTAGAATCCAATATTCCGTAAATATTTGACAATTAATTAATTCACTTGCCATATCTTTTTTCTCGATGAGTTAGAACCCCCTAAACTCAGTGGTATTCTACTAGTATTCAAATGAGATTAAATTTTATACTGTTAGCGTCCAAAAATAAAGTTTGTACAATGTTTGTCTAATTACCCCAAAATTCATATTATTTTTCATCCAAAATCCTAATAATAGGGTTGGGCTTCTTTTATCATCATCATCATCGCCACCATCATCATCATCATTATTATTGTGGAAAAATAAAAATATAAGGAATTTTGGTTATTTTAGAATCTATAAATCTATTTGTTGTAATGTTGATAGACCTCCAAATTATTTCCAATTTTCGTATGTCCCAAAATTGATGCGAAACTCAGTTGATAAAAATGAAAACTTTCTTTTTGAATTGCTATTATTAATACTACTAAGGTCATGTTCTGCAAAAGTAATTGTTTAAGTAGCGAGATAATTATTTGTCTAATGGATAACTTGTTTAAATAGCGGATAGTATTAGAATTTAACGGTTAGCGATAGTACTGTTCAATTGAGTAGTTGAAGAACATGTGTTTGGTAAAGTTAGCGGTCATGTTAGTTGATTATTATAAATTGACATAAAGTATACCGATAATTTGCTAAATATAAAATAAATATTGGATTAAAATAAACTATACTTTGAATTTTAGATCGTTATATAGCATAGTATAAACCTGTATTTGTTTTTATCAACCAACACTGAATTGTGGGGCTAGCTGGCACACATTTTCCATCAAGCATGAATCACAAGTTTAGCTTGTCACATCAGCAGGTTGCCAAGTCCGTTGCTTTCAACGTCGTGTTGATTTATAAATAACAAGTACCTCGAAAGTACGATGCATAGACATCCAGGTTAATAATATAGTATATAATCCTCCAAGACCTCCAAAATACAGTTTATTTTAATATAAGATTCCATTATAAAATTAATAAAAGTACATCTCTAATAAGAAAATATAAAATGCAAAATGTGAAAAATTAATATAATTTTAACATTACAGAAACGTTATATCACTAAACACTAATATTTGAGTGATTAAAATTTTGACTTGATTAAAACATTAAATGTTACTCCAATTAATCAAACGTTACTCCAACACTATTGTTGAGTATGGTCTAAAAACATGGCAGAATAAGTGACACTTACAGGTCCTGCTATAAGTGAAACTTTCAGGGCCCTGTCAGCTCTCAGCATACTAAAACTTAAAAGACAAGGCATCATCATTTCATATCCACTCACCAGAGATAACAACTCATACTTCAGACGCGTACGATAGTTCCACAAAAGTGCATATATAACTTGGAGGTTGGAAGTAAACCATCTCATGGGCGTTCGCAATGCTAACGAAATGGAAATAGCAAACTGAACAATTAGATCAAAGTCATAGAAGCCTAGAAGGGACTTACAATACCTGGAATTCCAATCATACATCAAAATTTTCACTGTTTTGAATATAATCTCAAAGGTGGGGACTAGTTTACAAGATATGTCAAGCACTCAAGTATCAATAACCAAAAGATTTAACAGTAAACAATACTGTGTGAAGGTTTACATTTGAGAAAAATGCCTAAAATTCAATGTGTAGTTGTCGTGGATTCAGAATCATTTAATCAAACTACAATCTGCCTGAAACTTCAGAGGAAGTTTATGCAGTATTTGGTAGCTAAGATTCGTAGGTTAGACGAGTTCAGCCTTGCAAGGATTGTCAGTGCAGCGACAAACAGGTCTGCCAGCAGCTTCCCACCCATTAAAACCACGCTCCAAAACCATTATGTTTGTTATTCCAGCCTCTTCCTTTGCTTCAGAAAGATACTCGAGCAATCTCCCTGCACATTTTGGGCCCCGAACCTGTAGTATTACAACATGACAAGCAAGTCAGAAGCTTCAAATGAACAATTGAACATCATGCCAAGAATGAAACAGTAGACCAGCAAATGGAACTTCTACAGTTATACATCATTTGGAGGATATACATGTGGACAAGTGCATTATGCAGCCGTCCACCTGTGTTTCAAAGGACCTGCTTACAATGTCAGGGCATCCTATTTTAGCGCCCATTTAATTTCCAATTGCTTCTATTACCTTTGGGCTTTGTTCGTTCTCCTGCTCTCAAAATTATTTCTCGGTTCCCCTGTTTAGAAGAGGAAATGGGACACAAAAACTAGTATTCAACAATCGTATGCCTCAGGGGGTCAAAGATAAAAGCTTGTTTTGCCCATCATGTCCAGCAAAAGAACCATGTGAAAGAAGGAAATATAAATTAAGGCAAATGCAGGACTGCTGCTTCGTTTGACGACAGAATACCTCTAGAAACCATCTACAGATAACCAGAGAATTAACTTACAAAATAATGGGCAAAAAGGGCTCTGAGTTCAGTTCAATGACATTAAAACATCAAGCCCAGCTGGTAGTCTGGGAATGATGGAAATTAACTGCTTTTGGACCTACAGAATACATCATTTATGCAAATGATTGGTGAAATATCCTAACCTTACAGAACTGGCGAGTAAGCACCTTTGCTTGGTACACTTGGCGAGTTACACGAAGAGGGTTAGAAGTGACGTAACTTTTCATCATAGAGAAAATACAATTTACAAGGCCTATTAATTCCTTGTCGCAAAAAAATGCCATTGATGTATATTGTTATGACCTTCAGAGTAATCCAAAACATTTCCATAACCCAAGCATATTTTGGAAGCTATCAATATAAATTACTCCCCATGAAATCGAATATCACTTGTTACTTTCAAGGATAAGATATCCTCTGATCAGATTATTGAATTTCCCATATTCCCATGGAGTAAACCTCAATAATATGCTGTGCTAGGTGGTGTCAAGGGAAAGACAAAACCTTATGCACAAAACTATAAGCTGTATAAAGTCCAGATAAAAGAGGAAATGGGGTATATGAAAAAAAGCTCAGGATGTAAGCATGGTTTCAATTCCTAACACTAGTACCAGTATTACACAGGAACAGAAACCAACGACAAATGACGAACTCAATTCTTTTCATGAAGCAGTTCAAGATAAGAGACTTCAGCTTAAGACTTATTCTGGAAGTCAGAAACAAGGGGCAACATTTGTTTCAACTTTGCAGAGTCTTGTGCAGAAATAACGTTACTACACAACTTCCCTAATCCCATTCCCCACAGTAGGAATATAGGTTACATAACATGTTGCCATAGTGACATACAAACAGGAGCAGTAACTCTTTTAACATCCTCCTCTGTTCAAAGTTCTTGGAAATGTCTTCATAGCATAAAAGGTTTCAAAGTCAATCCTTTCATTATCAGTACACTTGTTTTTACTTATTCAATTGTTGTACTCTTTCTTGAAATATAAGGCAGATGAGTCTTCCAATTTCCTTTACTGTCACACTTGCATAAACCCTCTGAACTGCAATTATTCTGCAGCAATGCATGAGGAAACCAAGCACTGAACTTTTCTGCCATATGCATTCCAAACTTCCATGACAAGAAAAGCCCATCAACAAGGCCATCAAGCCACTACAACATCCTCCATCTCAAAGTAGATGCTCTTCTTTCTTTCCTCGGGCCATCCTCGATGAAGATTTTATTGGTCTAGTCATAATCATTTCTTCTTCAGTTCCCAACCACAAGGTCATTCTTAAGTGTCACATATTTTGGAAAATTGGCATTCAATTTGGAACCGAACAAGCAAGGGTTAAAAGCATTATCACCACCACTTTCAGAGTCCAAACTATAAAATATAGTGACACGACAGTATAAAAAATGAAAACATGGGAACAAATTTTGTAAACCCAAGTATCATTCAATAATGCTACTGCCTCATTACGTTTAATACTTACAGTGTGTACTTTTTCTCCTCGTATGGTTCAACTATGTATATATGGCTAGTAATCCTACTGGTAGCACAACTCATATTTCGCCAAAAAAACCAAAAAAATCTTTTAATAAGTTCCCAAAAACAGCCTCCTGGATAAGGTACTCTCTTCATCTTGGCCTTCAAGGATGGTGCCGCAATTGGATCCAAATTGGTTAGTCGCTGTTTTTATTTGGACGACAGTTGCAAACATAAATTTCTGTTTATTTTCTATAAGTTGCTAACGAAGCACAGTCCCAATCAATTGGTGAGTAAATCAAAGTGCAGTGATGACTTTGATAAGCAAATTTGTTCTTTTTTCACTACTTCAGTGTTTTGTTTCCTTGACCATTCAGAGCAGTTTTCATGCATATGTTGCTAAGACATTGGAACATGGTTTCAAAATTCAAAAACAAGTAATTTTTACAGTTGTTCTTTTTCAGCACCTTTTATAATTATTGGTCAAAGATATGCAAATGAACAAAGAAAGTTCACTTTATAAACGATAACCAATTAATCTACATAGGGGTACAGCCAAATCACATATTTAGTGAAGACTACACATTAAAAAAAAATATAGAAGTCCTTGAATCTCCATGCTTATAGATGTGGCAACACAAAATTAAGGGGTATTCATTTGTTGTCTGTCACTAGAAGAGAACAATAAATATTAGAACTATACAAATCCATTAACATCCACTGGTTAATTTTCATTTAGAACGCTACGGTTTCCTAGAAAAACCAGCTTCAATTTGCTTCACACAAACCAAACAATGTCCAGAACAAGAACTTCAGCTTGCGACACGGTTTTACATTTCAAAACCTGCATACATATTTCCCAAAAATTTTCTCCTTCAGCTCCCCCCAAAAAAAAAAAAAACAAAGGGGGACAACAGCACACTTTATTCTCTTAAATTCATGCCAGATATTATATAATTTACTTCCTTTCTATTGAGATGCAAATTTTCTCATTTTATTGGACAAATATACAGTTAGTTAGCTGGCATGTGTATATATCTTGTCCATCTACGTCATGCATTTAATAGACTTGCACATAACATTACATATATGACAAAAAGGCACAAAGGTGCTCCATTATGAAGGTCAATATGCTTGTCTTGCATTCACGACTTAGAATTTAAATACATGTTTCCGTGCCAAAAAATATAAAGCAAAAAGACCATCAGAGTTCTACATGTTCCTTTCAAATTAAAGTAACATATTCATAAGAGATGTGCAAAGCATGCACTTAGTAAATATAGATACACTTATGCATGCAATATTGTGCGAAATTTGAATTGTAATAGATCATGCCTTCTCTCCACAGAGTAACAAAGGAAAAGACCAGACATGCATATTCCACAGCAGACAAAATACTCCAGTACAAATTAGAATTTTAGATCTCTGAACTTCTTCTGTGATAATAGAATCAATGTCAGCATAGAAACACCAAAATACTAAATTTACAAAAGCACCAGTCCAAACAATGGAGAATGAAAAAGCTCCACAACAAATGTGTTTGTACAGGATATCTGAAATCCAATAGAATCTCTCTAAGCTCCCCTCCCTAAAAAACAAGCTACTCAGTTATAGAGGATATTGAATCTTACTAAATTAGATTTATTGTTTTGATTGTAGACTAATTTGACACTGGAATTTCATGTGATTTTAATGTTTTATCATGGCGATATTCCTTTCAAGAATAATATATCATGTTAAATAGATTCCCCTTCCATGAAATTACATAATAGCCATCCAACATTCGAGAAAGATGCATTGACATTTAAGAACACAATTGGCGACCATAATAATTTTCTTTTTATGAGTAATCAAAATTTGTATAAATAATACACCAAGAGGATGTCGCCAATGTACAAAACAGGAAAAAACAAAAACACCATCCCTCAGGCTCTCATGCATAATATTATCTACAAAATCCAAAAAAGTCAAATTAGTACCGCCATTAAGCACTCTACACCAACTATACAAAATTCTTAGAAAATAGAGCTTGCAATTTTGGTAAGACATCTCTTTGCCCTCAAAATTCCGTTGGTTCCTTTCCATCCAAGTAGTCCACCAAATAGCAAAAGGAATCGTCTTCCAAACTCATAAAACCCAAATTTTCTTCATCTTTCTTCTCTAGGCTACCAAAACATTGTTGACCTTCAAGGGTTGAACCCAACTCACCCCCATCAAGGAGAGAGCCAAATGCCAAAGTGAGGAGACCCATCAACAATGCACAAGGAGGTGGTCAACCAATTATTCCTCCTCAAGGTACATAGAACACCTACTAGGCCCATAAAAGCCTCTTCTTTTAAGCATATTTTCCGTGGGAATTTCGCCTTTGAAAGGAGTCCAAGCACAAAAAAAAAAAATTAGAGGAGCTTTTGACTTCCAAATGGCCTTGGCAGGAAAATCCAAATTGTCTGCCCCTTTACAAAAAGTATTACAATAACTCTAAATGGTGAAGGATCCCTTTGAATCATGAGGCCAAACAATTACATCATTTCCTTGAGGCACAATGTTCATGTTAGCAAGTAAGGCAGGAAGATTGCAAACACTTTTTCTTCCCAATCAATAGGGCTTCTAAAAAGAGACAAGTTCCAAAGGCTATGGTTACTTGTTCCAATCAACCACTTCTTGTCTTATTGCCTATTTGAAGCAAGCCATCCTAAAAAGACCAGGAAATTGAGTCTTAAGCGGACGTACCCACACCAAACATCTAGTGCCATCCTGAAAAGGCTTAGAAATTGGAGACCAAAATATGCTGAAAGTTCAAAAGCTTTATAAGTACCATGAACTTTATCGATAAACCGGAATTTTACGTGCTTTTCCATTCTCTTATTGGCTAATTTCGACACTTCAAAGGCCTTCTCACCTAAATTCTTATTTGATTTCGCTTACTTTCTTCATTTATGATTAAAGTGTGCGAATTTCTATGTTTTGAGGTAATCCCGCCTTTTATGATGAAGAATACGTCTTTCAAAGTGCTAAGGAAAAGAGCGGGAGGCCATAGAAGGTCGGAGAGCAAAGAAAGAGGTCAAGCCAAGTTAGCACGAGGTTGTAGCACTGGTCTGTGCTGAAGAAAAGAAGGAAAAGAAGACCTAGCACAGGCTGTGTCTGAAGTAGAAGAGGTCAACACGAGCAATGCCAAAGTCAGCACAGAGCCATGCTAGGAATTTGGGATTTAATTGAAGAAGTCGTAAGCTTGCACGGGTTAAGCACGGTTTCAAGACTCGGTTGTGCCAATCGGCAGCTTTCGTTTTTCGCACATTTTATTCCGAAACTGTTAATTTTCGAACAGTACTTTTTATGCTTGTGTTTTCTAGGGTAGTTTCTCTCTACTTGTAAGCACTTATTTCCATTGTTAAGGGATCAAAGCTTGGAGTTATTTTCATTTAATCGCAAGTTAATTCAAGTTTACGGTATTATTATTCTTCTCTCTACTTCTATCTTGCATTCTTTTCAGTCTTTATTCCTCAATCTGCTGTGAAATGCCATGAATATGTGTGGCTAAATTTCCAACTTAGGTTGGGGATTTTGCCACTAATATGCTAGTTTAATCGTAATTTATGCTTTAATGATAATTTGCAATTGTTTGATGAATTTTCGACTTGTTGATACTTGTGAATTGGTGTGAGGTTCGAAAGAATCCTGCCTTTATTATTTTTGGGAATTGAGTAGACTTCGAGAGAAGAGGCTTAGTTCGATTTCAAGTCGTTGGATGATAACAATTTAGATATGAGAATAATTTAGGTTGTTATTAAGGGAAGAGTCGATAACTTTATAATTCTCTGGTTTTGATTGTGTGAGAACAACAATTAATTCAATTGAGTTAGCTTAATGACCTTCGAGAGAAGGCTTAGGTGGTCCGAACCGCATCGATTCCCTAGTTCATCGCAATTGTGAATAGTGTAGAAACATGTAATTAAGATTGTTGGCATGTTAGCTTGATAAATCCCTACCTAAGGTTTTCTTATCCGATTTCATCTCGTTTTTAGTGCTTGCATCACAAACAATTCTGAATTGTTCTTTTGCTTAGTTCATAAGGACATTGACCTTAGACTTGCATGAGACCTAACTCCCCGAGACCGACAACCGTACTCTCTATAGTACAACAACATTTTCAAATACATACATCTAATTTAATGTTATGGATATTTTCTTGTTAGAAAAGGTAGCAAAACTTTAGGTTTTACCATCATATCACCAACGATGAGCTTAAAGAAGCATTAAACAAACTAAAACAAGATAGGCAATGGGTGCAAAACTACATATCATATACTTGTGGAAATATGAAAATACGTGGGAGAAGAAGGGCTCAATAGGTTAAGTAATTTGACATCATTTTTAAGACTGAAAATAAGCCACAAGAATGGAGATTAGTATAGTTATCCCATCATGCACAAACAAGGGTGACATACAACTTGCAAGTCACAATAGATACAAAAATATCAAGCTACTTAGTTACACAATGAAACTTTGAAAAAGATCGTTGAGAAAAGGTTAAAGAGGGACAAAACAACTTCAAAGAACCAATTTTATAGGGACAAGACAAAGGATCTACACATGGTATTCATTAATCTAGAGAAGGCATATAATCAAGTATCTCGGGAGGTGTTGGGGAGGTGCACGATGAAAGACATGTGGTTTATATTAGTCATTAAAGCACATACAAGTAAAGACAAGCACAAGAATGTTAGGTGGGGCACAACCAACTTCCATAAAGATATTGGCCAACATTAAGAATTGACTTTAAGCTCTTTTCTTTTAATGAGAACAAAAGGTACCACGGTGTATGTTATTTGCAAATTACAGTATTATAATCAACAAGAGAATGAGCTTAACTGTACAAGGTAAAGGGAATATCATCAATGACATTATTCACCATATAAAGGCAAGGTGGCAATGATGGAAAAATACTTCTATGCTGTGTGATAAGAACCCACTAAGATTACTGAAAAGACTTTCAAGGAAAGAATTTACTGTATGATGATTACATCAGCCCTGTTCTACGAGTCAAGACTTAAGTCCAAATGATGATGGCCACACCTATGATGATAATTCAATGGGTGTGTGCTCATACAAGATTGGAGAAGGATGAATGAAATGATCATACAAAAGATAGGAGTGATACCAATAAAGAATAAGATGAGGAAAGAAACATTCATATTGTGTAGACACATCAGGAGAAGCAAGCAGGGGTATAAAAGATTCACCCATGAGGAGGTGTGACAAGACAAACATTCTAGGATATTAGAGGAAGACAAAAGAAGAATTATATTGATGTAATTAAACTGTTTATGGCACATTTACGACTTACGGAGGACATGACTTAGGCTACAAGTTTCTGAATGTCTAGTATTATGGTTACAAATAACAAATAACTATGCTTTTATCCTACCTTTGGATTATAGACACTCTGCACACACTAATGTTGTTTGACTTAGACTGGATTATACAAATTGGTTCTCTTTGTTTGGTACCCGAAACTAAAAAAAGATAATACATTTCCCGACCCTTTACTGTGCTCTTTTTTTTAATAAGATTTTTTATTTTTTTCATCTAATGATACTTGCTAATGGTGCTATTGTTTTCTAATAAGTTTCCTCTACCTCTTCCATCGAATGATACGCCCATTCTCCATACAAAAATCTTTAATCTATAGAAGTAAAACAAAATCAACCAAAAATTTATGGATTCTCAAAATTAGTTTCTCCATTTGTAATGGTAAAAAACTTTCTATGTTTGGATTTTGGATCTCCTTGGACCTTGTGAGGAAGGACCACACTAGGCATCATTATTGTTTCTTTTATTTTTAGCAGAGGATCTACAATGCAAATGTTGTGTGGCTTTTCATTAATAGAATAGACACCCCCCCAACACACACACACTTTTTAATCAAAAAATATATTGCACATCCTTGTGAGAAATCCTATATAGCAATAGTGACATTTGCTCTATTCTTAACACGTACACATTCCATATTCAGACTACCAATACTTGCATTAATCAACTGGGAGGACAGCATGTAATTCTACATTTCAAAACACCACAGTATGAAAGCAGAATAAGCAATCTATAATTAAAATCTAATTGTACTTATAAGTCTGAGTCACAATTAATGCATCGATTATCGTCTAAATACACCCAGAAGGCCAGATTCAAAAATCAGAATAATGTTCACTCACAGTCTCACACTCTTATGCTGAGCATAGGCATATAATAGCTTATCTGTGCAATAAAAAGAAACTGAAATTTCCTTACACAGAGCCTCGTTCCAGCAATAAGACAGCAATCCTCTGACAATTTACCAATGAACTAGAGGTCATAGCATCATCAATACCTCGTAGATTCCCTTCAAATTTTCCAACATCATATTTTTGCTTGAAAATTAAGAGATATTTATCTTATGATCTCCCCTCCCTAGCACCCCCACCCCACCCCACCAAAAAACAGAAAATTCAAATTGCAAAATTCAAAACTAATGTCATCTAACATCTGAATATCTAATGTAGTAAAAGAGAGAGCAATTGCAAATATCATAGAGTATACATATCACCAGATAGAGTAAGCATATGCCAGAAAAAAGAGAGAAGGGGATGGGAAAAAACCTGGCTAAGAGCGCAGTGGAAGACGAGGGTATCTTTGCCTTTGACTTGTTGAATGAGATTAGGGATTTTATCCAGAAAGGTGTCGCTGGCAAAGTGAAGGGAACCCGCTATATGGCCATCGTAGCTCCTCTCGTCATCCCTAAAATTCCCAAAATTTACCAATTACCTTTAGCATTTCCCCGATTTCATCGGAAACCAACCAGGAGGCGTTCGAATACCTTGGGAAAAGGTAGGAGGAAAGAGATAGAAAGATAAAGTGTCAGTACCGGACGTCGATGATCGCGATGTTGGGGCGGCGCTTGAGAGAGAGAAGCTGAGAGCCGGTGATGTATGAGATGCTGCGTGCCATTATCGCTGCCATACTTGCAGTCTCCTCACTCTCTTCCCTTTTTCTGTGCTTCTGGTTGTGGGGTCGTGGCGTGACTTTGCCAGCCAACCCAAGCAAGCAAAGCGGAGCCCCGTTCCCATGACCTTTTCCCAACTGCAAAAGGGCGCAGGCCAGCCCCGTTCTTTGTATATGCTTAGTGTCACGGGAGTTCCCAACATTCCGAAATTCTTATGACCTTTTTTAATATTTCATAAATGTTCATAATGTTTTATAATTTTATATATTTATATGAAAATTTAGATATTTGTATAGAGGATTCTAAAAATAAATTTAGACTGTATAATTAAATAGATCTCCACTCGTCCATTGAGGAGTTGGATAAGTATAAATACTCCAAGGAGCTCATTTATAACCATCCATCCATCAATCTAGAGCAAGTAATAAAAAACATTATCACAAACTCTCTCTCTTTAAATGTCCTTTGCTTACTTAGTAGACAAGCATTGTCTAGTTTTCTCCAAGGTCAAGTCAAGCATTGTCTAGGCTTACTAGCAAACTTAACTAGGGTTCGAGTGTAGTTGCTAGCGTCGTACGGGAGTTAAGTTTGAGTCAATTATCGTCCCGTGATAATTGGTATCGGAGGCTAAGTTTGGGAGAACTATGTCGAGAGTCACCGAAGGAAGCCAACAATGGAGTGCTAAGAATTTCCAAGAGAGGTTAAGGGAAGTGTTTGCCACTCTCGAGGAAGGGCTTGCTTGGGTTTTAGGCCACCATGTCCGACTTAAGCGAGCTAGTCGAGACCATGGATGATGACGTCGAGGAGCTAGAGTCCAAGGTGGAGGACTCGTAGCTCGAGGGGGAGACGCAAGGAGCCTTGGATGCGGTAACCATAGACCTCACCACGGAGGTGGTAACTCTTAAAGCCACAGCTGATGCGAAGGAGGGTGAGCTTGAGGCATGTGAGGTTGTTCTCGAGGGTCAACGAGAAGAAGTCCATGAACTTGAGGCACAAGTTGAATTATGTATGGCCGTTGTGGCCAACGATGGACCAGCTCAGGTGATGACTCGCCCTAAAGGTGAATGTACCTAAGCCTCCTAACTTCAATGGAGTTAAGAGTGCGGGGAGATCAAAAACTCCATATGGGAACTCGAGGCTTATTTTGGAGCAATGGGTATCGAGGAGGACAATCAAAAGGTAAGCGACGCTTCTCTGTTTCTCAAAGATATCACACTCAAGTGGTCAAATGATGTTGACAAAGGTAGGGGAGAACGGGAAAAGACCATCAATCACACAAGGGAAAAGGGAAGATATATTACTCTACGTGCGACGGACCTCATCGGGTCTTTGAGTGTCCGAAGCAAAGCAAACTGTCTACTCTTGTCATGAAGGAAGAGATGCAAGAGGTGAAGCTCAGGTCCATAAGTATTTTCAACACCGGTCAAGAGTTCGAGGACAAGAAGGGAACGAAGGGGTCGCCGGGTTATGTAGGGAGAATGTCATGGACCACTCCGAAACATTGCGGAATTCCTTAGACTTCTCATCAATATCCCATAAAATTCTATAATGTTTTATAATATTCCACACTTGTATGGAAACTTAAATATTTGTGTAGAGGATTCTATAAAATAAATATAGGCTATACAATTAAATAGATCTCTATCGTCCATTGAGAAGGTGGGCAATTATAAATACCCCAAGAGGCTCATTTGTAATCATCCATCCATTAATGCGAGTTCAAATAATACAAAGGATTCTCCCAAACTCTCTCTCTTTAAGTGTCCTTTGCTTACTTAACTTGAGTACTCTCTCTCTTTAAGTGTCCTTTGCTTACTTAACTTTGTCCAAGCTCAAGTCAAGTATCGTCTAGGTTTACTAGCAGTTTAAGAAGGGTCCGAGTGTAGTTTGTCTGGTGCTGCACGAGAGTTAAGTTTGAGTGAATTATCATCCCATGACATAAGGTACACGATTATTGTACACGTTAGGTCCAAAAGACAAGCGAGCCTAAACAATTGAGCCCAAATATCCGTGTGTCTCGTTCGAAAATCATAAACTAAAGTTTGGATAAATATTATATGGTGCAAACATTAGTAGAACAAACAACATTGCACATTGATTAACAAGATAGTATTAATTATAGAGATCAAGTTCAAATTGGAGAGACTATAAGTTTTTTAAAAGGGGTTATTGGATTAAAATAAACCCTACTTTAGGAGTATTGGAAGGTTATATACTCGTACTAAAAAGTTGGATACCCGCGCACCGAACTTAGGGGGTATTTAATATTTCTAACCACCACCGAGTTTACTCGGAGGTGAAATCGTTTTGGTGATGATGTGTCAAGCGAAGGAAACTCAAATTACCGATCTACCCTTCTCATTTTCCTTCCATCATAAAATCCATTTCCTCCTAATAATCTCTCTCTCTCCTCTCCAAATTAAACTCTCTCCCTCCCTTCATGAAGGTCTACATAAACCCTAGCCTATCCTCACATTGCCTAACTCTCACTCTCTTCCCTCTCGCCTTCTTCTTCACAAGCCAACCCTATCTCATCCAACTCTTGTTTTTTCGGGCTTGTAATTTGGAATGAGCCTAGCCCATCCAACGATTGTCGATATCGATTTTCCTCTTGTTCTCTCGCAGCGTGTGTGGTCTGTTATGATAGAGGAACTGCAGATATTAGATAATGTGGAGTGATTTACGATGAGGATAGCTTGGTGGGGAAGATGGGTTTGGAATACATAGAGATGAATCTGGTGGACTTTTATCATAATCATGACCATTACAAGACCAGGATTAAACTCCATAAGAGGCTCCTTCCAAATAACAACATTATTGGTTTTGGGGTCAGCTCTCACTCTCTCTCTCCTCTAGTTTTGGGGTCTTTAATAATCAAATTTCAGTTTAGTTTTTAGTTTTTAGTTTTCAAATTTTCAGTTTTAGGTTGTGATTTTCGGTTTCTAGTTTCTCAATTCTAGTGTAATTTGATTTTTTCTCATGTACAATATGAGAATAGATTTGTTTTTCCGATATTAAATTCATCCGATTTCGGGCTTGTGAATTTGCTTGAAGTTGTTTAGTTTGAATTTTGAGTATTCGAGCTAATTTGTTCACGGTTCGAGTTTTTGGATTCAAGATTTGTTTATGCAGATTTGCGTTTGAATTTTTGGATTGTGGAATTGTATTGAGGACATTCAATTTTGCTGATATAAATTTATAATTCTTGCACTTTGTTTTAATTCTCTTTGATTTTTGTTTGGTTTGAGTATTGAATGTGTTGATTGTACTTTGTTTTGTTTTGCATATTGTTTTGGATTTATATATTTTTTTATTTTAGTTGAATTTTGGATTCCTAATTTCTCTATTGTTTAGCTTTATGATAATTTACTCTCATTTATGGGTTAGGGTTTCGTGAGGGCCTGCGTCAAGGAAAGGAGGGGGTTGAATTTGGAGGAAAGAGAGTATTAGGAGGAGAGAGATTTTTAATTTTTGATGGAAGGAAAAGAGAGTAAGCTCCACTGAATAAATGAGAAAGGTAGAACAATAATTTAGATTTTTCTCGCTCGACACGTCATTACCAAAACGATTCCGCCACCGATAAACTCGGTGGTGATTTAGAAACATTAAATACCCCCTAAGTACAGGTGCACGGGTATCCAACTTTTCAAGTATAGTATATAAACTTCAAATATCCCCAAAGTAGGGTTTATTTTAAGGAATATTGGATTCTAAAATCACGAACTTTGGAGTTTTTTGATGGGAATATTCCAAAATATTGATTGGTATTACAAAGCATCCCGAATTTAAACCCTAATATTTTTGGGTATCACACCACCGAGTTACGAGTGAACAGAATCGGTGGCGATATGACGTGGCAGCAGAGATTTGACCACTTTATTTTTTCAATTTACATATTAGCCAAATTTGACTAGTTTTCCCCCATCTCTACGTGCCACTCTCTCTCCTCCTCTACCTCTCTTCATCTTCTTCCTCCACAAATGTCCCTACCATTCTCTCTTCTCCAGTGACTCCATCTTCTTTGTCCGTAACTATCTTTCTCTATCTCTCATGTAACTTCTATGTGCATCTCTTACCATATCTCTCTCTCTCTCTCGCCCTCCCTTTCCCTTATTCCCTCTAACTTTGAAGTCCCTTTCTTTGAAATCTGATTGGGAGTCTCAAGTATCATTCCACAATCTTTTACTTTTCTTCAATTAACACTTGACACACTAATCTCATCATCCCAACATAAAATCAAACTCTTGTATCATCATTTTGTTCTCATTAAAGGACTCTAAAACTAGAGGAGCTTATTTTAAAAGGCAATTAAAGAAAAAAATCTGACCGGGCCTTGTTCAAGCTCTCGGAAAAAAAAATAAATCAATTTGGGGCTTTAATCCAAGATGAAACATCAACAAAAAAAAAAAAAAATCATGCCTTCAAAAATATGTTACATGATTTGCAATTCATTTTCCGGGTTTTTAGATAGTTAAAAAATAAGAAACAAACGAAACGAACTGTAATAAAAGTAGCAACCTTGAGCACATCTTCAATCTCCTTTGAGATTACCCCAATCCTTGACCAATCTCCACTATAACTAACCAAAAATCAAAAATACCAAATTGTAAAATCGAGTTAAATGCAAAATTAATTTCCGAAAATTCGCTCCGTGCTACTAGTTCATAAGAATTTAATTTTTGAAAACTACTTTGTTACTGATTCAAATTGACCAGTCAATAAGGAAAAAATGCAAACGATTATAACGGAGATGATTGATCTGCACGTGCATCGATGAAACCTAATCCCGAATTGCAATGGCCGATTGAGCTAAAATCTTGCCGAAATCTTGAATTGGATGTGAGGTTTCTTCGTGGTTTCGAATTCAGGAAAAATCTTTTTTTTGCCAAAATAATTGTGGTTTTAGAAATAGGATAGAGGATTCATACAGAGAGAAATAAGATCTAGAGGACAGAGAGTAAAGTGAGAGAGAAGGAAATAGTTTGAGAATGGCCTTGGAAGATTCGGATGAGAGAGAAAGACTTAGATCGAGAGAGTTAAGTGAGAGAGAAAAAAAGCGATCAGATTATTTGCAAAAAAAAGCCATGTACACTACCTCCACCGTTACGTCATATCGCCACCGATTCTTTTCACCCGTAACTCGGTGGTGGGATACCCAAAAATATTAGGGTTTAAATTCGGTATGCTTGCAATACCAATCAATATTTTGGAATATTCCCATCAAAAACCCCAAAGTTCGGGATTTTAGAATCCAATATTCCTTATTTTAATCCAATTATTTAATATATTTTTATTTTTATGTCTATTTTGTTTATTTTACACTATTTATTGAGTGATTTTTTTCGGATTTATATTGTGTTAATCAAAGTTTGGTGAACATATGAAAAAATATTGTATCATTCACTTAAAAATATTCTCACTAAAAATCATTATAATATTCAATAAAAGTTATTTTAATGTTCACTAAATTAAATATTTTTTATCTTTTTTGTTTGATTTGCACCATTAATTTAGTACTTTTTTAGAAATATATTGTATCGCCCAAGTTTGATTTACATATTAAAAAATCATTCTAATGTTTGCTAACAGATATTCTGATGTTCACTCAAAATTATTAATTTAAAGCTTATACCAACATTGATTTATCATATAACAATATTGCTGATATAAAATTAAATACGATACATTTACCTATCAAACATTAAACATTGTCATATTGTACAACAATACTACAAATTTAAAGCTAAATACTAAATACTGACACATCACATAGTTAACATTGTTTTGTGTAATTCAAAATATTCAGTAAATAAGGCAAAACGGTAAGACATTAAATATTAACCTATCAAAAACTAAATATTATGCTATCATACAACAATTCTACAAAATATAAAACCAAATACTAAATAATAAACATAACTTATTATACACTAAATAGTGACTTATCACACATAATTATTTTTTCATGCAATTCAAAATACTAAGTAAATGAGGTAAAAGGTTAAAAATGTAAGAATTAAATGATAATATTAAAGATAAGAGAGAAATATATGATACTAATACTAATATAATCTTCAATTAAAATTAACCTATTGTTCACTGAAATTAACCTCTTTTTAATTAAAAAATATGTGCAAAATTATATCATCAAGAGTATTATATTAAATGATAATATTTATTAAATGATATAAAGTTAGAGAACAAAATTATTTTAATATTCATTAAAATAATTTTAATATTTTTTATACCAAAATTAAGTACTATTTTCTCATAAAAAGAGATAGAAAGGCTGAAAAAAATTATTTTAAAATATAAATTAGCAATCATTGGGATTTTAGTGTGCCGCTCGACCCACTTTTACTTATCTTAATAGTAAAACACGATACAAAATAAGAAATTAAAGCAGCAATCTTATTCCTAATTAGAACATTATCTTTAAGTCATTGTTGCTTACTCTAAGTTTTTTATCGATAGCTGAAGAGTCCAATTTAATCTTATTACATACACCCCTTTCATGAACGCTCTGTTGTATAATTATTAGAATTCAAACCCGCAACCTCTACATTGTGTCTTAACTTCTATTAAATATGCTACCATCTAAGTCAATCTACATATATTTCTAAAATACAGCAAATATATATATATATATTAGGAATTTGTGGGTGTATTTCACATAGTGTGTACCATGCTCCTATACTTTTGATTACACAATATAATTTTCGCGCATATTTTGACTTGATTGTTAGGACTATGCGTTGAGAGCTTGTATTTTTGGGCCGGATGTCCTCAACATGTAAGCTAAAACTAGGCCTTACTGCTACACGACGTGCCATTTTAGGCGCTACCTATTTGCTATTCAAGTTCTCGGTCTCAACCTTTTGGGCTCTCGACGAAGGAAACTGCCTCTGGAGAACACTTTAGTCGCACCTTGCAAGAGAATGGACTTTGATTCCGGCTACGATTTCGATTACGACGGCGGATACTCCGACGATGGAGGCGATTACGACGGAGGATACTTCGACGATGGAGTCTATGACGACGGCGGCGATGGTGGTTACTACAGCAGCGGCGGCAGCGACGTATACGACGACGAGGAAGCGAAGGAGTCCAACGCCGGAGGTGACGAATCAGGAGTTAATGGAAGCGACAATAATTCTCACCACGATAGTGGTGAGGAAGATTACGGCGGCGAAGTGGACGCGGAAGAGGCGGCCGAACACGCCGGTGATTATGGGGGCGAATTGGAGGACGAGGAAGATTACACTGAAGGAGAGGAGGATGACGGCTTCGAAGTAGAATTGGAAGTGGAGGTGGATACTGAGGGTGATTATGAAGGCCAATTGGAGGTCCCAATCGAAGGCGAGGAAGACGACGACAGCAATTTCAATCAAGGCCGCGCGATAATTGGCTATAGAGATGAATCTGAGGACGAGCAGGGGAATTAGAGCGGATTGGTTCCTCGCTTGTAGGTAGGACTCCAATTCGGCTAGAGGGAGATGGCAATGGAGGAGTAGTAAGGAGGAGAGACACTGATCAAGCGAGGGGTTGGAGCTCCCAGACTGCGCGGTTAGGGCAACTGTTCGAAATATTTCACAGGAGCTGCAATGCTAATGGCAGCCAAGAACCGAGGAGAGAGATGAATGAAACGGGGACGACCGAAAATGTGATAGAGAGTGATGGGTTTGGAAGAGCGAGAAATGGGAAAGGGTTAAGCGATTTTAAGGAGAAAGAAGACATGGAAATAGCTTCGTCAAGTGGTGGCAAGAAGTTGAATGGGAGTGAAATGGATGGCTCTGCGTGTCCTATTTGCATGGAGCCTTGGACCACTGAAGGCGATCATTCTATTTGGTACGCTGATAAACCTGACAGCTTAATTGCAAGCTTATTTGGTATCAAGCTTATTTGGTATTAAGCTTATTTGGTATTGCCTTTGCCAAAAAGAAAAAAAAACTTATTTGGTATTGCATTCTTTATTCCATGAAACCATATTACCAGACCAGGTCGAGCCTTCTAGATGCGTTATCGGGTTAAACAAACAAAATTGAAATTGAAATGCTTCTAAAAAGCATATAGTAGTCAAGTTACATTTGGTACAGTCATCAATGCAATATAATTAATTCAAAGCTAGAAAACAATACATTCTCTGTACTTCATAATACATGTCAATTTTATTTATTTTTTTCGTTTCATAGTATGTATCGTTTTATAATCCATTGACTAATTTACTAATTTTATCTTTATTAATTTTTTTCTCTTTTTTTATTAACTTTCTTGATTTTTAATGAAATTTTGGGAAAAGTTCATTTTTAATATAAATTTTATGTTTCCTTAATATTTCTCTAAAACAAAAAATGACGAGCATTATTAAAAGAGTTTGTTTTGCGTGAGCATCATATCTAAAAAGAAAAATTGTGAAATGGGCCATAAAAGAGGCCTAGGAGATAGTCTATCAAGTAAAAGCAATTTATGAGACAATCTTACACAAACTTTTGCTGGTAGATGTCGAAAATATTTAATGGCCTGCTGCTAAACAATAAGTAGTAGTCTCTTATAAGCAGTGTTGGAGTTGGTAACTTACAATTTAAAGCACAGAAGAAATGGGTAGCAATAGTTGATAGAAATGGAGTTTGCCAGTAGCAATGAAGTCTTTTTAATTTTTATTGATTGTAGAATTTTCAGTGATAGTGAGAAGGGGAACCCACCTGCCCTCCTCTTTTATTGGGGGCTTGCTGCAAAGATAAAATGGCAAATTTTACATTTGGCAGGAGTATGTTATGGTTATGAATAGTGTTGGTAGTGTCGGTTACTGCAGTTAAAGCATTTCTCGGTTCTGGGTAAGGTCTAAATTTTCCATATATAGTTAAAGTTTATGAGTAGTCCGACATCACAAGCATAGCATTTGAATGCTTTGCAACGAGCACTGTTGTCTACAAAATGTCTTGGTAGGTACTAACTCATGTTTGAAACTCTGTTTTCACTGTCGGTGATAATCTAAGCGGCTTCTGTATGCCTTTGTTCTGCCATTCTTTGCTGTATTATGTAAGTATTGAATGTTACTTCTGCAGTTGCCTACCTTGTGGCCACCTTTATGGTATGTCCTGCATTAAGAGCTGGCTTCTGCAGCCAAATTCAGGAAAGGTATGTTTATCTATTTTGGTTACAGACATGGTGTGTTATGAGATGGGACGTGACATGACCTTTTCCTCCTTCAGTGCCCACAATGCAGTAAGGCTTGCAATCTAGAGGACATCAGGAGAATATATGGATTAATGATAGGAACTGCGGAGAAAGACTTGCTGGAGGTTTGGTTACATTTCGTGTCAGACATTAAGTTGGGAGGGATTGGAGGAATCTAATTAGTTAATTGTGCGGGATTTAAAACTTGATTTGGACCTTGTAGTGTCCAATTTGACAGTGCCCCTTTTTTTTTTTAACAGAAAATTGAGTTACTCGAGGCTAAATGTGCTTCTTTGGAGCTAAAGGTAATTGGAAGAGCAATACTTATCTTTTTTTACAATTTTGTAATTAATATGTGACTGGTGTTGGTCTCTGTTTTGGATGCATGTGATATGCATTCATATTCATTATCAGCGGTTCTGTATTGTTCTTTTCTCCTTTCTTTCCCGGTTCCATTATGCATATCCTCTTCTGTCACTTTATCCAACTCAATATGCATATATGAAGAAAGGTCTTATTATGCGGCATACCTGCTTGAAGATTGCTGGGTTGCTTGTTGATTGCTCAGGCATCTTCTCATTGCCTTTTGATTTTGTTCTCGAGTAATCTTTGCGGTATTGCTTTCTGCTTAGCTTTCATGTGAAACGTGAATATATGTATCTTACTTCTCAATAAAAGACAAGTGAACATGTAACTTTCATACCCACCTTTCTTGCTTAAGTATGTGCCATTTCAACATAAAAAAAGTAGATGCCTTGCTTGAGATTGAGAATTTAGTGTTCTACTTGATTTGATGTTTTATTCAGCTACTTGTTTATGTATCAACATTTTAGGCTCAGGGAACTTTTCAGATGCTTTTACTGCATACATAATCGAAGTCAGTTTCCGTTGATCTGATATCAAAACTTAATTCAGTTTGTAACATTTGACATGTCATGTTGTTACTGCTACGTGAAATTTCTTGGTTTCAGTTATCATGTTTGTCGAACTTGTTTTGGTAATATCTTATGGGTCATGTCTTATGATGGCTTCAGTATTTTCAGGCCTCTAGTTTCTATGGGCTTGTATGACATTGATTACAATTGTATTATTTCCCCTTGCAGGATGCTGATTGGCAAAGGAAGGAAGCTGTATGGCGTCAGAAAGAAGCTCTTTTGCAGCTACGACTGAAACAAGAGAGTAAGGTATAGTTGAGTTCATGTTATGCTTCTATTTGAGGTGCTTTTTAACTTTTTATAACTTTGAATATATGGTCCCTGCTAATATTTGGTTTTAACTTTTTCCCACTTGTGATCTTTCCTTCTCTTCTCTTTCTACTAATGCTGATCTGTTCATTTGGCTATTTAATGATTCCTTATGCAGATAACTTTTAATGAGCACTTACTATGTTGATATTCTACTGTTGTAAATGGGTTGGACAATTGATCAAATATGTGCTCTGTTATAGATGTTTTCTGTTAATTAGTGCATTATGCATGCTAAAGTTTTTATCATGCAAGCTAACCCTTTTTGGATAAGTTAAAAGGGAATAAAAGTGCACACTAATTTTGGGAGGATTAATTAAAAGTGAGGATAAATTAGAAGTATCCTGCAAACCAATCCCATCATCTAGGAAATATTCTGAATGTGTGTCCATGCTTGACTCAAAACCCTCGGTACAAACTACCTCAATAATAGTTTTCTAATAAGTATGTTGTTCCACCTGTCAAACCCCAAATATTGGCCGAATGATCTAAATCACCTTAAGAACTGGCAACATCTGTGTATGAGGCTACCTCAAATGCGGGGATCCACTATATTGATAAGTGTGCAACTGATGCAGAGTTATCTAGTTGGCTAATTGTTATCTTCGGAAACTTTGAAAAGAATTACAGAACCCATAGACCGTTGAAGGATCAAGCATTGTGTCAGAGAGTCTGCTGTAGTTGTTTGGTTTAGCCAAAATACCTTGTTATTGGGATGTTTTGACCGTCTCAGATGCAATAGTCGGTCAGTATCCTGACAATTAGTTATCAATGATCGTGTAATGAAACTAGCAAAAACTAGCATGGCACAGGAATAAAATGTATTGGGTTTAGGTTGAGATTTTCATCAAATGGAGTAGCTGACATGCATGCATCATCTGTTTAACTAAATAGCTAAGGTCGGAAACTTCTGTTACAGAATAGTTTTACCCATTTAATTTAGACCCTGTGCCAGTTGGTCTTTAGCCCTTTGTGATTTCGGATTTTTAGAATTTCATTCCTTTTTTTGTAATTTCTTTTTCAATCTCAACTAGAAAAAGGATTATTGGGGAAGCACAGTCAGCATGAAAATGGTTTAAATTACCATTTCTAACCTGTTGACTTGGACAAATACTCATTATTCAGGCAAGAAAAAGTTCACCTATTAATGAAGCAGATTGTATGTTTCAAAAATTTTCTGTCTCTTGCTTAAGTGGATTAGGTTCAGATTGACACTTTGCACATACTAGCTTATTAAAAACCACATAAGAGGCGGTGGTCTAGTTTAATTCAACTCCCTTAGGGAGTTTGAGAGGGAAGGTGTTGATGTAGTGATGGATAAGCTTGTGGAAGAGTGAAGAAAAACAACACGTCCTTGGACATCTGTTAACTACATAATTCTGTGAATGATGCTATACGTTGGATGCACTATTACTGCTGCTGTTTGTGTGAATATAGAAAATATTGCACATGACTATTATCTTCTCTTTAGAGAGCTAGGCACCCTTATATGAGTCCCTTTTTTTTTTTGGGGGGTGTTCTTGATAGGAACTGATGATTAAGGGATCCCTTGCTAGCTAATGTTTGAAACTTTGACCTTCCACAATTCCTCATAAATAACTTCTAGGAGAACAAGGATGCTGGTCAAGAAGAGGTGGGCAACAGCCTGGGTAGCTTTACCTTTATGGTCGAAGGGAAATATCCTTTTGGGACTAATTTGGAGATATTGAAGGCAGAGTATCTAAGGCATCCGTTTTTATCGACTATTGGTGTCAATTGTGTTCTTACTTAATGTTAATTTGTTTTTGGTATGGATTAATATTGGTTACATTTAAAATACTCATTAAGTTTTGGTTATCATGCAAAGTTTTATTTTCATAATGGCTAAAAATGTAACCATGAATAACTTCTTGATAAGCACTTTTATTCATTTTTCACATTCTCAAGGAGCGAATCTGAAAAACTAATGTTTTGACTTTTTTGGAGCAAATGCCTAAATTGTAATTTGGGAATTTATTGAAATAGCTTTTTGAATAAGCTTTTTGATCTAAAAATTTAATTATGGACAAACTCAAACTCCTAACCTTTGATAATAGCTTTTTCTCTTCCATATTTTTGAAAAACAACTAATTCACAAATAATTTTTTACTAAAAAACAGTTTAGGCAAGTAGCTAATATAAACAACTTATAGCTACATATATAATGCAAACAACTAACAATTAATAGATATTTTCCATACGGTTCTTGCTGAAAAATACCGCTATAATTTTTAAAATATTTAAAAATATCACTAAACTTTTAAATGTTGCTAAAATTTACAAAATATTCAAAAATGCTATTAGGATGGTGGTATTTTTTAATATTTTTGAAAAGTTAAGTGGTGTATTTTATTATTTTTAAACAAGTTCAATCACATTTTTAACTAAAAAAAAAATAAAGTAGCATTTTTTAATATTTGAAAAGGTTTAGTAATATTTTTGAATACGAACTCATTTTCCATACACCTCCTTACTCTAAAACAAACAACTATATAAACAACTGATAGCTACCAGAAAATGCGGATGGCAATGGTTTAGTCTTCATATTTTGGTGTATGTGCATTTTGTTTAAAATGATATTACAAGTTTGAAGATTTTCAATAGACTCCTGAGATTGTTTAGAGAGGTGGATTCAACTTCCATGATTGAGTCTGAAGCATTGTCTTAAAAATTACGAGATCTAATATGAAATCATGAGATGGAAAGAGAATTATCTTCCCCTTTGCTGCCTCTCTTACAGATAGAGATTTCAGCTGAATTCCCCATTGCGTGTGTGGCCTATTCAGTAATCCGTCTTCAGATAGGTTTATCTGTCATTTTGGCAACTACATAGCCGCGTTGTTTAGTTTATCCACACTTGGCTATTTAGGTGTCAGTTGAATCATGTAACATATGTTACTTGTAATAGAGCTGATTTGATGGTATTTATGCTTTCGCTTTCTCAGTTACATACAGATTTTCAGGCGAACTTATGAGGAGTTCACAATTCACCAGAGTGCCAATGATAGTTGGTGGCTGGGATGCTGATGCAGAGTTCAATTTCAACTTTGGCAACAGAGTAGAGACGCCAGATCTCCAAGCTGGTTTCAGTTTGTCATGGGTTTTTGTTCCATTACCATGGGTGGGATAAACTTTTTTAGACTCTTGAATCATCTTTGTTTTTGGCAAAACAGCAGAATGTAGTATAGTAGCTTTGATCAATTGTCTGAAACGACTTTAAAGGGAACACTGAGTTTTCTCATGTTGTTTGTGTGGCACACAATCTAAACAATTCAACTCTTAGACATTTGCAATGCAAGAGCCAAATTTAGGCTCACAAGCTGTCTACAGTGACACATTATCAAAGACATGCTTTTTATCTCTCCTAAATCTCTAATTTTACAATAGGAGGATCATCGACTTGGCTCACTCATTTGAATATATTCTCCATAGAGCACACCATTTAACATTTTTAATTAGTTTATCTCTTTTAGGTTGCAAAGATATTGAAAAGTTAAATAAATATTTGTGTTGTGAATTTATTTTTTAAAAAATGATAATTTATTAGAATACCAATTCAGGTAACTTCTTTCCTTTTATCTTTCATCATAAGGTCTCTCTTTTTCTCTATTCAATTAGGTTCTAGATAACAAGAACTCAACTACCATTCATCAGAGAATATTTTAGAAAAATATGGGTTATTTTATTATATTCCGTGATACTAGATTACACATTTTTCTTTTGATCTCGGCGTACATCATGAAATGAAATCTTACATCCCCACTTTTCTGACATTTTTTAATGAGGTGTGTTGAAAAATTATTGTAAGTAAATAGTAAAGAACTTCCAAAGGAGAAATCTATTAACTCGGGAAAAAAACAACAAATATAAATGATAACTCAACAAAGATAATAATAGATTAAGTTAAAAATGTTTGTGGTCGTAGCCCTTTCTCGAGAGGATGCACCCACTGCACTGGTTGGTTATTGATATTGCAACCAAAGGCACTAAATAATCAATGAAATAAACTTTTGGAGGAAATATAATTTAGAGATCTATCAAAGAGTTTTCTCTACAAAAACAACAAAGCCAATAATCAACTACTGACTTATGCTCGTTTAGGAAGAGGAAATAGAAAGAGTTAGATTTTGATAACGAGTGGAGATAGAATTTAAGGAGTTAGAATTGTGCCATTGTTAGTGGGTACTCATAGCTATTTATAGGCCAAACACGGTAGAAGTCGTTGCCCCGTATAGCTGGAAAATAGGAGTATGAGGATTAGTCAAAACCATTATCTTCCCACTAGCTCATAACACTATAAAATACTCTCACTTATCCGCACAGATGATATTATGAATTGATGAATGTTCATCAAAATAACAAACTCCATTGACTTGGTAAAACCCACTTTTAAAGTGGTTAAACTGTTTCTAAAATAAATAAAATATAGTAGATAGAAAAGATTCTTTATTGTTTTAGTGGATAACACTCCACTTAGTAACAAATTAGGAAATTATTAACGAGATAAAACTGCAAAAATTATTTATCTAACAAAGAATGAAAATCAGTAAAATAAACTAACAAATCTTTGGAAAAAAATTATTAAGATGTTATATAAATTTTTTTAATTATAGATCAAAATTTCTAACAAGGTGTTCACGTGATTTTTATATGATTTTTTCTACATCAACCGTCGCTAGAGTCGCGAAAGTTCAAAAAGTTGTGCGCGAGATGAAAGCCCCCATTTCAAACGCCAAGAGATTACCCAGGTTCTTATATTCTACAACCAAAGACATAAGAACTACGTATACACCACATACGGCCTGGCCCAAATGCAAAGAAAAAGTGACGCAATCCAGCCCAAAAGTGCGCATCCCATCCAAAAACTGCATAGTACATCCCCACTTGAAAACAAAAACACCTCTGACCTCATTGAAAGTAGCCTCACACTCCAACCAACAGCCCATTTGCAATTTTTTAATTTAATTTGTAACAAAACAATAATATACCAAATCTATATCGGAAATAAAATCTAGACACATGGATTATTTTTTCAACACTTTTTTAGTTTTTACTTTTTAAAAAGGAATTTACTCTACAAAACACTAAATGTTATCCTATAAAACACTAATAATTTAATATTTTTACAACCATACTTATTGATTATAAATAAACACTAAATAATGTTGTATAAAACACTAAACTAATAACTAATAAACACTAAACTAATAGCTAACAAATACTAAACAATGTTCTATAAATCACTAAAAGTAAAAATAGAAAATACTAAATTGATAACTATCAAACACTAAACCGATAACTAACAAACACTAAACCGATAGCTAACAAACACTAAACAATGTTATATAAATCACTAAAAGTAAAACTAGTAAACACTAAACTGATAACTAGGAAACACTAAACCGATAACTAACAAACACTAAATAATAATATATCATATCTATATATGAAATAAAATCTAAACACCTGTATATTTTTTGCAGACAATTTTTTAGTTTTCACTTTTTTAAAAAAAAAATTTACTCTACAAAACACTAAATGTTATTCTATAAAATACTAATAATTTAATATTTTTTGCAACTATACTTACTGATTCTAACTAAACACTAAACAATGTTTTATAAAACACTAAACTAATAACTAACAAACACTAAATTAATAGCTAGCAAATACTAAATAATATTTTGTAAATCACTAAAAGTAAAATTAGAAAACATTAAACTAATAACTAGTAAATACTAAACTGATAACTAACAAACACTAAATAATAATATACCATATCCGTACAGGAAATAAAATTTAGACACCTGGATATTTTTTTGCAACACTTTTTAGTCTTCACTTTTTTTTAAAAAAATTTACTCTACAAAACACTAAGGCTCTATTTGATTCTAAGAAAATTAGAAGGAAAGAAAAAATATGAAAAATAAATTTCTTTCCCTTGTTTGAATTGAAGAAAAAAAGAGAGAAAAAAGTTTGATGAAAAAATCATGGAAAATTTTGTCAATTTGATCAATGATATTTTCCTTCCAAAATTGAGAGGAAAATGGAAGAAAAATTTCACAAAAAGAGATAAATGGAGAAAAGAGAGAGAATTCTACTAAGTAATGTCATTAAGAATTTTCTCTCTCCTCTCAATTAATCAATGCTATTGAATATTTTCTCTCTTCTCTTCATGACAATGTGGTGGATGGGTAAAAGGTTAGAAAATGATTATAATTTTTTTTCCTCTATTTTTCCTTGAACCAAACACAAGAAAAAAATTAATTTTCCCTTAACTTTTTTCCATTTAAATTTTCTTTTTAACCTATTTTCTTATAATCAAATAGAGCCTAAATGTTATTCTATAAAACACTAATAATTTATGTTTTTGCAACTATACTTACTTGGTTCTAACTAAGCACTAAGCAATGTTCTATAAAACACTAAATTAATAACTAACAAATACTAAATTAATAATTAGTAAATACTAAACAATGTTCTATAAATCATTAAAACTCCATTTGATTCTAAGAAAATTAGAAGAAAATAAAAAAAAAGTGAAAAATGAATTTCTTTCCCTTGTTTGAATTGAAGAAAAAGGAGAGAAAAAAAGTTTGATGGACAAACTCATGGAAAATCTTGTCAATTTGGTTAATGATATTTTCCTTCCAAAATTGAGAGGAAAATAAAAGAAAAAATTCACAAAGATAGAGAAATGGAGAAAAAAGAGACATTTCTATTAAGAAAGGTCATTAAGAATTTTCTTTCTCCTCTCAATTAATCAATGCTAGTGAGTATTTTCTCTCTCCTCTCCATCACAAATATGGTGGATGGATAAGAGGTTGGGAAATGATTATAATTTTTTTCCCCTATTTTTCCTTGAACCAAACATAAGAAAAAAATCTTTTTAATTTTGGCAAATTTATCAATGTTTTTCTCATTCAAATTGTGAACTTCTTCATTTGTATGGATGAACAACTAAAGTTTTCAACACACCAAACACCGTATATGTTTAGGTAATTTAGTAATAGGGTGTCTTTGTCATCCCTTGTTTGCGCATGCGATCAACTATAAAAAGGAAAACATTAATTAAATCAATGCACTTTATGGAGTTCAATATTATAAGTAATTTTGATTTTTTAAGTCACATTCAATTTGTCATTTTATTAACTCATGCCTTAAAAAAACAACAATCATGCAACATTATTTTGTTGGATTTTGATTCTAATCATTGATATTTTCTATTTTTGAAATTTAACTTCAATTGTTACTTAAAAAAATTGGACGAGAATAAAAATTAGGGTTTTCACATTGTATCGTTTGAAAATTGAAGCTCACTTCCCACTTCTCACTTCTCACTTAGTCATAGCCGTCTCGCCTCTCCTCTTGCACGACTCTCTCTCCCATCGTCCGATCGCTCTCTCAGGCGACTGTCGTCGCTCTTCGATATTGACCGCCGTGGCTGTTTCTTTGCCCCCTTCCACAACACCGCCGCCTTTGCCACCGGTGACTGTTGTGGTAAGCTCTCTTCTGTCCCTCTCGATTTGGTCAGTTTTAGGTTTCTTCATGTTCGTGTTATGTTCCTTAATCGAATCGAAAGCCACCCGAATCAAACCAATGCGTGCTCACATTTTCGCGGTTGATTTCCCTACTCTGAAGAAAATTATGTGTTGTATCCGTGTAAAACTTTCTTTTTTAACTTTTATGTAATCATCTATGCAATTTGTTGGATTCACTCTAAATTATCTTGTTTTTCTCTTGTTAAGAGGATTAAGTTGGCGGAACCAAAGTGGGGTCAATGGGGTCAATCGAACCCCTTCCAAAAAAAAAACTTTAATATAGCGCAGATTAATTAGCAAAAGCAAATACATGAGTTGGTAAGGTTATGTAATGTGAACAAGAGGTCCAATGCTTGAATCTTTCTACTCGACAACTTTTTTTTTCAAAATCCAATCCCTTCCTTTTAGTTTTACTAGTTTGGGTTTGTATGCATATGTGCAACGAATTAAAACGATTTGGATTTCAAAATAATTCTAACATTATATGATTTGTATAATAAATAGACATTATATTATATATTATGTAATACTTAATACATAATATATTATATATTATATATTAGGCTACTTTTTCTAAAATCATGAGTTCGAATATCTATTTCGAGTCTCAATTAAATGCTCCCTTAATTGACTATAAATTAGCCTAGTTTTATTGCATAAGTCAATCATTGTGTCAATACTGTATAAGAGCATAATTAGGCAACTAACTTTTAATATATGAGCATGTGGTGACAGTTCTTTAAAGGTTAATGCGTTTAAGAATTTGTCTTGATATAGATATTTGACATAATTGGGGACATAGTTAATAGAGTAGTAAATCTTTTCAATTTCGGCAAATTTGTCAATGTTTTTCTCATTCAAATTGCGAACTTCTTCATTTGTATGGATGAACAACTAAAAGTTTTCAGCACACCGGACACTCGTATATGTTGAGGTAATTTAGTACTAGGATGTCTTTGTCATCCCTTGTTTGCGCATGTGAACAACTATAAAAAGGAAAACATTAATTAAATCAATGCACTTTATGGAGTTCAATATTATAAGTACTTTTGATTTTTTAAGTCACATTCAATTTGTCATTTTATTAACTCATGCCTTAAAAAAAACAACAATCATGCAACATTGTTTTGTCGGATTTTGATTCTAATTACCGATATTTTCTATTTTTGAAATTTAACTTTTGTTAATGTATTGGGTTAAGGTCGGGGCATTATAAATTGTTACTTAAAAAACCGGGCGAGAATAAAAATTAGGGTTTTCACATTTTGTCGTTTGAAAATTGAAGCTCACTTCTCAATTCTTACTTCTCACTCGATCCACAGCCGTCTCGGCTCTCCCTCCCTCGCGACTATCTCTCTCATTCGTCCGATTGTCTTTTTAGGTGACTTGTCGTCGCTCTCCGATATTGACCGCCGTGGCTTTTTTGTCCCCTTCACCACCACCGCCGCCTCTAGAGACTAGATCGATCGAAGGTCGGGCGGTCGAGGCCAAACAGACGCAAATTCGGGCGAAATTGGCACAAAACCGGTGGTGTGCTCGGTGTTCGGTGGCTGGAGCGGTGACGAGTGTGGCGGTAGAAGTGGCGGTGGCTGTCGGTGGTGTCCGCGGTGGCTGAGACGAAAGATAAGAGGGAGGCGGAGGAGGCAAGTGAAGAAAAGGGATTGTTTTTGGGCGGTTTGACGATGAGACCAATGATGGTGCGGGTGATGGTGGTTGACCGGCGGTGGCTGTCGGCGCGGCCAAGGTGCCACTGGTGCTGTTGGTTGGCGGTGAAGACGGGAAAAGGGCAAGGCGGGGGTGTCGGTGGCTGGAGAGAGAGAAGGGGTTGTGGGTTTATCGGAATTAGGTTAGGATAATGGGGGCTTTAGGTTACCTTAAGCTTTTATATTCCCTCTTGCCTTCCTCTAAATGGGCCAACCGACCTAATTTAATTCTTCGAGCCCAATTCTTTTGCAAGCTTATCTCTTCATTTCAACCCAATCTTAATCCCATCCTTTATCTCTATCCTAATTCTTATCTAAATCCAACTCCTCGGGCTTATCATATACTTCTCTATTAAGCTTATCTTAATCTAGGGATTTTATTTTTAATAATGTTAAGTTTACAAAAATTATATCAATTTCATTTGTATAAGGATTTTTAAAACTCAAAATAAATTAGGTATATGAAAATGTTAATGTTTAGAATGAATAATCTAAATATGTTTGATTAAGGCCCCTAGTTGCTCGATAAAATTTAATTTATAAAAATGATAAATAATAGTTATCTTCTCAGTCATTAAAATTTATAGAGTATGATCATGCGTCGTCGTTGTCATCATACGGTTCCTCGCACTTTAGACAACGTTGTATGTGTGTACTAAAAGGGGAGCAGGATCGGTCTAGAGCTCGGGGACGAAGCTCGGGTACTGTTTGTGGTTGAGTAGCGGGGAAGTAGGGTGACAAATTAATTTAACAAATTGATTTTACAAAACAAAAGATTAAAACGAGCAATTGAAAATAATTAAATAAAGAGTAATTGAAATGAAGAAGATGATAATGAATCAAAAACTTACGTTGATTAATAATTGAGAATTGATACAAGGATTGGATAAAGCTCTCGGAGAGAGATTGGAGAAAAGTACAAGGAGTATTTGTTTTATTATTATTAGTGCGATTGAATTGTTTCTTTTTATTAGCTTGTCTTTTTTGGACAGATGGAGCAACAACCTTTGGAATACAAAAGGTTTCGCAAAAGGATCCTAGCTCCTTTCTTGTAGCTGCTTTATCTCGTTGAATATCTTGTTTGTAATTTTAATTCATTGCATAATGAAATACCTTCCTTTTTAATAAATCCTAATAATTGACCAAATGTAACTTGATCATATGGAATTGGATCTTGTCCTGTGACATTTTTTAATTTATTGAATATTCTTTGAGAAAATAAATTCGGTAATCCCGAAATGAATTTTTCTTTCCAAGTAGGACTGGCGACAATCTTGTCTTTTTAATAAATATGAAAACTATGTATCTTTATACCAATTGTAATCTTCTATACTAGAACATCTTAGATTTGTTAAGAGGATTTCCTAACCACTTAACATATCTTTTGGAGTTCCTACAAGATTAACAACTATTGTATGAACTAATGTGTAAACAACTTCTTTATGATTTTTAATACTCGGACGTTCTTCGTCTGTCATGTAATTTTCCCACCAAGATTTTAAAGATCCGGTGAAACCTAAAATTAGTAATTCAAAGGCTTGAATTTCTAGAGCTCCTTTGGATGTATAGGCAGCATATGCCATCATCATCCTATGAAGAATAATTAATGTTTCGTGTTCGAATTTTCCATCTAGATTCCACTCATAGATGGAGCCGCCGTCAAAGGCTTATGTAACTATTGATTTAATTTATTCCAATTGAAGATCCGGAGGGGTACTTCGGAATAATAAGGAAATTCTTTTTTGTTAAAGATTTTATTAATATTGGTTGCTTCTTGTTCTTCTTGAGAAATATCTAAAACATTTAGAGTATTACTTGAACTAGTTGTTTGTTTGAGTTTTTCATCAATTCTTTTAATTAATGGACTGTCCGGAATTTCTAAATTTTTGTTCTTATTAAATTTAATAAGAGGGGATGAAATATTATTAAGGAATATTGGTTTCTGTGAATCTCTATTTAAGTTTAGATTCTCTAATTTTTTTGATAATTGATCAATATCTTCTTTTTAGATATTGCTTCTATTTGAGTTGAAACCATATTAACTTGTTGAGAAACCGTATGTAATACTTCATTAGTATAATTATTTTGATGATAAATCTTTTTAATATCATCTAACTCTACTTGAGAACTTTCTCGGATTATTTCTTCCTATTTTGAAAGGAGAGGCTGGAATATGACCTTGATCCGTAGGGATCAAAATCTCTTGTAAAGGAGGAGTTACAGAATGAAATATATTTCCATTTGATAACGTCCATTTTTGCTAAGATCAATATTAGTATTGATTTCTTTAATACCATGAGGATCTGGTAATTTATATTCTTGAGCAAATATGGTCCACCATATAAAGAATAGAATATTACATCCTAATCTTTCCATTAGTGAATACCATTCTTGCCTAATGAATGCTTGAGCTTCGAGATCGAAATGAGATAAAAACCATTGTTTTTAATCTCTATTTTCTATTGAATCGAAATCTTTTCTTAAATAATCTTTATCTATTGTAAAAGGTTCCGAAATAACATTAATAGAGGAATAACAAGGAGGTTGCACAACTGAATGAGTAGGTGAACCTATTGAAGAGTTATCTTCTTCAACCGGTTCTACTATTGGTGATTTATAATAAATTTTTGAGGAGGAGGAAGCAGAATCTTCTACTTGATTATCTTTTAAATAATCATAATTAGTAGCTCTTAATCGAGGAAGATCTCTTTTCTCCGAAAGCCTTGAAGAAAAAGATCTTTCATTAATAGAATTAAATCTTATTAATACTCTGCCGTCAGGCTCTTCTACTACTTATTGAATATTCTTTTGAGCAATATTCCTAGAAGGCTTAATATTTTAAATAACAAATTCTTAAGGAATTGTTATTTCATTCCACTTTAATAATTTAGGAGTAAACTTGAAGTATTATCCGATTCAATTTTTAATAATATTGTTTCATCTAGAGATGGCTTTAATAAGCACTTTGGATTTAATTGAGAAGATAATAGCTTGAAATAAACTCTATAAGTAATAGCGAAATTTCTTAATAGTTCTCTCGAATAATACTTTTGAATCATTTTGCAGATGAATATCTAAAATTAATGTATCTAAGATCCAAGGATCATTCGGATCTACCGAATAATTTGGACAACAATTGAAATAAATAGGACCATTGCATATATTGGTTTGAACCATAGCTAATAATGAATCTTGATATCTAATTAATCTATTGTCTCTTAAGGCCATGAATATAGGACAATCTAATCCTAATCTAGTTAAGGGTTTGAGTGCTATTTGAATTATTCCAAAATGAATATATCTATATTTCTCTTTATATTTTTTAATAAAAATATTGGATAATAATTTGATAGTTTGAAACTCTTCATCTAAACTGAAGGTTTCTTCATGATCTTTTATTGAAAAGCGATATTGAAATTAAACTTGCCTATTTGATAGATAGTTTCTATCTTTTGTTTAGGAATAAACCAATTTGAGAAATCAACTTGACAGACTAACTTCTCCGCTATTGACGACATTAGTACTCTTGCTACTACCTAAACCTAGATGATCTCGTAACCAAGAGGCCATCATAGCTTAAGCTTGCCTATTTAGTCGATAATTACGCACATACTACCGGGACCACCCTCACCGGGACCACCTCACACGGCTGACCAACGGATAACATGGGGCTGACCAATGGCCGACCAACGCTAAACTTTATAGTGCAACAACAGAATAGACAGACTTGGCTCCGATACCGAAGGGGAACAGGATCGGTCTAGAGCTCGGGGACGAAGCTCGGGTACTATTTGTGGTTGAGTAGCGGGGAAGCGGGCGACAAATTAATTTAACAAATTGATTTTACAAAACCCAACAAAGAGCATGTTGTCTACACTAAGTTTAGACAACCACAAAACCTCTCTACACTCAATGATTTTGTCAAAAGCACATTCATACCTGAATGCTACTTTATTAATGACAATCCACTCAAGAATAGAACTTTTTATGAATTTATTTTAGTTGATTCAAAATCTGCCATTATCGAGCATGTTCCGGACAAGACCAATCAAAATCAAATAGCCTATTCAAAACTACGAATTCTTAAAATCCTCACTCGCAAAAGAATTCACAAATAGATATGCAATCAAATCCTTTTCTCAACCATTCAACCCACCGAGGTTATAATTACGTTGATTATGAAAAAGCCTGGTATTACACATTCCTTTATAGACCAATCAATCATTCCTGGTTTATCGGCTTCGATACAAGAATCGAGTTTCAATTCCCCATTTGGTTCTACGAATGGTGGCTAACCATGGGGTCTCTTCAAGACATTTGGCCGGAAGAGGTCAAAAAGCAATTTACTATTTATTCAAATACCTCTACCATTAGTCCGGATCTCAAAGAGATTTTATTCCATAAAAAATATGGATTCCCGTGGATCCTTTGCTGGTCCTTTTCCATTGCTCAATATTACAAACTTCCGAGCATCATACTCATTAGTCCGAAAATTCAAGATCAAATGATGGGACAGGTTTAATGTCAAAGCTGCCTTAGGAATTAAGATAGCCCCGCCAACTCAGCAAGCGCCTTCGCTCCACAAAAGAAAGAAGCAAGTTCAAAGGGAAAAGAGAAAGTTCAAGAAGATGAGATTCAATTACTCAAAAGGAGATCATGTTACTCAAGAAACAGACAATTGCTCCTCAAAAAACCTACTAATTCATCAGATTCATCTATTCAATCTGATTATGATCTATTTGATGGGCGAGTGCGCCCAAGATCCCTATGATATCTAACCCATAATGGGTATTCAAAAAAAAGAAAATCATATTTTTAACGTTTTTATGCGGGTTTTCCAAGATTTTGCTTTGGTGAAATTTCTTATTTCACCTCCGAAAATGCCCGGGAAGGAAGTGGATGTTACTATTCATTTACTATTTAGGGACACTATTCCGGAGACATTTGTTAGTAGGATTGCAATATGTGATAATCAAAAGATGGACATGACTATGCAAGGTCATTTTGTCAAGCGACCATTTCAATTCGGGAATAATAAAAATCCATGTGATATTTTCATAATGGGTTTTACTATTCATCAATCAAAATACTATTCGATCAAAGTTTTTACTACTGTTCAAGCTTTCTACCTAGCAAGAACTGTTCAAGACTCGTTTAAGATAAGATGATTCATACTTTTAGTCTAATCAAGACTGTTCCAATAATTCAATACTGTCGGAAGATATTTTCAAGATCAAGATTCCATTCCAATCAAGACTCTCGACCGTCCAAGTGTTCGGCATTTATTTATTATTGTAATCTATAAATAGATACTCATTAGTTCAAGCAGAGGCATCGCTTATTATCACTTACAATCACGAGCACTTGCCTACCCTTACTCCCAAATACTCCTTGTACTTTTCTCCAATCTCTCTCCGAGAGCTTTATCAAATCCTTGTATCAATTCTCAATTATTAATCAAAGTCAGCTTTTGATTCATTATCATCTTCTTCATTTCAATTACTCTTTATTTAATTATTTTCAATTGCCCATTTTAATATTTTGTTTTGTAAAATCAATTTATTAAATTAATTTGTCACCACTGCTTCCTCCGCTACTTAACCACCAACGCATCCGAGCTTCGTCCCCGAGCTCTAGACTTATATATATATATATATATATATATATATATATATATATATATATATATATACACACACACACACACATATACATACATACATACACACACACACACACACACACACACACACATATACATACATACATACACACACACACACACACACACACACACACACATATACATACATACATACACACACACACACACACACACACACACACACATATACATACATACATACACACACACACACACACACACACACACACACACACACACACACACACACACACACACACATATAGATACATACATACACATACACATATGTATATACACGTGTAATATGAAAATATTTGAAAATTTGAAGTGCACGCGCTCATGCTAATCTTTAATGTATTTAAAGTTAGTTGTTTTCTAACTTGATTTATCAAATGCACTTCTACATATTGTCTAATTTGACAATGCACCCTAATGTCTTATGTGCTATTTTAGCTTTATATAGAAGTTTTGCACCAATTCAAGAGCTTACTGCAGGTGAGTTCAAATTGACCTTCAAGTTTCATATTACTAAGAATGACACGATATAAGAATATTTTTCCTGTCCCACCTGGGCATATATAAAAAACATGACACCGTTATTTATACTAATAGCCTCCATAATTGTGTTAAATGCATATTGTTGGTTATCATTAAGATTTTTGGCACAATGAATATATTTAGGTGGCATTGGCACAAACAATTCATTATGTAAAGCCATAGACAATTGAACCCCTTCATTAACTAGGAATTAGTTGTGGGAGGTTAAAATCTATAATTTTATGACCTAACTGCTTTAGCATTCGATAGATTTCAAGTAGAACATAATTTAGTGCAAAATCATGATCTACCGAGGAAGTTGAAGATAATCCTCAGCCATGAATGGAAAGAATTCATCCCAATAGTTACGAGACTTCGGTTGATTGATAGTATACCGAAACAGTGACAAATAACTATCGAAATTATGATGATATTCTCGTTATGGATGCATCCATTAGACATCATCGAATTCTAGCGTCATTATGTATGAGACTTAATTTTTTACAGCTTCTCTTAATGTTGGGTAAGTAATACCATTAACGGTTTTGAGTTGTGCATATGATTACGGGCCTTTAACATGATTGAGCAACAATCGCCTATAAAATCTTTCTCCGTCATCTGGATTCACATATATATTCGGCCAACGACTCTTTAATTACTTTGTCTCGTTCTCTAAGTATGTGAGGTTTCAATCCATTGATAGTGTTTAAGGAACTCTCCATAAAGATAGTTTCTTGTATGCGGATCAATGATGTTCATATTTAAGAATTCTATAAGCACCGTACGGAAATTTTGTAAGTTGATTTGCCTTACTAATTTTCCTATCTAAAAATTAAAAATTAAATTAAATTAGATTTCTTAGAGTATGATACATTGTACTTTTCACTCTTCTCAACATTTACATGCTTTATTAGATATTACTCACTTCTTCCTATTTTATTTACATAGATTGTTAACCATATTAATAATTTAGTAAACATAATAAAAATTGCTAATAATATGCTTAGCTTATTTCAAATCAGTGTTTGAATAATATATATTACTTAAAATAATGATAAAGATCTTCATAAAACAATCAATATATATATATATATATATATATATATATATATATATATATATATATATATATATATATATATATATATATATATATATATATATATATATAGAATGAATTTTGTGGTAGTCTTTTTACTCAAGAGTTGGGTTATTGATATAGTCAAATTTTGCCTCGCTTATAGTTAAAAACGAGTACATAGAGAAAATACGTAATTAAATTACAAACACGTAATTAAAATGAATTGAAGGACGATCATGGGATGCTACAAATAATCAAGATACACTAAACCCTTTTAATTCAATGACTTATTATATAAGCAAACACATAACTTTCAAATCTTAACAATGTTATTTATTTTTATTAAAGAATATTAAAATTTAGGAATATTGGATTTAAAATCCCGAACTTTGGGGTTTTTTTGATGGGAATATCCCGAAATATTGATTGGCATCGCAACATCCCGAATTTAAACCCTAATATTTTTGGGTATCACACCACCGAGTTACGAGTGAACAGAATCGGTGGCGACGGAGGTTTGACCACTTTATTTTTTCAATTTACATGTCGACCAAATTTGACTAGTTTTCCCCATCTCTACCTGCCACTCTCTCTCCTCCTCTACCTCTTTTCATCTTCTTCATCCACAAATGTCCCTGTCATTCTCTCTCTTCCAAGTGGCTCCATCTTCTTTGTCCATAACTCTTTTTTCTCTCTCTCCTGTAACTTCTTTGTCCATAACTTCTATGTGCATCTCTTACCATATATACCTCAAATCAAATAAGGTAGGGGATATATATATATATATATATATATATATATATATATCCCCTACCTTATTTGATTTGGAGTATCAAGTCTCATTCCACAATCTTTTATTCTTCTTCAATTAACACTTGACACACTAATCTCATCATCCCGAGCATAAAATCAAACTCTTGTATCATCATTTTGTTCTCATTAAAGGACTCTAAAGTCTGGAGGGGCTTTTTAAAAGGCAATTAAAGCAAAAACAAAAAAAAATATGAATGGGCCTTGTTCAAGCTCCAAAAAAATATATCGATTTGGGGCTTAATCCAAGGTGAAACATCAACCCAAAAAAAAAAAAATCATGCCTTCAAAAATATGTTACATGATTTGATATTCATTTTTTGGGTTTTTAGAGAACCAAAAATGAGAAAAAAGAGAGAGGAACTACAATAAAAGCAGCAACTTTGAGCACATCTTTAATCTCCTTTGAGATTACTCCAATCCTTGACCAATCTCCACTATACCTAACCAAAAATCAAAAATACCAAATCGCAAAAATCGAGTTAAATGCAAAATTAATTTCTGAAAATTCGCTTTGTGCTACTACTTCATAAGAATTAATTTTTGAAAACTATTTCATTTCGATTCAAATTGACCAGTCAATAAGGAAAAAATGCAAAAGATTATAACGGAGATCATTTATTGTACCATGCATTGACGAAACCTAATCCCAGAACCGCAATGGCGGATTAAGCTAAAATCTTGCCGCAAACCTTGAATTGGATATGGGGTTTCTTTGTGGTTTATGAATTCTGGGAAAAATCTTACTTTTTTGCCAAAATAATTGTGGTTTTAGAAATATGATAGAGGATTCATAGAGAGAGAAAGACGATCTAGAGGACGAGAGTAAAGTGAGAGAGAAGGAAATAGTTTGAGAATGGCCATGGAAGATTCGAGATGAGAGAGAAAGACTTAGACCAGAGAGAGTTAAGTGAGAGAGAGAAAAAACAGTCAAATTATTTGCAAAAAAAGCCACGTACACTACTTTCACCGCCACATCATATCACCACCGATTCTTTTCACCCGTAACTCGGTAGTGGGATACCAAAAAATATTAGGGTTTAAATTTGGGATGCTACTATACCAATCAATATTTCGGGATATTCCCATCAAAACACCCCAAAGTTTAGGATTTTAAAATCCAATATTCTTTAAATTTATCAATGTAATATGATTGGAGCATTAACATAGAATACTACTATCGATAGACTAATTATATTGTAGATTATAGATTAGCTTGTAAAATCACGAAGTTAATGTATCTTATGATATTATTTATTTTGATACCAATATCATTAAGTATTTAATGAGGATTCAGTTTTATAATTTTGAAAGTATAACTCGGTTAGAAGCAACAAAGGAAAGACAAAAAAAAACCTAATCCTTTAGAATACTTTAGATTATATGAGAGAAATTAATCATTAGTCGACAGATCATATTTAATAAAATATAGAAAAATGGTAAATGCATAAAATAAACAATAAAAATTAATTCCTTTATTTATTTAAATTTAATTTAATTTAAATCACCATTAGTTACTACTATTTGGTGTCATATCGGTAACTTTTGAGAGGGATCTTTGAAAAAGAAATTAGATTTGATTATCTCTTTTGTAAATTGAGTTCATCCTCCATACTTAAATATGAACACACGCTTTACAAAATAAAAATTTCAACCAAAAAATTAAAAAAATTCAATTAATAATCTCTCTTTTATTAGAGACTCTCTATCTCTTCATTGTAGAATTCAAAAACTTACAAATTATATATAAAATAAAAATTATTAATTAAATAAATTATTTAAAAATTTATAATGAGTATTTGAATAATATTGATTAATTAAAATAATAACAAAGTTTTTTCTATAAATTTAATTATTTAAAAATTTATAATGAGTATTTGAATAATATTAACTAATTAAAATAATAATAAAGTTTTTTCTATAAATTTAATTATTTAAAAATTTATAATGAGTATTTGAATAACATTAACTAATTAAAATAATAATAAAGTTTTTTATAAAATAAAATTTATAGAAATTATAAAATAAAAAATTTTAATTATTAAAAATATTAAAAAATTTATAGAATTGTAATGCTATAATTAGGAAGATTTTTATAAAATAAAACGCTGAACTTAACTCCTCTCCTTGTTCTGTCATTAGCCGCAGTGCCGGCCTACGTCATTCGCACCTCCCTCCTATACCCCCTCTTCGGTCTCTGTTTTTCGGCTCCCTCACCCTTTTCGGCTCCATCTCTGCCGTCCTGGGCTCTCTCTCCGGCTCCCTCTTGCTCTCCGGCTACCTCTCGCTCTCCGGCTCTCTCTGGCCCTGCGGCTACCTCACGCTTTCCGACTCTCGCTCTGCCATCGCCGGCCTATTTCTCTCCGGCTCTCACTCTCCATCTTCCGCTCCGGCTCGTTCTTGCTCTTGATATCCGGCCCGGTTTTGCTATCCGGCTCCCTCTCGCTCTCTCCATCGTTTTTAGGTATGTTCAATTGGATCTGAAAATGGCGCCTCCCTCCGTTTTTGGTATGTTCAATAATTACATCTATGTTTTATGTTTTATGTTTTACCTTTCGAAACGAAAGGTTCAGATGTATATAATAATGCTTGATTGCTTGAATTTCTAGAGCTCCTTACCAAAAAAATAAAACTCAATTAACAAATAAATAACTGACGTGAATTGTTAACCAAATCCAAAAAAGAAATTGGTGAGCGGCTTGATTATTTGTAGAAGATTGGTGACCAAATCTGAAGTTTCATGGCTGTTGTGAAAAAATATTTGCAGAGATTCACGCTGATTTGTTAAGAAGGAGATAGTTTAGAGAGAAGAGGAAACTGACGTGAGGAAGAAGAGAGGAAACTGACATGAAATAACCGTATGAGACAATTTTATCCTTTAATTTAAGCTGAAAAAGGGTAAATATGGTAAATTAAAATTTATAGAACGATTTAATCCTCTTCCCTTTATATATAACATAAATTTCCCTTGGTTATTTTTTCTTCAAGGCATACACCCACTCGATTGCTCTCTGCCTCTGCTCTGCTCCCCCACCACCACCAGCTGCCGCCCACAAAAATAGATGTTAACTTTTGTATTGTGTACACTATTATTTAATTTATTTCGACCCTCCTTCCTGAAATTCCTGGATCCGCCATAACCTTTTGTCTGTGCTTTATTTTGTGCTCATGCTCATTTATATTTTTTGTTGGTTTATGTTTGTCTGTACTCTTAATTGGTTTCTATTGGAGGGATGAACTGAGTGGAATAAATAACATGGAAGATTACCCTTTATAAGAGGATATATTATTAGCCCCTTATCCCAAAACGGGGTGCCTACATTTGACTTTTGAGGTCAAATTTTGCTAATTTAACCTTGAATTTTCTAAAATATATATTGATTTGTAATATGAAACTGTTACCATTTGGTTTATTTGAAAATACTTCCATGAGAATATAGTTTTATAGTTGCTCCAGTTTATACAGTTGAAATATGTCAAAGCGGAAATTCTTTTTGTAGTCTAGGGGAACATAGCAGAGGTTAGGAGATTTACTCTTGTTATCGTTATATATTTTTTATAATTCAGCAATAAAAAGATTATCCTGTCAATGTGTTGCTTATTTTGTGTATTATTGGGTATGTGCTTATATGCATATCCTTTTGATTTTATCTGCCTTGCATTTGCAGGGTCTGAGGGGATGGAGAAGTGAAGGTTTTTAACTATAGATAATATGCATCGATAATAGTCAGCATGATGATGAATATGATTACATACTACTATTGACAGCAATAGCAGTAATAGTGACGATTAGTATTCTTACTTGTCATCTTCTTCCTTTTTTTCCTTATAAATTTTTAAAATTATTGATTGTGATGATAATAATCATCATTTTGCAGACTTTAGTATAGACATTTGTGTATTCGCGGCAAGCTTTATTTTATTTCAGTGATGTCGACTTGCTTTCTCCATCCCCACCTCTCTATCACGCGTCCAGATCTCAGCGCCAGAAAGGTATGCCACTATTTCAGTGAATTAATTTTTGGTTAGTTTTAAAAGGTTTAGAATAGTCTAGCACACATAAGTTTTTGATTTCATCGTTTTGTGTCTTTATTATGTTGATGCTGTTGTGAAGTGTAGTCTTGATTCGAAATTGTCATAAATAGTTTCTTGTAACATGCATGTTTTGAGCCCCTTTTTTTGGTCTCTTATTAATAATTTTTTAAGGGGCACTTACAAAACCTGAAGATTTTGACCTTGGAACTGAAAGAACTCCTTCCTCCTTTTGTATTTTAGATACTCAGGTCGTCTAGCTCCAGGAGGGGGTTCACAATAGTCTCCATGTCCTCTGTTGCAACTGATGCTGCGACATATATACCTGCAGCTCCTATACTGCTTCCAGAGGGACCTTGGGAGGAGGTAACAGAAAATTTTGTCAGCATTCACTTGGATAATTTTGTTGATAGAGCTTCTATGACTGGTAATCACAGGAACTTTCTTTTATTTTTTTAAAATATTTGTTTGTTTATAGTCACAATACCTTTTGGTGGCTGTGGTAGCCAAACTTAGACATGATGGCACCCTTGTTGGGGAAGACATGAAAAGGGGAAGACATGATGGCTGACTTTCTATAATTAATGTAATTATTGTTTTCGTAAATTCTGGGTTGTTGATTTGCAGGTTTGGTGAAGTTTGCCAACTACGTTAAGCAGAGAATTAATTAATTAATGTGTTTGGTTTAGTTAATTTGTTTATGCCTTTTCCATGTAATAACTGGAGCGCTCACCATACTTTAGTTGAATTTTATATTTTTTAGTATAAATTAAAAATAAAATAAAAAGACATGATTGGAGCTTTGCTTTTTGACCACAGTCATTCCTAATCCTAGCTTATTTAATATTCATTGAAAATCACCATCGGACATTTTTTAGTTAGCCGAATTTTTGAATTTCTTTTTTCTTCATTGTTAGGTAAGCTGGGCTCCCTTTTCTTCCCCCTTCTGGGGTAAATTACTTGGGCTCCAGTGGTCTTCTCCTTTCCATTGCATAATATTAATATGCAACTCAACAAGTTTCAATAAGTGTGATCCAAAGATTCTAACTCAAACTCCTTTGAGTAGAATCAGGTTTCGTCCTACTGGGCTATTTGTGTAACGGCAACTGCTAGCATGGTTAAGCTCGAGATCTGGCTGTTGATATCCTGATTGTCAATTTCACTTGATACTTAATTAAAAATTGATTACGAGAGAAACTTATGATACTGCGGAACAATAAATTTTATTGTAGAGTGGTAATAAATTCTTGTGGACTATGAATCTAGGATGAACTAGGACTTAGGCTCTATTCTATTTAGCTTTAGGTTATAGTCTTACAAGTCCTTACAGCTATTAAAACCTGATTACAGCTTTGCTTGCAGCTCCTTAGAGTTAAATGGAACATGTCAGCTTCTATTACAATAATTTTGTAATTTATCCCATTTCTTTTAGTAAAAAAAAATGTCAAGATGTATTTAGGCTTGCTGGTTTCATATATTAATATTTTGTTTGGGGTTTTTTTATTTATAGAACTCAGGAAGGGGTAGTGACAAAGCATTTAGGGATGTAATCAAGCTGACCGATCTTGAGTTGGCCAAGCTCGAAGCTTGGCTCCTGAGCTTGCATTTGACTATGGACTCTGCATGTGGCTCAACGAGCTAGGTTAAATCAAACTTGAGCTTGACTTTTTCAAGGCTGCTCCACAACTCAAGACTAGCCTTGGCTCTTCTAAGGCTAGGCTCGTCTTGTTCGGGGCTAGCGTATAAGCTAACCTTTTAAGGATATGGATATGGTCCTCACTCCTTGAGGTTCAGATGTATAATAAGGCTCTTAGGTAAATGCAAAAAGAATTGACAAAATTGTGAAAGATTGAAATTTACTTAACTAGTGTAGCAAGTGGACAATTGTCAACATTCTATTGTTGATAATTGTTGGTAGGTTGCTAGCATCGTTGGGGAATGGGTAATAAGATGGCTGGAAATTGGGATGCAAGCTTGCACAAATGGTGCTATTATGCTGCCGTTCTTTTACTTCAACATATGAGAAGATGAATCTAACTTCTAAAGAGAGGAGGAAGTACAAAGGAGAGATTGTGAAAGGTTGGATTAGGAGATAAAGGTGACATTGTGTTGTTGTCATTTGTGGCTATGGATGCTAGCTGTTAGTTAAATTAATTATCTTTACACGAAAAGTTTGGGTATCTCAACTCTAATATTACATTAAGAAGGTTTGTTGAATCTCAAGAGGCTCGTTAGCTCAGCTCATTGGTTACACTCTTTATGCTTTGCTTGCTTAGGCTTGTTAAGCTTATAAACTAAGAATTACAAGGCTTGGACTCAGCTTCGCTTTGCCACAAGCCAATCTTGGTGAGCCGGCTCGGTTCAACTACATCCCTCAACAAGATGATGCACTAAACACCTATTTGGTTTTCTAAGAAGGGATTAGGGTTTATATGTCCCTTTTCCCCTTCCATTATTCGTTTGTCATTGGTATATAATAGCTTGTATTTTTTATAGGTTGCTGGAGGGGTTGTAGCGGCAAAGGGATTCAAGGCTACTGGTATTTATGGTGGATTGAGGGCACAAGGGGAGAAACCTGATCTTGCCCTTGTCACTTGTGACGTAGATGCAATTTCTGCAGGTTGGTTTCTATTCTTGTAGGCTTTGATGAAATATTATTTAATGACTCTTCTTTCTGGAAAATTCCTATGAGAAAGCTTAAGATGCTGTTGTTTTGTTAGATTTTCTGATCTTAAGTTTATGTTGCAGAATTAAAATCGAAATGGATGTACTGTGTTCTAGTCTCAGCTTGCTAAATGTGTCTTGATTTGCATTCAAGAACTGTTGCTTATTGACCACTTGACCACTTCTTTCCTTTCTGCTTTCAGGGGCTTTTACTACCAGTGTGGTTGCTGCTGCACCTGTTGTCTACTGCAAGAAGGCTTTAGAGATGTCAAGAACAGTATGTATCATAAATAACAGGTGTTGGTTCCTTGTGATCCAATGACTATTGTCATGAGTTTTTCGTCTGATATATTGAATGATTTATGTTGGAATTTGGAACACACACTTGTCTCATTGCAGTGTTCTGTACGCTTCTAATTGATGTATCGGAACACACACTTGATATTCTTGCTGTCATTTTCTGATTTGCTTAATCTTTTGCTAACTTCTTGCGTTTTTAGGCCCGTGCTGTATTGATAAATGCCGGTCAAGCAAATGCTGCAACAGTAAGATTAGTTCTTGATCTTCAATATGTGCATTTGACTATCTGTGTCTAAATTTGCCATTGCATGTTTGTATGTGATTGGTGGAAGTGTTGAGCCAAATTCAATTACTGTAATAAATATGTGAAGTTAGTGATTAATTGATTTATTGTCGGTTTTGAAATTAGTAAGATTTAGGTGAAATCCTTTTTTGGAGCATAAGAAGACCATGGATTAGGATTTGGATCAAGTTCATGAGGTTGTAAGGCAAGCTTAAGAGTACTGAATACATGTACGGTCAATATGAGTCCCTTCTTATGTCTCCATTTCTTTTAGGCCTTGCATACTGGTCTGGCATGTGGTTATTGAACTCACCATGGGCCGCCCAGCTCCATGCCTCCCAACCCTGGGCCTAAATAAAAAGGCATATATCCACAGCTGATCTACACAAATTTTGGCATTAAAGAAAAAAATTCTACAAATCTTAAATATCTAACGTACTTTTTTAACCAGCAGTTCAAATTAAGCATTATAAAATGCGAAGACCTTTAAATGGATTCTAAATCAAATTCAGGCATCCAACCACAATCTGATGTTCACCTCTTGAGGAATGGAGTCAGCTTAATGTGACACTGATGGTGGTTACATTGTGATTGCAGGGTAATGCTGGTTATCAGGATGCAGTAGACTGTGCAAGTTCCCTAGCTGAGGTCTTTCTGCAATCATTTGTGGATCTTTGTGAGGTTCCTAGCGGAATTGCGAGTTTTTCTTTTTCCTTAACGCTACTGTCATTATTGTAGATGTTGCAGTTGAAAAAGAGGAAATATTGATTGAATCAACTGGTGTAATTGGCCATAGAATAAAGAAGGTAAATGAAAAAGAAAATTTATTTATTATAAATTCGTCTGCTTCTTTGTGTTTGTGTTAGGAAGTTCACGTTTTTATTTACCATTACAGTAATGCTCCCTCTTTTCCATTTCTATTCATAAACCGTCCATTTTGTTTGTCTCAATATGAAAATTTTGTCAACAGTTCAAGTTATTTTAAATGGTTAGTGTGGTTCACAGTTTGGAAAACCATTTCAACCATACACTGTTAAGGAATCGAATTAATGCCTTTATATATTGATGAGTTGGTGATACAAATGGAAGAGGCAGTATTTCATGGCGAATCACCTGTATGAATCTTCCTACTTTTGTTGCAAGAAGATTAACAATTGTAGGGAAATCTCATTGCAGAAGGCACTTCTTGATTCACTAGCAAAGTTGGTTAAATCCTTGTCATCTACAGTTGAAGGGTATGCCATTTTCTTCTTTGTAAATTATGTTGTTAACTGCATATCTTAATATTGCTTTCATTGCAGATTCTTCTATTGCTTCAAATTTAATCCAACCACATGTTCTCTGAGAATTTTTCAAAACTTACTAGAGGATCCTTTGTAGGGCAGATTCAGCTGCAGTTGCAATCACTACTACTGACCTTGTGAGGAAAAGTGTTGCCATTGAGGCCAAGGTATGGAAAAATGCATTATGAAATTTCTTTCATATATTGTCCAGCATTTCTTGTCTTGGCCATGTATGATTGGCCGGATGTATGAATTGTTAGTAGCATTATCTCTTGCTGTTTTGGTAGCATGTATCCAGTGTACCTCAATTTGCTTTCTTGTATTTACAGCCCTTGTCCTGTAGATTTGGTTTAGCTACTATATTTTTCTTAATTCCTAAAGATAAAACCTGTCCCTTCAAAGTTTGAGAGGTAGTGTTAAGTGTTTTATTCTTCCCGCAACATTTTAGTTCCCTTCATGTGACTGTTTAATGGTGCAAGGGCAATGACTGTTTAATGTTCCCTTCATGTGACCATGACTGACTAATCAAGACTTTTGCGATCTGGTAATGGCCTTATGAAACATCAACCCTGATCAGTGTGCAACTCCTAATGGCCAAAGGATAGGCTTATACATGTCAAACAAATAATGGAAATTGCTCAAGTTAAATCAATTGAAATGGCATAGTCACCCTTAAAATTTAACTGTAGAAAGAGTTAAGCAGAATATGAGAAAGATGTTTAAATCATAGTTTTCATGCCTCCTTTAACCCATTGGTTTAGTTTCTTCTTTTTTGTTTTTTTGGTTTATTTAACCCATTGGTTTAGTTTCTTCTGTTTTTGTTTTTTTGGTTCATTTTAGTTCTCAAACACTTAATTGGTTTTTGCATGATAATTACTTTTGTTAAGGGCAAACCTGACATTGACTCAAGTTTGTTAAAAAAAGGGACATTTTAATTTCATTGAGCTTTATGTTTCCTCACTGTAAGTTGTCCTCCCTTTTTCTTACAAATTTAAAATGATGAATGTATAAGGTTGGAGAGACCTATGTCCGACTTGGGGGAATGGCCAAAGGTTCAGGCATGATCCATCCAAATATGGCAACAATGCTTGGGGTATGTGCTTTCTTAATCCTTCTGTTTGTTGTCGCTGTGATTGTACTCACAAGACTGCTGATTTCAGGTCGTTACAACTGATGCTGTAGTTGACAGTGATGTTTGGAGGAAGATGGTGCAGGTGTCTGTTGGTCGAAGTTTCAACCAAATTACGGTTAGTCACATCTCAAGATATGGCTTTCAATTTTGTTACAAAAGTATTGATGAGCAAAATTTGAACTGAATGTCTTTCTTGTCTGTGAGATCTTTTGACTGCCAAGCATTTATGATGCCTGGTCATTATCTTCTCTGAATTCCGTCTTTCCTTTCAAACTCAGGATGAACTCTGCAACCTCCTGTCTTTCATTGATGGATGCATTTGTGCAAAAGTTACCCTTGAATTTTTCTTTTCTTTGGATGAGAAAATCTAGTCCATTTTCATTGGAAGTGGAATAAGATGGAATATGTATCATGATCCTATTATTTACTGTGTGCACCATTCATGTGATTTTTTTTTCTTCATGAATTACAGGTAGATGGAGATACTAGTACCAATGATACTGTTATTGCTTTGGCTAGTGGGCTTTCTGGTTCTGCTAAGATATCCAACTTGAGTAGCCCTGAAGCAGTTCAGCTTCAATCATGTCTTGATGCTGTATGTCAATTGTCACTTCTTACTTTATTATCTAACGTAAGAAAGAATTACAGGTGGAAATCTTTATGTACTCAAAATGCTAGCAGTTCCTCATCCTCGCATTCGCAATGAGACTTCTTATCTTCGAAGGATATTTCAGTGGTCTTCCATATACATGGCATCTAATCTTCTAATGTGAACAACCTTGTGAACGTGTGAACATTATGGAAGATCGTTCAACTTGAGGGAGAACCCACTTATGGTTCTGAATATTCATTTATATTTTATTGGCTTTATTTGCTGCTTGTTAATCTTTTTCACGATTAATTTTTGTGTTAGGTAATGCAAGGCCTTGCAAAATCAATTGCTTGTGACGGAGAAGGAGCAACTTGTCTGATTGAGGTCAGATAAAACATGCATACAACATCAATGTCATTTTAAGCTGTTGGTTATCATCTTTGTCGCAAAGCAACTGTGTTCCTTTCACATGTTCAGAGTTTCTAATCAAAGCTTTGCCCAAGCCACATCAAGCAAATCGTGTTCCAGATATGGTGCACCATTACGTTTCTTTTTCACGTTCTTTTCTCCATCACTTACCCTGCCTGCTAGGCTTTGCTGTTTCTAGCTAGACCTGGAATGATACAAGGTTTTAAACTTAAGCAACATCAGATGGCTTTATTCATGTTTTAGAGGATAAGTAGAAAACTGTTAGATTCATTCTATCATCTCGGGCCCCATGATTACATGTCCTGAAGTTCTTTAATGATTGCTGGAAAAAAGCTACTGTAAGAGTTCCCCGGAGAAAAGAGGGGGAGGGGGTGTTTAAAGTTAATTTACTGTTGGATGCTAAATGTGAATAAACAAGATGTTGCTCATTTGAGTGAAGCGAGTAATATAAGTAAATTGATTTATAATGCATTCAGAACTACCTGAAAATTTTCTACGTGGATCCAAATCAAGGTTATTACTTGATTAAATTGTTTTGATTCTAGGAAATTTGAGCTCACTGTTCTGTGGTTTGCCATTGTGCCATGTCTTGCAAAAGCACACTTCAAAGGTCATATAGGGCTGTTTTTTTTTCAATTTTTTACCATGCTACTTGTTAAGAGTGTTTTTCAAGCAATTATGCTGTGATTAAATTGTTTTAATTCTAGGAAGTTTGAGCTCACAGTTCTGTGGTTTTCCATTGTGCCATGTCTTGCAAAAGCACGCTTCAAAGGTCATGTAGGGCTTTTTAAATTTTTTTTTTTACCATGCTAGTTGTTAAGAGTGTTTTTCAAGCAATTATGCTGATAGGTCCTTCATGTAATCACTTTATATCATTTTACTTTGGGAGACTTTTGATTTCTTTCATTTATTAGAAAATAGAGTCAATAATTAAATAGTAACTTTTCCCAATGACTTTAGAGCATGGTTAAAACTTTTCAAGTTCTACTTCCGAAGTTGAAATTGGAATTGATTGGTATACATATATGCTATGACAATCATGATCGGCCAAGTGACATCTGTGAGTGGCCAATCATGTGATTCTGCATACCTTGCAGTAATCTTGTTCCTTCTCCTAAACAATGGGTTATCATCTGCCTCCCTACGTTTGTCTTGGTAACTGATCAGTCATACTGAGTGAACTCTGCCCTTAAATTATTATACCCTCTGTTTCTCCTTATTTTCTTTGTTATTATGAAATCCTCAAAGGATATTCCTTTGACATGGATTGTATTATAACTAAGTCACCGAGGTCTCAAATTTGACCTTTTAAGTTCTAATTTCTCTGTTACATCAAGGAAGTAGCTGACTTCTATGATTATACTAATGCCAAGTTTGTGTGCAGGTTTCTGTTCTTGGTGCTAACAATGAAGCTGCAGCTGCGAAAATTGCGCGCTCTGTGGCATCTTCTTCTCTTGTGAAGGTATCATGAATGCATGCAATAACTAACGTATTTGTGACACAAAACCTCAACTGACATATCCTGTATTGTTTCGGTTGCTTTAAGGCTGCGGTATATGGCCGAGATCCAAACTGGGGCCGTATTGCTTGTGCTGCTGGCTATGCAGGTGTTCCTTTCAATTCAAATGAACTCCGAATATCACTCGGAGACATTTTGCTCATGGATGGTGGACAGCCACTTCCCTTTGACAGGTACAGATTGGTTGTAGCCTGTAGTGTAGTGCATGGTTATGTCCTATCTTCTATACGTTTTGCAAAGCTGACTGTTTCATTGTTGGGCAATTGGTTATAATTACGAAATGATGTATATAGAGCTTAGTTTCTCCCCTGTATTATACTTGAAGTGTTATCTAATCAAGGATTTATGGAAATAACCTCTACGAGGAAATGGGTGTGACAAAAGGGGTGTTGTCACTGATGCTACTACAGTATTAAGGACAGAAGAGGTGAGATACCTAGGGTGTATTATACCTATTAATGATTGTTTGATGATGACATTGCATATTATTCAAGGGTGTGGTGGACATAAAGGAAGAGGACTTACAGGATTGTAATTGAGAAAGCTTCAAGCCAAATTCAAGGAATTTTTTACTGTATGGGTGTCAGATCAACTTTGTAAATGCCAAGGTGTTGGTTGATAAAGAAGTTGCATATGCGAAAATTGATGTGTGACCAATAATGAATGAATGGAGAAGTGATAAGGTGAGAGTGGCCGTACAGAAAATAGGCTACTAGAATAAGCTTCAAATGGTTTAGACATGTGTAGAGGTCTCAAGATGTACTCATTGGCAGATGTGTGATCATTTTGGATTACAAGAGAGGAGAGGCGACCAAAGGAGAATTTGAATTTGGTTATTAGACTGGATTTTGGTTGGCTCACCTGCACCTTACCATAGATTTGCTCTGCATAGGAGTTTGTGGCGGTCTAGGATATGGTTGCAGACCTTACACTAGTGAGCGGCACCTCTCTGTGCACTCAGTCTTTGAAATTTTGATACCAGTACTCTCTCCATATGACGTAAGATGCGGTCATTGGTATATGGGGTTTGCTTAGTTGCTGTTGTCACTTATCCATTCCATGTTTATTTTTTAATATGTCACTCCCTCCTTCCCACCTTTACCGTCCTTAATAGAAAATCACACCTTGTAAGAGAATAAAATGTAGTTTTATAAAATATAATGCAGCACTATTTTTTAAAACTGCATTTAATAGGAAAGTTTTTGTGGGACAAATATGAATGTTGAGTAGGAATATAACAGTCGGATGGGGGATTATTGTAGATGTGCTTTCTATTGCTTTCCACTACATGTTTAGTGTCTAATACTACATCTTAGCCTAGTTGATTTGATTGCTTATTGCACCACTTACTCCTCTTGAATGCTTTGTAATATCATTAGCTCTGTATGCATATCATTTTTGATTATTATGTCCTTGCAGTTTGTTACAGATGCTTTAACCCCTTAAACCCTATTCTCAATTTTGTATTGGATATCTCCAAATTGGCAAAGTTTCTGTCTCTTTTAGATCTCTGTAGACCCTACTTCAATGAGATCCACATTGGATATTCTTGTGTATTTGCTTATATCGAATCTTTTTTAGTTAATAAAACTGTTAAGAAATGGAACAAGTAAAGATCATTCAACTGAGGTCAATCGATAAGTTTTTTTTTTTAAAAGGGGGGTGTTGACGTCGCATTGAAGAAAATAACCGTTCAAGGAACCTCGTGTAAACTTTGGAGAAACTAAAATGGAATCTTTTCTTTTGCTTGTATTTAAATGCTTTCTGTTTCTTGCTTCTTTTTGGTTCCTTGATGTCATTTGACCTGATTTTTCAGGGCAGCTGCCAGCAGCTACCTACGGAAAGCTGGAGAGGTACATGGTACTGTCGTGATACACATTTCTGTAGGTGAGGCATACTCGAAAACTAAGTGCGGTATTTATTTTCTTACACTGCTCCTCACTGTCATTTTGGGTTTAGATTAGATTAGATAGATATGGTAATATATTTTTATTAACAGTTTTGCTGCTACTTCCGGTTCCTTTTTTTTTTTTTTTTGGGGGGCGGAGATTTAGCTTCACTTCATTCCAATTAAACAGAAAAACTTCAAATTTACAATGGCTTCTGATTCTGAAATAGAGCCGTTTCCTTCTCACTGGTTTGGCCTTCCACCCATGTGTGAACCACTGCCATGGCTTAACTTCTGGAATCTTGCATGTAAGGACTTTTTCTATATTGTGCAAAATCGTAGTAGTTTAGCTGCATTTGAAAAGTAAATGAGCCAAAGTTTCAGATTGCTTTCCAGGTAACAGCATATATCGTCGTCAATAACTTCTTTTTTTCCTTCCTGATAGTACTCATCAAGAACTTGCCATCTTGTTAATCTGTCACCGGTCGCCAATCTGTCGATGACTGCCAGCCAACTTATAATGGCAGCTTTCGGGATGTTCCATCTACTCCCATACTCTTGGTCCAGCGAAAGTCATCCTGATAATCCATGCAAATTGAACACCTTATACACCTCTTTGGTGTTTCCCTTCCATTTATTGGTTACATCATCATATCCTTTTTTAAGTTGAAGACTTGCTACCCCTTCCAAATCTAGTTTCCATTCGCAGGAATCTTATAATGCCAATTCCCACCCATCCTTGTTTTAATGTAAATATGGTTCATCCACTGCACCCAAAGAGTCATTCTTAGAGCAGATATCCACAGATATTTCACCATCAAAGCCAAGTGCCACATACCACGTTCCAACATTCCTCAGTCCCCACCCTTCCTTAGCTTTAGGTTCACAAACCAGATGCCAAGCTGCTAATGGGATTTTATCCTGTAGCTCATTTCCATCCCTTATGAACTCCCTGCAATTTTCTCAATGTGACTAATCACTTACTTTGGGAGCACAAAAGCAGATGCGCAGTATATATGTATGCTCATCAATAAAAAGTAATGAACAGAACTCTACACAGATCTTCTGTTTTTTTTGTTTTTTTTCCAGTGTGTGTGTTTGGGGGGCATGTCTAGCTGTGGGTTGATATGGGGTGTTCTTTAACCATGTGAAGGTACAAAATTTGCTTTGGAACCTCATGCGGATATTTAGATCTTTGATGTGTCAGTTGGAATACTGGTAGAATAACTGCTGTATTCAAAGTTCAACAATTCATTACACTTGAGTTTTAGGATCTTCAAGTGATGAAATGTGGCGCATAGGCCTACAGGTCTTGGATGAGACTGTCCCATATAGTGAAACGGATGTAATGGGGGTGACTTCTAAGAGTCATAGGGTGATCGATAATTCATTCAAGGTGTGGCTTTGATAAAAGTTTATCTTTAGGTGAACTATTAGCTACCCCCAAGTTCCAAACTTCGTCCTACAATGACTAATTAGTTACCTTCAAAACCTCGAAAAAGTCACTCCTAAACAATTCATTTCATTGTCTCTTGTGTGAGATTGTCTCACTTAGGAATATGTAGTAAAGTTTGCTAACAAGTTTGCCCTCATCAAACATTTGTCTCAATATCAATGTTGGTGTCGAAATTACTCTTCAGCACTTGAATGATGACTTCATTAAAGAGTACTTTTTGGGGAGAATGGGAAGTTTCTGCTCTTCCTTATTTGAGGTGGCAGATTTTGTGGGTAGTTGTATTTTGGTCGTGTATAGTCTTTTGTACGATGCTAGCTTTGCATCCAATTTTATTTTTTTCATTTTTATCAATACTGCTTTTTCCCTATCAAAAACAAAAAAGTATATCAATGTTAGTGATGTTGTCTTTTATAGACTCACTTTTGGTAGTGATGGGGAAGAGAACTGACTTTGCACCACAAAGACTATTGAGACAAAGTGAAGATTAGCTGTTAAAAACACAGGTGGGAGGATGGGAGTTGACAAATTTTCTTGGAACATGTACATGGACAGTAATTGAAGGTCAGCACTGTTTTTAGAGTACCCTCACCTTTGGTCATGGGCAAGAGGATCTAGCGATGGATTCAAAATGTGGCTGTTTCATCGCAAAACAGCGCATTGGAACGGTTATGATGTTGAGCAAACTGGATTTACAGCCCCTAACGACCGTGATAAACAATATGATTGCTGCATCAGAGCAATTTTGCATTATCTTGACTAAAGCCGCAGTTTGAATCCATGAATCCAGCAGCCTCTTGCTAACAGTTTAATACACTAACTCTTTGACAAAATGTTGAGGATGGAAGGTAAATCTATAGCCTACCGAGTCCTCATCTTGTTGGAGTTGGATGGTCTCCCAAGCAGACTTATCAATATTCTAGCTTTGCAGATTCCGCAGTTCATAGTCATCTTGTTGCCAAGTTCTCTGACATAGAACTGGTAGGTAGAGTTACTGGTACTCCCTTCGTCCCATATATAAAATGTCCATTGTTCCCTTTTGGGATATCTCAAATAATGTCCACTTCTAGAAAATTCCCAAACTGCTCTTATTTTGAATTTAAAAACGCAATTATGGAAATGAAGGAAATTTGAAATGATATTTTTGAAATTAAATTCATTTATATTTCTAAAATGCTTGGAAAGTCAAGTGGGACATTCTTTTTGGGATGGAGGGAGTATAAACGTTAAGAGCCAGGTGTTCACATCCAGACTTTTCAAGTGTTCGACGCAATTACTCTATTCATCACATCTCAATGCTGTGTTTAAAACGTTGTATTACTCTGTCCGCCACAAAAAGAATGTTCTATTTGACTTTTCACACGTATTTAGTAATATAAATGAACTAATTCTTTTAATAATATAATACCGATAATATCATTAACATTTGAATTTAAAAATGTCGTTTTAAATTTCCGTCCTTTTCATAATTGTCTTCTTAAATTCAAAATGATGATAGTTTGGAAATATTCATAAATTTGATGCTTCCAATTTTAGAAAGTTTACATTATTTTGGGACATCTAGGAAAGAATGTGTATGTTCTTTTCAACTTATCATAAGTAACTTATTGTTCATTTCTAATGATCGATGTTGATTGATGCTGATTAGTAATGATCAACATTGATCAACATCGATCATTGCAAATGAGTAATAATATTGATCGATGTTGATTAGCGACGATTAGCATCGATCAACATTGATTATTGCAAATGTATAATAAGTTACTTATGATAAGTTGAAAAGAATATACACATTCTTTCTGGAACATTCTTTTGATGCTGATTAGTGATCTATTTGGTGCTAATGAGTGTTGAAATTTCATAATAACTATTAATGATCAAGTTGAAAAGACAAGCTCTAAGGAACATTCTTTTGAGGACTTACTACAGAGGGAATATTATTTTCTACTAGACTAGCATTAGTTGAAGGGCTCCTTGGCCTGAAAACAGATTATATGTTGTACCCAACGACTGCCAAATTTGGTTCTGGAATTGATCTTCAATCAGTTGGAGCCTTCAGCCTGTTTGATTATTGCTTTTAGGGCATTACCTGATATTACTTTTTAGTGTTTGACATCCTGGTCCTTCTCTTGGGTGGTCAATTGCTACATGCAAGTCAGTGCTTACGCACATGTCAACTTTCCTAGGCCTTGTTTCGGCAGGATCTATGCAGGGTTGGTTCTTCTTGTCTTAGTACCATTTGTCAACTCTCGCTGATACGAATACTGAATGTAACAAAGACTAGGCGTGTCATTTAATAATGCATGTAGGCGTGACGGTTTCTTCACTACTTTAATGTGAATGTTCAGTTTGAGCATGTGGATTTTGTTCACAGGTGATGGGCCAGGAAGGGGGCAAGCATGGGGCTGTGATCTGAGCTACGATTATGTCAAGATAAATGCTGAATACACAACATGAACTGGGTAGCAAAGCAGAAGGAAGTGTCTGCCCATGTAGAGGGTCATGTGATTTCCTAAACTCCTAAAAATGTCCTCTGATTAGTAATTTGATTATGAGTGTCGATGCAATGGCGCGAAAGAATAGTGTCTTGTTGCTTTTTTTTTTTTTTGTAGGTTTTGGGGGGTAGCTGGGATGGTCAGTGGTCTTCAGTTTTGGTGTGTGCTCTGATGTGTTTTTTTAGTTTATATTTATGTCATTGTAGGAATGGGTTGAGAAGTGCAGAATATGGATAATTATATGATGCCTATTTTGTTCGGACTTTGGAAGTCTCCTTGGTATTAACAGTGCACTCTGCTTCTGTTTTCATGACTTGTACACTTTACTGAGCTTTCGAACACTGCAGTAGTCTACGCAACAAAGCTTTTATTCAGCCAATCAAAAATTGAGATGGTGTACATCTTACCCCTCTCTTCACCCTGGTCGAGTGGATTTCGAGGTATACGTTTAGTAAAACGTTGCAGATCAATTTGTGATCAGAAGCTGAAGAAGAAGCAATATAGTTGGTTGCCTAATGTGGTTTTTGTTTGATGAATTGAAACAGGTAATGTTTTTGTATTTAACCAATGATTTCAATTCGCAATTGTAGGGCTATTTTGTATTCAATGAATTAAGTTTACATCTTTAATTAATATTATAGATTGTAAAACTATCAGAAATCTTTTAGAAACAATCTCAATATTGTAATTAAATGAGTTTTGCATTTTTTTGAAGAAGTTGGTTAATTTTCTATATTTAACTTGTCTTGGGGAGAGAAAGTTGTCTCTAAAATGATGAGTTTGTTTTTCCAAAAGAGCAAGAAAAGTGTTCATATTTTAGGATTTAGCTTGGTCTTACAATATGAATTTGAATTTAGCTTGGTCTTACATCCAACAAGTCTCAAACCTAGTCATTTCTGTAGTAGAACATTTTAGGATTTAGGTCTTGTTTTTATTCGCTACAAGGGATTGTAAAAAGATATAAAATTAGTTGTAAAAAGCTATATATAACTTCTTACAATTGTAAAAATTGTAAAATTACAAGATAAAATTAAAATTAAATGTAATAGGTCTTTAGTTTTTCTTTTAATGAAATAATGTTTAACTAGTACCATTTACAAGGAAGAAGCTCACTCTGTTACGTGAATGGCATAGTTTTATCTATTTAATTTAGACCTTGCGCCGGTTCGTCTTTAGCCCTCTGCGATTTCGGATTTTTAGAATTTCGTTCCTTTTTTGGTTATTTCTTTTTCAATCTCAACTAGAAAAATGATTATTGGGAAGCACAGTCAGCATGAAAATGGTTTAAATTACCATTTCTAACCTGTCGACTTAGACAAATATCCATTATTCGAGCAAGAAAAAGTTCACCTATTAGTGAAGCAGATTGTATGTTTCAAAAATTTTCTGCCTCTTGCTTAAGTGGATTAGGTTCGGATTGACACTTTGCACATACTAGCTTATTAAAAACCACATAAGAGGTGGTGGTCTAGTTTAATTCAACTCCCTTAGGGGAGTTTGGGAGGGAAGGTGTTGATGTAGTGATGGATAAGCTTGTGGAAGAGTGAAGAAAAACAACACGTCCTTGGATATCTCGTTAACTACATAATTCGTGAATGATGCTATACGTTGGATGCACTATTACTGCTGCTGTTTGTGTGAATATAGAAAATATTGCACATGACTATTATCTTCTCTTTAGAGAGCTAGGCACCCTTATATGAGTCCCTCTTTTTTTGGTGGGGGAGGGGGTTAAGCCTTCTTGATAGGAACTGATGATTAAGGGATCCCTTGCTAGCTAATGTTTGAAACTTTGACCTTCCACAATTCCTCATAAATAACTTCTAGGATAACAAGGATGTCTGGTCAAGAAGAGGTGGGCAACAGCCTGGGTAGCTTTACCTTTATGGTGGAAGGGAAATATCCTTTTGGGACTAATTTGGAGATATTGAAGGCGAGAGGACCTAAGGCATCCGTTTTTATCAACTATTGGTGTCAATTGTGTTCTTACTTAATGTTAATTTGTTTTTGGTATGGATTAATATTGGTTACATTTAAAATACTCATTAAGTTTTGGTTATCATGCAAAGTATTATTTTCATAATGGCTAAACATGTAACCATGAATAACTTCTTGATAAGCACTTTTATTCATTTTTCACATTCTCAAGAAGTGAATCGAAAAACTAATGTTTTGAGTTTTTGGAGCAAATGATCTAAAAGGCTATTATGACAAATGCCTAAGTTATAATTTGGGAATTTATTGAAATAGCTTTTTGAATAAGCTTTTTGATCTAAAAATTTAATTATGGACAAACTCAAACTCCTAACCTTTGATAATAGCTTTTTCTCTTCCATATTTTTAAAAAACAACTAATTCACAAATAAATTTTTCTCAAAAACAGTTTAGGCGAGTAGCTAAGATAAACAACTTATAACTACATACACAATGCAAACAACTAACAATTAATAGATATTTTCCATACGGTTCTTACTTGAAAAATAACGCTATGATTTTTAAAATATTTAAAAATGTCACTAAACTTTTAAATGTCGCTAAAATTTACAAAATATTCAAAAATGCTATTAGGATGGTGGTATTTTTTAATATTTTTGAAAAGTTAAGTGGTGTATTTTATTATTTTTAAGCTGAAAAAAAAGTAGCATTTTTTAATATTTGAAAAGGCTTAGTAATATTTTTGAATATGAACTCATTTTCCATACACCTCCTTACTCTAAAACAAACAACTATATAAACAACTAATAGCTACCAGAAAATGCGGATGGCAATGGCTAATAAGTAATAGCTATTTGCTCTACACTCGTTAGTCTTCATATTTTGGTGTATGTGCATTTTGCTTAAAATGATATTACAAGTTTGAAGATTTTCAATAGACTCCTGAGATTGTTTAGAGAGGTGGATTCAACTTCCATGATTGAGTCCGAAGCATTGTCTTAAAAATTACGAGATCTATTATGAAATCGTGAGATGGAAAGAGAATTATCTTCCCCTTTGCTCGCCTCTCTTACGGATAGAGATTTCGGTTGAATTCCCCATTGCGTGTGTGGCCTATTCGATGATCCGTCTTCGAGATAGGTTTATCTGTCATTTTGTGCAACTACATAGCCGCGTTGTTTAGTTTATCCACACTTGGCTATTTAGGTGTCGGTTGAATCATGTAACATCCGTTACTTGTAATAGAGCTGATTTGATGGTATTTATGCTTTCGCTTTCTCAATTGAATCATGTAACACTCGTTAGTCTCACTAATAGGAGTGTGTTTATGCTCCATTTTCGGTTTTACGCTTGTGTTTTGGTGTTTTGAGATATTTTTGCGGATTTGATCACCAATACCGAGTATTCCCGAGATTAGTGAGTGTTCAGAGCCTTAAGAAGACCAACACGGTCCATCTTTGCGATCAAAGCGTGCTGTTCCCTTCGATTTCTCAAACTTTGTCATTCCAAGCATCCAACACGGGTGGCCCGTTTCCATGAAACGGCCCGTGTTGATGGTGAGCATGCCCAGGAGCATTTTACATCGAAAGCGGTCGGACCGTGTCGGAGGACACGGCCCGTTTTCAACGTCCCCGTCCGGTTTTGACGTGTCGGCATCCAACACGGGCAGCCCGTGTCGGAGGACACGGCCCGTGTTGGAGGTAAATTTTGCCGAGACGATTCGGTTTTGACAGTTTCGCCTCTTGATTACTTCTTAATGGCTTATTTAAGCCGATGTTCAGCCATTCTCCGCGAGCGAGTCAAGAATCCTCCATAGTTCATCCTCCATTTTCCCTTCCTCCATTCCTTCACATCAAATCAAAAACACTTTGACGATCGAAGAAGAAGACCGAAGAAGTTGCGAGGTTCCATCCGAAGTCGAGAGATTCAAGTGGAGCACTTCAAGCCTATCATCCACTTCTTCATTTTTGTTGTTTGAGGTTTGATTTCCATGTATTGGATTTTAGTTAAGCTTTCAATAAACATGTGTGAGTAGTTTAGTTTTTCTAGGGATTTGTAATCCAAAACAATGTAGTTTGATTAGTTTTCTATGATTTGTGTTTTGATTCTGATTTTGATCAATAGAAAGTTGTGTTTATCATGTTCATGAGTGTTTTGAAGGCTTATAATACTTATGTTTAGAGATTAATCTATCATGTATTGAAAGGTGAAATAGAATATATATATAGACTAATGATGCGCGTGTGACCAAGGGGTGCACCTAGATCCTTTAACTAAGAATTTACCTAATAATTTTTGGAGATCCATCTTTCGTCGAGAAAGGAAAAAACAAAAAAGAAACGTTGGCGCTGAGAATTTGACGTTAAATGTGTTTGTTTTAAAATTAAACAATTTAACTTTAAATTGACTAATATAAATAAATAAATACTAAAAACAGAGCCCTTCAACTTCACCCTCTTCTGCCCCGCTAAAACGGTTTCTTGAGTTTCTCTTCCCTCTCTGTATCCCGTCCCTCCCTTCACAGCGCAGACATCTCTCTCGCTCGCTCGCTCTCTCTGCGTCTTTTCAAATTAATGTCTACAGAATTTGTATAAATGGCGGGACACTGGCCAGGAAACTTCTTCGACGCCATACCCATCGACGATGATCCAATCGACGAACCTTTTCTCGTAGAAGTGGAAGAAGAGGAAGAGGACGACGAAGAAGATTACTACGAGGATGATGTTGATGAAGATGAGGACGAAGATCAGGAGGAGGAGAGAGAAGATGGAGACGAAGGTGAGGCGGAGAATCGTCGCCCATGGCTAAATCCTCCTAGGGTTTCGGGGATTGACGATACCGTGAAGGATTCAAAGTCTCTTCAGCTCGATTCTGGGGGAACCTCGTCTAATGCAGAAGACGATGGACTTGGTAGCCAGAAAGAGTGGAATAGGGAGGAAGTCGAGGGTTTGTGCTGCCCCATTTGTATGGAGCCGTGGTGTAACAGTGGTGACCATCAGCCTAGGTTTCCTCTCTGTCTCTCTCTCTCTCTCACACACACATACACGCACATTCTTCACAGTTGTCTTTCTTCAGCTAATGTCACAGTTTAAATTTGATCCTAATGGTCTGAATTCTGGTGTTGATTTACCGGGTTTGAATCTGATTCGTAGTTGATTTGTAGATTATTGTGATAGTGTTGCTCAAACGGGAAAAATCTGCGGTGAAGACAATGTTAATATCCAATCTTGAAATCTTGCCAGCACTTTGAAATTGTCTTTGGATAATCATGAATATACATGATATGGCCTATGAGTAGCAGTTTGCAAGGTTCAATAGGGTTTCAATTTGGCTGAAAAGCGTATGTGATAATTGATTATCTCTGTTATGCCTCGTATGCCTGCTGAGCCAAAGAAGCTTCTTGCTTTTGTTGATGGTGGTTCAGTCTGCTCAACTACTATGCTTACCTCCCTGGAGTCCATCTAAACCAGTTATTTGAAGATGATGTGTGTTATGAACTATGCAATTGTTTCCCTATTCGGAAAAGAGGGAACTCTGCAATTCTTTCTTGTCAAAACTTTCATTTTGTGAGCTTGACATGCAAACTGGTTCTTTATTAAGAAATGCAACAGAATCGACCACTGGCTTTATCTTTCAGTAGGCTGAAAAACATTATAGGGAATGAGGCCTAATGACCAAATATGATGGAATAACACCTATCTTCTTCCTATTATTTGTTGCAAATTTTAGTTTGGAGTAATAAGATGACTTTAAACTCTAGTGTGAACCCAATTATGGCAACTTGAGCACAATGGCTAGTGCTTCTCTCCCAGTCTCTTCAAAATTTGATGACTATTTCTAGTGGTATCAGAATGAGTAATATAACTCCTATGCCCCAAAAGCCATGTTAAATTTGTGATCAGATAAAGGACATGATTATCATTTAAGTCATTGATGTCCAAAAGTTGGTCACATGGGGGTACACTCCAAAACTAACAAGTCAATTTTATTCTGTACACAACTCCGAAAATAAAACATCATTAAAGGGGTATTTATAGCGTATAACTCCTAACAAGATAATGAAACTGACCTAGAATTATAATATAACTAAAATACTTTTTCCTATATAATAATAAAGATAATATCTTAATGTCTACTACCTTAAAAATACCCCTAAAATTAAATCCGAAAATAATGAAAAATATAAAAATACAATGAAAATCTATAGCTAATAAGCTAATCTCATAAAATAAAATCTTTTTATTTCCTTAACTCGGCCACGAGTTTTGAAGAAAAGAAGAATAGGTGGAGCATGAACCGAATTCTCCAAGCAAATCGGATGCTTGACAACAATATATGGCGCAAAGATCACTCCTTTGGATGTTTTGCTTCAAATGTGTCCGGAGGGAACAAAAAGTGGCATAGGGCTCGTTGAATTTGTGAGTGACTAGCTCTTTCACTTGATACTCTAATGTGCTGTCCTCTTCGGTCTTGAAATCTTCGTTGATTTTTGTAACTTCAACCTCTTCAAAAACCTCAATAATTTTATGGTCGATCGATGTAAGAACATTCTCTTTAAGAGGTTGCCAAGTCACTTTCACTTTTCCTTCAACGGAAGATTCAAGTGGTTATTTTTTAGGTTTAGCAGGATTCTATTTTCCAAGCATCTTTTCGGTGTTGACAAAAAATGGCCAATTGGAAAACCAAGTGCCTTTCACTAGTAGGACTAGTCACACATATCCAGTCCATGCAAACAGTGAGGGTGCCAAGAACGATGTGTGATGAGATCAATAGGAAAACAAAGCGGTTGCTTTGGGGAAGCACTTTGGCAGAGAATAAGACTTATTTGGTCTCATGGAATGTTGTCTCTACAACAAAAGACAAAGAGGGACTTTGGTTAAGAAGTATGCGCCAACTTAATTCAACGCTCCTTATGAAACTTGGGTGAAGATTTGTTACTAAAGCCCAAATTTTTGTAGGTTAGGGTTTTGAAATATAAATATTGTTGAGGGGGATCTTAAGAACCCGAGCAATAGAAGTTGCCTCTCAAACAATTCAAGAGGTGTGATAGAAAATCATGAGAAATTCAAAAAGGCCTCGAGTCATTGATGTTTTAGTTTCATTGATGGGTTAACTACAAACCCTTAGTCACTCAAGCCATTAGAGAGGTTCCCATTAATGACAACCCAAGCGAGTTTGTGATGACTGTTCGAATGGTGTAGGTATTGTTTTGCGGATTTTCTTCCATAGAAAGTCCTAGCCAAATTTGCATCCTTTGAACTAGCGGAAGAAGGGGTCGGGACAATATTTTTGGTTTGGGGAGTTGGCGGGAAACTTTTATGTGAAGTCCGCTTTATCATTAATTCGAGATGGAAGTGGTGAAATAGGCGTTTCGTCGTGGGGTTGGTCCGGAAAATTAGGGCACCCCAAGGAGTTAAGATGTTTACTTGGTTATTCATGATCGTGGTCCTCACAAATGTGAATAGAATGAAGAGAGCTATAACTTCTTACCCATACTCGTGATCATTGTGATAATTCTTCGGAGGATATTGATCATATCTTGAGATTTTACCCAAGTGCTCATGAGGTGTGGCAACTCCTTGTGAATTAAGGTGTAGGCAAACCCATGCTTGGTATGGGGGTGGCTGATTGGATAATTAACAATATGAAAGATGACATGGTTGACCCGGAGCGACCGTCTAAGTTTTTCATTACTATATGGTATATTTGGGAATGGAGGTGTGCTTCCTGTTTTGATAATTGGGAGCATGTCCCATGTGATAAAGGTCACTTCTTGTTGACAAAATATGACGAACTTAGTTTAAAAAAGCTCAAGGCGCACAAAAGCGGAAAAGGGTCTTGGTGCCCGGGCATGAGCTTCAATGCGAAGGCGGGGGCTTTTGGAACGAGGTCACCGATTAAAAAAATGCTTAAAAATCATTGCTAAGAAATATTTTTGGTCGAATATGTTAGATGATGACTTCAAATAAATATTATTTTAACTACAAAAATATCACAAAGTCTTAGATTGTGATAACACAATAAATTCACTACAATTTTCACCAAAAAGCAAGCACAAGAGAAAGAGGAGAGGGAGGGGGAGACAGAAAAATAGCAAAAAAGCAGAAAAAATCCCTTGAGGCATGCAAGGCGCATGAGGTGTAACTGGCGCTGGCTGAGACTGAGGAGCCTCATAGGGTTTTTGGAGGGGCTAGGCTTCACCCCTTTGAAGGCGCAAGGGGTGGGCTTCGGGCTTTTGTGATCCCAGGTGCGCCTTGGGCGCTTTTATTTAAACTAAGATGAGGAGATTATCAAAACCATGAATGTTGAAGATTTAATTTTGGGTATTAAAACTCTAACAAAAATAAGATGCTTGTTAGATGGGAGTCCCCACCTGAAGGTTGGGTGCTTCTAAACATGGATGGTGCTTCAAAGGGAAACTTGGGTGTTGCTGCTTGTGGAGGTGTTCTTAGGGGTGATTAAGGCAAGTGGTTGTGTGGCTTTATGGAGAATCTGGAAAAATCGTTAGCCTTACAAGGCCTTAGGATTGCGAAAAGCAAGTGTTTTCCAAGAATATGGAAAATATGGGTCCACGTTGACTCATTATGGGCGAGATGATACAAGGGGATACTAATCGGTGCCGAACATAGTTCCATTGTAAGGCAATGCAAGGATTTGACTCTCGTCAAGATATCTCATTATTTTAGAGAAGCTAATCAAGTGGTGGATTAGTTAGTGGGAATTAGTAGAAATTTTGGTACTAATGTTTTTGAGTCCCATCCTATGGAAGTTAGGAATTTTCTATTTGCTTATAATGTATGTGCTGCATGGCCTCAAAGTGTTAGGAATTTACAATATTTCTCCGGGGCTTAGCCCCTCGTCCGCACCAAAAAAAAAAAGAATCATCTTTTCAATGTTCTTATCAAGTCGGTACAAAAGAGGGCCTGTACTCGTCGAGTAAGACGATCAAGATTTCGAGGACTTGATGTCGTTTGACTGTTTTCTTGATAAGATTCTAAGAAAGGACAAAAATTTTTGTGAAGAGTGTGGAGGATTCTGGATGTCTTTTTGGTAACTTAGGCGGAAAAATAGCAACTATTTTGTGATGGTAGGAATGGAGTCAAAATGTGGCCGTTCCATAACAAAATGGCTGCATCAGGAGCGAACCACTTTTTCACCTCGCTATGACCGCTATATGAAACACAATTGCCACATTAGAACGCGTTTTCTCTACCATGGACAAAATCGATGGACAAAATCGAAATTGCTACTAAAATCGTCATTTGAATCCGTGATGGTAGGTATGGATTGCAATACAATGACAATGACTCCATAATCGTTGATGAGGGTGATTAAAAATCACAATCGGTCGCAATGAATGTCCTTTGTTGGCTCGGAACCCGTCTGTGACACCAACCTGATGGAGATCTGCTCCAAAACTAACAACTCAATTTTATTCCGTGTTCAACTCCAAAATAAGACACCAGTAAAGGGGTATTTATAGCCTAGAACTCCTAAGAAGATGAGGAAATTAACCAAGAATTATTATAATATCACTAAAATACTACTTTCCTTGATCTATAGCTAATAACCTAATCCAATAAAATAAAAATCTTTTTATTACCTTTCCTTGAGATTCACATCAATACGATCTTAACCACCTTCCGGTGTCACTCAATTCCTCCTTTTTCTTTGGAGGAGGGAGAGAGGGATAGGACTAGTTGCATCTTATTTGAAAGGTTCCCCCACATTTTCTCTCATCTTCTTTTAAATCCCCTTCAAGAAATCACTTTAACCTTTAGATATGGCACGGAAAACTACCTTAATCTTTTCCATTTTCATTGTGACACGGTCACACCTAAAACGTCCTTTTATTTTTATGTATGTGACACCAGATTATATTTGTATTAACTTTTAGTTGCAGACTTGCAGTGTGATTTAGTTGCTATGCTATTACATGCCTTTGGTTACACTCTGAATATGTGGAAGGCTTGTCATTTCATGGTTGTTCTACTAGAGTTTTCTTTTGGTTTGAGGACTAGAGTTAGCTTCATGGAAAGTCCTACTTTCCTAGTATTAGTGGATTCATCTGAAACCCGCAAGCAATAGAACATGTGAGTAGTTTCTTTAAGCCTCAGATCTTGTTATATGTTTTTAGTTCTAATCTGATGGCCACAGGACCATCTTTCGTCTTTATTCATATCCACTATCATCGCCACAGAACAGAGTACATTTTTTGGGGTTGGGGGAGGGAGACTTGATAAGTAGGGACCACAGGGTACCTTCAGTTTATGATTCTATTCCATTGTGTTTGCATTACATCCTACTCATAGCAGTCATAGGTAGGGTATGCTTTTTTTTTTTTTTTTTTTTGGGTGAGAACTCATATATAGGGTATCTTTTCAGTTTATGATTCTATTCCATTGTGTTTGCATTACACCCTACTCATTGGTATGGTATCCTTTTTTTGTGTATGCTTGCTGTCTAGACTGCTTCTCCTGCTTGGTTTTTGAAAGAATTCATAATGGTTTCGATGTGTGGGGTGCAGTTGTCTTACTTGTGGGCACTTGTTTGGAATGTCTTGCATCAAAAAGTGGCTTGGACAACGAAGAAACTCCGGGAAGGTACTTATTGTGTTGTTTCTAATGCATAGACAGCTGTCATATTGGGGATAGGATTGGTAACCAGCAACAGAAAAACATAGACAGTGGTGTCTTACTGAAACTTATAATCTGCTTCCTGTACCTAGTGTCCCCAGTGCAACCACAAATGTACACTGAAGGATGTCAGGAGGATCTATGGATCACAGGTGGTGGTTGTTGACGAAGAATCCCAGAAGGTATGGCTAGGTTAAACTTTATGCACTGTTATGGATCTTTAATAATAAAAAAAACCTTTCTGAAGCAATGGCCCCCTTGAATTTGCAGAGAATACGACATCTGGAGTCCAAATGTGAATCTCTTGAGAAGAAGGTATGGAATGTCATTTATAGCAATGTAAAAGTTGACTCATGACTTCTTTGACCCTAGTGTGACTTTGACACTTGTAATGTAATCCCAAAATAATGGAAACGAATGTCGAATTCTTTACAGTGTTTAGTTACGAGGTAATTGTTTGAATTTTGTTAAATAGATTAACTTTAATTTTGTGAAGCTCCCTCTTGGACACGTGAAATGCTCTTGCTTCTCTTTGCTTTTTTTTTTTTTTTTTTTCCCAGTCACTGCAATTGCAAAGAACATGTGGGACTCTTGTTGGGTGTTGTAATTGTTTTTACTGCAAATGCAAAGACCAGATTATTGTGCTGCTTCGTTAAAATATCATGAGAAGAATGATAGCTATGGAGAAATATGGGGAGAGAGACTTCCGAGAGAGAAAATTTATGGGGGTGTAAATGTGGTGGTGAGAGGAGAGAGATTGGGGAAAGCGAGAGGGAAATGTAAATTTTGATTAATCATTTTTTTAAGGGCAATTTTTGATTTATTGTTAAGGTTATGTGAACTTCATGTGTCATAATTACATCTTAATATTGTAATAAAAATTGTTTAACATCAAAGAGAGTAAACATGATTACGTAGTTCAACTTAAAATGTGATTAAATGGGGTGTTGACTACAATTCTTCATTGCATAAAAACATGGTAACGTAATCATTATTTAATTGTGTTTACACTACATCTTTCATTGTGTCCTACCAAACAAGTGATAGGATTTTTGATCCAGGGGTTGGGGGTAGAGAACATGCCTAATATTAGTTTTATTTGAAGGTGTAATCTAAGTATCGTTTATGTATCTAAGAGCTGGATGTGGATCCCTTTGCTTGCCGCGATGAGGTAAGCAAGCTATCGAAGTAAAGCAGAGGTCATGGTGTTGCCCGATCTAGCTCGATGTGGGGACTAGTTAATCCTATATATCTTTCACTTTGAATAATATTCATATGATATTAAAAAACCTTGAACTGTCCCTTTTCATTAATACATGATTTGTGTCCCGAGTTTATTATTGATTGGGAAGGTTTGACTTTAGCAAGGTAAGAGAACTATATTGAAAAAGAGAATTCTGTGTAATAAGGTCTTGGAATACCTGCAATTCCTTGGTTCTTGAAGCTTTTAGAATTAGCACTCATAAGTTATAAGCAAAGATTTGAACTAGGAGGAACTCTAGAGAGAATCTAAAGGGGTCTTTGGGGTCAAAATTTTACCATAGCAAGGATGTTGAACTTTGTTTTAAATTACTTTGCTTATAGTTATAAAAAAGAATAAAAAATCTAAATGACAAATGTCTTGGAGTCCCTTTAATTCCCCAATTCTTGAAGCTCTTGTAATTAGCATGCATATTTAAGCAAGGATTATAATTAGGATTCCAGATAGAATCTCTTTAGAATCAAATTATACAATTGGATCAAAGATTGTATGTCTCTACTAATTGTTTGAATAGTGGAAAGTTCTCTTGTGAAATTGCATCGATAACATGCTTCATTTGCTAATGTAAGCGTAGAATGGTCATTCTCATTAATTTAAAACGAATCTAAACCATGAACAATATCTAGGTAATGCTAGTTGGTAGGAATAATGTATGCACTGTTTTATCAATGCTTGTCTTAACATTCTTTTGAGAAATTGGAAAATATCAAATTTTGGTGATGTAAATCAAATTATGATTTACCATATCAGAAAATTCATTGGATCATTAAATTAGCTTGTAGGATTGTGGAGTAGTTTTGTGATCACGTCTTCTAATATGTTACTTTCCCCCATGGTAGGATAGGAATATTCTATAAGAACTAAAAGCGGTGGTTTTCAGACCATAGACTTTTAGGATTATAGATCTATTCCGACCTTGACAATTTATCAACCACACTCATAAGTTATAAATTCTAATTTTAGGAGAGAAAGTTATTTGCATCCTTCCTCACATTGCTGACGACCATCTGTGGTCTATGTTCTCTATGGTCTCTTGGAATGGCTCTCTTCATGAGCAAATCTGCTGGGTGAGGTAAGGTTGCCTACATTTGGATCTCCCAAGACTGCGCGAGTGCTATCCACAATGGGAATTGTTACACTTCATATTTGATTTTGTTGCTCTGTGTATAAATGTGGATGTCACCCATGTATTCAGGAACAAGAATGGAGAAGGAAGGAGGTTGAGTGGCAAACAAAAGTTCTAGTGTGGCAGAAGAGAGAGGCAGACTTGTGTCAGCTGTTAGAAAAACTTACTCAGGTGGTGTTTTCAATTTCATCTCTTGGCCCAGTGCTTTGTGTTCATTTCTTCTGTCCTATCTCATTTTTTTAGCCATATCACTTACAAGGGGTCACAATACTTCAATTTTGATGTTAATTTTGTGAAATAAATTAATTGTTTTAGAATTAAATAATGAAAATTTAGTTTTGATTATAATCTTGATAAGGTGGTTTTATAGCCATAAAGCCCGTCATACTTTGACACTTGTACCATAAGCCTACCATATTTTGACCCTTGTATTATAAGCCTGGCATATAAATTGGGACAGATAGTCTTCTTGCATAGTGAATTGTTGATGTGCTTTTGCTTTCTTTTAACTTCCTGTCCCTTGTATAATGGATCACAGCATGTATAATGGTAATATTTTCTACATGAGGGATTTGATTATCTTATTCTGAATATTGAAATCATACCATGCAATAGCCATCTGAAGGGTTGTTCGTTTCTGGTGCTTGTTTATTTTGCCGTAGATCTCCCAAATTGAATATGATTCATGTTTCTCAGAGGACAAACAACCTTGAACGTACAGTGGGAGACCTAGAAAGAAAATCATTGGGTTCATCTGCTGATGCTGTTGATGGACTTAAAGGACAATCTGCTAGAGGTAATCATGATTCATAACTTTGGCCATCTTCATATCTTGTCACCGCTGCCTTGTGTTTTGTGTGATGATTTTTATTTTAATATTTATTAATTCCGTTTATTGATTGTTGATATTCTGATTGACTATGTATTATGTTCTGCAGGACACAAAGTGGGAATTACTTGCAGTCCAGCATCTTCTTATGTATTTGCATTGCAGGCATGTTCGCAGTGATACTTCTTAAGTAAAATGCCTAGAGTTGCAAATACTTTTGTTTTCAATTATATGTTTTCCCAATTTTTTTATGAGTAATAAAAAAATGTACTAATGAGACACTATGGGGAGGGGGGATGTCGCTCATTTACAAAAGGAGGCAATCACAATATAACATCATGCCTTCAAGCTGTCTATAAAAATCATATCGACAAAAAGTCATCTTTGTAACCTAAATTAGAACTTGATTTGACTCCAACTATGCAAAATTCTCAAAAAATAAAATTGAAATTATGAATAGACCAGTAAACCTAGTGTTGTCCTAAAAGATCCTGACAATTCATCCCCTTCTAATTGCACCACCAAATAGCCAATGTCTTAGGCTTCGAACTCCTAAGACCCTACTCTTTGTTAAGCTTCTTCCTCAAGCCACCAAAACATTTCTTAATGTATGAGGTTGCACCCAACTAACAAGACAAATGACATAATGCAGAAACACACCGACAATGCAGAAGAAGGTGGTCAGTGTGTTGTTCCTTTGAAACACATCGGAGACCTTTTTGCGAAACGTGAAGTTCTCCTTAGCATATCATCTGTTAGAATCTTTCCTTGATGGCCGCCCAAGTGAGAAAGCACGCTTTGGTAGGAGCTTTAGACTTCCGAATTGCCTAAACCGTAAAAACAAGTCGACTTGACCCTTTAAACCTCTCTTGGAGTAACCTTTTGATGGTGAATTGCTCTCTTGAATCATGGGGACAAAGAATTTCATTTTCGCCCTCCAAAACAACCTTCATATTAGCAAGCAAAACCATAAGACTTAGTTGGCCCTCTTCTTCCCAATTATTCGGGCTTCCCAAAAAGTAATAAACTAATGGTTTTGATTTCCATTTTAAGATACCAGTTCTTGCACATTTGCCTCCTTGAATCTTCCATCCTAAAGGCCCTGTTTGGTCGCAACGGTTGCTGGAAAAAAAAAAAGCTGTTTGGGGCGTTTCACCTAAACTAATGTTTGGTAGTTGATTGGTCAAACAACTCTATAGCCTTTTGAGAAGAGCTTTTGTGAAAATGACATATTTGCCCAAAAATTTGGAGAAATTATGTCATATGCCACCGACCCTTATTTATTTATTTATTATTATTGTTGCTACTACTACTACTACTGCATGACATTATTTATTATTATTATTATTACTACTACATGTTATTATTTTTTATTTAAATTAATTATAATAAATATTATATTAGGTAGAAAATAATTATAAATTTTGTAAAAATAGTAAGAAAATAAAGTTTTATAAATGAATATAATTTGTATACATAACATAATATAATTATATTTGAAAAAATAAAATGATCAATATATATATATATATATATATATATATATTAGACATAAGAGCATAAATGAAATTTCACCAAATTTTTTTCCTCAAACAGCTACTTTTACCAAACACCTTTTAAGAAACAACTAATTCAAACAACTAATGCAAACAGCTAATTCAAACAGCTAATAGCAAATAAGTTTGCCAAAAAGTTATTGGAAATACAACTTGAGGTTGATCCTTGCGCCATACATTGTGCCAAAAAAAGGCCTTTGACCCATATTCACCTTAAACTGCACTAGAGAATGGAATTGGTCAAAACCACTCATAATTTATTTTGAACAGCCTACCCCATGGGCACAATTAGTCTTCTTGCTCCACCACTCAAAATTATCAACTCCATATTTCGTTTCAATCACATTTCTCCACATAGCATTTTCTTATTTTGCAGACCTCCGGAGCCACTTGGCCTTAAAAGCTTCATTCATATCGCAGAGATGTCTAATACCAAGGCTGCCCTCATGTTTAGGATGGCAAACATTCTCCTAATTGACCCAATGAAAACCATTATTAGAGTCATTGGTTGACCAAAGAAAGTCTCTCATGATTCTTTCTAATTGGGTGGCTATGCTAGCCGGAATGGTAAAGAAAGGCATGAAATAAATAGGAGACTCCGTTAGGTTTTATGCAATAAGATTAGTCTACCCCTCTTGAGAACAACTTTGATTTCCGCCAGCACTACTGTTATGAAGCCTTTCTGCAATTGGTTCCCAAACAACTTTTCATTTGTAGGGAGCTCCAAGATGAACACCAAGGTAGGTAGAAGGAGCATACTCCACCCACAGCCAAGGAATTGTGCTAGATGATGAAGGTCTGGCACCTCATCTATAGGAATGAGAACACATTTAGATAAATTGACTTTATGGCCTGATGTTGCTATAAATAAAGGCAAAATACACCTCAAAATACCCAAATTGCTCTCCTTACTCCCTGACCGAGAGTTAGAAATACGAAGACCATCCAAAATGGCAACATCAATTGTTTTATTGACCTGCCGACGCCCTCCTTCACCACCAGAATATACAAATGGGGGAATAATGGTTCACCTTGATGAAGTCCTGTCAAGCTAGAAAAAATCCGGCTGCGTCACAATTGGCTAACACTGAGAACCGAAGAATAGAGATACAAAAGTACATCCATCTTTTCCATCTGCTAGGGAAGCCCATTTTGTTAAGATTAACCATGATAAAGTCCCAAGAAACACGATATTAAGCCTTTTCAACATCAAGCTTACATAGAAATTCTGTTTGATTGGGGTTGAGAAAATATTCAATACACTCATTAGCTGTCAAAAAGCTACATCCAAATTTTGGCAACTGTGAATGAAGGCATTCTGATTTGGGCTGACAATTTTTGTGACAACTTTTCTTTACCATGAAGTAAGGACTTTGGGAAGAATTTTATAAACACTCCCCAAAAGACTAATAGGCATGAACTTCTTAATATCATCTGCTCTAGCAACTTTGGGAAGCAGACTTAAAAATTGCATTCTGGCTTTCTGAAAAGCCTCTTTCTAATGAAATTCTTCAAAGAAACCTATGATGTCCCCTTTAACAATACTTCAATAATGCCGAAAACTTAGTTTAAAAAACGCGCCCTAGGCTCACAAAAACCTGAAGCCCATGCCCTTGTGTCTTTCAAGGGGTCAAGCCCAGCCCCTCCAAAAGCCCTCTGAGGCGCATACCTCAGTCTGCGCCTTAGCCAGCATGCAATTGCGCCTGGTGCGCCTCGCTTGCCTCACAGGGCTTTTTTCTGTTTTTTTGGCTATTTTTCTGTCCCCCCCTCCTCTTTCTCTTGTCTGACTTTGTTAGACTATGACTAAGTGGGTAAGTTGCCTCTTTTTTCAATCTGTGCTATTTTTTTTTAATTTTCTGCTTGCTCTTTTGGTGAAAATTGTAGTGAATTCATTGTGTTATCACAATCTAATACTTGTGATATTTTTGTAGTTACAATGATATCTAATTACTTATTTGATGTCATCATCTAGCATATTCGACCAAAAATATTGCCTAGTAATGTTTTTCAAGCATTTTTTAGTGAGTGCGCCTCGTTGTGAAAAGCCCGTGCCTTTGCCTTGAAGCCCGCGCCTGGCCCTGGCCCCAGGACACTTTGCGCTTTTGTGCACCTTGAGCTTTTTAAACTAAGGCTGCAAAAGACGATATTAAAGCCATCAGGCATACTCCAATAATGCTGAAAAAAGGCTATATTAAGCCACAGGCCATTACAAGATCCTCAGTATCATCAATACTGACTGGATTGTTAGAAATCCCATCAAGTAAAGGCTTTAATGGATGGTCTTCATGATAAAGACTCTCGTAGTAGTGAAAAAATGCACCTTTTGCTGCCAAATCCTCATCAGAAAAGCCTTATCATAAATCTGGCCATCCACTTCAATTCTATAAATAGCACTGAACTTCCTCCTGCCTGGTCCGTGAAAAAATTCGGTATTGCTGTCATAATGTTTCATCTAATGTTGTTTGGCTCATTGCCTCCAGAAGGTGTGCATCTAGTTAAACGCCAACATGAGCTCTTTCTTCACCACAGGCCTTTCAACTCTATCAGCATGAGTAATGGTGAGTTGCTGCCTTGGCATCCATAAGCGTAATCTTTTCCCTCAAAGTTGCTGTCTTACTCTCCAAGTGCCCAAAAAGTCTTCCATGCTTTTAACTTCTTTTTCAAAAATTCAGTTTCTTAGGCAAAATGAAACTAGAGGAGCCAGAAACAAAAAGCTCATCCCACCAAGCTTTCACACGAGGTCTGAAAGGCGTCTACCTCAACCCACACTCTTTCAAACTTAAACGGCTTTCTTGCTGATTGAACATCTCTAACAATGTAGAAGGATCAGAACATGATTAGATGTAATCTTAGGAAGGACAATTTGATGAACCCCCTGAAAATGATTCTTCCAGTTGACAGAGAAGAGGAATCTGTCAATTCAAAACAAGACTGGAACCTCCTTATGGCTAGATCAGGTAAAGCACCTTCCAAAGGTGGATCAATTCGATTTCAATAATTAACAAAAGCAGAGGACTCACACATAGCTGATGTCAATCTCCCTCTGGATGATCTCTTGGATGGGAACCTAACCCCATTGAAGTTTTTTAAACACCAAGGGATATCCCACAAACACATGAAAATCATAAGTCGTCCCATAAATTGGCATGTAAACTATCGTCATTTGGACCATAAATCCCAATCAGACCTCAAACAAAGTAATCCTGCTAAGACCTTTGTTTGCAACACACCGAATAAGCCCCTACTTGAGAAATAGTTTGTTTGGGAGTAGCCAAGTTCCGATCCGAAGCAAACTCTTCCATCACCAAAGACTATGAACCTTCTCCCTGCCCTTTCTTCTTAAGAGCCCCCAACTTTCTCAGTTGCACTTCTTCTCCTAAGGCTACCGAATAAATGTCCTAAGACCCGCATCTCCACCCAATCAGTTGCTTTGACTGAGCATAATTCAAATTAGTACTAACAACCTTAGCATAAGAAGAGCGCCTGCTCACAAAAGGTCTTGTGACAGAGATTGCAGCATTACACAAAGATGTTGCCTTTCTGCTGCCATCCGAAATCAGCATCTCTTTCAGTATCTTGTGACCTCAAACCATCCATCAGGCTTAGGATCCTCTGGGAAGGTGATGGTCTTTGAGTTTCCTGAGTTATAGTAAACTGAGAAAAGTCAATGATCTTCTTTTGTTCTTTCTCAACTGCAATAACAAGCAACCCCTGTCTTCAAAGTCCTCATCCAAAGTCGGTCTCCCTTAGCTGATCAGAAGCAAACCAATTCCCTCGCTAGCCATCTGAATTCATCAACACCCAGCCTGGTGACAGAAGTCCTCTTGCTTCAGACACCTAAAAAGGAAAAGCACTCCCGCACCCCACGAAACTCATCATTTTCCATAAACCTTCAATGAGACCCCCATGAAAGAGAGCTCTAAGAGCCAGAAGAGAATCTACAGAAGAAAGAGCACAACCAGGGAAAACAAAAACACTTAAAAGAAGCACAAGCTCAGCACAGAAAGCCAAGAATCCCAAGCCATCTGAGTGAAGAGGAAAACAAGCTAGCAACCAAGAAATGATCCGAAACACCCGGAAGAGAGGGAAAACACAGCTAGGGCAAAACAAGTCTGGTAGGAAGAAGAGTCGCTGATGGCTCTTGGAGACCCAAGACCCAACCGATCTCGAGGGAACTTCCGATGACTCGAGTGACGCCCTAGCTTTTACCAACCGAAGAGAGAACATTTTGTAGCTGAGGAAACCGTGTTTTCACACCGCAATGACCCTTATAGTATACATAAGGGTTGTAAACAAGCCGAGCTCGGCTCGGTGCTATTTTAGCTCCGCTCGGGCTCGGGCTCGGGCTCGGTTTGAAGCTCACCAACCCTTTGAAGTTTAGGCTCGAGCTCAATTTTTTTTAAATTTTCTTAAAAAGTTCTAAATTCAAGGTTATAATCGAAGTTAAATTATGTATTTTTATATTAGATTTAAGAAATAAGGTTTTGAATGAAATTTTGGTGATTTTAGAGGTAATTTAATATTCTACACACCAAGTATTTCTAGAAAGAATAATCTATTTAGGGTAATCCGAGCCAAACCGAGCCCGAGCTCTCGAGCTCAGGCTCGATTTGACTCGAGCCCGAGTTGAGCTTTGACCGAGCCGGTTCGGTTCCGTTACAACCGTAGTATATGTACATGATTGCCACGTTAGGGAGATTCCACGATACGACATCTATATCGCAAGTGCAGCCAAAATTGCATTTTTAGTCCTTACTTTCGTGGGTTTTTCTCTACCCATTAACCTCATAAATAAATCACTTCGTTGTAGATCAATCAATGAAAGCAATTTGCCAAGTTGTGTACCTAACCTAATGGAAGAAATGCAAGTATTATTTAAAGCCCCATTTAACTTAATCACATCCTAAACTAACTCCTAATTACGGATGCTAAAAGTAGATTATTGCAAGAAATTAGAGATTAAGGCAAAAGTTAGTTTTCCTAAACCTGGATTATGCCCTCTAGTATTCATCATTATGCTTGATAATCTTCAAACATGGTTAAAAGTAGAGTATTACAAGAAATTAGAGATTAAGGCGAAAGGTATCTTTCCTAAACCTGGTTATGCCCTCTAGTATTCATCATTATGCTTGATAATAATCAAACATGGTTTAGTGGAACCAAACAAAATATGTGGTTTGATTAGGTTAAGATTGGAATACAATATAAAGTTCTCATAATTTGAAGTACATGTTGAAAATTTTTATGAAGAAGCAAGCAAGCATCTTATAATCTAGGTAGATCTTCAGTTGGAGCTTGAGGTGCTTGCTAGCTTTGGGGCTGCATACGAAGCTATTTAAAGAGTAATAAACCGAGCTATAGTAAACAATTCACTTTGAGCTCAACTTAGTCCAATTTAGTGATGCTTGCATTTCATCTTTTGTTGCTTTATCACTGCACATCAAACCTTCGCCTATCTGCTGTTTGATGTTTCTTTCAGCCTTATACCTTTGAGCTTGGTTAAGCTCCCCTTGCCCCCCAAAAAAAAAGTTGACTTGTTAAAATTGACACTTTTTGAATGAGTTTGGGTTCTCTTTTCTGAAACCTGGAAAAACTCAATAAAATGGAACTTGGACAACATAATGATCTATAGTTTGATGTTTACTAGGAACATGAGATCGCCAAAATACACAAGGATCTGCCATTAGAGCCAAAGGATGGAATTGATCAGCTTTAGTTAGATCTTTTGGACTAAGATGCTACTTACAGTGCTTTTCCTTTCCCCTATCTTTTAATTTATTTTTAGGAGAGGGGGAGAGGGTGGGCTTTGGCAGCTAGTATTTGGGCATATATAATTTTAACTGTCAGCAATTTTGAAATGGTTGACTATTGGCTCAAGAAGTGGACTAGAGACAAGCCTGTTATGACTCATACATCTTTCTTATTCTATGTTATGTTTTTAGACAAGGAAATTGATATATAAAAATATAGATATTTTTATATAATATATAGTGCCTTTTCTTCCCCCTCCCCCAAAAAAAAAAAACACCAAAAGAAACGAAAGGAAATTGATGTCCTTGTTTGAAATTGGTGCCTTCTTAGTTCTCTGAGAAACACACTACCTGTGCCACTATTTTTACCGTTTTCACTTTATTTTTTAGTGTTGTCATTTGGAATGCCCCTCTTTGATTTTGCTTCTGATGGTGATATTGGTCTTGATAACTTGATTTCATGTCGTGCTTCGTTCCCTTTATGCCTTGGATGGTTGACATTTAATCCTCTCTAGTATATACCACTACTTTGTTCATGGAATTTACCTTTATATTTCCTGTATGTTGTTTTGTCTTACTTCCCAATTCTTGCAGCAAGAATTGCTGTTAGAAGGTGCACGGCATTTTGATATTGGTGACTTGGGTCAGGTTTTGATTGTTGCTCGAAGACCTACTAGGATTGGTGGATCCCATATTCTTACTAAAGTATTTTCCCATCTTTTAGTGATTCACTTGTGCAAACTCAAGTGTTTTAGGCTCACATATCTACTACTGTTTTGCAGATGAGTCTTATTTCCCCTCAGGAACAGGATAATATGCAGCTTCCTTCGACTATCAAAGCAGTTAGGGATCTTCATGTCTCTCCATTTGGTAGACTTGCACTGTTGGCATCAATGGGGAAGAAACTCTCACTTGTAAGGTGTGTGTCTAGTTAAAATATCAAATTTTACCTTCTATGGCCCCTATATCCAGGATCTATCTGCTTAGAAGTCTTATCAATTCCTTTCTGATACTGTATTTCCTTTCAGCATGGAAAGCAACAATATTGTTGTCGACTATGATTTACCGGTACGAGTTCTGGATTTATTTCTTCATAGACCATGTGAACATCTTCCAAGCATACGTCATCTTGATCCCCCTCCCCCAATTCCCTCATGTGAACCTGGGTTTTATTAATTTTCTTGTGGAACTTGGATTGTAGAAATACATAACTTCTTATTCTTCTGCATTCTATTTGAATGTCACCATCATGCTCAAACTTGTGCTTTGGCACATTCGTTTCTCATGCTCTGAGAGTTAGGTTCTAACCCCTTCAGTTTGATAAGGTTACTGTGCTGGTCGACTATCCATGTACAACTTCCAGCATATTTCTTGATGAACTATATATGTCACGCAGTGTTTGTGTGCTGTAAAGTTTTTATCTTTCTTATTAGCTTTTGTGATAAGTTAGTTGGTTTGGGGGTGAATAAGTTGTCTGGTCAAAAATTTAATCAACTTAATGGCAAATTAGCTTTCTCAAATGGTTGTTTACCTCAGAAAGCTGTTGCTTTTTGGAAGAGTTGTTTTGATTTCAGGCCAAAAGACAAGGATAACAAAAAGTTGTGAAAATTGCATTATCTATAAATTAATAATAAAAGATTGTGGGCATAAATGTAACTTAATATATTGAAAGAACATATCCAAATTCATGCCTTACCCCTGAAACATGTCCAAGTTCATATCCCTTCCCCAAAATTTTGCTCAAGTGGAGCTAGTTGCAGTAGCTTTACCCCTGAATTTAGGAGAGGCTGCTGCAGTTGCACTGTTGTAAACAAAGACTATAGACCTATTGAATGCTTAGTACTAAATAAAAAGTAGAAACTAAAAAGAAAAAAAGGAAGGTAGACAGCTTCACGAGGGGCAGTTGTGGTCTGTCTGATGGTTATGTTTATTGCTTGAATAAGCAGAACAGGTTGTGATGTCTTTGATTTGTAGTTGGTGTTTTTCCATCTTGGATGGGATATCCTATTGTTGCCTAGTACTAAAAAAAAAAAAAAAAAAAAAATAGAAACTAAAAAGAAGAAAAGAAAGGTAGACGACAGCTTCATGAGGCGCAGTTGTGGTCTGTCTGATGGTTATGTTTCTTGCTTGAACAAGCAGAACAGGTTGTGATGTCTTTGATTTGTTGTTGGTGTTTTTTTCATCTTGGATGCGGTAACATGGTTGCTCATTATCCTTTGCCAGTTAGTAGTTACTTTTCTTCATGTGTGAATGTTGCTATATCATGGTGACTTAATTGGTCATGATTTATTTTGATGAGAAAACGATCTAATCTAATTATGATGTTGAATTTGTCCCTTTGATGCTGAGTTTCAAGTTCATGATTTATTTTTAGGCTGCTGCTTGGTCATGCTCATGGGACGTCAACAGTTCGCATTTTGTTTATGCTGGACTGCAGGTTCTGCCCTTTTATCTTTGCCTTTATCTTTAATTCAATGTAGATGTACTATTTCATTATTTAGATCTTTGTTTTCATTTCATTTTTGTTATTCTGACTTCAATTTATGCAGAATGGCATGGTTCTAGTGTTTGATTTGCGCCAAACTGCTAGGGCTTTGGAAATGAGGAATGGGCTAACTTGCAATCCTGTCCATACCATATACTCTCTTTCTGATGATTTGACAGTCGACTCAGGGGCTAAGAGACTACTCACTGCTTCTTCGATTGGCTTGTGTCACTGGAACATTAGTGATGCACATGAACAGTATGTTCATATTTTAATAGTTTTGAGCAGCTATGCCTGTCTGGACTTGATGAGTAATTCTTCACTTGCAGCACCTTTTCGCTTTTGTATAGTTTGTAGTGGGGGCTTGTCCTTGGTGGTCCATTAGCAAGAATTCAATAAATTTTTCTTCACTGTATGCATTTTATAGTGTTTTATAATGTAATTAAAGCAATGCTCATCAGTGGTATTTTAGTTATTGGCAGTTTCTAATCCTCTACATACGATATGTTTCCTTTAGGTAATTTGCTTTTCTAGGTTTGTAGGCTATTTAGGTGAAACATGGTTTTCCTGATAAAATAGATGTTTCATTCTAGGATCTTGCTATGCAATGATGAATCTTAATTAATTGAATAATTGAATGTGAGTCCTTGAACAAAGGTCAGTTCTTTGTTCGTCTCCTCTGTTATCCGTCTTGTCTATATTTCCATCTTTTTCTTCCCTTACTCCTCTCCTCTCTTCTTCTTATTCAATGTCTCCCTCTCATTCTCTATCCCCCGACTCCCTGAGCATCCTGATCTAGATGAACTTTGTTTATGCTGTTTTACATCAGTAAAGCGAACACAAAATCATCTGCCTGTGCAGCAATTGATATAATTTAGGAAATAACATCTTTGTATCCTGAAATACGGCAAGTTTGAAATGGAAGCTGCATTCCTTTCTAAATGTCATCAATGCTATTTTAATGAGCAAAAGAAGGCCATCCATTCTTGAGGAGTCATTCCTACTCTGGACCAGATCTGTTCTTACTAGGGAGTCAAATATGGCATCACTTAATGCCTTTTCAATAGTTCATATCTAAAATATGGAACTAAAGATTATTCTTCTGTCTGTATCTGTTATTCAGTGACAACTATTAGGATACTTCAGATCTTCCCGGTCCAGATTTACAAGTTGTGCAAATACATCCATCTGATGATATGAATTGGAGTTTTGTTTCCGCTATCAAGTGGTCAATTTCAGGCACTCCTTTATCGTGCATTACCATCTTGTTGGATGTTCTACTCCATGTGTTTTGCATATGGTTTTGGGAAGACCATCATTATATGCTGATTTAACAGTGGTGTGTAGCATATGGAGGTTGAACTTCGTATTGTTTGACCTCAGTGCTCGTCGGATTGTATATGATTTGTGATGTCTTCGACATATGCTTTTGCTGCTGGCATCTTGGGAATTACTTCATATCTATATTTTGTCTGCTGTCCTTGCTCCAAATATAAAATTGGACCCTGTATGTTCTTTTTTCTTTTTTATCATGACTTGCTTCCAGTGGAGTTTGACCTTAAATAGGTTAGATTATGTGCATACTGATAAGCAACTTATGGATGGCCATCGGTTTAATCTTCTTATTGCTTTTAATCCCTCTGTCAATAGTTTGCAGGACTAATTTGGTTAGAGTAATATTTAAAGCCCATTATTTTGATTCATTGATTGATTGTACATGCTCTTTTTTTTTTTTTCCTGTAGGCCAGTTTTAATCACAGACACAGTGAACCAAGGAGTTTGTATATCACTTGCTTACTGCGCCAGCAGTGATAATGTTGTTGCTACATTTCGACCTAAAGTGGAGATGCCTGATGAGACTGGAATCTCTCAATTATCACAAGCTCCTTACTCTAACATGGGGCACCATGTTCAGGGTTCACATGTCCTCATCAAGAGGCTGGGTTCTATTTATCAGAAGTTGGGATCAGCGAGTGCTAATGTTCCTGGGATTCGGCTGCCGAAGTCCACCATTCTAGAATTGGAGGATAACAACTCAATATTTGCTTGTGGAGATGAAGCTATTTCGAACCTGGTTTTGCAAGAATTTCCTTCATTAACAGTTACGCAGTGCCTCCGTTCGTACTATCCTATTCGTGATGTGAAGTACACTGCTTCACAAAAACCGGGTTTGCTTTGCTGCTTGAGCGAGGATAGAATGCAGATCTTTTCTCAAAAATTTTTGTGAGAAAGGTAACTTAGATTTCTTCTCTTTCTTTCTTCTTTCCTCTCTTCATGTCAAGTCCAATATTGCTTCCATCTAGACCTAGCAAAAAATGACCCGACTCAAAAACCCGACCCGACCCCGCTCAAAATTTTTGGGTTTTGGACACGATTTTCTCGACCCAAACCCGAGAAAAACCGAACCCGAAAAACCTACAAATTAGCGGTTGACCCGAACCCGTTCAACCCGTTGGGTCAAGGCAATCAAAACAATGATTCTAGATTTGTGGCTTATTGATTGAATGCTTTATGCACGTTATATGATTTTTCCTTCACTTTATTACTCTTTTAATAAGGGTTATTTATCATATCACATCATTTGTAGAGACATTACATATTTATCGGAATCATTTACAAACGAAGAGTAATACTTGTTTTATTTCTCAACTTCTTCCTTATAAAAAAACCTTTATATACAAAAATTATGCATAGTTAATTTCAATAAAAATATATCTAGATTCGAATGGCGTGATATATTAAAAATGCTAAAAGTGAACAAGTTATACTTGTTATATTTTTTGGTGAAGTGAATATACCTAGTTACATTTTAAATAATATATTTATGTTTTGTAGAAATAATATTACTATAATAATGTAAAATTTTGATGTTATAATTAAAAATAATAATTTTAGTTTATTGCAAATCTTTAGTTGTTATTTATTTGAAACTGTTTTAGCTGAACCTAAACCATAACTATTAGGATGAGCAATGGACCGGGTTAAAACAAAGTCAAATTTTTGCTAGTGAATAAAATGGGACGGTTATGCCTACCTAGGTCAAACCTTTCTTGATGCATTTTAAAATGATGTAAATATACTTATAAATCTCGTTAGTATAATAGGAGAGATGAAATAAACATAAGAATCTTAAACGAATCATTAACAAAATAAGTCATTATTATTCAATTCATTATTGACCCAATCTTTGATTGACCTTATTAAAACGGGTCAGGTGGTTAAGCCACTCGACTAAAAAAGGTCTTCACACAAATATGATAATGAAAGTTTTGATTATTTTTTAATATTCTTTTTTGAAAATATAGATATTATACTTTTTCGTAGAACTATCGACAATTTTAATTAAAAATCATGCTGAGTTTTATAATTAAAAAAAGAAAAATAACCGATAAAAAGTCAGTTTCAACCTGTTGGGTCGACTCGAAACCTATATAATCCGATATACAACCGCCCATATTTTATCCGAACTCAAAATACCCATATAACCTGATATACAACCGACCAGAATTGACAGGTTCCATCCCAAAAGAATGCCACTGTTTCAAAAATGGTAGTATTTTGAAAGGTGTTTTTCAACTTTAAACTGTTTTTATTAAAGGTTGTCTCCTTTTGCATTTCAAAATATTTTCAACTTTAAAATGCTTTTATTGAAGGTTTTTTTAATGTAGGTCTTATACCATTGGTCTTTCTGTTGTTGATAGAGATGCATGCAGAGGTAAGAGTTGTTATTATAGTATTTTGAAAGCCAGAAGCACAGTATCTTTTAGTATTTCACCTATCAGTGGTCAATTTTATTTCCACTTGCATGACATTTACTTTTTATGCATTAAAGTTCGCTCTTAAAGTCTCTTGTATCATTATTTTTGAGTTGAAGTGTATTATATGAAATTGCGTTAAGAGTAAAATGTTAATACTCCACCTTTGTGAGTTGTGGGGTTGTACTTAATCTACCGTTAAATCCTAAAACCTCCCGAATGACTGGTTTCAACAAACTGCTTAGAGTACCCTTGGCCATGAATAGGAGGTGCCAATCAAATTTTCTCGCATCATTTAGGTTATTTCGATGATGAAATCGGGAAGCTAAATGTCTATTATTTTCATTTATTTACATGGATCTTGGTGCAGTATTTATTGATTCCCTCTAGTTCAAAGTGATTATTTTTAAATTGAAGGAATGAATCCGTGGTAGCAGTTTTTATTTTAGGTTCAATTCACTTCAGTTCCATTAGATGGAAGTTCCGTTGAAGTAAGCTCAATTTAGTTAAAAGTTCAGATACGATTAGTTCAAATATGTAATAAGTTGAAAAGAATAGGCCTTATTGACTTTGTTCTCCTGCTCTTCTAGCATCTTGTAGTTTTTCGAGTTCCTTTTAAGTTCAGCACCATCAATTTCTTCCTGTTGGAGTTTTCCAAATCTCTTTCCAAAATAAACTTATAATTTCTTCCAGTTATTGCTGTCATGTTTTGAGTTCTTCTACCGCCTTCCAGTTTCTTCAAAATTCAATAGCTTTCTTTCAGTCCAAACTTAATAGCTTTCTTTCAGTCCAAACGCACTTGCATCTTCCGATTTAAACAAAGTATATGGTGTATGGTCATGACTCAGCATGAAATCTGGGCTAGTATCTTGCATGTGATATATGCGTATGCTTTATTTGCGCTTTACTTTTGGTCCTGGTGACCTGGTTGTCCGCCTTCTGGGCTGTTGAGGGCACAAACGGGTGGCAAGGGCATGGCCTTGCATGGGCGATGGGGCGTAACCTTGTATCACTTGAGCCTCAAACTTTGTGATTTACCCGGAATTTTATGTGGCTAAGTTGATTTCGTTGTTTCTAATGAAATTAATATAATTGAATAAATGATTTGAACCTTGTATCAGTTGAGCCTCAAACTTAATGGATTTGGCTTGAGCTCAGATGCAACCCTGTTGGTAAACTATGTCTGACTGGGCAACCTTCGCCCCCCTCCCCCACTTGGTGAGAGGTTGTTGGGAAATATGTCGAGTAGATAGACGGATAGCTTCGTAGGAAATATATGGAGTAGATCGGATAGCTTTTCTTTTCTTTTCTTGAGTTTTATTTTTTCTTTTCTTGAGATTTGTTTCCGGTTTCAACCTCGCTGCTCCTAGCTGACACCTTATTGAAGTGGTGTTCCTTGGAAAAAATTGACTTGATATGCGAAACCCGAATTGAATGGTCTCAAAACATGCTTACTCGAAAGTGGATCTAAAATCATAATTGATCCAAACTAAACCAAACTCGAAATTCCAAATAGAATTAACCTGGACTAAACCGGACTTGAAATTCCAATTACTTTTTTTACAAGATAAGTTCATTAGATTAAACTTTGGTTGACCTAAAGTTAACCCGACCCGAACCCAAAGTGACTTAAACCAAATGGATCTAAAATGATGCTGACCTGAAACATGATCGAATCCAAAGCTAACTCGAGTCGTACCTCGAACCAAACTATTTATAATAGTTGACGTGTAGTTACTAATACTGGAAATAATCCTTCCCGCTTTTATTTCTTTCTCTGGTTATCTTTGTTATGAATACGAAATTTTCTTTTGTAATGGTACATGTCATGATCTTTCCCCTTTGTCAGTGCAGGCAAAGTATCCAGAGATGGAAGGGCCAGTCTGGATCTAGTTGGTGGTAGGTAGATGTTAACGCTGATTTATAGAGTATATATATTCTGGCTTCAGTGGCAAATGATGTTTGACCATCGGATTTATTGTAATATACATTTGTTTAGATAAAATAGTTGTAGTTGTATACTATGATGTTCCCAGTGTACAACTTAGCAGTGAAATATATTATTTTTGGTAGTTGGCTCATGAAAGATAACTGTCTCCTCCCCTCCCCCAACTGTATGTATGTTGGGATAGAAATCTTTGGTGAGACAGACAAATCACATCATGATATTTTTCACCCTTCAAAGTCTCGTCTCAAACTGTCCCATTTGGACCTTAAAAATACCATGGAAAGAAAATAAAAATGAAAAAGAACTCTTTTTTTTTTTATTGTTTAGATTGAAGAAAACTGTAAGTAAAAAAAAGGATTGAAAATAGAATAAAAAAGATCATTTTGGCTATCAAAAATTTAATTTTAACCTTTGAACTGGGATTGTTCATCAGTCTGGAACCGGACCGGACGGACTTGGATCAAAAATCAAATCCAATAACAAAAAAAAGGACTATTGACCGGATCGATTAAGGTCAGTTCTGTCCAAATTGGGCCGGTGAAAACTCGGATCGGACCTGGATCAAATCGAACTTGGATTTTTTATTTGCTGAAATGTTTGAATAATTTTTATCTGCTGTATAACCAGGTTCGTTGGCTTTCAATTGGGATTTGTGTCTCTGAGTTGACGGGCTGAATTATTTGTCCGTTATTCCCTTGTGTTTTTCTAGGGAAATTAACAGTATTGTGCTGCTGTCCGGTAATTCCGGTAAATGGAGGCGCTAATTTAATTTGGGATTTATGATTGAGCCGTCTGGGCAGTTTGTAATTCACGGGAATGAACTACAACTGAGAGATGGACAGTGTCAGTGAAGAAGATGACCAATTTTTTGATACAAAGGAATACATAACCCCCGTACCCGATTCGGGATCAGAAGGTCCTGAGGTTTCTGATTCAGAATCTAGGGTTGTTGAGGATTTGAGTCGGAATTTCGTAATGAGATTTTGTTCCGAAGCCCTAGAATAATTGATGAATGTGGGAGAGAGAAAGGGGAGGGACGAGAGAGAGAGGCTGCATGAGCGTGATGAATGAACCAGAGGCCAGCCAGAACAGAAGCATAACTAAACCCTAATTTTTTAACGAGTGCGAAAATCGGTGGATCGAACCAGACCGAACCAAAGACCGGATAGTGGAAATATGAGGACCGAGGACCGGACTAAACTCTGTCGGTCCTATCCGGTCCCGTCCGATCCGTGTCGATTTTCGATCCGATCCGATTTTGGACAGAATAACGCAAAGCCTACTCTAGACCACCCCGATTCTCTCCCTAAACATTCGACTACTCTTCCTCACTTTTGGCTCCGGCGAGAAAAATCAAGCCATTGAATTCGCCGCCACGATCCCTAGATCAAAGCCCATCATGGCCATCAACCTCCAGTTATTTGTTGATCGAAGGGAGGCTCTTTTAATTCACGACTGAGTCTCACCAAGTAATTCCGCAATCGCTGGCACCAGGTTTGGCGAAGCCACTATGATGGGACGACGGCGCAACACTAGGGTTGGGACGAGAGTGAAAATAGGATGAAGAAGCTTTGAGGAGAGAGAAAGGGACGAAGGGTAATTGGAAATTAGTGAGGGCATTTCAAATAGTATAATGTCGGTTTTTGAACTTCTGATCAACATCATTAGAATGTATTACGAAGTGATCTAAATTCTACTGTTACTATTATTAGGGTACTCTTTGTGCTTACTTCGGTAAAATTCGTTAAAGTTTAATAAAATTATTGAAAATTTCTTATGTTATATATCAGCCGTCAAAATTGAAGTTCGACAATCATTACTTCTCACTCATTTTCAAAAATACATTATTCTCTCTTTTATGCTCCTCCTCTGAAGATTTCCTCTACTCTAACTCCACTGACAAAGCACAAGAAGAAAGTGAAGATCGAAAGATTTGTTAAAAAAAAATTGTGGACGATAAAATAGCAAGTAGTTAATTTTTTGTGAAGTTGACAACGCATTGGGTGGGTTGTCGTTCTTGATAATCGGTTTGCTATTTGTTATCTAAAACTAAATTAGGGGTTCATAAAAGTTGATTATTTGTTGGTGGAGTATAATTTTAAGCAATAGGGTGGGAAAAATCGAAATTGAAAATTCTGTTACTGAATTTAGGATTTGTGGAGATTTTTAAAATTTCATGAAATGTAAGTGAAGTATATTTTTATGGAAACTAATTTGTGTAGTAGTTTTGATTGTCAAAATTACAGAGGATTTCAATTTGTGAGCTTGTAAAATGAGAATATCGCTTGAAATTGTAACAGTAGAGGTTGTTTATATGATGCTCTGTTGTCCATGGTTAGAATCGATCGTGGTGAAAGAAGATATGGTCTAGGTTGTTTTTGTAAAGTTAGAATCGATGATGTGAATATTTTTAGACTTTTCATAACCTTCTACCTCTCCCCCATCTTCTTTCTCATCCTCAACTTGTACCCTATCTTCCAAATCATTATAAAAAACATCAAGTTTTGGAAGTTGTGGATGAACCAAAGACTACACATCAAAGTAAAATAACCCTGCCAAGTTAACCCTCACAATTCCCACGTCAAGGATCTTGGCTAATTGTAGCTGCAGGTTGTGATTATTTCCGAGGTTTTAAAGATGTCCTTGTGTTTTTGGAGTAGTTTGCAAACTTCTATGACTCATGGAACAACCAGTAGATAGAAATTTGGTTTTAAATTTTACTGAGACCTTGTTGTAGGTCTTCTAGAGATGGTCATTGCTTGAGATGGGTTTCGAGGGGGTGTTAAGGCCTAGGACACAACATGTTTCGGATGACGTTCAGTTGACACCAAACCATGAGGTGCAAATTTTTGTGATCTTATATGGGGTCGTCCGAGACAGACAATGGATAGGGTTGGGGTTATGTTGAGAAGGTTGGCGATGTATATGTTGCTCTAAGGTTAGGGGAAGTTTGGGCTTCTATTGAAGGCATAATTTTGGCATTATTTGGGCTTTTTTAGAAGCAACGAGTACGATAATTTAGTTTGAGTTTTTGGGCTTCATCCATGGTTATTAAACTCCCGATTTGGATCTTACGATCCTCGCTATTTTACGAACCAAAAACCATTCATCGATTCAACTCCCATTAAAACTTTAAATGTATTAGAATCTTATGATTCTAATTTAGTTTAAAAATATGTGGTAGGATCGTAATACGAATTTATGATTTTACGATCCGACCCACGATTTTAAATGAATTTCATAAAGCGCGACACATAATTTTATTTGATAATTCATCACAATAGTATAGTTGAATTGGATTTTTATAACTCTTTATAATGTTTGTTAAGATTTTTATTCTTATATAAAAAATCACCATTATAAACAAATATTAGAATCTTAAGATCATCGATCCAATTCTATGTTTATGGTTCTAACTACCCTTGGTCGATTCTAACTTCACAAAAACAACCTAGACCATAACTTCTACTGTTGAGGATGAGAAAAAGATGGGGGAGGGGTAGAAGGTTATAAAGTGTCTAAAGATAACGACTTTGGATATGCCCATTTTGAGGAGTTTGAGCATGTATCAATAGATAAAGATTTAAATGCAGAGTCATCAAATGATATAGACTCGGACATGAATACTCGGAAGAGAACGACTATACGGTGTAGGTTGTGCATGATGAAATTGAGACAAATTCTCTTCGAGTGTGAATGAGATGTTAAAGATGTATAGGCAAGGGAAGTCATGGACAAAGATGGAAAGGTGACCTTTCATGCTGGCAACATTTTCAAATGTAAAGGGAGATATTGCGTGTGATGAAAGATTATTGCATATAAAATTACCTTAGTTTGAAAACAAAAAATAAAATAAAAGTAGGTATACACAAAGGTATGCGAGAAGGGAGAAGTGCTCATTTCAAATCCATGTTGGTCCTCTTGCTGATGGTTTGACATGAATGGTCATAAGTCTAAAGGAAGGATGTTAATGTCCTATTAAGGATCAAAAGAACAAGCATGTTGATGTAGATGAGTAGCTTCAAAATTGTTTCGTAATTTTAAGGGTACCTTAGCATGGAGGTGAAAGTAATGTAGGATATTCTAATGAGGAATTTCGGGGTTGAAGTTGCTAATTACACTTTTTGAAAAGCAAGAAAATTGATGAATAAAATAGTTGAAGGCAAACATGATGATGGATTGAATATTTTGCCACAATACATTCAAGAATTCAAGAAGAGCAATCTTGAGTCATTATGCTTCATCAAGTGGATTGGTCTGTAACCTACAAGGAACCCAACTTTTAAGAAGTGTCTATTTTGTATTGGTCTAGCAATAGCTACATTCAAAGAGCATTGTAAAACACTCATTGGTATTGATTCCTACCACTTAAAAGGGTCATATCAAGGCATACTATTGACTGCAATGAGGATGGATATTAATTCCTATAGCATATGGTGTGACACGAATTGAGAATGAAAAGGAACAATATTTATTCCTTTATGGTCTTACTACAGCTCTTAGAGCATTCGATAACAACTCAAAGTATAACACGGTGGGCTAGTTCGAACTTACATACAAAACACATATAAACATAAACAAACAGAAACAAACATAAAAGAGGAGAAACGAACATAAACAAACAGAAACGAACGGATATGATGTCAAGATCCCCTAAAAGGATTTGTGTATTGCATTTCTAAAAGAACTTTGCCTCTAACTATTTCGGTATAGTTGTTGTATCGTTATTCATTTTTTATCTTGTTGAATAAATCCTATACTTGAGCTAATTGAAGCATGCAACTAAATTAATATGTTTTTTTTGTGTGTAAGGTGCATAGTTTCATGTCCTTTTTTTTTTATGAGTTCTTAGTTTGATATGCCAATGAACATTGCAATTTGGTCGAAACGTCACAAACTTATTTGGCTACCTTTTCAATGCCCTCGAACTTGTAAGTGATATTAATGCCCCGCTAACCTCCGGTTGCCAATTAGCTATTATTAGTTTTGGGATGACCAACACTTCAGAGAAGTTTAACGAAAAAATTAACTAAAATTAAGGTATAACCACTTCATTAAAGTTTAGAAGTAACCAATTCATTGAAGTTAGGGGATCTGACCAACACTTCATAAAAGTTTGGGGTTGACCAAGCTTTGCTAAAGTTTGTCAGTTGACCAACATTTCAGCAAAGTTTGGTGCTATGCCCAATATTTCAACGAAGTTTGAGGTAGATCAACAGTTCACCTAAGTTTGACGGTATAAGCAATACTAAATCAAAGTTTAGGGGTTGAGAAATGCTTCAACGTAGCATGGGGTTTAGAAATGCCTCACCAAAATTTGGGTGCATGACTAACATTTCACCGAAGTTTGAGGTCGACCAACATTTTACCAAAGTTGGACCTTTTGACTAATATTTCATAAAGGTCAGGGGATATGACCAACATTTCACCGAAATTTTCGGTTGACAAACAATTCATGAAAGTTTGGGTGTATGTCTAACGCTTCATCAAAGTTAGGACATGTGGTCAGCACTTCACCGGAGATTGCGATTGACTAACACTTCATCAAAGTTTGGAGGTATGACCAACAATTCACTGAAATTTAGAGTTGACCAACAATTCACTGAAGTTTGACCGTTTTACCAACACTTCCTTCAAGTTTGGATTTACCAACGGTTCAACCAAGTTTAACGGTTGACCAACACTTCACCGAAGTTTGACGTGTTGACAAATAGTTCACCAAAGTTTAAGTGTATGACTAGCACTTTAGCAAACTTTAGGATGTTTACCAACACTTCGCCAAAGTTAAACGGGGTTAACCAACATTTAGCGAAGTTTTACGAAGACACTTAATTGAAAAATTGAGAGTATAACCAATATTTCACCAAACTTTTATGGAGATATCCGATCGCAAATAAAAGTATAACCAATACTTTACTAAAGTTTGATGAAATTATTTGATAGAAAAATGAGGCGTGACAAACACTTCATCAAATTTGGGGTATGATCAACACTTCACCGAAGTTAGGGTTGACTGATACTTCACCAAAAATACCGACGTTTGGGGTTGAGGGATTTAACGAAAGAACTCGATTGAAATTTGGGCTATGATCAACACCTTACTGAAGTTTGAGGAAGGCCATGACTTAAAAATTAGGAGGATAAGCAACACTTTACTGAGCTTTGTCGAATACATAAAAATGGAAAATTTGGAACAATACTTTTCCAAATTTGATGAAGGAAACTAACTAAAAAATTGAGGGTATGACTAACACTTCACCAATCTATTAAAACTTAGACAGACTATGAAGAAACATATTCTCAATATAATGCAATTAGATATGGTATTCTATCGGATAGAGTATAAAAAGAATGGAAATATTCACATAATGATACTAACTTGAAGGGAAAAAAGTCAACAAATATGGCAAAAATATATATTATCAATTTCTATTTGTTAAAAAATAAACTAATCACTAAATTGAGGTGCAATTTTATTTCAATGTAAATAAAATATAAACCATACTGTAGGCAACCTTTTTTTATATAGCAAGAGAAATTTCATTGATAAAAAGCCACATGAAATTTACAAAGATGATTTTCTAACAAGAATAAATCTAAAATATCAAAACAGATCTCTATTTCGACAAAATTCATGGTAAATATACTTCCATTCAGCTTTATATTTACATCATCAATCCGACCATAAACCTGTGTTCTTCGACTTCATTATATTTTTCCTGAACATTAATGAGCTATTATATAATTTCATAGAATAGATCTCTGCATAATATAATAGATCCAACTTGAATGAACATCGGTTTAATCGAGCCATATGAGATTTCATTGTTGAACAACTTCCGATGAAAATCAATGAAAGTAATTGATAAAAATATCAAAAATATACCCTTCAATCGAATCAATAACCCTAATAAAACTTGTACATATTGATAAGAGAAATAACTCATATAAAGGTAAGAAACAAAACTCTCATAAGAAGGAGAAAACATTTATTAAAAAGATAATAATAATACGTTTAGATCTCAATTGATCGAAAAAATTGAAGTAAAAGGACTTACTAGTTCTAAAACTGTTGTATTTCTCTCTACTTTTGTGGATTTAGCTGGAAATAAAGAGTATACCTACCTAAGCACCTGTTGTGTCTTACTTAGAGCTAATTAATTAGCGGAAATTATTAGTCAAAAATTGAACGTAAAAATTGAGTCAAAGTATGGACAAGTTTGAAAAAAGCTAAACATGTGGATGGAGTAGACCCATTAGGGAGCGAGGCCAAGGAGTATAGGCTTGCAAGGATTAGCCCCAAATATGGGTGAGAGATTCGGAATACCCTATTTTAAAATTGAAAATTTGAACTTGAATTTGTTTGATCGGTTTCTAAATTTTAGGAATTTAAATTTGAACCGTAACTTGTTTAACTCGATTTTTGAATTTCGAGAACTCGAACTCGAACTACAAGATTCGGTGTCGGTTTTAGGATACCGTATCGATATTATTATTATTATAAAAAAAGAAAAAATGGGGGTGCTTACTAGTATTATGTAGATTTTTTAATTAATTGTGGGTTGGGTTTCATATTAAAAGCTGAAAAGTAAAAATTACCCAAATTTCATATATTTTTTTATCATCATATTAAAAACTAAAAAATGAAAAGGTTGAAAATCTAAAACACCGTTAACGGTTCCGGGTACTCACGGTTTGAAACCTAAAATTGTCTCTATGGTTTCGAGTTCCGATTGCGGGGTTTGATTATTGGATCCGGAACCGGAACTCCGTCCGACGGGTTTATAAATTTTAGGAGATGGTCAAAGTTGAAAATGTTAAAGCTTGATATATAGAAGAAAAAGTAGTGTTAAACTCGGGCCTTAATTCAACCAAGTAATGCATATGAACTAGAGTTGGGCAACGAGTCGAGTCGGGTCGGGTTCGTGTTCGTGTCGAACTTAGACGGGTTGAAAACAACCAAACCCGAACTCGACCTATTTAATAATTGGGTCCAAAATCACCGACCTAACCTGTTTATCAACTAAACGGATTGACCCGAACTCGACCTATTTAACTAAGTTGATGAAAATATCAATTTAACATAATTCAATGAAAAAAATTTCAGAACAAAAATAACACATTTCCAAACTTAGTAATTTGAAAACTGGCCCAAAATTTCAATTCTCGCTATTTTTTAATATTGAAATTTTAGTGACCACTGAAAAATCAATACTAAACAAATAAACGGTAAACGGTAAATGGTAAAAGGTCGACCTATTTAACCTAATTAATTAATCGTGTTAACTAGGTATTTTTTCGTGTCAAGATTCTCAACCTTAACCTAACACATTTATTTAAATGGTTTGTTCGTGTCAACCCATTTACATAAACGTGTTGAAAATTTGTACCCAAACCCGCCTAACTTCGTGTCGGGTTCGGGTCGGTAATCGTGTCTCGTCGGATTTTCCCAACTCTAATATGAACTCATTAGTAGAGGGAGGACTAACTCACAAGCTTATAAACATGTTAAAGTCTCTTATTAATTTATCAATGGAGGACTTCTCCACTTTAATAACTCCTACAAGTAGTTCCATACAATTGCAACATAATTATTCTACTAGCGATGAACTACCGAAATTCATATTTTTCATTGCCATAAGGTACGAATTCAACGAGCAAAGCCAAGCTGGTTCCTGAGGATTATTGAACATATTTGGAGTTAAATTCAAACATTTTTGATCGAGTTTAATTGGTGAGCAAAACAATTTTTTTACAAGGGTACCTAACTAGACTCCTATTTTAGGGATAACCTTAGTTAGATTTGAAGACTCTCAAGAATTGGGATATCAAACTCAAACTTAAAGCTTAGATCCACAATCCACCCCAACACCTTTACACAACTTTTAAAAAAATAATCTTCATTAAGATTCGAACCATAGAGGAGAGGTGGGAATGTGGAGTGTTTACTCTTAAGTCGACACTCCTTAGTTTTGGTGACCGGACTTAGACAAAGGGTATGAGCATCTATTTCGTGAACTTTATCAAGTGACATGGTAAATATTATGGGAAAATTGACCTTTAGATGTTGGATTAATTTGGTTTGGACTTATCGAAGGCCATTACCAGTTAAATTTTACTTTGCTTTTAATTTAATTCTCTCTCTCTCTCTCTCTCTCTCTCTCTCTCTCTCTCTATATATATATATATATATATATATATATATACTCTCTTATTCACACACACTCTCTCCTCTCTCCCCTTCTCTCATTCTCTGTCAGTAAGTCTACCTCTCTCTTTCTCTCTCTCTATATATATAAAATAAATTTTTAAAATAAAAATAAAAATTTATTTATTTTAAAAGTATATTATTTTTAATAAATTTTTTATATTTTTCAAACAAAAATTATTTATATTATAGATAATTTTTAAAAATTTTCAATGATAAAATTATTCAATATTTTAAATTTAAATTTTATTATTTATTTATTTTTAAGGTACCATTATTCATTTATCTTACTAGTTAGAGTGTTTGTTAGTATTGATTACAACATATACATTCATACGTGTTAACCTGAAAATATATATACAACTTAATATTAATTAGTTTTTAGAATAATAAATAATTAAAAATTTATTTAAGATTTTATCAATCTGGATCCCTTCAAGCAACATAAATATATTAAAAAATTATATTATGAAAGTATAATAAAAATAATTATAAAAGCTTATAATTTTAAAATTTTATAAATGATATTTTAAATAAGATTTTGTAATCCTCTGATTTTATAAGTGTTATTGCGGATTACATATTTAAAATATTAGGATAACGAGTTTTTTTCACATTCAATATTTTATATTTTTCTGACATATCTCCACATATGACATTTAGGATTTGGTAAGTTGAATAACATATATATTTTGTTTTCAATATTAAGGTCCAAATATTTACCCACATTAATTGCCTTTAAAAAGATTTATTTATTTTTTGACAATTTAAAAATTTTGTAAAATCAAAATTGTCGTATGTATTATGTTACTAAAAGTACAATTAAACAGTTGGTGGATTTGAGATAGCTAATGATTTAAGGAAATTAGGGCACAAGAAAGTCAATAAAAACCAGGTTAAAGCCAAGGTTAGTTTAGTTTGAATAATTAAAAAAATAAAATAGTAGTACAAGAAACATTATTTGGAGAAAAATGTTCCTTAATTAGATTGAGATTTTAAATGGTGGGGATGGGGATGTAAAAAAATCACCCAAATGGAGCAAAACCCAAAATTTCCTTATAAAACACGTCTCTTTATTAACATTTTAAATAAGAATATTTTATTTTTAAAACATATTATTTTTAAATAATTTTATATTTTTGCTTTAGATAAAGAATTAGTTATTAATATTTTTAAAATAAAATGTTAGGCTGAGTGGAAAAAATATGTTATCCTCGACATTTTAACTATGTAAACTCGCGATAGTATTTACAAAATTACAGGATTACAAAATTTTATTCAAAATATCATTTATAAAATTTTAAAATTACAAGTTTTTACAATTGTTCTCGTTATATTTTTATAATATTCACGAATATACTTTTCTTGTTTGAAGGGATCGAGTTGACAAAATTTTAAATAAATTTTTAAGTTTTTATTAAAATAAATGAATACTAAGTTGTATATATATTTTCAGGTTAACATGTATAAATTTATATGTTGTAATTAATACTAACAAATACTCTAACTAGTAAGATAAATATATAATGGTACCTTAAAAAAAAAATAATAAAATTAAAATTTAAAATGTTAAATAATTTTATCGTTGAAAATTTTAAAAATTTATCTATAATATAAATAATTAATTTTTATTTAAAAAATTTAATAATTTTTATAAAGATAATATACTTTTAAAATAAATAAATTTTTTATTTTTATTTTAAAAAATTTATTTTGAAAAAATGTAATAAAAGAGAGAGAGAGAAAGGGGCATGAGAGAGAAACTGTGAAAGGGAAGTAGAGAGAGAAAGACCCATGATAGAGAGAGAGAAGGCGTAGAGGAGAGAGGGGGACTGTCAGATAGAGGGAGGGAGAGAGGAGAGAGAGAGAGAGAGTGAAAGAGAGCGATAATTAAAAGTAAACTAACACCAAAGTGACAAATGAGCTTTGTAGGTCCAAAGAAGATTAATTTAACATCGGGAAAGGCAATTTGCGAATACAATGAGCAAAGCACCACATTGCACGTCCAATAATCAGTCCATAATGGATTATGATCTGACTGTGTTTGTCTAAGTGATAGACTTGACACAAAAGTCATCTCATCCCACATCAAATCAAAATAATATATAAAGATATGTAGACAAAGGCATTATACATTAACATTGTTATGAAGTTAAATTGAGCGACTAGGTGGTATGATTAACGTCTTTATCAATCAGTCGACCTCTTTTTCTACGTAGAATATTGGCGAAGCAAGTTTGGATTCTTCCAATGAAAATACCCATACACGCTATTAATTTTCATAATAATGAGAGCCTTTTGTTTGGTAGACGGTGATGGCCATCAAAATGTTAGATCAGCACCTAATAAGTAGTCTTCACGTCATATTTGTTACCTAATAATTTTTAAATTTAATTAAGAAAGATATAACAATTCTTATTTAACAACTCATTTTTATTCGTTTATGTTTGTTTTGTTCGTTCTCACTCTTTTATGTTCGTTTATACTCTTTTCTGTTTATATACATTTTAGTATGTAAGTTCGAGCATGTCTTAGTAGTATTTCAACTATTTTTTATTTTATTTTATTTGAAGAAGGGTGTAATCCCTCTCGAAAATTCTATTTTATTATAAATTTTAAGGTAAATTTGGATTAAGTTTTTTTTATCAATATGTTATTTATAAATTTACATGTTAATCTATTTTATTATTAAAAGGCCTTAGATACGTCCGTAATTAATAAGTGTCGACATAGATATCTCACTCAAAACTAAAGAAAGAACAAAAACATAAATTCTATCGATACGAAGGAGGGAGCCCATGTCCATATGTTATTTTCCTTTGTACCCCTTCATAAATATGGCGTTTTAGAAAAATTTGGAGTCCTATACTGTATGTATGATTAGCATCGCGCATTTGAAAAGGAGGTTGGATGGGGGTTGCCAATCATGCATGAGGCAGCGATAATTGCTCTCCATCTACCAACAGTGTCTGTATAATATGAATGATATGCAGATGGGCATAGATCTGATCTCAGTATCATTGACCTTTCTTATCCATCCCTTGTTCAGTTGTTCTATATGTTCCTAAATTATTGCAGCCATGTGTGTGATTGAAATAGTATGGGGCCCCAAGCGTTGCCCCTTACTGACATTTTACTTTTTTTTTTTCAAGTCCAGGCATGGTGGTATATACTCCTAAATCATACTTTTTGTCTCTTTCCTTCAATGATTTTTACTTAGGATTCTATCACATAAATGGAAAAAGATAGAGATGAAACTAGCAGCTCATAAGCAAATATATCTTTTGGTCTATTTCAATTCAACTAATAGTAGCATCATACTGGGTGCTTGACATTTGTAATTATGCTTATTACATGTATGTATGAGAGAGACAGAGGAGGGAGAGCTGACCATTTTAGGTAAGTTAAGTTATAAGGTGTGTTCTATAATCTTAGCCATTCAATTTCAATCTAACGGTCATGATAAAATATTTAGATTTGAGCTAAAAAAATGAAGAAACTTGTGGATATACTTTCTTTGCCACTGTTTCCTTAGGTAGAAAATAGGATTTTCAATTTTAGTAAATTTTAAAGACATTAGGTAGAGTAAACTTAGTATTTGCATAAATACACTAGAAACTTCAAGTTTGTTTAGAAGGCCAATAATAACTCATTGTTTTTCATGAATGAATTGTTGTTGGTTCTTGAACTTTTCCTTATATTTGGCCTCCATTTCGGCGAAGAGTTGGGTCGTAGTAAGACTTTTATCATCAGATATGTTTATGGATTAAAATGGACCGGATACTAAATGTACCAGCCCTTCGGATCTAATGAGCCTTGTTGTACTCGTCTCTCTACCAAGATGAGGTCATTGTAACCTTTTGAGCCTAAAAAGATTCGATTTTTAGAAAAATTAAAAAGAGAAAAATATTTGTTGTGCATCTTTATCATATTTAAAAGTGATGGGAGATTGGTGTGCATTAGTATCATATTTGGTGTGTGTGTGCGCGCGCGTGATCACGTGTATCCGTGTATGTGTATTATTAATAATATAGATAATATTATAAACATTGATGATAGAAAAAGAAGATAGAGATCAAAACAAACCAAACAATCAAAACATATAGTGTATAAGAAAAATACACTACTAGAAATATAAACTTCTATTACGTATGTTTTACGATGGTTAAAAACAAAAACCGTCATAAAAAATGAGGCGGTGAAATTTTTGTAAATAAGTGATCTTTTATTACACCTATTATTACGGTTCTTTGTTATAACTACCATAAAAGGTGGATATGTCCATTTTTTACAACGGTTCAGTGAAAGAATCGTAGTAATAGGTGTTCTATTATTACAATTCTTTCATTAAACCATAATAAAAAGTCTCTCACAAACAAAAAAACCACGAGCGATCCGGTTTTCCACCTTCACTTTGTGTTTTCTACTCTAACCCTTATCTCTCACTTTCAAACTCTTGCTCTTGTCTATTTGCTCTCTCCTCGTCGTCGTCGCTGCTCTCTCCTAGCCGTTGTTGCCGTTTTGCTCTTTACTCTCTGCTCGCTTCTTGTTGTCGTCATTGCTCGCTCCATCTCCCTCACTCTCGCCGTCGTTACTTCCGCTGGTATGTAACTTCTCTCTCCCTCTCTTATTTTTTAATTTAATTTATTTTCTTTTGTAATTTAGGGTTTCACCTGCTCTGTTGTCCTCATTCACTTTATCTCGTCGTTTAGGGTTAGTGTTTAGAGAAATTGGAAATTAGGGTTTAGGGTTTCAACAAGTAGCATGCTAAATAGGGTTTAGGGTTTCAACAATAGCATGCTAAATTGTATACTATTGTGCAATTTTACGTGTATAATTTAGGGTTTCAACTTATATACTATGTATAATTACTAAATTGTATGTTACACAATAGCATGCTTTTTTCTTCTTTATTCTTTTTTCTAAGTATAATTGCTTGTTGTAACTTATATATTGTGTGGATTTGAAGAAAAATTTTATAATACTTGTGCAAAATGTGTTACGATGATGAAGGAAGACTATTGTGTTATAAGGTTCATGCCTAGGGGTGTCATGAAATTTAATTATTAAAGGCCTCTAGTAGATAATTTTATTTTGGCATGTGGGCGTTGAGTAATTAGTTATTTGTTTTTGTTGTTTCGGATAAAGGCCGTTGTCCCGGAAAATGTTTATTTTTAAGGAAAAACTTTGTCCATTTTTTTTCCAGGATTCTTGATATTTTAAGTTGTCTCTCAAAGTCTAGAACTAGAATGTTTCCTTCGCCTTATGGTTTTGCAACTTTTGTTGTGATAACCGTGTTATTCTAATAAAACTGTTTTATTTTAATTATGTTATTCTAATTAAATTGTGTTATTCTAATTAAATTATGGCAGTATAAAGTGGATCCTTCTAAAGTTACAAAGAAATCGATGGGACGAACAATGATGACAAGGAGAAGTTAACACGTAACGGAGATGATCCAGCTCTCCTTACCACGGGTCCAATTCGACAGGCATCATAACCTCGGTAGGTGTGCATGCAACTCGCTTTATAAGCTACGTTAGTGCGGCAACCCCGCACACACATGAACATCAACTACAAAAATTGGAGCTCGGTTCAGATTCGATTAATGAAAACCTTTGGAATGATACGAGATAGATGCACTACATCTAAACTTATAATTACAACTTATTGTAAAAGGTTAATACTAATGCATGTCGTTCTTGTGTTTTAGAAAACGTTCATCTTGGACATGAATGAATTAGATATCCCATTGGTGAAACACAAGATCCTCATGTCAGCGGCAGAGAAATTTAGAAACTTCAAGTCTCACATTGTTGCTTCGTTTAGGTCTACAAGACAAGGAATATCAAGACGGAAGGTAGACCATGGGAGGTCTACAATTTCATAACCGAGGAGGACCGGAAGAATTTTGAAGCATATGTCTCCTCTTAGGAATAAAAGGTAATTTAACATCTGTTCTCTTTTTTTTCTATAAGTCTTATTTACTCGATATTTTTAGAGTTAATTTTAAATTTTTTTTTTAAAATTTAACATTTCTAGTCTTATTTACAAAATTTTTGTTGTCTTAATTACTTGCGCATGCACAAGGTGAAGCTAGCTTGAAGAGGATTAAGAGTATTGCGTATCCGTGTACGATGTCCCGTGGTGCATACGCGAAGGTGGAGGAGAATTTGTACAAGTAGAAGCTTGAACAACTTTAAAGCGGATCCAATGAAGGTGCCATCACAAATCCTTCGCAACTCACTATCAAGAGGGACGAGTTGTGGGTAGAAAAAGAAAGATGACATCTTCACTACAATAGAAGTACAATCTATTGTGGAGCGAGTCGTGAGTTTTTGACCTTTTTTTTATTTATTTTGAGAACTTATCGGTTTTAATATATGAGTTGCCCAATGATAATTTATTTCCTTCTTACAAGAGTCTTTGTCACATACCTCAACTTTATAAGTCGTTGACACCATGGGAAGGAGGGACAAGTTAGCCTTAGCCCTAGATAGAGATGAACATCCCGGTCGCATTCGAGCCATTGATGGGAGGGTGGGGATACTTAAGCACTTCGAGGTTAGAAAGAAGCGTCCCATTTCTTCCAACCAAGTGGACATCGAGGCAATATTTCTCAAGTGGAGTGTCGATTGTGCGCCCAAATGGAGTCTCGAATGGCCTAGATGATGGCCCGCTTCATGGAGTACTTGACCAAGATGGGTATCCCTTCAACTAACTTGAAAGAATTATGTGAGGGTCATTTCTCACCCCAAACACCGGCGAGCGTGAACGCCAACTCACCCGTAGACTAATTCGATAACATGGTCGAGGTAACTAAGATTTTGCTACCTAATTAGAATGCGGCTTTTATTTTGACTAATTATTGGTGTATACTTGTTGAATGAATGATGTATATTTTTTGGTTGTTGTGGAACTCGGCATGTGGTCGTTGAGTAATTAATTGTTGTTTGTTTTTGTTGTTTCGGATGAGGGTCGTTATCCTGGAAAAATGTCTACTTTTAAGAGGAAACTCGACCGTCTTTTCCAGAATTCTTGATAGTTTAAGTTGTCTCTCAAGGGTTATCCCATGATTCTAATTGTTATACTAATTCTAACGCAGCTGGTGCGAGTGCAAGCTAACTTCTCATCACCCTCCCCTAGATCACATTGTGGAAACAGGTGTTGTTTACCCCATGAAGCCAGGTGTCGTCATTCATGGGGAACTGTTTTTAGTTAATTAGGTGAAGGTGAGTGTGAGAGAAGTTGTGTAAGGGAAAGGCACTGTGAGTTGTCGATCCGATCACTTGGACCTCTACACCTGGTGGCGATGCAATCAATAACTTTGTTCCTCGGTCCAAGAGTTTGGTTATCCTCTATGATATTTCATTTGGAAATATTAGATTATTGGTTGTTAATATCACGTATATATATTTCTAATTCGTGTATTATGATTCTCCACTGAACTACGATGTCGTGGAGAGATCCGATAGAGGGAGGAAAGGCACTCCCATGTCCTTAGTTTGCAACAATAAGTATTCATCGAAGCCCAATTGTTGTCTAAAGCAGTTCCCTCATCAACTTATTCACGAGTCCTCTAAGGATTGGTGTTCTCTTTTGCAAAGTTTTGTGAAGTCATTGCCGGAAGACACATCTTTCAAAATCAAAGCGCCAAATCATGTATTTGGGGCATTAGACGGGGACGATGATGAGATGACCATACATGTTTTCTTGGACAACATAATGCAATTTCTGCAGATGCAAGAGATCGGTACAACAGACTATTATGCTTGGCATCATGTGAGTTACTATATATATATAAGTTCATTTAAGCTGTTAATTTTCATTTCTCACTATATATGCACAATTAATATGTAATATGTGGCACCACGAGATAGAAATCGAGTTCGGTTTATCAATCCTTATGCCATTCAAGCAATATGACGGACAATTGACGGTCGATCTGAATTTATCTCAAGACTCATGAAAAATATGCAAAAATAATCTTGCTTGGCGCCCTTCATTGATGGGTAAGTGTACAAATAACTAAAATGGAGTTTTAATGGTGTTAATAATTACATACTTTTATATGTTATTTGTGTTGGTGTAGGTCACACTAGATGCTTGTTGCCATATATCCGAGGAGTAACGTCGCGTATCGGCTCAATCTTTGGGTCATCCTGGGAGGAAAAATATCACAAGAGCACTCAACTTGCGAGTTCATAACTTATTATTTTATGCTTTTTTGTTAAGTATTCTTTTCAATTATATGTTAATTTAAATTTTATTTTCATCTAATTAAAAAATAATGCTCTCGGAATGTATTATTATGAGGCTCGACGACCCCTCATACGAAACCAATCCCAACTGTTGTCCCCGTGAAGGTGAGGTTACGTTATTAAGCGTTAAATTAGTTTTCATTTGAAATTACTTGCTGCATAACTACTAATTAATTTTTCATGTTTTGGGAATCTTTGATATAGTGCCACAAACAAAAAGAGAACGTGGAGTATGACTTCTACATTTTCCAATACATGCAAGAGATTGTGACCCGGTTGGATTTCGATGATCACGAATCTAATCCCAAAGAGGTACTTGCACTTGCACTTGTATTTGTTTATGAAAATTTAATTTCTATTATCATGTTCTTTTCACCTTAATTGGTACTTGCACTTGACATAATTATATTACTTTTACAGCATTGGTCACGGTATTTCTCGCCTCACTCCCTATACACAAGATGTGTTGGACGACATAAGACATGGTTAGACGGAGTTTGCGTATAACCATATAAAAACACTTACATAGGTATATATTTACACATGATTTTTTATTCATTATTTGATTGATAAATTTTGTGATTTTTTTAATTGTATAGCATATTACTCTTGTGCAAAACATATGTGGCGCTTTGTATATATTCGAAATAATATTTCCGGTTGTATATATTCTGAAAAAGTTTGTGTATGTTGAGTGGTTGTATATATATTCTAGTTAATTGTATAATTGAACAAGGAGTACGAAAATAGAAAAATTATTATTTTGAAAAAATACAAACCTTTTACTACGATTCTTACCAAAGAACTATAATAATAAGTTCGAATATAACCTATTACTACGATTCTTAGGTAAACACTCGCAGTAAAAGGATGAACAAGTAGTAATATGTTCTGTTTTACTACGATTGAGAACCATAGTAAAAGGATGTCCATCTACTATTACGTCCGCATACACAACGCCTAATAACCGTAGTAAAAGGTCTTTTTGAATCGTAGTAAAAGGTGGTTCTTGTATTAGTGATACTTAATGTGCATCGAGTATAATAATTGGTGTGTATTAGTATCATATTTAGTATGTATAAGTGATATATGTGGTGTGTCGCACATCAACGTGCGTATTTTTGGGTTGAATTAGGAGGCTCAAAATAAAGATATATCTCTATTCCTGGGATTTTCTTTTTGATAGAAAGAGAATTTCATTAATAAAAAGTCATATGACATCTAATAAGAATAAATCTAAAATATCAAAACAAATTTCTATTTCGACAAAATTAATGGTTGATGTACATCCATTCGACTCCATATTTGCAACATTAATTTGACCATAAATCGTATTCTTCAATTTCAATATGTCTTTCTCGAACATTGACGAGCTATTATATTACTTCATAGAATAGATCTTTTTATGATATAATATATCTAACTCGATGAAAATATCACTTTGATCGAATCATATAAAATTATGTGATTGAATAATTCCTAATCAAAATCAATGACACTAATCGATAAAAATATCAAAAAGATACGCTCCAATCAAATCAATAACCCTAATAAAACTTACATGCATTGGCAAGAGAATAACTCGCACAAAATGTTTGCTGCTTTTGCTCAAGTCATATTAAGGACATAGACCACTTGCTAGTGTCTTGCCAAATTTCTTGGAACATTTGGGAAACTCTTGCACATGATCTTAGATGCTCAATCATTCGTTCAGGCTCCTTTAGGCAACACTATGAAGACTGGACTAGCAAGAAGCTTAACAACAAAGTAAGGAAGAAGTTTTGGATTGCTACCTTATTTGCTACCACATGGAGTCTTTGGATGCAAAGGAATATCATAGTTTTCAAGCAACGGGGTCTAGAGCCAAATGCAAAGGATTGAATGTTTCAATTCGATGAAAATTTTGATTGACACGGATCTTTTCAACAGCATAAGTGGCCAAGCCATCTTACAAATTGAAGATTCAGGGTATAGGATTATGATCAAAGAAATGGGATCTTCAATTCAAGTTATTCAGAAGGTCAGGACTTCTGCAGTATCATCCTCCATAGATGGTTCAGATTCAAATGATGTAGATGAGGTGCATGAGACTCAGGATGAGGTGTCATCTCATAATGAGGTAGAAAGCAAAAATCAACTAATGGAGTACTTCAAGAGTCTCCAATTTTCAAATCAACGGAGAGAAACGTTGGGGAATTTGAAGAGCCACTAATTTGTGGAACACAAACAAGGAGCTGGAGTGGTGATGTTGGAGATCGTGAGCAGCCTGCCGACCTAGGAAAGAACAGCAATAACTCAACAGTAAAAACAAGGACGGTTAGCTTCAGCAACAAAGGATGCTCGGAGGATTTTTGAAAAACTACCATGAGGAGGCCCAACAGACTTTGGAAGTTGAATGCAATAATCAACAGCCTCAACAAACCCCATGTTTTGAGACCCACCAAAATTCTGAATTTACCTCATTTTTTTTGGGTAAAGATCCACACATGGAAGGGTCAGATGGATTTCAAAGCCGAGAAGGGAGTGAAGCATCCAAACCCCCAGGCTTTGAATTTCCAACACAACTTGCCCTGTCCATACATGAGGCAGATGAGAGAAGAAGCGATAAGAACAAAGTTGCAAAAAGAAGGTCTGTGGCTTCTAGGATTATTGTGGGTAAAAGGAATAAAACGACTGTAACTAAAGGCCACCTTGAGAAAAAGAAGAAATTTTTGAGAAGGGTAGACCTTCATTCTCAATCAAGCAATAATACAACACAAGAGTATGCAACACACTGCTAAAGAGGCAATTCGGATCGGCAATATCCTGGGTTTAAATATGATCCAGAATGAAGAAATTGCAGTGAGAAGAATAACAAGGTCCTTAAAGAAGACCAAAATAGCAATGGAAACAAAGAGCGAATTCCGGCCTCAAGGAGCAGACAGATCCAAGTCTGTAGACAAGGAGAGCTGCAGCTTAGAGTTTTAATGTTGCTTGTTGGTTGTATACAAACTAACGTGGCTTCAAACGTTGGAGACTTTCACAGAGGCATTTTGTCAAACACCTGGAAGTCCTCTTGATGGTCGAGATATGGAAATCAAGTTTTATCGATTCGGGGGAACAAAGGAGAGGCAGATGAAGCACAGATGTGGGTGAGTGAAAGCTGGAAGGGTGAACACTAAAAGCACCGGTCTGGATATTTCGATATGACTCATGTGTTAAATCGGAGAGGAAACTGAAACACAATCACAAGTCTGCAGTAATGGATATGGGACATAGTTGGACAAGAAGTTTTCAGAGGTTGGGATCAGTAGTTTTCAGAAGAGCAGATTGTTTCTGTGCTTTTTTATTTTTTATTTTTATGTCAATGTCCTCAAATTCCTTGAATTCCATTCAGAAATTGGCGTTGTGGGATTTTTCAAGCAGATACTTTGTTTTGAGTGGGTAAAGAAGAAGAGAAAGATAGAACATATTCTTGTTGTGTTGGAGGTGCCGTGGATAGAGGTGGGTGAGGTAAGGATAAAGGATTGACTAGAGATTGATAGTCAAAGCAAATGGAAATTGTGTACGTGGAAAATCTCAGTGACAAACATAATAGCATTGCCGTTAAAGATTGAATATTGAGAAATTTTCATCCAGACTATCTACTTGTGGGACTTATTGGGGCATAAAATTTGGTTGTGGTTCAGTCTTCTTGGTTCTAGTGAATTTCAAAAGTGGAGTGGATATTCATGGCATAAAATTCAGGCAGAATATATAGGGGGCCATCGATCAGTTAAAACAATTATTTTGTGTCGTTTTTGTCTAGTTATTGTTTTGTTTTCTTTTAAGTAACTTTAACTATTATTATGGTTGTATGTTTACTTTCTTTGACTTTTTGTCAAATATATATCGAAAAGATAAAAAAAAGCCAAATGCATTAATACAAACCATAAAATGGAGAGTTGCAATGTGGTCCAGAATATGGAAAGAAGGCAATACTTACATACCTGATATATTGGCCATGAACTTCTCTTCAATCCCTACACTCTTCTCCTGAGGCCTTACTTGTTTTGCTGCAGTTAGATGCTCTTCTTGAAAATTTCGTTTGATCAATGTTACTCTTGCCCACTACTTTGTTTTGGTTTGTTCTTTTTGTTTGTCTTGTACATAATCTGTTGCTGTGTATGCCTCTCTAACATTTATAAATCGAAAAAAGGCGAAAAATAAGATTCTTACAAAAAGAAGATAAACCCTAACTTTCACCAAAAAGGAGAGAAACACAAACTCTCACAAGAAATTAAAATTTATAGAAAATATCTTTCAATCTTGATTCGATAGAACAAATTGAAGTCAAAGGAGCATACTGCCGGTTGGAACAAGGTTAGTAAGAGCCTCAATAATCTAAAAAAAACAAAAAACATAGATATAGAATTAAGATTTAAAGAGGAAGAAGGGAGAGAATGAAGGTTGATACACTTGTATTTATCTCTATTCTGAAGTTGGATATAATAACAGCTGACTTCACGAACACATTATGTTTAAGCTTGACTCAAGTGAATAGACAAAGTTTGTAATTTTTTTTCAATTCTTTTGTTTTTATTGTCTGTAATTCGATTAGTTTGTTAACATGGCACATATAATTCGTGACTCACTATAGATAAATATGGTTAGAATAAAACGAAGAATGTCTAAAATTTTCTTTTGTTTATTTTGGTGTTTGTGTTTTTTTTAAATAAAAAGAGAATTAATAAAAGGTACAAAGAGTAACTCTTGTAAGGTAATTAATCGTAGCTTTAATATTAAAATTCTGGATTACAATCCACCTAAAATGGATGCTAACTTACAAATCGACACAATACAATGATTTCTCTGTTTAACTAATTTTTGAAAGAAGAAAAAGGTATAAGTTTTATTAATGAATGAACCTCAATCAACTTTGTAGGTTATGCCATCAGTTAACCTCGTAGCCAACATTCTGGGGTAAGTGAATGGTCTCTTTTAGGGTCGGAGCAGTAATTATAAATCATATAACGTCTCTGAACCCATCTCATGGTAAAAAATTGTTTCTGACTTAAACCGCTGGACGAATAGGGTGAGACTGAAACAGGACGGCAGGAACGCGCAGCATAGGCGGAGCAACCACTAGCTTTAAAATTGGTGTATTGAGCCACAAATGGTTGATACCTATAATCAGCTTTGTATTTCCCATCCTCAGTCGCCCAAGATGAAGCATCCCAAATTGAGCCATACACCCACATTGGCCTCAAGGGGAAGGTTGCATCACTTTTTCTCGGGTATCTCCTTATAGGCACATCATCTACCAAAAATCTACATAAACGTCACAGTATTAGTCACATCCACAAGAAAGAAATGAGTTTTTCGAGTAAGGCTTCTGACGTCACTAGAAAAATATCTCTTATAGTAATAAAATAAGTATTAAATTTGAGAATAAAATGAGTTATTTTTCACCTAAGGAAGTTTTACTCTAGTGATAAGTATTTTACATTTTCATCCTTTCAATTAGGGTTTCAAAGAAGTTGGGATGTGTTGTAGGCCACTCTTTAATTATTCACCATCTCTCTCCACCTCCTTCCTAATTCCTTTAAAGAGTTATTGAATTAAAATAAATTATATTTTAAGGACGTTAGACGACTATATAACATACTATAAAATTGACCATCCGTACAACGTATTTTAGGAGTATTTATTATTTTTAAAGTATACCACTTATTTCTTGGTCAATTATATATCATATTTTAGTTTAAGGCTATTTAAAAATAAATGATTTAGTTTAAAGATCTCAAATACAATACACCAATTTTATAATATAATATATAATCGTTCAAATAGTACAATTTATTTTAATAGAATATTTCTCCTACAATAAAAGTGATTGTATTAATGTAATTGGCCCCCACCCCCGACCCCCACACACACCCCAAAAAGAGTGTCTTAATATAACTTTTTACAAATATTTGTTTTTTTGATAAGAATGTTTTACAAATATTAACAAGTGGTTAAAAGCATTTATGGGAATGATTTATAGTGGAGACATACATTAAATTTATAGCGCATGTTTGGTATTAATTACAAAAATACAGAATAGTGAAAGAAAGAATTCTACAATATGAGTTGTTCAACTTCCTTTAATTGTTCCATTTTATTAAATTTATCTTATCAACATACATCAACTCAATGTTTTCTATATATTATGGGTGCTCTTTTAAAAATTATAAAAAAAATTCTTTGTAGATTGGGTAAATGAAATTTTGTTCTTAAATTTGGAAATATTTATTCATAGTTCCAAAATGATTTTTTATTAAATAATAATTTCATAATTTTTAAAATTAAAAGTTTCAACATCAAGAACAGAAATGAAATCAGGGTTTCTTTTGAAAAATGTTTGATAGAATAATTAAGAAATGAATTTAGGAGGAGTGGGACAAAATTATACTATGTCCAAAATTGTGCCAGGATGGTCAAACAGTTTTAAAATTAAGGTAAATGGGGGTGGTGGTGGGGGTTCATGAATATAGGCTGAATTAAATGCACAAATTTAATGTGATTTACTTTCCTGCTGCCCCACACTCATCCAAGCCCTTTAAATAAAAAATTAATGGCAAGATACTATTGGTTTCTATCTTAGGGGAAAAATATATAGCTTGGGCAACAAAATCTACTTACATGATTTCCTTTGGACTCCAAAAGATTGCATAGTGATGAAATGCTTTGGTGGGGTCGAACCAAAGGTGAAATTTCATCTCTCTTCCAATGATCTTGCCATCTCCACTGCCTCTTATGTACACATTAGTTTGTAGGACATATGGCTTCCCAAATGTAGTCCCCAGAAATTCCATGTCCACTTCATCATGGTACCCTGGATGTGCTTCATTGTTGGAAAGCTGCCAATATTGTACCTTATGCAAGTCATGCATTCTGGAATGTAACTATTACCCAAGATCCCCCACCCCTGACCGCCAATTTATAGAGAATCTCACTCAGCAAGCAAATCTAGTCCACGGGCACCATGGATATGTGCCTTCGGATCGATCATAACGAAAAATATGAAAACATTAAAAAAAAGCGATTAAATCTTGAGTAGTTACTTAGTCATCTTATTTAAAAGTAATATACTTAGATACAATTGTTATATATAGTTGAAGAAACACTTCAAAATTAAGTGGCGTATATATTATATCTATAAATTTTACTCAATATTGAGTCAATTGACAAATCAAACAACAATACAATAATAGCAAATGTTAAATTGCTATTTGAGTTGGACAGGACAAGTATATACACTCGAGAGGTTGCTCTTTAAAACAAATAATAATGCTTACTAAAGATGGACGACTACTACGGACATTTGCGGATTGGATAATATAATGTTCACAAAATTGTACCGTATAGTAAGCATTGTTATTTGTTTAAGCGAGCAAGACACCTGAGTTTATGGTTCTCTTTTTAGCTTAGGATGATAATATAATTTGTTGTAACTAGAGATACAAGCTTTCACAAAAAAAGTTAGAACTTACATTGTAAATGAGAATATTTATATACATATATATATATATATATATATATATATATCAATCATTTATATTTTGCGAAAAAGGTGAATTTATAGCTTTGAAAATTAATATTAAATTTATGACTTATCATATAAACTTTCATTGTTTGAACATTCTGATAGTCAATAGTATTAGAAACATTTATACTTTACTATGTACCATGTGAAGTATACAAATGATAAAAAAATCTTTCGGGGCTTTTAGATAATAAATTAATTTATTAACATGTCTTTTTTTAACAGTTTAATATCTTATTTTTTAAGTTTTTAGGGTAATACACTGTTAAAAAATAATATTTTATAATACTAATTTATTATTTACAAGATTTAAGAGACTCTTTTATATCAATCATCTATATCACATGATAGTAAAATATTAATATTTTATAATATTATTACTGTTATATTTTTTTATGGGCACACCATATATTGTCATGGCAAAAATCAATTAATGCTAGATATCAATGTTTCCCTATAAGGTTTAGCCACCAAGATTAAATTTCATGGCCTTTTCATACCTGGGAATAAATAAATAAATGATGTGTTCTACAACATTGTAATGCAGTGAGAGGGACCTCAATAAACTTGTCATAATGGGTGGCCATATTCCGGACCACACTTGTCCATCAGAAGAAAAGGGAGCACGAACGCTATAAGAAGACAAACATCACAAGAAAGTTTGAAACAATAGAGCAGTCCCACCACCAGTGGAGGCCAAAAAAGATCATAAAGTAGAGGAGGATCAACGCCAATGACAAAACTAGCTAGCTAATAGTTAACATGACTTTGTAACTTTGATTTGGATTTTCTCCTTTTTCATATGATTTTATTTGATACGATTTTATTAAGTTATAACATTCGAAACTTAAATATAATATTTTTAAAATTAAGATTGTAATGTTTGAAAATTGAAACTATATGTCCTATAAAATTTACAAAGAAGAAACCTATTTATAGGAGGAGAAATAATAGTATGAAGCCTCACATAGAAAGCTGTTATGACTCCAGCGGTGTATCCCGATTGAAGCTTAATAGATGCACCAAAATATCCAGATCGAAATGGACGAACAGATTTAAACCCGCTCCCTATAAACAATAAATTTATATCAAACTTGCAATACTAATTATTTGAAAAAAAGGTAAGTAAATACTGAAATTTTTATGTCGGATTAACGGTTACAAATAAAAATTACGTACCTATTTTTCTGACAAAAGGACACAAAAAGAAAAGGACTTGCATTTCTAAGCAAGATTAAACACTGTAAAGGGAATAGTTAATTAGACATTAGAATAAAGTGATCACCTGAGGTCCTATCCAACCAGATTGTCAAAGCATGCTGGTCTATCCTTTGGTGCTGAGGACCCCATAGATTTCTAAACCCTTGATAAAAGCTCATGGACCTGAACTTCTTGCTAGGGTAGTAGCCAGGGGATGGTAGCCATGAAGCATTGCCTGGCGATGCCAAGAAGAAGAGGAGACAGAAAACCAAGAAGAAACAAAGCTTAGCCATGAAGCCAGATACAGAGAAGAGAATAAAATGCAGACTAGATGAATTAACAGGCTTATATATGTATATATAGGTGACAGAAACTTGGGTTGATTGTGGTGTTGTGTAATGTATGAATGAAAGAGTGGAGCTTGATTGTGTGTGTTTTGAGTATAGGCGTGATATGTAGCGAGTAGCCTGGTAGCGGTAGGTGCAATGGGAAAATAGCAGAGCATAAATGAATGAAAAGTTTGCAAGGGTCCCGCTGCAGACAGATGTGACAGGATGAGCAGTTAAATTACGGAAAAATATAATTTCTTTGAAAGAATTTGTGGACACAGAATAAATCCTATTATTGACGTTAATAAAATAACTTTATTGAGTCGGTAAAGGGTTTAGATCTTGTAGACTCGTAGGTGATTGTAATCTTATTATCTGTAATTAATGTTTAAATTTTTAATGAAATATTATTTTTTTATGTTCGATAGAAAATAACGATAATGATTATAGGAGCATTGGATTAAAACTGTATTTTGAAGGTGTTGAACGATCATATATCATATTATAAATATGAATGTCCTTACACTATGCTTTCGAAGTATTTTTGTTCATAAACCAACATCGAGTTGGGGATGGTTGATTAGGTGGCACGTCAACGTGGCAGATGGAGGCTGTGATTAAGGAGGAAGGAGAGAAAAGGGGAGTGAAGGAGTCAACATGCTTAACTTTAAACAACAGGAAAACAGTAAATACATATTCTCCATCAAGCCCAAATCATAAGATCCGCGTGTCACATAAGTGTACTTGTCGAGTCAACTATCCCCCAACTCGACGTTGGTTTACAAATAACAAATGTCCTTAAAGTACAATGCTTGAACGTCCACATTTATAATATACAATATATATAATCGTACAAATTTTATAAAAGTTAGGCATCAAAATGTGGCGTGGACTAAGTTTAGGATGGTTGAGCTTTGTTGCTACCTTCACTTGTCCTAGGCATCCTCTTCATGAAAGTGATCTTGGATTTGAAAAGCTTGATGCCGATCTATTCATGCATCAAGGGGTGTCTTCCACTTATATAACTCCACCTATCTAAAATTTTTTTCTTTCAAATTTTCTTGTATTATTGCTGGTGGTTCTTACCTTCTTTTTCAAAACTTTTTCTCATCGTTTAGTTTTACTACAACATTCCAAGCCATAGGATGATGAGCACAAGCCTTTCGATGATTAGCAATTTTCCTGAACCGTTCCCCTGTGGCACTTACTTCCGTACGGTTCTCAGTATATCTTCACAATCCGTACTGAACAGCTAAAATGCTTCAAACTTTTTAAGGCTGGTCACCCTCGTCTTGCTATGTCTTTTGGAGGTCAGATTAGATTGATTGGGTAAATACATGGAGGAAAATTTCAATTTGATAGGTATACTTGATTTCCTTCCCTTTTTATCTCTTTCCTTTTTAAAAGTTAAATAACATATCTCATACTAATTAAGTATATTATAGTGGTTAAAGTACCTACTTAGGTACTTTAAAAAATTAAAAAAATAAAAGTAAAACCTTTTAAATACAAATATCACGTATTTTCAGATTTATATTCTCTCTCGTCACTCATCTACTCTCTCTCTCTCTCACTACTTCTCTTTGTTCATATTTCAATCAATTTAGTCATTAATTTTGATTTTTCAACGTTGAATATACAATTTCGTCCGGATCTGATTTGTTATGACGGAACAATATCGCCGGCGATCGTGTAATCTTTTTCTCCGGTGAGTAAGTACTTCGTTGCCGATGAAAGAGACATCGAAAAAATAAAAAATCGCCGACATCGATGAGCAACAACAATTCGCTAGTTCCTCCCCCTTCCCCTTCCCGCCGCGAGTTACAAAAATCGCCGAGTGTGGAAGTTGTCGAGTTGGCCATGGTAATTTTGTTTGTGAGTCGAACAAGGATTCCGACGTGGTTTTCGATTTGCTTTCAAAATTTGATTTGCTTACCATAATATTTTCTTTAATGAATTCGTCCTATTTCTTGACGAATATATGTTTTTAAAGGTTTAATTTACTATATATCTATGAATATGATATATTTTTTAATAAATTTATTTTTTATATTGATGAATATGATATTTTTTATGAATTTATTTTTTACATTTTTTATATATATAACAAATAAGGATTTTGGCGTGGTTTTGTAGTTCTAGATTAGCTTTCTAGATTCGATTTGCTTGCTTTAGTGTTTTCTTTGATGAATTTGTCATATTTCTTGACGAATCTATATTTCCTAAAGATATGATTTACTATATATCTATGAATATGATATTTTATTTAATGAATTTGTCTTTTACATTGATGAATATGATTTTTTTCGATGAATTTATCTTCTATATTTTTTATATCTGGAAAATGAGGATTTTGGCGTGGTTTTGTAGTTCTGGATTTTCTTTTTAGATCTGATGTGGTTGCTATAATTTTTTCTTTGATAAATTTGTCCTATTTACGTAACGAATTTGTGTTTTTTAAGGTTTGATTTACTATATATCGATGAGTATGATATTTTCTTTAATGAATTTGTCTTTTATATTGATGAGTATGATATTTTTTTGATGAATTTGTCTTCTATATTTTTATATATAGCAAAGGAGGATTTTGGAGTGGTTTTGTAGATTTGCTTTCTAGATCTGATTTGCTTACTATAATATTTTGTTTGATGAATTTGTCATATTTCTTGATGAATATGTGTTTTTTAAGGTTTGATGATTTGCTATATATCGATGAATGTGATATTTTTTAAATGAATTTGTCTTTTATATTGATAAATATGATATTTTTTCAGTGAATTTGTCTTCCGTATTTTTGAATATGTGTTTTTTAATATGAATTTTCTATTATTAGATATGCTACTTTGAAAAGAAGATTATATTAAATATATTGTTTTTTTTAATGTGTGAATTTAGTGGTGAATATGCTAATTACTACTGATGAATACATACGGATCATTGATGAATTTATCTTATATGAAGGGAAATATGTATAATTTGTAGGATTTATGAATATGTATAATTTGTAGGATTTATCTTATATTGATGAATTTATCAATTTTAGTGATCGATAAACTAATTATTTCTTTTACATTTTACTAATTGTTTATAAATTTATGCAGAGAACTAAGAGCATGTTTGGTCTAATTTTTAAAAAATTGTTTTTGTTTTTAAAAAGTATTTTTTGAAATTTGTTTTTGAAGAAAAACTTGAAGTGTTTGGCCTAAATTTTATATAAGTGTTTTTCAAATAATTAATTTGTTTGGCCAAAATTTCAAAAAAGATAGAAATAAGATATAGATAAAACAAAATAAGAGAGAGAGGAGAGATATAAAGATAAAGGAGAGAGAAAAATTAAAATAATGTAAAAAGATAGGAGAGACAGAGATAGAATAAGATTACGGGTGGTTATTACGGAATTTTTCAGAAATTAGAAACGAAACATGACTATTTGCTATTTCTGTTTTCAAGCGATTTTTTCCAAAAGCGTTTTTGAAAAATAGTTTTAATTTCTTTAAAAACTAGTGTTTGGCCTAACTTCGTTTTTTGAATTCAAAAGCAGTTTTAAAATCTAGGCCAAACACCCACTAAGCAACTTAAGTTAACGCAAGTTTTTGGGGAAAAAGTGTTGAATATGCAGAAAGAGATGGATGGATATTGACAGGTGTATACGTATTTTAAAAAATTTATCAATATTGTTGTAAAATTTTTCAGTGTTGTAAAAATTCATTAGCTTATTACAAATTCATCTATAAATTATTTTATATATTTGTATATTTTTTCTATATAAATGAACGAAATATTTATATCGATATATTTTTCTAAAATTAAAGATATATATGTTTAATTGAAATATTCACCCTATTATATTAAATTCATCACTATGTATTGATAATATTGAGTCAAGTGTATTAAAAAGGTGTGCTTAAATGATTAAACTTTAGTTAATAGTGTGTTTGTAAAAAAGTATAAATGCACACAAATTTATCGGTGTTTTTCTAAGAAAAATGAAGATATATATGTTTAATTTAAACATTCATCATATTTGTATTGAATTTATTAGTACCTATTGATAATATTGAGTCAAGTGCATCCAAAAAGTGTACTTCGAGTAATTAAATTTTATTGAAAAGTTGACTGAAACATTAAAAAAAAAAAAAGTATACATTACAAAAATTCATCAAATTTTTGAAAAAATTCATCGCTTTATTATAAAAATTTATTACATATAAATTTATTTTTAAAATGGTTCACGTGACAGTGTATTCAAACACCTAACTTAGTGCTTGAACGACCATGGTAGAATTTTCGCTTTGATACAATCAACTTGTTAAAGGAAGATTTATTTCGATCGAAAGAAAGGAGTCGATTTATTATAGGACTTAATTAGGGGAAAGGAATTAACAGCAAGAATTTAATGAAATATTAAAATTGTAAAGTCTGATAAAAAATAAAAAAAAAAGGGGGAATGTATGACTTAGATTTTTGTAGGAAAATTTTGAAGGGAAACATCAGTTCTGTATTTGGAAAGGAACTTATTTGATATGATTTCTTTTAATGATACAAATAGGTTTTGGATATGAATTAAATTTTTTTTGAATAATTGGTTTTATTAAAAAAATTAAGGATAAATGAATAAATGACTAAAAAAACAGGAAAGTAAAGATAAAACACGAAAGTAAAGATAAAAATTTATGATTTTTAAAATTTAAATAAAAGATTGTAGACGGACACATATGGGAGAGCTTGATTTTGGGGAATTAAATATGGTGCAAGAAAACATTTGAAAGAAAAAAATTTTAGTTATAGAATAAAATTTCCCCCTTTTCTGTTTTTTTTCTCCTTTTTTTCTTGTCACATTAAATTAACAAAAAAAAAAAAAAACTAAACAAGCATAATTTTGGATTGGACCAAAACCTACAAGTCTTACCCTCAACTCCAAAATTATGTCCTCCATATGCTTAGCCAATAGTTACATCTGCTTAAAACTCCAATCTACCATTTATGTTCAACTCGATACATGAACACCACATCGATCAAAATCCACTCTTCAATCTTTAGCTCTTCAATCTACAACTAATCAACAATTCTTCATCTTCTCTAGTACCTGCCTTTTTCAAATCTCTATCTCCCAACCGATTGCAATCAGCTTTAGTACCACTTACTGGGTTTAAATTCCGATTTTACTAACGTGCATATAATAAGAGAAGGAACAGCAATAAATTTTATGTCGAAAACTTCTCCGGCCACATTGAGAAGAAAAATCATGACTCAATAATAATTGGTGCATCCACTGTAATATAAAAAGATAAATTACAACTAAGCACACTCATAATGCTTATTTCTGCCAATCCAATTTAAATTTAAATCATCTCTGTTCACCCATAAATCTATCTTCTCTCCACAACTCAGCACTCGACGCTCTCCATATACTTAGGATTTGGGATGCCCGGAATACACCCCACAAAAACTTCACCTCACGCTATCAATTATCGCCACTCAAGATCCAACACTGGGTCAAGAGAATCCCTCCCTCAATCGCACCTTGAAGAATTGGGATGATCTTCACTCTCCTCCGAACTTGCCAAATCATGCATGTGCTTGCCACCCAAACAACTTCTCCAACTCAATCTTCGAATAGTAAACAATCACCTATCAACAACTTCTCCAACTCAATCTCCAAATAGTGAACAATCACCTATCAACACTAAAATCCAATCACCAACAGGGGATACTTGCCTCTCCCAACCAATTCTTATATCCTAATCCCTGGAGTACGGTACTTGGCGCTCCAACAATTTTAAATAAAACAATAATAATAATAATTAGTATCAAAATATCAATGATGTCACCGCAACTATTTAATTACAAAATGAGCCTTTTTTTTGTTCATTTTCTCATTTTTATTGCCTTTTTCATTCTCTCTCTACCACCTTTCTTTATCTCTATCTAATCTCTTGCTTATTTCATCGGCATCTTGTCGGACCGTCCACCTGCGTCGACAAGTCTTTTTATCGCCGAAACTCACCTTCCCAAAAGGTGACGATAACTCTCTATAATCGTAAGCCCCCCTCCTCTCCCTCTCTCTTAATTCCTACTCTTGCATTTTTCTCTCTTTTCACTAAACGCTTAGGTTTCTTTCTCGCTCCTCTATTCACAAAAGTTCTCTATCATTTTAGATTTTCTTCGCCAAGTTCTTTGAAATTTGCTTTACTTGATTCATTTCTAGTTATTATTTCGTTCCTCGTCACCAATTTCTTTGAGGTAGGGTTTCAATTTATGTGATGAATATTGTTTGATTTGGTTTCTCCATCTTTGGTGGTTCTTTATTGGATTTCTCCAGATAAAATTTTCTTTCTCCATTTTTTATTAAATTTTAAAATTTAAGTGACAGATAGTATTTGATTTGATAAATTTTTAAATTTTAGTGATGAATATTTTTGTTTTTAATGTGTCAAGAGACTTGAAAAAAATTTTCTTTGTTTTTTATTATTTTATTAATTCGGATATAATTTAAACTCTATATTTTTCTGCTGAATTTTTAATTTTTGTGGTGAATATTTTTTTTGTTTGATGATTTTTTTTGTTTTTAGTGATGAATATTTATTTATTTTGATGAAACTTTTGTTTTAGTGATAAATTTTTATTTATTTTGATGAATTTTTATTTCTTTAGTGATAAACATTTGTTTATCAATTTGATGTGAATTAATGTGCAGAAGAGATCAAATCAAGGAGAATTGGAATTTCATTTATGATAAATATTAAGCAAAATTTTAGTGAATTTTTGTGACTTTTTATGCAAGTAGAATATGATTTTTTTCTTTGTTGAATTTTAAGTCTTTGTAATGAATATTCATCGAGAAGCTTCTTACTCCAGAGAGTAGGATATAATTTTCGATAAGAAGGAGACTCTTTGGGTAAAGTGGATTCATGCACATTACCTTAAAAAGACTGAGTGGTGGCAATACACACCCAAAGCTGATACTTGCTGGTACAAGAGGAAGTTGGCCTATCTCAAGTTGGAATTGCTCCCAGGATATTAAGGAAATAATTGGAAGGCAACAAGTAATAGAAAATACACCAAACAAAGTGGTTATAGCTGGCTCTCATGCTTCACTGTCAAATCTATATGGAGAAGACTTGTTTGTATGGAATTCAGCCAACACCCCCAAACACTTATTTATGTGGATAGCTATCCAGAATAGGCTGCCTGTCATGAAGAGAGTTGTCAATTTTCTCAAGTTGCACCAACCTGTCCAGTTTGCAAACTTGCAGAGGAAACTATTGCCCGTATCCTATTTGATTGCCAACTGCTACATCCATGAGAGACGCCATCTTCAACAAGCTACTAATCAAATGTAGACCTCAGAACTTTTCCCGGTTCATCAAATGGTTAATTAATTTGAGAAGGCCCAAGCAACAGAAGAGCACAATCAGAAGCATAGTAATTTCAGCCTTATACCATTGCTGGAATTTGAGAAATGGCATGGTGTTTCAACGAGCTGTTTCGGACATTACCAAAGCTGTTAATGACATTAAAAGTGTAGCAATTGAGAGGTGTGTTGCACTGCAGATATCAACAGTTCAAGGGTTGCATGAAATGGATGGTTAAACCACACTTGAGACCTCTATACTCTTTTGAGGAATGTAACACTTGTGTAAACACCTGAACAAATAGTCAGGATTGTGCTAGTTTTGGTAATGAAATTTCTCTAACTTCCTACCAAGGAAAAGAAAACCCTTCAAATATATTCCTGCCTTTTTTATTTTTCAAAATTCAAATGCAACAACTCACTCTTTGTCATGAAAAAAAGGAAAGAAAAAACAATAATTTAATGAAATAGTATTAACAATTTGATTTTTATAACAAACAAAAGAAAAATTATTATCGCAATAATTTCAATATCTTTTTAAAATTTTTTATCAATACAGAGAATTTTTTAAATTGTTACTTACACCAAATAATAATTTAAATATTGTTTTATTATCGGACGCATGATCATCAATTATATGGAGATAGGATGATTTAATTAACTTAAATGATGGAATGCATCAGATTTTTGAGATATATTTTACTTCTTAGCGAAAAGTTAAGGGATATGTAGTAGGTGGATTAGGATTTTAATATCACTTACAAATTATGAAAGATAATTCTTGAAAAGTTAGAATTATGTATTCTTAACAATTTGTATAAATAGTTATTCTTTTGCATCTAATTTGGTGTATGTTCAAATAGTACTATAATTAATCAATGTATAATATAATAACATTGATTAATTTCTTACAAATATATATACCATTTGTATAATTATTAGATTTTTTCATATTAATTATGTGCTCCTATCCACGGAGATGCGAATTGTAAGTCTATCAATAGATTTTGTTTTTTAATGATATTGAATGATTTATTTTAATTCGACCCTAAATTTAAATAAATTATTAGTAGTTTTTTTTAAGATTTACGTGTTTATTTTTTCTTATCAATAAAAGGGGTGGGGGATTATATTAAACTGGAGGTTATGTACTCGTACATATTGTAAGATGTTATAGAAACAATGTTTTTCGTGACGTCATACGAGTAGGAGAGTATAGTTGTAAATGGGTTAGATCATGAGCAACCTGATTTCCCCCTTTCTTAACATAAAAACCAAGCATAAAAGTTACGTGTTTCTTTAACCAGATGAAAAATTAAAATATAATTAATCTTCATCAAAATGATTTATTTAATATTCGTATATCCCCGTAGAACACGCGAGGCACAAATTAGTCGAAAAAGAAAAAAAAAAAAAAAAGGCACGTATTCCCCGGTGGTGGTTAGATTGATTGCGAATTATTCTTATTAGGAGATTTTGGTGTTGATAGGTGATTGTTTCCTGTTTGGAGATTAAGTAGGAGAAATTGCTTGGGTACCAGCACATGCATGATTTGCCAAGTTCGGAAAGTGTTTAGATGTTGGTTGAAGATTATCCCAATTTCTCAAGGTGCAACTCAAGGAGGGGATCCTCTTGACGCAAGGCAGGGTCTTCAGTGGTGGCGAGTGACGGTGCAGAGGCCGACATCCCAAACCCCAAGTAGGGGAGAGCGTTAAGTATTGAGTTACGGAATGAAGATGGATTCATGAGCTGGGGACCCGAGGAGGGGAGGACTCAAACACAAGATAGATTGAGAGAGGCCAAATGTTATTATGAGTATACCCAATTGTAATCCATTTTTTCATATTACAATGGATGCATCGGTTCTCGTTGTTTTTCTCTGCTATTCTATGTTTATATGGGGCCGGTTTGTACGTAGCACTCCTTTTAATGCATCCATCTAAAGAATAATTATAAAATATCTTATATATACTTGGGAGTATGCACTCCTCGTCATATATTAACGAGATGGTTAAACGAACGGAAAAATAAGAATTTTGTGACCCTAAATTAATGATGTATCACTTGAGAGTATATGCTCTCAGAAACATTTAAGAATTTGCAAAATAATTGAATGGTGTATGATGTGAACTTAGCCTCGTCTTTTTGAAAAATTTTCTAGCCACTCTGGATGATCGCTCCTTCTTTGTTGTCCACTAACCCGAGTAAAAAGTCAAATTCATGCAAGATGGGATCATCTATCACCTCTTGAAATTCGTACATGTCTCCTTTCTCAATCAGCCCCTCGGAGCTTCTCCAAAGACTTTAAAATGTCATTGAAATCACACAATAAAGAAAGTAGGGATTCTAGACATACCTCTGGATGTTCGCATCAGATTCCATGTCTAGTGTTTATAATGTTCTTCCGGGCCATCTGTAGATTTTTCCAAAATGCCATAATAACCACGTCATTAAAAAAGAGAATTTTCTCTAGTTTTGAATCGAATTTGGTGTTCTTTTAACTCATATTACCCTCTACTTCCAGAATGGCCGGTGGTCCTTTGAATCATCTCACAATAAACGCAAAACGAACATAGCCATATCACAACAAAAACCAAACATGATTTAACACAATCCTTGAGCAAAAAACTAAATTAGCAGAGAAACCAACAGATTCAGATCCAAAAATACACAGAAAATGCTATTGAAGCAGCTAAAACCAAGCAGGAGTACACAGAGCTCTCAGCCCTAGAAGACAGGAGAGCACCACGAAGGGGTGGAAATTTGGCTTAGTTAGGTCATGGTAATCTTTAACAGAGTCTATTAGGCTTTAGTAGGAGTGCTCAGTGATAATAATTATTTTTTTAAAAAAATTGATATTAGATTCTGTATCATGCAACTTCATTCTTGGTTTACATCAACGAAGCGAATTCTAGCCCTAAAAAGAGGCCAGTTTATACAGAAAATTTAGACTACAACCATACATAGGGTCTCACATAACCACCTCCTACATTTTCCATATAAACTGTTGCACGGTTTGCACTACATAGGAGTCTAAAATATTAGTTTGTCTTGGTGGAATGAGAAAGATGTAACCATACATAGGGTCTCACATCAGCTCTCCTTTGAGTCTGACATATTTATTGGAAGGTCTGTTAGCATGATTACCATGGACAGGACCTAGTCACAGAGATCTTCCGCATGCCAAACATCTGCCAAAAAGTCTACCATCTCCTGCAAAGAGTAGAGGCGATGCTACTATGACTGGAATAACAAAATTACAGAATGGTATTCAATGGATCAAACTTACAGCGAGTGGGATTCGCTTCTCAAAGGGCTCATATGACGAAAGAAGGTCCTCATAGGATGTATTCCAGCTGCAAGGGGAACGTACTACAGTTATATTTTATACACCTTTTATGCTCCCAAATGCATCTGTATTAATGTCTTAAGCATTTTCACCATTCATATGCTTTGAGCCTTTTATAAATAGCTAAGCTTGTTTGTAAACATCCTTGCAATTCTTAAAAGACATTTTTTAAATCCCCATATGTCATTTTTTATTTCTTTTTACCCAAAGCACTTAAATATATACACTATGCCCAAATACCCAAAGCAGTTAAGTTTACACTATGCCCAAAAATTGAAAACAATGTGAAAAATACCCTAGTAAAACCAACGCAAGCACACAATTCAGCAAACTCCTAGAAGGTAGCGATGCCAAACAGCAAGAATTAAAGCAGACCCCTTTCTGGCCTCTAAGCCCTCTTGCTCTCTCTTTTTTGTTTTTTGGCCAAACATGCAAAGTAACTTATTTCAAAGATTTTGATTCTTTAACGAGCTAGAAAGATCGTGAGCATTTGATCTAATTACAACTCCTACTTACCTACTTCTATCTCAAACAATTATCACAAAACATCTGACATCCAAGGTGCTCTACAAAAAAAAAAAAAAGTAGAACTAAAAAATCGACTAAGAAGAGAAGTTAGTTCAGATTTAAATGGAACACTTGATAAGTATCCAATTTCATAGTTCGTACAGGCAACAGGCCAGATGTTTTCCCAAACTTGAAGGGGAACATATTTGCATCCATTAAATTCTCTTGCTCCAACTTTGAATACTTGTATATAATTCCTCACTCTCCCCCTCTTAAAAAGAATCTGCAATGGAACGCCAATGTATTTTACCTCGTACAACTTTCTCAAAAGAAATCATGGCTTTCTAGTATCAAGTTGGATATTCACTTTAGATATACAAAAGTGAGTATATAAGACAGTCAACTGACCTTGGGTAAGACCATTTTATCTAAGATACCCACAAAACTCAGGTTGGAACATGAGTTTGCCGACCAATAAAAAAATAAAAAATTTAGTCTCACGACGAGACCATCTCATAGGAGAATTCATGATAGATAGTAATTTAGTACAGCTTTGTAAGGATAAATTACCAAAAATCTATCTACCCATATTATTGATTCAGTTAGTATTGTTTCAACTTTTTCTTGTACTGATTAGTTTTAGTTGCCATCCATTTCCTGTATAAATGTGTGGTTATAACATTAAGGTTTCAAGAGTTATTTCTTCTCAAAAAAATGCCTCTAAAGCAAGCTTTAACACCGATAATAATCTTAACAGAGTATAAAGCTGACACCTTATTAAGAGCATTACAGGATGACGTACTATTGTGAGCCAAAATATTTAGTACATTGAAGTGTCCTTGTGAAAACATAGCAATCAAAAAAGGGTGGAAGAAAACAATTCTTTCAGATGTGAGATCAGTTCTAAAATTTTTCATTGTATAAATTATAGGTACAACAGTAATGCTCCTGCTCAGAATGCCTGGAGCTGGTTGGTTCAGGGGTCTAAAGCCAAGCAAGGGAAGAAAAAGCCTTGTTTCTAGTGGTATCTACCCTACTTTACACAATATAAGGTGTGAAAGAAATAGCAGGATTTATAGCAGTGTTCAGGACATAGTGCAAACAGTTTTGCAGAATATTAGGCTACAGATCATGTATAAAGCTATAAAAAAAATTTAAAGGAAAAGCAACAGGTAATGCCATTTTGTACATAGCCTTTTGGTTCTTGGGTATGCCCAAGTATAGGTTGCAAGTATGAGCTTAATGAAATAGGAATAACTTTATGATGATGCTATTAGACCACAAAGCTTTCTCATCCACCAAATTCATACAAGATGCTTAATTTAGGTTAGCTCTAACATTTAAATAATCTTAGGGAGGCTTTTGTAAGAAGTAGTTCACAGGGATGCACCCCATCTCCTCTGCCTAAGACAAGGCCCAAAGGATCCACTACACCCAAAATAGAGAGAGATTCTTAGAAAATACAAACAGTTGCCACCAATGTAAATAAAGATAATAAACAAGAATAGTAAAAAGGAGCTCCTGCCTTTGAATTAAGCATGCTGATAGAAGTGGTTGTGATGTTATCATGTTAACACCTTAGTGAGGCGTCTTGGGCACCTTTCGGGAAATTATATAGAATGGACAGTTGAAAACATGTGGGGAATTCATTGAGGATTGGGAGATCCTAGTAATACACTAATCAAGACAGTGGAATCTCATAATCAAACCAAACAGGCTATAACTTCACTCGGCACCAAGGCTCCTTACTACACATTCGAATACGTTTCAATTGGCAGAAATCCAATAGGATTAGCTAGCTGTAAGATGTTCAAGGGCTAAAAGTTTTCTAGGACATCAAAACTGGTCATTGCAGAGGAAGAAAGGAACATCAGTGAACTATGTTTGTGCATTTTGCAATAATAGATGAAACCATGCATTGGTTATTCTTTAGTTGCCCCTCTACCAATCAGGTTTCAAGGAAGCATAGTCGTGGGCCAGACATCCAAGCAAGGTATGTTTTGAAAAGCATTGATAAAGGCTATGTGAATACTGTCAGAAGTCTCCTTTGCTAGGAAAGGATTGAAACAAGGAAATTTCAAGCAAGTATGGTCATTTTAGATTATAGTAACATGTAATCATTTTTAGGTTGCTGCTGGTGGGGTTTCTTGTTTATAGCAGAGGATATGTGATAAGTGCATAAAATGCATTAATTTCTTAGGCATTTTGATGCTTTTCTTTGGGAAATTTGATTAACTGGAGTGTGTTTATGTTCTGTTTTCGGTTTTACGCTTCTGTTTTGGTGTTTTAAGATGATTGTGCAGATTTGATCACCAATACCAAGTACTCCCAAGATTAGTTGGTGTTTTGAGCGTTGAGAAGACCAACACGGTACAGCTTTACAGTCAGAACGGCCGTTCCCCTTGTTTTCCGAAGATTCCACTTCCAACAGCCAACAGAGGCAACCTGTGTCCACTGCTGCGGCCAACAGGGGCAACCATGTCCACTGCCATGACTCGTGTTGGAGGTTAGCTTGGCCAGAGCCTTTGCATCCAACACGGGTGGACCGTCTCCATTGACATAGCCTGTTTTCCTCATTTCAGTCAAGATCTAGCGTTCCAGCGGGCAGCCCGAGTCAACACGGCCCGTGTTGGCTGTAAATTATGCCGTGACGCTTCGGTTTGGACGGTTTCATCCTTTGATTGCCTTGTTAATGCTTATTTAAACCTAATTCTCGACTGTTTTGAGGCATTTATCGTCGTATTCATCCAGCATTCATCTACACCATTATCCATACCTTCATCATCCACATCAAACCAAAAAAACAAATTTGAAGATAGAAGAAGAAGATTGAAGTAAGTTGACGGAATTTCCATTCGAAGTCGAGAGATTCAAGTGGAGTTTTTGAAGAGTATCAACCTAATTCTTTGTTCTTGTTTAGAATTTTTGTTAAGCTTTTAATAATCATGCTTGAGTAGATTTAGTTTATGTAGGGATTTGTAATATGAAACAATAATGTTTGATTACGCTTTCATGATTTATGCTTGAATTCCTTTGTTGAATTAATAGAAGGTTGTGTTTTTCATATTTATGAGTATTTTTAAGGCCTAAAATACTTGTGATTTGAGATTAATATGTGAATTACTGAAAAGTGAAATGGAATAATCTGACAACCAGCTATTCTACCTAGTTTATGAAATTTGAGAAAAGAATAGTAAATTAGGGGATCACTTTGATAATTTGAAATCTTTAACTTTGATTAACTTGAAATGCATACGAAAGTTGTTTGATAGGTTAATTAGAGCAATTCTATTAAGCATCGAAAGAGATTTGATTATCGATCATTGATTCAATTGAAAGAATGATTGTATAAATATGTTTTAATAATCAAATTCATTGATAGGAAATCAAATCCCTAGATACTTTTATCCATTGATTTAAGTCTAGAGTAATTTTCTTAATTTTAATATTTACAATTAGTTTAGCAAAGAATCAACTAAAAACCCGATTTGCTTAGCAATTGAGTAAAGGGTTAGTTCATTACATTGCTAGATGGAGTCCTTGTGGGATCGACCTTGACTTGCTATAACCATACACCGTGCGCTTCCTGCTTGTCAATATGTTTTCTAATTTTGTATAGATGCAATTCTAACTGGTGACTGTAGTCTCCCTCGTATATCATAGGTAGCTTTGAATTTTGGTTATTTCTTTTACCTTAAACAGTTGGGATCATGTTTCTGCATGTACATTGTTGGTTCTGATAACATAGTACCCTTAGCTATATCTTTTATATTTGCCATCTAACTGGATCTATCATGAAAACAGCTACACCTGTTTCACCAAGGGTGGGCGGGAACAAAAAAACTATTGTAAAAAGCAAAAGAAATAAATGACTATATTTCAACAACATGAGTAGAGCTAAAATAGCTACAATTTGAGAGGAACTAGTACGTGCTTGTAGAAAAGCTTCTGTAGTTATAGAGCTCCCTCCCCCCCAAAAAAAAAAATACACATTGCTATTAATTCAAAACTCTATGGCAATGTGTGGAAAACCTTTTTTAACCACAGAAGCATTGTCTCCATGATATAATATATTAAACCAAACAAACAATTTTATTTTCAAAGTTGATTTAGGATACCCTTTCTTCCCATCGAGTCTTTCACCTTATGGCTACAGCCCACATAGAAAAGTGCTCACAAAATGTCCTAGCTTATGGCCCACAAGGAGTTCTGGAAATTGGAAACATTAATAAGAGGAAAAAGATCCCACCTATAAAAGGTAAGAAATGTTCCTGGATAGGATATACACAAATCAACCTAGAATATAAGGGGCGGCTACCTTGTGCCTGCCTCTCTCTCTCTCTCTCTCTCTCTCTCTCTTACAGGAACCGAAGGAAACATTACCATATAATCGACAAGACACATTCCAAATCTTATTCCTAGGTTCCTCATCCCGACTCCCTCTCTAGCAGTTGATACTTTTGACAGGAAAAAGAAAATAAGTGTTGGGATTTAAGCGCGCAAGATTTGAGCATATCAGGAACGCAATGAAGTACATAAATCAAATAAGAAGGAAATATGAGAGGAGAACTATATTTCCACTAAGTCAGCAACAATATAAAAGAACTCTGCCATTCATAAGTATTAATTCCCTCACCTATAAATATACACTTCTTACACCCCCTTCCCAGATGTGTTTCCAAGCTCCCTACACTCACAACAAGCTCTCTCTTGATGTTTCCTCACCCTGCTTGGATTACTTGCAAATGCTCCTAAAGTCCTCTACTCATTGAATTTTAGCCACTTGGACTCCCCCTTAGATTAATGTTTCAGCCTCAAATAGCATCTACCAAGGTTGATTGATCATCGAGTTTTGCTAGCCACATATCAAAGCTACCCAAATTCCCACCAACATCTGCCACTCTCTCTCTGTTTTTTTCCCCTTTTGATTTTTGTCATACTTCCAACAATAAGAGGCTTATGGGTCATTGATACAAAGTTCATGGCACCAATGCCCCCAAATCAAGCCAAGGCAAATACATTACAAAGTATTAGTCTCCTCATTCAAGGTTCTCCCTTGTTCTATAAAATAAATAAATAAATAGAAGGTACTCGATTAAAGTCCTTTGGGAAGCCGTCATCCAAAGTCCTTGCTCAGATGGACTTGATAGTGGGTCCAATTTTGGATTCAGTAGCCATAATTGGAGCTTTTGGCCAAAAATTCTAACTGTCTTTTATCCAGAAAAAAAAAAAAAGGGTTCTAACTGTCAATTATGCATGAAGTCTAGAAATTTTAGTCATTTTCTTGCCGAGCTTTGAGGATGCAAATAAGGTCCAAATAAAGCGTACGAGGTATGTTTGGAAAGCTCCACGAGTCTGTTTTCAACCATTTAAATAAATTTTGGTAAGTATAAGTAATGCGAGAAAAATTTACATATAATTCAGACTTCTGCAGGCCAAGTATGTGGAAACACTGGAGAAAGCAATGTACTGCTATTTTGGATCTGCCAACGAAGGGGAGCAGGTCGACATGTTAAGAATTGGTCCTTGGTGAATGCTAGACAATAATGAGTTTAAAGAAATAAAGGTTGGTTCGGAGCCAGTAACTCAATGATGGATCCACTAGATGCCATATGATTATCAGCAACAATGCCAACTTTTCTGACACTATAACAGAAATGTTGAATGCGAAACATACCTCAAAATTGGGTCCTTCAGCATTGGTGCTGATTCCTGAGGTTTGTCTCCAACCCATTGTTTTCTGATTTCAAGCCAAGCTTTCTCAGCTACAAAGATTGCTCAACCCATAAATATGTACTATGAATAATTGTGTAACACCACTTCAGAAATTACTAAGAGTTAAGCAGGTAGATACCTAGGTTCACAGGAAAAGAACTACAAGCATCTTTCTTTATGGAACCTTCATTTTTTCCATTTTTTACTAGATCTTGAGATTGTTGATGTGCATTGTTATATAAGTTCTTCCCATTCCGCTCCATGCTTGCTGAAAGTTCATTGCCTTTTGTCTAATGAAATATGTGTATCCTATATATCAAAGCATAACATAAGCAAGTGCACTACTTACACAAAACAGAAAGATAACAAGGCGGGAAAAAGGAATATATAATGATGGGAATAAAAAAATTTCCTACATTATGAAAACCTAGTGTCATTAATTAGTTTACTTAAACAGCAGAAGAAATGGATTAGGAGGATCATATAGAGAGGGAAGAAGAGGTGAAATGGAGCCTTTTGGAGGGTTTCGAAAGGATATTTGGAGATTCTTGATAACAATTTAATTAAGTTTTTCCTTCAAGGTACTCAGGGCTGCAGAAAGAGTTAATAGATTATTGCTTGGAGTAACTCAAAACAAACTTTTCAAAGCAGTATGACATTTAATCTTTTCTAACTTCTGGCCTAATAGAATTAATCTCTTTGTTTGCAACGATAAAGTCAACTACTCCTATGTCTGACCGGTTCAGCGATCAGCATCAACTGCAACAGTTGAGAGTTTTCCTAAAATTTGAGGAATTTATGCTCGGTGCTGACTCAAAACCAATCCTTCCTTCCAAATCTTGGATGCAGATGAAATGACATACAGAACTGCTAAAACTTTTCCCTAGTCCAAGCAGCTTCTATTTTGTAATTCTAAATTACAGATATACAAGTTAACTGAGAACACATAGATATTGTCATTCTTTGCTGGTTTGAAAACAATCACAATAGAAATAAAGTACTAATGCGTTCGTGTCAAACTACAGCACTGCTCAATCGTTTAACCATAATAAGACACTCAAATAAAACAAAAAACAAATCACCACCAACCATCCCCCATAAGCTCTTTTTACAGGTTTAAAAAGAATTATAACAGATATTTAGTCGTAATCAACTAATTTCCCAGCTACAAAACTAACAAACACATAAGAAAGGCAGATATGGAAAAGAAATGAACCACAATTTCGATAATTCCCACCAAACCAGATCACCACCTTCCTGTTCAACTTGCTACAGAAACAAGGCATCACAAACTTACAGGAATTCCTAACTATTGCCAGAAGTTTTTCATCCCTCAAATTTACAGGTTCATGCCTTGTAAACACATAAGATTCAACTAGGAATTAATCCATCGAAAGATCCTAATGCATGACTATGACACTGAATACTTTGGCATCATAAATTTATGATCAAGATGAAATCTCACTCTCTCAAAATAAAATTTCCAAGAGAAGAACTTCCACTCGAATCAAATAAACAGAGCCATAACAATAACATTTTCTACCAATAGAAATACTGCAGAAAGAAATGTCCCCAATTCCTTTAATTTCCGTCCTGTGATTGTAACGCCTTATCTTCTTTCAGCTATATATCTTAGTATGCAATAATAGAGATGGAGTAATTGGGATCACCATTTGATTGTTTTCTATTGGTCAAGGTAAGATCTTGCATATATAGGAACCTCCTCAAACTAACCATCAGCAAGATCCATGTTGCAAGTTTTGTTTGTTGTTGAACAACGAAGAAAAGAAGCTGACAGTGCATCTCACATGATCCTTCAAAGAAAATGTTACCTGAATCCGGCATTTTTTTACTTATAGTTGATCTAAACCCTCCTCTCTGAAAAAAAAAAGAAACAAGAAAACACAACATGAACACAGTCGGACACATGCTAACCTAATTGTAAAGAGGCCGAACTAGAAACTTCCACAAGTCTCCAGTCAACCACTTAAGGATAGCTTGACAAGTTCATAATTCTGAGGCCACATTGAGCAAGAATGCGATCCTAAATAAACAAGACAGGATTGTCTTCTATTCAAACAAAATAAATCTTAAATCTTCTGCAATCACTTAAATGTATTTTTTCATAATGAATCCCAGAATGCATGGCTTCCATTATCATTTATCTCAAAATTGCCTCACCTTCTTATACCCAATCAAAGACATCCAACTTCCTTCTAATGAACGGCACAATGTCATTTTCGATTATATTTGAAGAGAACATTTGATGTGAACTTTCCAGCATTGAAAAAGAAGAACAAAAAAAAAACAAACAGAACCAAAATGACGCAAATCAAACATGGAATACAAGAACCCATCAACTAGAATAGCACTGACAAGGCATTAAACGGGCATTTGTGCCCAAATTTCAACAAACAGCGGCCAGCATTAACATCTATGTTGATTCTTACATGACCCAAAACCAGGGATAACTTAAACAACGAGATACACACAAAAAAAAGGACAGGGAGAAAGAGGGGTTACCTACATCGACGTCGTCAGATTGCTGACATAATACAGCATATGAAAAGCCTGATTCATGGAACAGAACAGAGATCTATTTCGGATGCTCACTAATATTATGGAGAAAATACATAAATAAAGGGAAAATTTTTCAATTAAGAAAGGAAAATGACTTTTTTTTTCCAACAGGGCTACTTCAGACCCAATTTCTCAACGAATCCTAGCACGTTTGCGGGTGTGATCATTTAATGCATAATGGATCTACTATTTGCGTCTGAATTCTTTTTTCAATTTAAACCTTTTTGTTATGGGAAAAAAGAAAAGTATTTCACATTTCGATTCAATTATTAGTAGTAATTTTCTTGGCATTTCTCTCTAGGATGGTTTTGCGTCTATTGATACAAAAACTAAACCAAAATAGATCAAACAATTTTGATTTTGACTCTCAAATTTTAAAATTGGTTCATTGCAATTTCTATGTTGTTTTGTAAACCGAAAACTAATGAGGAAATGTTATAATTTCGTGTACTTGGAGCTTGAACAAAGACCCTTTGCAAGGAGTGTCGAGTAGAGTTGGGAAAAGTTGACCCAACACAATTATCCACCCGAACTCGATACAAAGTTAAATGGGTTTGGGTAGCAATTTTTAGCATGTTTATGTAAATGGATTGACATGAACAAACCGTTTAAATAAATAGGTTAGGTTCAAGTTGAGTATCTCGACAAGAAAAATACTTATTTAACACGTTTAATCAATCGGATTAAATAGGTCGACTTGTATACCTTTTACCAATTTACCGTTTACTTGTTTACCATTGATTTTTTAGAAAGAATTGAAAATTGCAATTTTAGAACTTTAGGGGAATTTTTAGTGAAAATTTTCATCAAAAAAATTTGGAAAAAATTAAATTTTTTGAGCCAATTTATAAATCCGCTTGAACTGGAAGCAAGTTGCAAATTTATGTTATTTTTTATTTTAAATTTATATTTCATCAAATTAGTTCGATGGATTAGGTTCGAGTCAACCTATTTAATTGATAAATGGGTTAGGTTAGCAAATTTGGGCCCCGTTTACTATATAGATCGAGTTCAAATTGGGTTATTTTTAACATGTTTAAGTTCGATATGAACATGAACCCGACATGACTCGACATATTTCCCCACTCTAGCGCCAAGTAGAATATTTTGTAAATTTGTATTATGTTTTTAAGAATACTTAAGGGCTAGTGTGTTTTTATACAAGAAAAGGAAGAAAAGAACGAGAAAGGATGTGAGAGAGTGGAAGGGAGCAATAGCAAATGGGAGGAATAGGAAGGGATGAAATGGAGTAGGATTTTTCTAGAATGAATGAACTTTTTTAGATGGAAAATGAGAAAGAATAAAGGCGTGTTCTTTTGGATCAAAAATTATTGTTTCCCATCATTTCCCAAGTGCTTTGTTTAGAAAAATTTCACTCATTCCCATTACTTCGTATTGCTTTCCTCACTCATTTTCACCCCTTATCATTCATTCCCCATTATCCACCCAATAAAGGTTCACTTATTATAGAGAAATCTCACTCCATCCTCTTTCTTGTAATTCTTTCCCACTTCTTCCCAACTCGTCGAACATCCCATCGAACACGTAATCCAATAGGTTGTTAGACTTGTTGCATTGTCCATCGGATCCGTATTAAAAGAATACCTATGATGATGGTTTCTTCTAGAGAACTCGTTGTCATAGGTCACGTATAACGACGGTTCTCTCAAGCGAACCGTTGTCATACGTCCGAACTTTTTTAAAAAAATAGACCACTTTCAAATCTGAAAATTTTGATCTAAAACTAAAAGCTGAAATGGAGAGAAAAAAATCAAGTAACAAAAACAAATCAAATCTAAATACATGTGAAATTGTTGGAGGGAAATTTTGAAAAATTTCCCAAAACCTTGAAGATTACAGGGCAAGAACGAAATCGGATCTAAATGAATACATTACAATCCAACTAATTAATCACCTCAAATGAAACAACCTTCTTCACTCGGTAGCGTGGAAAGACTCAAAATGTGAGGATCCAAGAGACTTCAACTCTTCAATTCACATCTAATAATGAAGATCCAAGAGATTTCAACTCTTCAATTACAAGTCTAACAACGAACCATGGAAGAAAAATCGGAACAAATTGCAGAGAAAAAATGAGTTAAAAATAAAAAAATCTAAAAGGGTAAAACTCAACAAAATCACAACAACAAAGATCCAAGAGACTTCAACTCTTCAATTACAAGTCTAACAACGAACCATGGAAGCAAAATCAGAACAAATTGCAAAGAAAGAATGAGTTAAAAATAAAAAATCTAAAAGGGTAGAACCCAACAAAATCACAACAAAAGGCAAAATTAGAACATGTTACAACGAACCATGGAAGCTTAATTAATTTGCCTCTTGAATCTCAATGTCGAGAGAGAGAGAGAGAAAGAGAGAGGAAGAGGATTAGGATTAGGAACCAAGGAGGAGGCTCGGCGGGTAAGGCGTCCCGCTTCTCCTCCCAGCGACAGCGGCGCAGATCTTGGGCTTCGGGTAGGGCCCACCATTTCCCTTTCACTTCCGCGGAACCGCCATTGAGGCGATGACAAAGAAGGAGGCAAAATCCTTAGAGAATTTCACATTGTCCGATGGAAGATGAAAATGGGAGTAATTTTGGGACGAGGAGTAGAGGAAGGAGGGGATCGGAGAGTGGCGAGCGTCGTCGGAAATCGTCATTGCAGCGAGAGAAGAGAGAGAGAAAGAGAGAGAGAGAGAGAGAAAAGAAAGAGAAAGAGAGAAAGAGAGAGGAGGGGTTCGGTGTTGAGAGGCGAGAGAGAAGCAAGGCGGTTCAAGGAGGAGGAGGAGAGAGAGAGGAGTGGGGGGTCAACGGCGCTATAGGAGAGAGAGAGCGAGAGAGACACACGGTTAGGGTTATATCAATTAAAAGACTTTCAACTTTCAACTATTAACACTTTTAACGACAGTTCTTCATTGAAATGTCGTTATAAATACATCTATGACGACGGTTCTTTGAATGAACTGTCATTAAAAGTGTTAAAGTTAACTTTTAACGGCAGTTCATTTAAAGAACTGTCGTCATATGTACATTAAAAGTCATTTTTTACAAAAATGCCACCGCATTATTTTTTACAATGATTTTCCATTAAAGACCCGTCGTTAAAATTGGTTCCTATAGTAATGACTAGCAAATTAATTTTACACGGAAGATTTAGAAGAGGCAAGAGGAAACAAGAAGCAAAACATCAATTTGTACTTATCTTTGCATTTAAAGAGTAAATTCACAAGCCTCAAACTAATTGAACCTAAAATTACATGGGCCTCATATTCACAAACCGAAAACTGAAAATCGTGGAAAAATTATCTATCGTAATGGTTCTAGGTTCCCGTTCCAGGTTTGATTTTTGGAACCAGAACTAGAACTCGTTTGACGAGTTCCTAAATTTTAGTAACCTTACCGGAACCGTTTGACCGGTTCCGGTTTGCTTCCGAGTACCCATCATCCGTGCTCACCCCTAGTTTGGCTAATGGGAGTAAGACTAATTTTTTTAATGAAGTTGTTTTCTTTGGGATGAATCCAAAAGAAAAGTTTGTTATTCTACCAATTGGGATATACCTTGGTCTTAAGAAATTTGTATTTCTTCTATATGATTGCCCAACATCTTCGGGTTTAGCGATTACATTATTAAAAAAATTGGATTCGAAATCTTCATCGTTCGGATCTTCGTCAACCTCATTATCCTTACTTTCTTCTATCATTTTTTCATATTTTCTATTTAGTTTTCACAAAAAAAGATGGTAATTTTTTATACTAGTCTAGACTCGTGCTATTCACGGAGCAATGTTGTACAATGCATAACTTAAGAAATTATTGAATTACGCAGCGATGTTGTACTTGTGAGTTTCTTTTTCTCGATCATTTGATTTTATTGAATGATTTCACTTTCAACAATATTCTTATACATGTTATCTCCTCGTAATGAAAACGCTTTCGTGACTCATCAAAGTTATCGAATCCAACACATAAAAATCATTAGAGCCCAGCACACATTTATATTCCAATCATTCTAAATTTCAAAAGAATAAATAAATAATCTAAAATAATAAATAAAAAAGAATGTTAAAAAATATCATCAAGGTTTTAAGATTACACACGTGATTTAGAATATTAAGAAATCAGTCCCCTCTCGGAATCAAATAATTTAAATAATCCTAACTCATACGAGTTATAGAAATAGTGTGATAATGTGTTTGGGTATCAAAAGGTAAACATTAGTAGGAAAGAGAATAATATATGATTGGTAGATATTGATATATAGATGACAATAAATATCATTATTTCACAAATTAAAATTACAATACAAAGTACATCAAATCAATAAAAGAATATCAAACTTATAACTCATAACTTTTTATAGCAAAGTCAATACTAATTTAACTTAATAGATGCCTAAATAAATATTTATATGCAACCAACCTACTAAAACATTATTGACTTAAATATTACACGAACTCTTAAAAAGTATACATATACCCATAATGGAATCTCATTTTTAAAAATTATAAGGTGAATACTATGATTTATCCATTCTTACCTACCTATGCACACAAAGATAATGAAACATATAATAACTCACTACTACAAAACTATAAAATAGCGACGGAAACAACTCGTCAGCTCGATAGCGACGGAATCGGCGACGGACACCGACACAAAATAGCACCTGGTTCATCCACCGACGGAATTAGTGACGGATCATGACGTCCGTCGCTATTTTGGGGTCGGCGACGGCTTAGCGACGGAATATTCCGTCGGCTGATTTTGTTAGCGACGGAATATTCCGTCGCTTAGCCGTCGCCGGTGGACATTACAAAACTCCGGCGAAAAAAAATTTACTTTACTAATTAGCGATGGAAGATTCCGTCGCTAATTACACATAAATCCGGAACCGGCTTCGGCCGGTTCGGGATTTATCCGCGCAAACAAAGAGAGCGAGAGCGAGAGCGAGTGCGACTACGCCCGCCGATTCACCACCGCCAACAGCCACCACCGCCGGCGACTACGCCCGCCGCCGCAGCCGGCCGCCGCCGGTTGAGGACCACCAAGGCCGAATAACCACCGTTCATCTTGGTTTCGCCCGACCCCTGCTGCCGCCTGGGTGGAGGACGCCGCCGACGCACCGCCACCGCTGCCGCCACACGCCCGACCTTCGCCTTCGCCGCTGTGCCGCCCATAATTTTGAGGTATGCTTGTGTTGATTTTTGTAAATTTATGGTTTTACAAAATTGAAGTTGAAATTGATGAATATATGTTATTTGTTGGAAATTAATGTTGTTTGTGAATGAATTTGAGAAGAAAAATGTGAAATTGTGTTGTTTATGGAGTAAATGTTATTGAAGTTAAATTTAGGGTTTTAAAAATGTAACTTGAAATTGACGAATATATGTACTTTGGTGGGAATTAATGTTGTTTGTGAATGAATTTGAGAAGAAAAATATGCAATTGTGTTGGTTATGGAGTAAATGTTATGGAAGTTAAATTTAGGGTTTTGAACATTGTCACTTGAAATTGACGAATATATGTAATTTAGTGGAAATTAATGTTGTTTGTGGATGAATTTGAATAGAAAAGTGTGCAATTGTGTTGTTTATGGAGTAAATGTTATTGAAGTGAAATTTAGGGTTTTAAAAATGTAAGCTGAAATTGACGAATATATGTAATTTGGTGGAAATTAATGTTGATTGTGGATGAATTTGAATAGAAAAATGTGCAATTATGTTGGATTTGTTGGACATTATTGTTGAAGTTGAGGGAAATGGTTTTTGTGATTTATATATGTGTAATTGTTTGTTGTTTATTTGTGTGAGGTTGTTTACGCTAATTAGGTATGCTTATAGGTATGATTGCTTTACTTGTATGATAAGTTTAATTATATGTATATGAGTTTATTTATGCTAATTAGGTGTGAACTTATTCTTTTTTTACATACGCAATGTGTTAGAATGGGCCTTGTTTGGTCTTGATTTGTTAATATAACGATTGCTATAAGAGATAAATAACTTGATTAATGGATAAGTGTCATTATAGTAATAAATTTTGAAATATACATTGTCTTAAAGACATGCCAACTCTTTTGGAACTTTGAAGAACGTTTTGTTGAATGATTATTGTCATAATGATAAGGCTTTTTGTCTTTCTAATGACCAAGATTAGCACTTAATGATTGGTATAATAGAAATGAATGAAAATGATACCCAATCCACTTTCTCGAATTTAGAAAGTTAATTAACAAATTCCTTGTACTAGCATATGCACTTTTGTCCCATCTTGGGGGAATATTTCATTGCTTTTATGTCACTTTTTTTAATGATTTTAGTTGGAATTGACTGATCTTTAGTATATCGGTTTATATTTTATTATATTGCTTATCCGAAACTTATTACAATCTACGACTTTTCTAATTAATCGGGTAAAAAAGAACCATATATACATATATATGAATAAGTGGTTAACCGACCTTATCGACATAAATTAATAACTTTCCATTGTTCTAATGTGTATACAAGAAAATAATAGTAACTAAGAAGAGAAAGCAAAAGGGGAATAGGTATTGGCCTTAACCAAGCCAAAAGGGCAAAAAATGATCATCTAAAATAATTTTTTCTATTTTTTTTATTTGTTTGAAATAGACAGTTTATATGGTTCCATTTAGTTCCCTTTCAACATTTAAAACATTAGCCAACCGAGGCCTGGAGGAACCTCTGCCCTCTCTTATTATTCAACCAAACCTTTCATATAATTGTCGACTTGATGATCACATGTTATGTAAATTGGCTCAAAGGTCCATATCATGTAACGTATGAACGAATTTCTGCAGTCTCAGCAAGCATCCGGATCTCACCGTCGACCACCACAACCACAAGAGGATGAGGATGAGGAAGAGGAAGAGGATGAGGATGAGAATGAGGATGAGTGAATTCAAATGTGAACTTTTGTATATATTGGTGATCACCACTTTGCGAACTATTTAAATGTGTTTGAGGTTTCTTATGAGTTATTGCTTGTTTGTTGTGTTGAACTTGTGAATTTGTTTTAAGTATGTTATGGTTGTTGATGATGTTGAACATGTAAGTTGGATTTGTATATCCAACTTTGATGAATTATTTGTGGCCGGCATATGTAAATGCCAAATGTAAGTGTCACATATGTGAATGGTGGATTTTTATATCCATTCACAATTTTCTATACTAGGGTAATGAATAATTAGAAAACAATATTTAGAATTTTTTATGGAACAACGACTGAACAACGACGGATCGGCGACGGATCTATACCAATCAGCGACGGAAAGTAGCGACGGAAACCCCATATTCCGTCGCTAATTAGCGATGGAAAGCCTTCAATTCCGTCGCTAATTCAGCGACGTAATGTCATTGCGTCGCTGATTTCCATCAGCTACGGAAATGGTGCCCGTCGCTAATCTGTCACTAAGTAGCGATGGAATTGAAAATTTCGTCGCTGATATTTAGCGACCTCTTTTCGGCGACGGAAGAGTTCCGTCACCGATTCCGTCGCTAATGCCGAAATTCCGTCGCTATTTCCGTCGCAAATTTGCAGTTTTCTAGACTAGACTACTTATATTGAGATTAATAGTGAAAAAGATTATAATGATAGAAGTCATCCAAATATATTTAACAATAATAGGTAATTTGCATCATAGTAAAGGGCATAATAGGTCAATTCGCGGCGTAGGGTAATAAAATCATCTGTGTTTTATACTTATATTGAAAACCGATTGCGATTTTAGTAGTGAATCAATTGGGTAAAAATATTGATACAATTGAGATTTTATAAATACGTGTTTTACTCGATTAACAACCAATTGCTTCCATCGAGACACAACTCTTCCTCTCAAGTAATTAACATAATAGGAGTAACATGAAATTCTATTTCAAAATGGCGGGGAGGTTTGATTGCAAATACTCATCTTTTAATAATTTAGAAAACTTACAATAGTAAAAGATATGATTTAAATATGTTTGTCAATAATAAGTCACGAGATAGACATGTTAGGAAGAAACTAAAATAAATTGTATTTGTAACAAAAAAAAAATGATCCGTATGTTGTGCAAAAATTTTGAGACAAATGAATTTATTTAAAATCCTATGGGCTTAATATAAGTTGGCATATTAAGTTTGTAATCCTTTAAACATAACACAAATTACGAACTTAAAGTACATAAATTACTGAACTGAAACAATATAATTCTTAACTTTTTATTCATCACGTTTTATTCCACAATATATTTGAATAATAATTTTCTATCTTGTAGGCATTTTTAATTATTAATGTCAAGTATATATGTAGTTGTTATATTTTTATTATATTAATTTATGATTTATTAAGCTTTATTAAATCATTCTATACATATATACGATGAAGGTAATAACCAAATTGCTTCCTCAAATAGTTAAATATTTAAATATTATTTTTATAACATGTTCCTGTTAATTTTAATTTTAAAAATTCTTATAATAAATATATTTTAAACTAATATAATTTTATGACACCAAGTCAAAAAAACACCATCAACAATGAAAAATTAATAATGTTAGACAAAATTATTATATTTTAGGCCCAAAATAATATTGCATATCAATATACATAAAAATAAATGAGAGCTAATACACAATCCAAACTCTAAATAAATAAATACATAACTATATATATTTATTTTATTTTATGTCATAATATATTTTAATTTTTAGATTACTTTTCTTTTCATTTTTGTTCTTTTTTAGTCAATTTGTTAGAAATTAGAATAAAATTAGTCTTCTTTGGTTAATTATATTTTTATATTATTATAGGCTTTAGTTAGAATCTTTTTACTATGTTAGTATTAATTTTCTTAGTTTTTATAATTGATTAGATAATTTTTTAGATTTTTTTCTAATTTAGGTTAAAGCAGGTCTTTAATTTAATAAATTTATAAATTTAGTTTTTTCATTTTAATTTTAGGTGTTTAGGATATATTTAGGTCCAAAAACTAACTTTAATATTCTGGTAATTTAATTATTTATTTTCTCATTTATTTAGTGCAGTTTATTATTTGTTTTACTTTCTGTTTAAGATTCTATTTTTATTTTATTATTTTTATTCTGTTTAATTTTTTTGGAAAACTATAAAAAAAATATTTTTGGGTTTTAGGTTACTTTTATATTTTTCATATTTTTGATTTAATTTATTAAATAATTTTGTATATTTGTTATTTATTAATTTTCTACTTAGTTTTGTTTTTTCTGTTTTATATTTTTATGAATTAATTAGGATGATTAATTATTATTTAATATTTATATTAAGATTAGATAATTTTATAATATATAAATGATTTGATAATTTTTCAGACTTATTTACTAATTTAGGTTAAAGCATGTTTTTAATTTAATAAAATTTATAAATTTAGTTTTTTCATTTTTATTTTAGATTTTTAGGCTATTAAGTCCATAAAATAGTTTTAATATTTTGGTACGTTAATTATTTATTTTTGTATTTATTTAATGCATTTTATTATTTTTTAACTTTTTGTTTAAGATTATGTTTTTATTTTATTTTTTTAATTTTGTTTAATTTTTCTGAAAAATTATATATAGTATTATTATTATTACTATTATTATTATTATAATATTTATTTTGGCATGGAGTAAAAAAGAGTCCATACATGATTGGAAACCTATTTTTTTCAATGATAAATTATTTTTTTTATTGGACGAAACTCCTAAATTCACTCTCGGACCGCCATGTCGCTTTTTTGAAAAGATTGGCATTATATAGTGTATAGATAAGTCCATAAAATAGTTTTAGTATTTTGGTAAGTTAATTATTTATTTTCGTATTTATTTAGTGCATTTTATTATTTGTTTAACCCTTTGTTTAAGATTATGTTTTTATTTTATTATTTTTAATTTTGTTTAATTTTTCTAAAAAATTATATATTATATATTATTATTATTATTATATTTATTTTGGCATGGAGTAAAAAAGAGTCCATATATGAGTGAAAACCTATTTTTTTCAATGATAAATTATTATTTTTTATTGGACGAAACTTCTAAATTCATTCTCGGACCGCCATGTCGCCTTTTTGAAAAGATTATTGGCATTATATAGTGTATAGATTTCATATCTACTAAGTTGTTGGTAATTTTTTTTTTCAAAAAGAAAATTTTGGTCAATCATTATTATTATTTGAAATTTAAAATTTGTGTTTTCACGTGAAATATTGTGTGTTTATTTTGTGAAATCTTTTTCTTATTTGGGCATTTTAATTTCCTTTATATTTGAAGAGATATATTATATATTTATTTGAAAATCATGGGAAAAATTTGTTATAAGGTTTAGAAAATATGTTCGTGTGATATAATTTTACTCTTGTCTTCTTTTTAAGGAAGTAAAGGAAAGAAAGTGGTCGTCCTTAGGAAGAGTTTGAGTAAAACTACTAGGGATACACTATAAAATAAAGCAAATTACCCTATAAAATAAAGCAAATTTCTAATTAAATTACCAAATTGACACAAAGCAATCAACTAGAGAAAGCATGAAATTTTAAATTTCGAAGAACGATAAGAAATTTGAATAGAATCTTCCGGACGCTTCAAACCAATAAATAAAACTTGAATATTTGAAAAGAATTTTATCAAGAATCACCCAACACCAATCGAAATAAAACGAACGTGAAGTTTTAAAAAGAATGCGAATAATAAAGATGAAAATTAAAAATTTAAAACTGTTTCGAATTATTTAGAATTGAAATAATAAAAAACTAATGAAAAACTAAAGTTATTCTGAGGTGGGATGATGAGGCCAAGAGGTGCCTTTTGTAATATTACAACTTATAACTTAGGACTATAGGAATGAAAAATTGTGTTGCGCATCTAGAGCAAGATCCAACGGGCTGTGGGAGACACCACAGGCCACACCGCGGCCGTGGGTAAGCCCATGGACTTTTGGATGCTGCCTTTGCTCTCCTCGACCTGTTTCCATGGTATAACCAGTGGGCAGCCCGTGGTGAATTCGCTCAGATTGTCTTGTCTTCAGGATCCGTGGTTGAGCTTCTTGATGGAAGAAAGTAATAAACTTAACTTGGTTCAATCATTATTAGGTCCTCTTTACGTCTTATCAATAACTTGATATTATTTCTCCATTAAACTATTTTTCTACACATTTATACAAACCCAAATAAAATCATATTAAAAGGTCTTGAATATGAACTAAAGCTAGGCAGTCAAGGTGCTTATATCGTCACTTTTGGTGATAAAACACCCACCCCAACTCATTTTTGTACAAATCCAAGGAAGGGTTTAAACTCTAGGAGATAGGGTGGATGTGAAGGATGATGACCAACACTTTGCTTAATATTATTTGTGAGCACATCAAAATTTCTTAAAGGACATTTTTGACAATTTCATCGAATACACAAATTCTGTTTGAGATGTATAAATATGTCTACATATCTATGAGTATATGTTACATTCTCTAGGAGGTTATTGTACCTTGTTTCATTGAAAATTTCTTTGAAATCTTTTTTAGAGTATTTCTTTGCATATTAAACAGTATGGTGACTTTAACCAATTAAAAATTTTAATTAGAATGTGATTGGGAACATTATATGTGAACTTTTCCATTTAGGTGTATTTACCAAAAACACTATTAATATGTGTTGTCTTGCACTGGATGTAAAACTTTGGTGTTTTAGAAGTGCCATGTCTGCTCCCATAGTTTTCCAAACTTAGGGTCAATCAAAATCAAGTTTGAACACTTATGAGAATAGTTTAGATGTTTTGTGAAATAGCATCTAATAAACATCACATATAAATAGTGAATTGATTGAAGTGGGGCATGACTTAACCATGAGCAACAAGCCCATGTCGTAATCCGGTCTTTATCTTATAGTTGAAAACATATTAATATACGTTTGTCTTAAAACAAGTATATCATTATTTTAAATACTGTATTATTTAAGAATAAATACATTTTAAAGATTCAAAACGATTCAAAAAAGAGCGAATATAGACTAAACTAGCCCATTTTGGTAACAATCTGTAACTGATACTCATTCGACCCAGCTTTAAGACAATACTCAGGGGTCAAAATATATTTTAGTCTATATAAATACATTCCTCATTGAAAGAGCTTTCCAAGGATGTATTATATGCCTAAATTTTAATATTTTCAACTAGTTCATTGAAAGAATTTCTTTATGAGTAGGGGATGTTTGACATGCCGAATCCAAAATTTAAGGCTGAAAATTAGTGGCCCCAATGGTCTACAATTAAAAAATAAAAAGTAAATAAGGAGATATTATTGTAAAACTATTAAAACAATAAAAAGAGTCCATGAAAAAAATATAATTGCAAATTAAAGTCAATAAAAACTAAATGAAGTTTGTATATAAATACAAAGAATTGATGAAAAATATCAAATTACATGATTAAATACTAGTTCCAACTTCCGATTTAGATTCCCGAAGTAATACATAAAATCAGAACCAATCGAACAACTTTCTAACTTTTGGGAACAGAACACGGAACTATTTGACCGATTATAAGGTAGACATTTATTATGCTCATGCTCAATGTAAATAATTTAAATTACCAAATATTGATGTTTTATATGCTTAAAATCACAAAAAGTTGAATCTTTATATGAGCAAGACAATCTTGCATGAACTTGAGGTTTCTTCTTGTTTAATCTAATATTTTTAGTAGAAACTGTTTTCATCCTAAATCCTTCTCAAATACTAATTCCGTGGCGTTGTGGCTAATCCGTATTCAAGGTAACGAGATATTTTTATACTTTCCTCAAAGTGTAGTGGCGATTCTACCAGCAATTGTAAATCAACTTACTTTCCGATGGCATCTACTAACTTAAAAACAACCATACATTTTAAAAGGCTGTAAAGATTAGATGATTCTACTTACAATTATAAATCAACTTACTTTCTTATGACATCTACTAATTTAAAAACAACCATATATTTTAAAATACTATAGAGGTTGGGCGAAACCCCTCAGGGAGGGCTGCACTAACATATTCAATGACAAACTCTATTAGAGATGTCCAGAAATTGATTAAAATTAAACAACAAATTACTAATTAAAATTAGGCATATTACATGGCATTAGAGGTTGGCTATCGTCTAGGAATGGCTTTGGCCCCTCATAGAGTCTATAATGATTGAACGAAACTCTAAAACATCAAAAGTCCTATGGTACATCATCTTTGCCGGTTATGTTCTTCAAAGGTAATTTCATTGGTGACACGCCCCATCCGCAATCCTTTTCTTTTGAGGAACTGAGCATTGTCAAACCACTTCTAAAAGAAGAGACCATATTTTGGATCATGAGGCACATTTTCACCAAAACCCTAAAAGTCGAGCTTTACCTTCCAAATCCAAAATTTTGGTCTAGGTTACCTCATCATGTGCTTGTTATATCTTGCATCGGTAGCTATATTTTGTGATTATGTGTTTATTGATGATTAGAAACCAGGTCCCTCCCTAGTGGTCCAAAAAGAGACCTCTGCTTCAGGAGAATCTTTTTAGTCTTTTATACTATTTCCTTGCTTTCTTTTTTTTTTTTTTTTTTTTAGAGGAGGCATGATATTAGGTTCCTTTTAATTGTATTTAAAAAGTTTTGGGAAGAGGGAATATATAGCGAAAAATATCAGACAAAAGAAGGAAGGAAAAGTAATCTTCGCAGGAAGAAACTTTAGGCGCCAGTTTTTGGACACCAACTGGTACCTGGGCTCTACTCTTATTGGCGATCCTTTTCCTCTGTAGTCCCGTTTTATTTAAATTTAACTTACAACATTACAGCTTTTTATAACTACTTACACCTTCTTACACCTTCTTACACTTCCTTACAATCTCTTATAACTATATATTATTTTTCATATCGAAATTTATTGTGAATTTATTTTTCTACGGTTAATGAAATTTTTTGTTAGTGAATATTTATGTATGTAAAGGTGTCTACTAGGGATCGTCGTGGGATATGTACATGGTGGATATACCTATACCCACACCATATTTTCCCCATTCCTATACTCATACTCCCATCGGATATTTCAATTATATCGGATTTATTTGTATAGATGTGTAAGAATTTTGATAATTAATACACATTGGATACATTAATTTAATTTTATATCTTAAGAAATTCACAAATAAATTCCAACGAATAATTAATTTCAAAAGTATCATATCCATTTAAACTAGTTATCATGAATAATATTACAAACATTTTGTCAAAGTTTAAGTTTATATGTGAATATTCAAGTTAAATGTGACAAAATCATTTGAGCTATTTCAGCCATGTTCCATTTAGCATAAGTTGTAAGAAGTTGTAAGGATGCATAAAAAGATAGAATGAGCCGTATGAAATTAAAATAAGTTAGAATAAATATAAAATGTTGTATTAAATACGATAAAAATGTTTAATGTATTCATATGTGTTACAGCTTATGTGCGCAATATTTATATTATTATTTATGAATTCTACGTAATAAAATAATAAAATTTATATATTTGTGATGCCAAATGCATATATGTCATGTTTAATGATTTGTTTTTTAAAAAATAAAAGAAATTATATTTGATACTTACAGACTCCTTACATGTGCTTACGGTTTCTTACAACTTTTTACAACTTTCTTTACAACTTATTTCAACCTTACAGACTAAATGGAACAAGGCCTATGTCCTAATCAAAGATTTGGTGCATTGTTGTTTCAAAATATGAAAACAAATATTTCCTCTCCTTGCCAAAAAGATTTTATCATTTCCTTTATTTTATTATATATATATAGAGAGAGAGCTACCATTTTAAGTGAGAACTAAGAACCTTTAATTTTGACCCTTAAATTCTTATTTAATGGTCCAGATTTAACTATATATATTTTCCCACAACTCTAATCTTCTAGCCACCACACACTCTTTCTCTCTCCTTCTACCATGGTAGTCACTCTCCTCTATCTCTCTTCTCCCATCGTCGGTGTCACCGGTGCCTTTCTCTCTCCTCCCACTTGTCAATGTCATCGGAACCAGATCCGAAAATTTCATGCTTCCCCTTGGTGGGTTAAACATACCCAAATCTAGGGTGTTGACGTAAGGAAATAAAAGACAAACCAAACACTCATATTTTTTTATTTTTTTGTAATCATCCATGAAAGTTGACGTAAGAAAAAATATATAGTAATGCTCCATATCTCATTTAATTAACGTTGACACCTACAAAATATTCAAATCTCATTAATTAAGGATCAAACACCTAAAAGAAAAAAAAAATTCATGACATAATTATAATTAGATTGGATCGAATGAATTTTTTTTTTTCATTCGACTTCAATTTAAATCTAGTTTAAACTCAAATTGTTCAAATTTTTTAATCATCTTAATTGAAGTCATATCATATGATTATGGCATCCCTCACTAATTCATGCAATTATTTAAATATTTTGTTATGTTGAACACTATCTATACTATATATAATAATATTCTTAAAATTGTCAAATGGTGGTCTAATAATTAGTTTAGGAGATTTATCCAATATAAAAATAACAATTTTTCCTTGAAAAAAAAGGTTTCCACTCATCTATCGACTCTCCAAGACTTACTTGCCATAATAATTCAAAATATAAATGATTTAAAATATGCCAATACATAAAATGAAAGAAAGAAACATCATGAAGAAATGCATATGACATAATATCAAACCATGAGCTAACGAACATGCTAAGCATAATTTAAGAGTTGGAATAACACTAACTTTGACCTCATTTACCTAACAAAACTACACCCTAAAGTTTCCTTGAATTAGATGTTATCACATAATCACGGAGAATTTCCAATAGTAGCAGAGTTTGGATAACCAACTAATTGTGTCATTGGCATTATTGAATTGAGTAACAAAAATTTGATGTTTTATTTTTTAAAGAAAAATAAAGAATTAAATTAAATATTTTTCTTCATGTTCATCTCTTTAAATGTTTTTTTTTGTTAAGAAACGTAGAATTTACACTTTTTAAAGAATGACATGATTTTGGTATTATCGAATTTTGCAAGCCACTTTCAATTATATATACTTGTTTAAGTATAAAAAGATTAAGAAGTTTTCATTTATAAATTGAAAATTTAAATTATATATAGTTATGTATTCATTTATTTAAGGTTTGGATTGCATATGAGCTCTCATTAATTTTTATGTATATTGATATGCAATATTATTATGGGTCTATAATATAATAATTTTATCTAATATTATTAATTTTTCATTGTTGATGGTGCTTTTTGACTTGGTGTTATAAAATTCTACTAGTTGAAAATATATTTGTTATATAAATTAAAGTCGACATGAACATGTTATAAAAATAATGCTTAAATATTTGACTATCTAAGGAAACAATTTGGTTGTTGTTAGTCAAGATTCATCGTATGCGCGAGTGATGTAATAAACCTTAAGAAATTATAAATTAATATAATAAAAATATAACTACATATATACTTGATATTAATAATTGAAAATGCCTATAGGATAGAAAGTTATGATTCAAATATGTTGTGGAATAAGACGTAATGAATAAAAAGTTAGGAATTATACTACTTTAAGTTCGTAATTTATGAACTTTAAGTTCGTTATTTGTGTTATGTTAAAGTGATGGAAACTTAATATGCCAACTTTTGTTAAACTTGTAGAATAAATACATTTGTCTCAAAATTTTTATATGATTAAATCATTTTTTTTGTTACAAATACAATTTATTTTAGTATTTTTCTAACATTTCTATCTATAATTTATTATCAAAAAATATATTTAAATCATATCTTTTACTATTGTAAGTTTTCTAAATTATTAAAAGATAAGTATTTGCCATTAAACCTCCCCGCCATCTTGCATATTATGTTAATTAATTGGGAGGAGGAGTTGTGTCTTGAGGGAAGCAATTAGTTGTTAATCGAGTAAAATAACATGTATTTATGAAATCTCAATTATACCAATATTTTTACGTTATTGACTTATTACTAAAATCGCGATTAATTTTCAATACAAGTACAAAAACATATGATTTTATTACCCTACGCCGCAAATTAACCTATCATGCCCTTTACCTTGATACAAATTACATCTTTTTACTCATTAGCTATTATTGTTAAATATATTTGAATTACTTCTATCATTATTAATCTCAATATAAGTAGTGATTATATGTTTAATTTCTTAATTCATAAATTTTTAAAAATTATTATATTGCTCCGTATATAGCACAAACCTATGTTAAAAGCAATCCAACCCAAACTAATTTTAGAATTGAAAATTATGAACAATTGCTTAAAAATTCAAAAATATTCAAGGATGTTCTAATAGACCTCTAATTGGTCTCTAGACCCCAAGTACTACAGCTCGTCTTTCCTCACGAACCGCAGATCATTCTCCAATTTTTGTCCCCTCGTTCGTCATAATTTCATTCTTTTCCCCTCCCACTTAAAACCTTTTTCAATTTTTGGGTTCCCTCCTTACTACATTTCATACTTCTGAGCTTAGGATGTGTTTTTCCTTGAATTATTGGCAAAGCCAAGACTGATTGGCTCTGATGAAATAATAATAATAATAAAGCTATTTAGAGCAGAAATTACAATTCAGTACATTACGATTAACACTGTACATGTGAAGAATGAATGCAATTTAGCACATTTGTAGAAACCATCATCAGATGTCAAGATCCCCTTAAACTGCCAGCCAAACTCTTGCAAGCCCAGGAGGGAGAAACAGGGAAGCATCTCAATTAAAAACAAGTAGGGATCCCTACAATTTTGTCAGAGAAAAAAAAAGGCTTTCTGTAAAGATAACTAGTATAGCACTAAGCTTTCTGCGCCATAATTATGAATGAATGCTGCTTTCCATACTTGAACTTCCTCCCTACAGTCAATTTTGTTTTCCCTTTCTCCACTTTGTGTTTTTCCTTTTCGTGTCGCAGGGAGGGAGCACGTGTCATGATTTTTCTTCATGCTTTCTGTTTTTCTCAACCGTGGATCCACGAACATGGGTTCCAGATTGATGACAATGATATAAGAAACTTCTCACCAACAATTTTGAATTTTTACGCAGCCAACAATGTCAAAATAGGAGTTCCTTCTCAAGGGGAAGTTGCTTCTCCAGCTGAGGGATTCAATATCAATTTTTAGTTGGTCTCAGAAAAAGCCCCTGGCTGAAACTTCTTGGTGAGTGCTTCTGTTGCCAATTCTATCCTGGCTCGCTCCTAAAATGGATAAATGCATGTCAACAGCAATTTAAAGAAAATTTTCTATTCCATAATCAGAAGTTTGAGATTGCCATGGACTTTTTATTACATACCTTTCCTTCCAGAGTAATTACAAGAGGCCCACGCCTGGATTTCCGATAACAACCTTTACATCCAACAATGCAGAAGCAGTCAAGTATTGATCATATTAAAAATAAATGATTTTTTAAAAATAATGCAGCCTTTTTCTTACCAATATATAGGTCTGGGAAGCTAATCCGAAGAGCTGACAATGGTTGAGCAGCTTCTACCTGCATTGAGTAAGGCATCTGTTCAGGTCAAACTTTGGCTTCTAAATATATGGGCTTCCTAGTTGAGCACCTAAAGATATGTTCAAAAAGAGTAAAATCTACATTTTGCAGAAATACAACAGGATATCTAGTAATGCATCTATTTTTTATCGTGATAGGAAAAAATAGCCTAATCAAATTTCACATATTGGAAAAATGCGACAGACTTCCCTTTATTTTACTCAGCACTTGTTTATTTTGTAATGATCAAGGTAAATAATTAAGCCATAGAATGAATAAGAATCTCATATGCAAGATCAAAGAGAAGATTGGCATCCTTTGCATTGATCAACTTTGATCTGAAATGAGAATTTTGCCCCTGAGCAGAAAGAAAGAACTGCTAGTCTGACATCACAGCATAAAAATAGCATTGTGATTTCAAGTCTTCTGGTTCTCAAGCAAACAGCTACAAACATGAAGCCTCATCCCAAAATCAAGATTGATATTTCCTATCACTAATTTATCCTCCCCGTGTATTTCAATGTGACAGGTGATCATACAGCAACATGCCAACATCATCGGTCAGATGTCATTGAAATTTCAACAGGCATACAAATAAATACACACTCAGCAAGAATAATCATCAAAGGCTAATTGCCAATAGATGAAACACATCTAATAGATACAACCATTGCGAAATCCTGCTCTCTTCTCCCATCATATGCACTTATCACTAACAACTAGAGAAGTTGTCTCTAAAACCCACAAAAGAATTTTGTTTCGCATTTGCAATGTTTTGCAGCTTTTGCTATATACAAGCATAAATATTGACTTCTTACACTATCAAGGATGAGGCAAGGGAGGGGCAGCAAGAAATTTATGCAGTCAATGGTGGACCATAACTTAATGGCTAGGACACAAGAGGAGATACCTTGGAATGGTGCTCAACTTTGGACTACAAAATTCCCTATTCTGGTTCGAGTTGTCCAAGAATGCTAAGGGCTAGGAGTGCCCTAAAACTCTTTTCTAAGACCTTATTGCAGCTAAGAAGTGGTCTCTTGGATTAGAAACAGAAATAACAAGGGGAGAGGCTAAAACTGTGAAAACAATCAAAACGGGCTGTTTTGACGAAGCCTAAAACTCTATGTTCGGAGGAACATTTGGGTTGACCAAGCATTTGGCTGCATAGCTGACGTGCAGAGCTTCCAAGGCATACCAATTTTTGCTTGATTTGGAGTAAGGAATCAAAAGATACAACCAATCAAAGTGTGGCTTGAGGAAGGGGAAACAAATACTTGGCCAGAATTGCACCAAGAATTAGCACAACATGTTCCTTAGCCGAAGCTTCTCTTTTCATCCTCTTCTTGATTATTCTTTGTGTAATCCCCACCCTTGATGTTGCAAGGCTCTGTTGTACATAATTATCTTACCATGAAGCACTATATATAGTGGCTTCCTTGCTTTGTATTCGGCATTGTTTTTGATATATACAAAACCGAATGAGCTCTAGCTCTTCCCCTTTAAATTCTTGATTGCTTATCTTAGTAGTGGCGTAGTAAGTGGTGTTCTATCAAGTCCTTGCTGCAAGCTAGTGGTGTGTCTTATCTAGCTCAATCCTTGGTGCCTCAAGTATTCAATGGTGGTGAGCCTTATCCATTGAAGGCTTGAAATCTTATCCCTTTTGTTCTATGTTTTGGGACATTCAAATTGGTGCTAATTCGCTTATTGTCAATAGCTCCAGTTCTGGTTGCTTGCTCGCCGCTTTGCTAGACACTCAAACCCCACTTCATCCCATTAAACTCTCTACACAAACTTGACCCCTTTTGCTCGGTTTCTGGCTAAATCACCCCCTCTTCCAAAAGTACATCAGGTTGCTACATCTCCAACTCACCCCTCCCCCAACCCACCTCATGTAGGCTGGAATCTTGGAGTAGGGGTATGAATCTGCAATTGGATTTGAAAGATCAACATGTAGTGAGCAGTCAACTTGTAAAGAGTGTGATTGTCAAGTCAACGTTAGTGAACAGTCTAACTTAGCAACTATATGGGGACAAGAGATAACAAATAGCATAGCTAGTATTTCACTGAAGTTAAGGAGATAAGTTCTCTCACACATACATCTGAAAGAGTTGTCGTCAAATAGTTCGAAGCAAAAGGCTTGGACAACATTAGAAGATCACCAGAACCTGCAAGTTCAATCAGGGAATCCCATTCCTTGTCCAGCTCTGAAAGATTTGTCGCCATAAAAATGATCACATTCTGACACTTCATCTACAAAAGAAAACCACTATAAGTTACAAACGTGACACAAAACCTTCATCAATATTTCACAAGGTAAAAAAAAAAAACAAGTATTCAAATTAGAGCTAGGAAACAGATCTGGTCAGGTTGAGTCATTTTGGATCAACTTTGTGTCTATCTTGAAAATAGCTTAGATTTACTCAAGTCTCAATATTGGTAAAAACATGTTCTTACCCTTGACGGTAAGTTCATGTCAAAATAGGATCAGTTCGCATCGGGTTCCGGTTTCTCTCGATAATTTCAGGTCAGATTCGATCATATTTTCATGTCAGGTCAGACTTTCTCAGCTCTAATTCCAATAGGTCATGGAGCAGATACAGACAGTACACCACTAGACATGATGCTATAAAATGAATCAATTCTGAGGTTCCTTAGCTTGTTATCAAGTTGCCTGAACTTCAATTTGTCATTGAAGTAGTGATATCTGAATTTGACGAAGTCTTTAATTCTCTTAACCCAAAAAAACAAAACAGAAAAAAATTGAAGCAATAAGATCCCTCAGATGATCCAAGATTATTTCAGCAAAAATCTGATTACCAAATATTTGCCTACACAGGCAAAAATCTTCACAAGGAAATAATTTTTTTTAAAGAACAGGGATGACAGAAAATGTATTCACCAATTTATTATAGGGGGAACATTAATATGATCTATGTTACTTGGAGTTAGGTACAAGTGTCTAATGCAGATGCACATTCGAGTGCAAGATTTGGCTATTTTCAAGAAAGTTTCAGCATTTTCAGTCTATTTTGTAGGGTCCGAATGTAGTACTTGCCTCTGAGTTAGAGAGTCCAAACACATGTCCATTTAAGTAGAATTGTCTGAGTAACATAGATGTTGGTAAAATTTTATCTGGTTCACTTATACAAATTTGTCCCCTCTGAAAAAAATGGGTACAGTCACAAATAATTCATCCAAATTTTAATTCCTAGGAGAGAATTATCCTATTTATATGATAACGGTTTCAAGTTTCAGCCTAAAATTGACCCAAATTTAAACTTGTTCGATTTGATCAACATAAAATAAGACAGGTATTGGACCAAATATTTCGTCCAAATTTCTAGCTATTTGTCCAACTTAGGATTGACCCAAACGGAATTTTTGCCAATCTAAGTAGCATAAGCATGATTATACACTAAAAGTAAAAATTAAGTTCAGGACATTAACTGCAGATAAGTCATTCAAGGTCAGGACCCATGGCACACTTGAAGAGAGAAGGGCTTTCCTTTGTCTCTACTATGACGTCAAAGCAGAGACTCAACTCCCAAAGTAGTCATGGTACTCATTGATAAGGTGATACTCAAGGCTATACATGAAAAAGACGAACCCAAAAAATAGCGTTAACTTTTAGGTACTACATGTGCAGACTATTTTCAGACTGGTAACAGGTATGTTTTTTCCAAACCAGAAAAACTCCTGTCAACTACCAGACTATTTTTCAGAATGGTTATACATATATTTCTGTTTTAACCTGATATTTCAGATTAGGTGTGGTCCATGAACAGTTCTAGAGATGCATGGCAAGGATGTATTTGAACAAAGCATTTGCAGAGCACACCGAGCTAGATTACAGGGCATTCTTGTGAGTTCAGCTAGTAGAAGGGCAATTTGAGCAATAATTACTTTTAACTTTTCCACTTGAAATAAGAGAGTAGTGCACTGTCTCATGAGTCACGACCATGTTTTTATTCAACTTAGTATGTACAAGGAAGACCTGGCAAACTGATGGTTCACGTCAGATTGATTCAGGCCTCAGGTTATGTTTCTGTTTAATGGAAATTTGTGTTGGTGTCCAGTTAGGGTTTGCATTTAGGTCAAGTTCAAGTTTGCAATCAAAAATTTCAGGCTAGGTTACTTTTGGTCCAGCTGACATTGGTTCAGGTCCAAATGCCGCCACCGTTCTTCTGGCAGCAGATCAGGTCTGGTTGCGGTGATTAAGGTCGGATAATCAGATAGGTATCCGCTTGGCCAAGTCCAATATCCACGAAAAAATATCTTTCAAGCAAAAATGAGTTTGTACAGGAATCATGAAAGGTAAGTAGACATATAAAGAGCACTAGAGTGATTATACAGTGGTTTTTGCATAAAATGTCATCAATACAAACGCTTCCATTTCATTAAAGGAGACTTTGACATGTCACATTCCCATAATGATAAACATGATATCCTCTATGTTTGTGAAAAAGTATCTATGATTAGAGAAACATTAGGATACCTTGTAATTTTTCAGAACCTATGGTACCGTAGCTACTTTTGGTGGCTGGGAAAAAAAATTCCAAAGTCCTCGGCTCTTTAAGTTCTTTGACCCAAGAATACCCATTGAGAAATCCTATATTTTCCTTAGCATCCTATTTCTATCCAACTGTTCCAACCTGCTCCAAAAAGTAAGTACACTCAGCAGTGGATCCAGATATCTTGAAGAAGGGTGTCCAACTTTTTCAGGCACTTTGCACTTCACAAGTGCCCATTAACTCTTTCTGGTGTCCATTTAAAATCTTTTAAGAATTTTAGACAGAATGTTGAGCAACTTTGTGATGGTTGTTCGGGACATTAGACCTTGTAAAGTCAGCTGCCCTGCCTCCATACACCAGAGAGTGAAGCTATGCAAATGTCAAATAATGTATATGCGAGACTGCACTGCAGCTAAAAGTCACTCACATGCACATCACAGACAAAAAGATGTGCTCCATTCAAAACATAGCACAGTCACAACATAGTCATAATCAGAAAAATACCAAATTATGTCTTCTCCATAACATACCAATGGCACAAGCAGATTTTCATGATGCAGCAGTTGCATAATGCTCTCCGGTAGCTGAGCCATCTAAAGATTGGGGGAAAAAAATAGCCATGTCATATGCTACATTCAGACTATTGGTCATACATCATGCATAATATTATAGACAAAACCCAAAAGAGTGAACTTTCTTCTACATTTGAATACTTGAACTCAAACTAAACAAAATTCTCAAAACATAGCTTGAATTTTATGTTTAATATAAGATCCTATTTGCTGATTCACCGAAAATAACCAGAGCATCAAGAACCACAACCATCCTCACTTTACTAAAGAGGTGGATGTCAGTTAGCTCACCTAGTAAAATCTTTAATAGTTGTTACCAAAGGCTGCATTGTTTATGATAGATCCTTTTTACTCCAAAATAAATGTTTTAAGAAAAAAGATAGCTAAAATTGAAAGCAGATTGAGACAGGATAGTAATCTTTTGCCTATATGTAGTTCTAGACACGCATTCAAACAACCACCAAATCAACAACCAAGAAATCCTGCAAGGGTGAGAAATGCGAGACTCCATGCAGGCAACCATACTCCTACAATTGATAGCAAGGAGGTTTATGATAGACCCTAGGTTTGATAGGGGCTGGCTACCTAGTAGATCCATCAAAAAACAGAAGACTCAGGTCAGCTTGATGAATCTTTGAGCTATTTGGACATGATAGCTAGTTGACCATGGAAAAGGCTGCACAAGAAGGCAGAACCTGTACATTTATTTCTACGATACTGTTTTGAAAAGCAAGATGCCACCTAACAGGCTTAGCACTGACGATCAGTTGGCATAACTTTAATTTTTGCAACAGAATAGTATGTTGTACTCCTTGTTTTGTTATTTGCAGTCATTGTAATCAGCGCCAGTAACCACTTACCAGGTACAGGTAAAACAGAAGATGTTCAGCTAGATCAAGTCCTCAGCTAAATCCCAGAGTAACATAAGTGGGTTAGAAAGGTAAAAGGGCACATATAATTTCTAAGTACGATCACAGATCACTCAGTTACAAGCCATGAGACATCTGAAAATGTTTCACTCTAATAGAATTTCTTAACATTTTTACATAAAAATGTGGTCTACAAAACTAAAAAAGGAGAAATAGTGGACACTAACCTCATTCCGGTCACCAGTGGATTGATAGCCCACAATATGTGCAAGGTATTCTTCAAATTCTTCATCAGGAGCCTAGATTAAAAAAAAAATAGATAGAAGCATGAGCACAAAGAGCCAAACAACAGAAGCAATATTTTCTAAAGTAATACAACACACCAGACGGACACCAAATGCTTTTGCAATCCCTCCAAGAGTAGCATCAGAAGGCAATGGACCGACCCCACCATAAATAAAGACCTGCAAGGTGCATTGGAAAGTCATCCTAAATACAAGATCAATTCCGCCACCAGAGTACAAAAGCAGTTATGAATTATGATCATAGTATAAATTATTACCATATCATTCCTTGATTTTTGTCGTTCAACAGCTTCAGCAACTGAATCTATCTGCATTTGAAATAAATGCATTATTTGATGGACAGCATCACAAGTTAGAACAATAGATATAAACCTATCAATGAGAAATGAACAAGGGAAGAGCATACAATGGCAAAAGATTTCCCAGTTTCACATCAACATAAGCCTTCAAGGATCATGAAAAGTAAGTAATATACATTGATCTAAAGTACTACTGGGACGTAGTAGAGAACTTCAAACAGACTATAACAGGAACACATAAGGTGGGATCACAAGTATTTCATATACTGGTACTTAAAACATTTTCAGGCAGGTGAGGGCTATCTGTTACAGAAAAGGGCCATAGCCGTCCTACTCACCACTCAACCTTCCATCACATATCAGGCTATGAACCCGTAATAATACCTCTGTTGGAAGTGTCGGTGCACAACAGTTTATGCATCTCCGTAAGAATTAATCATTTGTTGGAATTCAAGGAAAGAGGCCAATAACTTACATCATTCCGGAGGACATCAAATTGTGTCACCGTCCAACCAATAGCATGTAGTTTTTGCATAATGATGGTCCCAGAACATCCTCATTAGTGCCAAATCTGCGCTACCAAATATATTATATAACAGAAACTCGAAACTGAAAAGTGAGCTGTCCAAATACATTTGTGAAAAGTTGAGAGTGAAAACACTACAAACACGGAAAATCCTATTAATCAAAATTCCTCTTTGTTCAAACTGTAAATTCCTTTACTCATTAACATTTGTTCACAGAAGTATAGATTTTTAATATTTTAGTTGAGATGCTCCATTTTGAGCGCAAGAGCTGTCATGTGAAAAAGTTTAAACTTTAAGGATATCAACTTTGTTTTGGACTAAGTCCAGCCAGCAAGGAGCAACAACAGCAAACAACAGCAGAGTGGCAAAAGGATTAAAGCAACGCCCACCTCAGTTTGAGCCTCCAAAAAAAAAAAAAAAAAAGCAAATTGCCAACTTGATATAGTAAGTCTTAGGAATTCAAATGTTCCTAAACTGTTGTTGAAGTCATGCCCCAGAGACAGAAGAAAAAGACTAGAAGGAATCACTTGTAGTCAGCCACGTTTAGAAGGAAATTTCCTATCAACCAGCTTGAAGCAAATCAACAACCAAGTTGCATTTTAACCTATTTTTGGACATCCAAGGTTATTATAAGCAATCCCTTTCACTCTAATTAGTATTAGCTAGTTGGTATGTAATTAAGACACCTAATGATGCATTAGGAGCAGGTAATTGAGGTGTCATTAGTATATGCGTTGGTTTGTTCACACCATTAGCTTGTAACCTTGTACTTTCCTTTTAGCTCTTGACCATCAGACTTAACTTTTATCCTTTATATAACCTTTTATTTTCAAAAGTTTTAGTTTTTCTTTTTCAAATTTACATTCTTTTACTAAGTAAATTCTTTTATTTCTAATTTTTATCCAAAGTTTGTAAGAGAAACTTGGAAGCTCTATCCTTATTGGCCATAGCTCTTCACCAGAGTTTGTATTTTATTGTTCCAAATTGATGTCCACCCACACAGGGATATATTAGAAGTCAAAATTTCACTTTCTTCACCATCAGACTTAACCTAAAGCCTCTAAGTGGTCGATATTGAATTCAACTTACATCAACCCTCAATTTTTTATTTTTTTTTCCTCTTATAGAAATGCATGTGATCATGGATCATGAATCGAACATTAAACAATGAATTGCAGGAAATTGGAGCCTCAATGCGGGGCAGAGAGAGAGAACAAAAGATCAAGACAACAAGAAATGTCAATATGCTTAATATACAGAAAGAATCCAACTTTCCCTTTTCTTATCTAAAAACTTCAGAGTCACACATTATGCATGAATTCTTGCTTGTTTATACAGGGCACAATACAGACTATCGCAATGAGAAGAGAATCTCAAAAGTTGATAAAATGCTCAAATGTAAATCACAGAACACGAAGCAGGAATGTAGGGTAGCATTTAAGATTAAAAAGAAACATAGAAATTAGAACAAGGATCGTCCTGCTTGTGAAAGCTAACATTTAGCACAAGTCAATTTCTAGCAAGAATACAGCCTATAACTAGGCCACAGCCTAAATGCAAAACCCAGGAAAGTTATGAAAGGCAACATCAAAAGGCATTTCCTAACCTAAAATTATGATCAAACAACGTAAAATAAAGAAAGGACTTACAGAATCTCTTCCCCGACACCTATTACTGCAGCTGTTGGAACAGATGTTTGTAGTGATTGTGTGTTGCTTAAACCATTGCTGAGAGAAGTATCTTTGCCAACTTCACGAGAAGACTTCTTTGCTCTTCCAGCCCTTTCTAATCTTCCATCTGAAAGCATATATGCTGGCCTATACTCTTCTTTGCCGCTGGATGGATTGCGAACACGGAGCAGCGAATTTGGAACTGTATCATGTATACTTCCAATGGAAGTATAACTATGAGGGGAACCCACCCAAAGGGAGAAAAACAAAAAAGAATTAAAGAGTAAGCAAAAAGGACAAATACGATGAATCACCAAGACAACCAGAATGGTGCTCATCTCATAATAACAGCAATAATATGACCAAGAATAGAATTTACCCTTGATCGTAGAGGCTGCAATACAGAACCTTGGACTTCAATAGGAATGCCCATACATCTCTGCCAAAGAAACATTGGGAGAAATCATGTCTTCTAAACTCCACCAAAAGAAACCGACAGAATAGGATACACAAATAATAATCCACCAGGAAGAAGTCTGAGGCAGTCTAATTGACAATATACACTCTAATAGCAATTTCACAAAAACCAAGAAACTTTTTCCTAGTATCTAGACTGTATACATAACTTGTATTAAATTTAACAATAGAATATTTTCAGACCTATATGACCAATCCAAGATGGGATTCACTCTCATAAAGGCCGGCCATCCAGGAGAACTTGGAGAGAACTGCTCTTGGCCTACCTGCATCATAATAGAGCTACGGTAAAGAATCAACCTATTACAATTTCAGATTAAACTGCATTTATGAGAATTACAAACTATTTAATGAAAAACTCCGTAGATAACCATGCCAAGAAGGGTGGAAGTCCCATACCACTGAAATGAGAAGATATAAAATATTCATAAAAGGCCTAGTTGATCTCATACCGCTGTAGGATCACCTATGCGAACACCAAGAAAAATTGCTCTGATACAGCTACTCCTCAATAAATCTTCAAGACCAGATTTGAAATCTTGGCGAATGATGTCTAATTGCAAATTATAGCTGCTCAACAAATCATTAGGAGAATGAGCACATGTTTTCCAAAAAATTATAGCAAGAAAATTGCAAATTAATATCAGCGAACGAATGACATAAGAAGATGGAGGGAGAAATGGAGGCATAAAAACTTTTCAAGAGCAAACAAACACTATTAGATCAATAAAGCTTTCTTACAAGGTAGCTGTTTCATAAGTGAACGAATTAATTTCAGGGAATACTGAAGGGCTCTCAAAGTATATAGTCCTTATTGGAAATTTGGATTGGCTCTTTATAAGATCCTCATCACAATTTATCTGCTCCTTCTTGTGCAGATAATAGCCGGCTCTAAGTAGGTGCAGCAAGACCTGGAATCGCATGCAGTCATAACATCAATAAGGAAGAAAATGTTACATTACTGTGCATATCTTGTGTAAGAGAACCTACAGTTGAATCCTTCCCCCATTAAAGCTGAAAGCAACCTCTTCAATCCTGTCAAGGAAAAAAAAATCATCAATATAATTGTCCAAGAGAATGTGAGCATAAAGAACTGCACCATGAAAAATGGAACAACTACATGATAAAGATGATTAAATTCTGAGAGGAACAAAATTTGTGAAAGCAAAAATACATGTGAAAAACACAAGGTAGCTAAGGACTCCGATTCATCAAGTACAACATTCATCCACAGCTGAGTAGTATCACCACTCAGATAAAGGAGAGTTGAAAACCACACTCTCCCACACCTACCCACCCCAATCCCAAAAAGAAAAAAAAAAAGAAAAGAAAAAAGAAACAAGATTAGTTCCCTACTTACTCTCATGCCTTGGTGTTTAGTCATATATCAGAACTTCTTGTGTAGTTGCCGTCTAGTCTCCTTTTTTTTGGCTGAGAGGCTGGCTTATAATCTTAGACAATGCATTACAACATTTTATGATTTTAACAACCATTTTCGATACTAAAGAAAAAACGATTTTGACAACCATTAATTGAAAAACAAAGGAAATGAAAAGATGTCTTGTTTAATCTGACTGACCTTAGATATATTATAAAAGTAAAATGTGACTAGTGTCGGAAACTAGAAACTATTTATTTACAGGGGAGAAGTCATGGAAAATTAATACACATAAAAGTGCAAACACCATCTGTTCGTTCAATAAACAAGAAGGAAAAAGAAAACATAAAAGAAAGATTAAAATCACTTGCTAGGTGAGCTTATCCAAACACTATCAGTGAAGACGCCCATCATTTTCAGTTGAACAACCACAGCTTTTGCAGTTTCTGCCCAAGTCACCACAAAAAAGGGGACCTTGAAGCACCTAATCTCACAGATAAGTTTTTTTGAAGTAAATATTATTTCGATCTATAAAGTAAAGGAGACTACATACGAAAAAGTACTTCGTCAATTGTTGAAAACATGAACAATATAATAAATAAAAGCAGCCACGACTTAGGAAAGTAGAAAATGTTTGCATAAAAGGGAAATTCAAGTGTTTCACTATTCAGTCAATTTCATAGTTCCATTAGTAATAATAGTAAGAGAACCATAGGATCATTTATGCCATTGTTGACATAATTAGGAAAATTAAATGATTTGTTGCATGGCGAACACTAGATACCTCAAAATAGCAGATAACTTTGCAGTCTTCAATTATTTCAAAAATTGATTTCTCATAGTTCATACAAAAGTTTTTGGAGTTCCCTGCATAACTTTGATTTTGTCTCTGTTCCACATTCCCTTCAATTCTTTTTTATTTCCCCTTCCCAAAAATGCTTTATTTCTACCCCTTTTCCTTCTTCTCAACTAATAGCAGATCTTGTCCCAGTATAAATCATCAAAGCACAAGAGACAATCTTGGAATTATCAGGATTCCAGTTGGAATAATTTAAAGTATACCATGAGTGCCAGTGATTCTTTTATTTTGTATTCCGTTTCTTTGGGGGGGACACCGACAGCCATCTTAATGGAAGCTTTGACAACAGGAAGACCATCTCCTTCTATATGCAGTTCATGCGAAAAAATCTCCACCTAAATCATAATTCAGATGACAATAAGGTGATATGATCCCATGCTTCTCTAATGTTTTGAAGACGAAATCTTATTTATACATACCGCATTGCCTCACCCACTCAAAACTCCCACCCCAAGTGAAAGAGAGAGCGGTAGACCCTTCAAAAACTACTCCAGTACATCAAACAATTTCAGAGTCTGAACAGCAACAACAACTAGAAATTTTACAGTCCGATAAAGCTAAGTTCATCCGTGTGTATCAATTGTGAAGGATGTAATTCCATGATTAAATGCATTTATCACCATATTCAGCACCTGTTTATTTGCCCATATCAACCTAAAGAAACCTATGTCAACACAAACCTTTTTCCAAAGCCAACATTACCGTTTCAATCATTTGGTCCCTCCCAACAAAGAACACAGGCACAGCTAATTTGGAGATCCGAGGCTCCTCTAAAGATGCAAAAATCCTTTGAGCAATATCACCCACAAGAATGATGATAATAGTATTGCTATCAGCTCGGTCAATGCAATTCACATCAGCAGAATTGACATTCATACTCCAAATCTAATAAGAAGCATCAGATAAACCCCATCGAAGCACGCAATAGCACCCCAAAAACACTTACCACACAAGATGACTCCATTCAAAAAGAGCTTAGGAACGTAAATTGAAAGTATAATTCGATAAAAGGATTCGGGGACGTACTTGTAAAGAGCAAGAGCTCTCTGAATGACATAGACCGCACTTTTGTACTTGGCCTTTAGCCTATAATCATCGCAATTTCCGATTGCTTCATCGATCTCCATTCACTGAAAGCAAAAGGCAAGAAATTAATTAAAAAAAATACGGAAAGAGCAAATGGGCTTCCGAAATTCAGTGGAAAAAGCAAATGGGTTTCTGTAATTCAATGAAATTTTGGCTTTTTGAGGAGCTTACACGAGAAGTTCGAACTTGAACTGCAGATTCAAAGGAGTGGAGAAGAGAGAGAAATTTCTTAACCACTGATAAATAGTTGAAGATAAAGAACAGAAACGGGAAAGTTGGGCGTGAGAGATGGGGTGTTGGAATGAATGGGCATGGAAGGTATGTCATTCAGATGCCACTAATTGTTTATCTGCGCATTCCAATATGGAAAACAAGAGGAAAGGGATGCTGCCTTTTGGCCGTTTACTACCAAATTTTCCTCTTTCTTTATGTTGAATTTTTTCTGGTTTTTTTAATTGTTTTTCATCATAATTTATTGGTCCATTGTTGAGAGCATCAGCAGAATAAAGGAAGATACCAAGAGCAATATTCATCTGACCTCCCACAAAAAGGCACCATGAATCTACACGGTTTCATCAAACAAGAAAAGAAAAAACGGTCAGTGCAATGTATTTTTATTTCCAATCATTTCAAAAATTATATATATATATATATATTATTTTTGAAAAAATTATATGTATCCAATGAAAACTGTCCATTAAAAAAAAACTAAGGGGTCTTTACGAAAAATTTTACCATAGTCATTCAAGCACCTAGTTAGGTGCTTGAATACACTGTCACGTGTACCATTTTAAAATCAAAGTTATATTTGATAAATTTTTATAATGTTTACTTTTTTTGTGTTTTAGTGAGTTTTTTAATAAAATTTTAAAAAATAATGATAAATTTGTGTGCATATGTATAATATTTTTGCAAATATACTATTTATTAAAATTTTATCACTTAACTATATTTTTCAATGCACTTGACTCAATATTATCCATACATACCGATGAATTTAATATAATATGATGAATATTTGAATTAAACATATATATCTATAATTTTTCTAAAAAAGTATCGATATAAATATTTATTCATTTATATAAAAAAAGTATACAAATATGTCAAATAATTTGAAAATGAATTCAACAACACCGATGAATTTTCAAAAATACGTCTACACTTGTCAATATTCATCCATCTCTTTCCGCATATTCAGCATTTTTCCTCCAAAACCTTGTGTTAACTTTTGTTGCTTAGTTCTCTGCATAAATTTATGAATAATTAGTAAACATTCAGAAAAAATAATTAGTATATTCATCTAAAATATATGCAATTCAATATAAAATTGTCGAAATGTATAAAATCTTTATCGAGTAAAATTAATAAATTAATACAAAATTATACACATTTCCTTTAATATAAGATAAATTCATCAAGGATTAGTAAGTATTCATCGAGTAGTAATTAACATATTCATGAGTAAAATTTACATATTCATAAAACAACATATTTAATATAATATTTTTTTCAAAATAACATATCCAACAACAGAAGATTCGGATTATCAAAAACACATATTCAAAAATATACAAGACAAATTCATCAAAAAGATATCATATTTATCAATATAAAAAATAAATTCATTAAAGAAATATCGTATTCACTGGTGCATATAAATCGGACCTTAAAAAACACAGATTCATCAAGAAACAAGACAAATTCATTACAGCAGCAAAATAATTTGAGAAATTAAAAAACACAAACCATGGCGATAAAATAAATAGAGTGAATCCGAGATTGACTCCAAGCATTGAAGCTCTAACTTGTTATCATTAATATTGCTACCATCACCGTCCACGGACTCATCAAAAAACAGGACAAATTCATCGGAAAGCAAAAGAACTTAAGAAATTCAAAAACACAAACCATAGAGACGAAACGGGTGCATATGAGATTGACTCTAGCATTGAAGTCTTAACTTCTTATCATCAACATCACCACCATCACCGTCCACATATTCATCCGGAAATAAGATAAATTCATCACAGATTAAAAGAACTTGAGAAATTCATAAAACACAAACCATAGTTATAGAAACAGAGTGAATCCGAGCTTGACTCTAGCCTTGAAGCTCTAACTTCTTATCATCAACATCATCACCATCACCATTCACGGACTCATTAAGAAATGAGACGGACTCATCACAAAGCAAAAGAAATCAAGAAATTTAAAAACACAAACCATAGCAATAAAAACAAGGTGAACCTAAGATTGACTCTATCGTTGAAACCCTAACTTCTTATCATTAACGTCACTACCGTTGCCGTCCACAAAGTCATCAAGAAATAAGACAAAATTCATCATAGATCAAAAGAAATTAAGAATTCATAAATACAAACCATAGTGATAGAAACATAGTGAATATGAGATTGGCTCTAGAATAACTAAAGCTCTAACTTCTTATCATCAACATCACCACCATCGCCGTCTACGATCTCTCCAACCCTAATTTAACTAAATTGAGAAAAGAGAGAGAGAGATTCCTCCAACAACAATTGAATCTACGCCGGCACCTACATCGCCGCCTCCACCACCTGCACCGCCGCCTCCACCACTTGCACCACCTATGTTGATATTCCGGAGCTTGTCCTCCGTTGATATTAATGAAAAACGAATAAAGAGAGAGAGGTAGCGAGAGAGAGCATGCAAATGAATGAGGAGAGAGAGAAAGTAAATATGAAAAATAGTGATATTTGTATATAAAAAGGTTTTGTTTTTCTTTTCTTTTTTAATTTTTTAAAGTACCTAACTAGGTGCTTTAATTAGCATCATATACTTATTGATGAGACATGATTTTTGGGTATCAAATTCCCCAAATTCAAAAATTTTGATTCCTTCCATTCTTTAGATGTATAAAATCTCATTCCTTCAAGGAATCATATTTTCTTTTTCCAAAAAAGAAAATATCTATAAAATTTGATAAAACAATAAATGATTAATTAAACATAATACATACAATTTATAAAAAAATAAAGGTAGTTCTTCACATTTACAATAAAAAATATACTTTTAGTTTATAGAAATGTATTTAAAAAATAATTTTAATTTTATTCCATAACTAAACCAAACAACATAAATTGGATTTTGATTTCATATGAACTAAACACTTGATTTCATCAATCATGTCTCATTCCATTCTTCTCACATTTTAGTTTTCATTTCATTCTATTACACTCGGTGAACCAAATACCTCATAAGAATTATTAATCCGAACCATTAAATTCTAATTTAAGGATCTAAAAGTTGCCACATTATCATCTCTTCTAACCACCCACCCAAAGCCCTCACATTATGACAATGATAGAGGTGGGAGTATATACTTCACGTCGATGTAGAAAAAAAAAAAAAGATTACTCGTAATTTATTTTAATTTTTTAATTGTTATAAAAATTTTTAAGGTTAACTACCTAAAGATGAGTACCATTAGGATTCGTCTCTTTCCAAATCAGTTCGCTCTCCAACTTTCTCATGTTGCTCTCAATTCAATTTCTCCATCTTCCTCTCAATGATAATTTATTCTCTCTCCACCGGCTTATCCTCGCTCTTTCTCCTTTACGCCGCTCTGCACCCAGCTGCTCGATTTCTACTCCATCAATTCTTCTCTCTCGTTCACATCTTAGAGTTGTATATTTCGTTCATCTTCAACTAATCTTCACTCAATAATAAGTGAAAATCGTCAATCGTGACTCAAAATTCAGTCAAAAACATCCTCGCTTAATATTAAGTGAAGATTAGCAATGGAGGAATGTAATCCAGCACAAAGAATTTTCTATATGAGAAAAAATGTGTAATTTCTTGTGTGATGAAAAATACTTCAAATTTGATTAGTTTACATGCATAAAATTGGTAATTTCTATAATATTTAGCTTTATATGGTGTTTGTTCATCAACGTAGGTTAATTTCCATGATATTTAGTGTGTAAGCTAGTATGGACTATGGGTTAATTGTTCTTGTATATATAAGTAATTTGTTTATCAACATTGGTTGTATTGTTCATCCAATAATAATCTTTGTTAATAGTTTTAAAGTATTTTGTTTATCAAAATATTGGTTCTGAATTATATGTTCATTATCCTAAGTTAAAATTTCATCGATACAAATTTGATCTATTAATTGTACTAAGTTGAATTGTTCATTTCCATAAAACGATTTGTTCATTATTCTGGACTATGTTGTTCATGAATATAATAATTGATTGTTCATGACAATAATAATCAATTGTTCAATTGTAGTTGACGAGGAACTTCATGCATTAATTGCGAGCCTACTCGAAATTAAAATCTTCAATAAGGAAGCATGTGCGATTGAGGAAGATTATGATGAGCAACAAATATTATTGTCAAGAAAGCAATCAATCCTTTGAAAACGAGAAGATGATTTATTCATCGAGTAGCCTACAATTTGTTCATATGAATATGTTTATTTGTTCATTGTAAAAGGTTTGTTTATTCACTAAAATATATATATTTGTTTAATAAGAGCGAGATGATTTGTTATTCGTACTATGTTTTATTTGTTCAATATGAGAATATGATTGGATCATGTAAAAAGGTTTACATGTTCAATATAATATTAATATTTGTTCATTCAGCCAAATAATTTCACATTAACTAATTAATAATTACTAATGAATAATTAACACATAACCTTTGAACAAGTATGTATGGCCTATTATATCTGACCTAATAAAGCCTCTAATAATTATACATCAACCTAAAAGCCTCATTCGCGAAAAAATAATAATATTGATAAAGATAATCATAATAATAATGGTTATTATTTAAAAACAAAAATAAAATTAATGTTATTGATATTATTATTAATTAATAATGAATAATAATAATAACAACAATAATGATCACTTCTTCTTCTTCTTCTACTCTTCTCCAACCTAAAAGTTTCAAGCAACCAAGAATGGTATACTCTATTTGCGACGGAAAATATTGAAAAATCATTCTTATTTACGTATTAGCAAGTCAAAGTTTTGACAAAAAATGTGGTTTTTTTTTGTTTGTGCGGATAAGTCATAAATGGCAATATAATACAATAAAGGAAGGGGAATCGAACCCGAGACCTAATATACTCAAGACCTCGGTCTTGACCGCTAGGCCATGACCTCATTAATTAAAAAAAAAAAAGCGGTTTGTTGCCTTGGTATCATTATATATAATGATATATATATATATATATATATATATATATATATATATATATATATATATATATATATATATTTGGGTTTTGTAGTAGAGATAAAGAACATACATTAAATAAGGTGAGTGTTAAAATTAAAGATTAAATTTTTTTCTCCATCTAAACATGCATTAACTAAGGTGAGACTTTAAATTAAAGTATTAAATTTTTTTTTCATAAATTTTTTTAAAAAACTTCCATTTGAATAATAGTTTACAAGATTTTTTTAATCCAAGATAATAGTTTTTGTTCATATTAGTTTATAAAATAATTAAATAAGGTGAGAGTTTAAATTCCCCGCATGCATTAAATAAAGTGAGACTTTAAATTAAAGTATTAAGTTCTTTTTTCCATAAAAATTTAAAAAAACTTTCATTTGAATAATAGTTTATAAGATTATTTTTTGATCCAAGATAATAGTTTTTGTTCATATTAGTGTACAAGATTATTAAAGGAAGTAAAATGATAATTCATTAAAAAAAAACCATTTTAAAATAAAAATTATTAAATTATTTTAGCGAATAAATCCATTTAAGTGTCTTCAATCAATTAAATAATATGAACAGAAACATATGCCTAATAATAAACAAAAACAAAAATAATTCAAAGTAACAATTCAACTATACTCCTCTTTTATACACTTTCTTCATAATTAACAACGTATATGAATAAATTATGAACTCTATATACGTCCATACAATTCATAGTTAAAAAAAATATTTATACACTTCTTTCATGGTTAGCACTTAATCCATTATCGTGCTTTTAACTTTACATTAACTCCTCCACCTAACAATTCATACATCAACAAGTTAAATAAAAACATGAGACAAATCGAATTGATGATAAAAAAAAAGCAATTTGATTCAAATGAGCGGGAACAAAATGTAATCTTATTTAAAATTGACATGTCCTGAATTCGAAACAACTCATGCATATTTTACAAAAAGTAAAAAAAAAATCAATTTAAAAAATTAAAAATTATTTCCATTTTATACTTTTTTCCTCCCATTTGTTGAATAAATAGATTATATTCCTAAAAAAACTGTTTTAAAATGACTAATTTATAGAAACAAATTTCCTTTAATAATTAGATTATGCAAATAAATTTCATAATTAGATTATAATTAGTTTGTTTGTATAATTTATAGTAGTTTCCACTAAAGAATTTTCTCTCCTTAAATAAATTTCTATTTTAAAATTTATTTCTTCCAATTTTCTCGAATAAATAATTTGTACAAGTAGCCATTATTTAGATCCAACAAACTGATTTTAAACTTCAGGTGTGTTAGGTTGGAGGTAAAATAATTTTTTGTAAAATAATTTTCATGTAAAATAACTTTCCATGTAAAATTTATTTTCACCTAACATTTTCACTGTTTGGTGAAAAACAAAAATGAGAAGGGGTGGAGAATTCTGAGGGACATGAGAGAAAGAGAGGAAGTTAATTATATTCAATGCATCTAATCAACCCTTCTTACTTTTGTCAAACTTACCCCAAATTCACTCTCTCTCTCTCCTTGCCAAGGCTTCCATATACCTTCATCCCCTCCTCCTCCTCTTCTCTCTCCTTTTCTAGCTCCATACCTCCCTCTCTCTCCTCCAACCCATCGACACTCAACTTTGCCCCTCCGTTCTCCTCCCGATCTCCAAGGACAACCCCGCGGGCCAGTACTTGGCCCAAATCCACCGTGAAGTTGAGCGAGTTGAGTCAAAACTTGCGGCGAGAGCGAGTCGAACTCGGCGGCGTTGAAGTGGAAGAAAACATTTTCCGGGCATGAGGCGTGCTTTAAGACGGAATGGACGGCGGCAAAAGAGCCACAGAGGTACTCATTGTGCAACGTCATCGATATGGAAAGATTGCTTTCTACTTTTTTTGTGCAAAACGGCCGATTTTCAGCGCAAAGCGGCCGATTTTCGGCGTAAAACGATCGATTTCCACTCCATTTAGTGCTTTGCCACCACCTCCGTCTCCTACCCCGCCTTCACCTCCATCGCAACACCGCCATGTACTCTATCCCTGTGCAATCCCGTCACCACTCACCATCGGGGAATGCGGGATTGGAGAGCTCAACCGTGAGGGAGGGAGAGGGAGATGAAAGGGAAAATGTAACTTACGTTCATAAAAAAGGGAAAATATTTTCCTTTGTCGGGGGAAAATCCATTTTTCCTGAAAATTGTTTTCCAAAATTTCTGTTACCAAACAAATGAAAATCGGAAAATGATTTTTCCGGAAAATAATTTTACGCCCTACCAAACACACCCTTCATCTATGTCTATATAGTAGTCATTGATATTCACTTTATTTAAAAAACAATTTATCAATTTTTCCTCTAACCAAATATTATAAAACGTACACAAATAAATAACAATCCGTGCAATGCACGGGTTGAAAGCTAGTATAGAATAAAGCTGTACTGAACCTAAATAACCTCCCTATTGCAGGCTCAAGCAAATTCTGAGAAAGGGAACTCTTCATTCGCCTTTAGTTGCTCAAGCCGAGTTGAAGTCCTAAAGCAGCATGGACAAGAAACAATGTCATGATCCCACTACCCAAAATTCCATGCACATTCCTCAGTCCTGGATTTCCCTGCAGAAGTTTGAACAATTGCACAAGAAGCTCAAAGATGAGTAGTTCTTTTGGACATGACAATAGAAGAAGATTTTATCTGCAATTTGATTTAACTACGCTCAGCTTTGTTTAAACACATCTGGGATATGTTCTATAGATTCCACCGTACTGTCCAATGTAGGAGATTGACCGAGAATCTAACTCATTTATTTTATGAAACTTTTCCATGTTTTGGAAAAAAAAACAAAATAGTGTCAAGGATTCATGACTGCATCAAATTATGAAGTGTTTGACAGAATTCGTGAATGAAATGAAGAGTAATGAATAACATGAGCCAAATGAAAGCAAACCAAAATTTAATCTTACATGAACAAGGTAGAGGCAGGCAGAGTTCTATGTATACAGTAATCTTGCCCCCATAACAGAAATGCAAAGAGACTAATGTATAAGTAAATTTTTTAAAAATTGATTACCATTAACTACCTCAGGACGAAAATAAAATCATAGATAATAAATTTACTACAATGCAATACTCAACCTGATTCTTTGAACTGTTCCTGAATCTAAATGTGGCTTTTATTAAATAAATACAAGTGATTACCTCAAATAATGCTGGCAAAATAGTCTGCAAGGTAAGTAGAGCTAAGCCAATAACCCCAGTGACTGCATGGGGGCTGCAATAAAAAACATGATTAAAATCTATCAAAATTAAACAATTGGCTATAATGGATTATTTATGGGCTCTCGACGATGCATCTAAAGCAACCGACAGGATGATTTTCCCCAGTACCTCTCAAAGATTGGTCTGTCCGAGGTCAGCAAAGATGTGATGCCACCGGTTGCCCCAAGAGCAAAGAAGAAGAACATTCCTGCCATCAGCTTTGGATGCAAGTCTTTGGCCTTCACTTTCTCCTCCTGGGCTCAATAATTAAATATGGTCATATAGCAGAAGCCAAAAAAATTATATGAATCAATTGTTGTCAGCTAACCTGGTAAAATTTAGAGCTAGTATTAGAAAATTGGATTTTGATTACGCCTACATTGGATTGTTACCTCCTTTTAAACCAAAAACAGAAAATCAAAATGTAAACATCAGATTGTCAACCCTTTGATATCAAGCAAACATATCAAAATAAGCTATTATAGGTTTTAATTCACATTTATTGGTGGGTTGGTCCAAATCTTAACTTTTTTTCTTTTTTTTTTTCCCCTTAAAGTAACAACATTGGTAAGTCTAGTTTATGATTTAATTCACGTTCACACATGAAGATACATTTTCTCATTTCAGGTGTAAGACAGGTTGCTGAAATCAAATAATTGGATTTTGCTATATTGAAAACTAGCAATAGCATTTCTGAAGAGTAACTGACTTACCAAATCATCTGAGAATCGAATGCGGAAACCCAGGTATGTACCATAACCACCCATAGCAAAAAGCACCACAGCCTAATGCAAATACCACATTTAGAATGAGATGTTTCAAAAACATTGCTTTAGAACTGTCACAGCAGCAAATAACTAGATGAAGTCAAGCACAGAGAGTAACAAAAATGAAAAATACAAATTCTTACCATGTTGGCAGGATGACCCCAGTGAACCAGCCAATCTGGGAGATTCCATGACTTCACCAGCTCCACAAACGGCCCAAATAGTGACCTCACAGTTGCAGCTGATTCACAAAAAGTTCCACCTCCTTGAGAAACACTAGTTCAAAAACTGTGTTCTTGTTTGTGTACTTACATCACAATGTATAACACTCATAAGTGATACATAAGAAAAAGAATTAACATTATCAAACTATTCATTTTCAGTCTCTTGGAATCAGTCTTTCTATATGTTAGCTCGCCAATGTTGTCTATATATCCAGGTCTCCCTAAACTCCACAAAAGTAGGACCCACATTAGATATGTGGTGTGTACATTACTAAATTACAGACTAGATGCACCAGACCATTGAGTTGCCAAGTGTTTTTTGTTTTGAACATTTTTCTTTCCTTTTTTATTTTTTCTCTACTGAGGAATTACTAACAAACGAATGTTAGATGGCAGCCTATGCTAAATAAGGCCTTAGAAATTGTGGAGGAAGAATTCTGGATTTGTTTCCTTCTTTCACTCTTCATAAACCAAACAAATTCTGGTTTATTTGGAATTTGATCGGTGCTCCAACCTCATTATTTCTCTCCCTCTTTCTCACATGAATTGCATTCCTCATGTTCCCTGCCTCTCTAATACTCAAGTCTCGGTTTTTTTCTTTAAATTTTCTTTTTTTTTCCCTCTCTTATCACCATTTATCAATTGCAATGCAATTTGAAACAATTAAAAAAACAAATATTTTTAAAAAAATTTAAAAAAGGAAGAAAGATAAAGAGAGAAAAGAAACAAAATTAATTAAAATAAATTTAGTAAACTAGTAATTAATATGTCATCATTGTAATGGTGAAGCGACAAATATGTAAAAGGAAAAAAATAAGTTATGACAAATAAGTAAAATGAAAAAAATCAATTAAAATGACATATAACGTAAAACAAACAGAGTATTTGGGTTTAGGTTTACAAAAAAATGAGTAAAAATAGAGTACAAGTCACAGGAATGAATAATCTGCAGAAATGGATGAACAATGACAGAATTAGGTATAGAGAGGAAGAGATACCTCCTGGAAGAAGAGCAGACAATAGAAGCAATGGGAAAGGGCTGAATGAATATAAGAGTGTTTCTCTCTCCAGACTCAATTGCTCATTAATATCTTCATCACCATCAAGGACTTCAACATTGGTCTGCTCGTTGTTTTCCTCAACAGCCAAACAAACCACCCTATTTTTTAACACATTACTTACCCCAAAAGCAGGCCAAAAAGTTTGAGGCTTTTTACTGAGCAAAGTTGGAAATTTCGGAAGCAAATTGGGAGAGCAAGTAAAATTGGACAGATGCAGTGCTTTTACAGTAGTTCTGAATCTGGGTGATGCTGAGGCATTCACCATGGCCGCCATGCTTTTTTCTGTAAAGTGTGATTGGGTGGGAAATGGAAATGGAAATGGGAATGGGAATGGGGGCTGCCACTGCCAATAGATAGAGGAGGAGAGAGAGAGTGAGACTGAGAGTGCAGTGGGAAAGGCAAAGAACTTGACACGCCACACGCCTTTGTTGGCCTACCAAAACAGAAAAGTGATGAAGTGCCATACCAGCTTCTACATAATACCATTCCTTTGTTGGTTTTGGAGTGGACAATTAGAAATTCGGAAATTTACGGTTGGAAGTCCTTTTTTTATATATATATTTTGTATGACACCGTCTCACCTAAAATTAGCTGTAAGATCAATATTTTTATGTTGATTTTAAATATATAGAGATGATCGATAATTATTTATGAGTTACTTTAATAAAAGTTACATTTTCATGAATTATTAGTCGCCCTCGAACTAAGAAATTCATCTAGCATAAATTATTAGTTATATTAAAACCGTCAAAAGGTAACCCTAACAAAGTTCGTTTCACAACCACTCTTACGTGAGATAACTCATATAAAAACTTGTATTTTCATAAAGATTGTGTCATTGAGATGAAATTGTGTGCAATTAGGGCCCCACAAATTATGTTTGACTTTCTTTTACAATTAAAAAACGAGAATTTTGAAATATAAAATTATTTTTTTAAGCAATGCCACCATACTAATCGCGTTTAGATTGTTTCTATTAATAACAAAAGTCAATGTCTCAATAAATTATTAACTATTCACCTCGAACATTATTATCAATAGGTGAAGGGTCAAGGGAGGTAAAAGGTGAATATACGAGTGGGAACGTCGACGCAGACGAAGGAGTACAGAGGCTGACGCCGGCGACTCTCTTCAAGCCTAGCGAGCTCAAGTCTGGTTATTTCACAGAGTTGAAATTGCCGAGCTCATGGCCTCCTCTGTGAAGGTGGAAAAATCTAAATTATGTTCGGATTTTGCTAACAGAGGCAGTGAGGATAAATTTTCAATTCTCAATTCGCTTAGTGAAGGTGGCAAGTTACTGGTAATACGGACCAAGGGGCATTCATTCAAGAATCACCATCCGTAATCAGCACATCTGCCCTAGAGCAATAATATTGGTAATTTTATTAGTAAGATTATTGGATTTTAATATCTGAATTTTGATTCATGTTAGTCATAATATTTTAAATTATTGATTGATCCCGTAATATTTTCACCTTTAACACAAATATTTTTAATATCTCATAATTTGAAAAAATAGTGTATCACTATTCTGAAATTAGCACAATTAAGGTTAGTCTTGCAAAGTATGAGATATTAAAAAATATTAGTGTTAAAGGTGGAGATGATACGGGGTCAATCAAAAGTTCGGGATATTATGAGTAACATTACCCAAAGTTCGGGATATTAAAATTTAATAATCTTATTAGTATTTAATTTTTAGTATTTAATTTATTTATAAATTTGATAATTAAATATGATGTTGTTAGTTTACTTTTAAATTATATTATGGTTGAGTATCCCTTTATACTTAGTATAATATATTTAAAGTCATGCTAAATTAATTATTTTAAAATAAGTTTTATACTTTGATATCTAATTGAATTTTTTCTCCATGATTCTATAATGATTTATGCATATTATTCATGATTTTATATTAGATTAATTAGAATGCATGCTAGTTGGTTTAACATATAAATTTATATTGTAGTTTAAAAGGTTTAAGTACGTTAATATTGTAGTCTTTTAGGCACAAGTATTATCCTATTTGATCATGGATAATTCATACCCATCTCTTTTAATTAGAAAACTATTATATATATTTGTTAAATTAATTTACTAGTAGGTTGGTTACAAGGTGCTAGATGATGTTTTTACTAATACGTAATACTTTAATTTGATTAAGTTTTAGTGTCAATACTAAGATTATCAATATTAATAGGGTTGATATTGAGGCTAGGCCTCATTGAACTAATAATTAAGCAAAAACGAAGAAGATGCATTAGTAAGTGTCTTCTACAGTCTAACTCATGGATAAATTAATTTGTGTGTTAATGATAAATATGAATTTGTATGGACGGATATAGATTAGACTAAGTGTTTTGGTATCTCTTATAATTGTTTATTTGTTGTCTTTTAGTTGTTTTCTTCAGTTTATTAATTTCATTATAATTTTATAGGTTTTAATATTAATTTCGTTTAACCCCCAAAATATTAGTATTTTAGGCGAGTCTTAGTAATTATATATTAATTTAATTTTAAGTATTTGTATATTTTAATTTTTGAGTATTTTCTGTCAGTTTTTATTATCTTTAATTGTTTTGTTATAAATTAGGCTATTTATTATTTTCGTCTTTTAAGTTATTATAGGGTTTAGATATAATCATAACATTCTGTGACTAAATTTCAACAGTTTTGGGATTTGTTTGGTAATGAATCTAAATTATTTTGTAAATTTGATTACCGTGCAGATTTTTAGTTTAATAAATTCATAAATTTAATTTTTAATTTTTTAAACATATTTTTAGAGTTTATTTAGGTATAGAAAATTAGGTTTAACATTCTGGTAAATTTTATTATTTAATTTTATATTTATTTTAGTGAGATTATTATTTTCGGTTTTAGATCCTGTTTTTGTTTCCCGTTTTTATCTTCTATTTTAATGATTCTGAAATTGCTAAAGAGTATTTTCTGGGTTTTTATTTTAATTATATTATGTTCACATTATTTGGATAGTTTATTCGGCAATCTTTTGTAATTTTTAGTTACTAGTCTCACCCATGCTATGCACGGAATAATATAACAATTTTTAAAAAGTTATAAATTAAGAAATTAAACATATAATAACTACTTATATTGAGATTAATAATGAAAAATATTATAATGATAGAAGTGATCCAACTATATTTAACAATAATAGGTAATGAGCAAAGAGATGTAATTTGAATCACGGTAAAGGGCATGATACGTTAATTTCCAGCGTAAGGTAATAAAATCATCTGTATTTTATACTTGTATTGAAAATTGATCACGATTTTAGTAGTGAGTTGATGACACAAAAATATTGATACAATTGAGATTTTATAAATACATGTTTTACTCGATTAACAACCAATTACTTCCCTCAATACACAACTCTTCCCCCAATTAATTAACAAAATAAGAGTAAAATGAACTTCTATTTCAAGATGGCGGGGAGTCTTGATGGCAAATATTCATCTTTTAATAATTTAAAAACTTACAATATAAAAGATATGATTTAAATATGTTTATTGATAACAAGTCACGAGATAGAAATGTTATGAAGAGACTAAAATAAACCGTATTTGTAACCAAAAAAAAAAATGATATGTATGTTGTGTAAATATTTTGAGACAGATTAGTTTATTCGAAGTTCTACGGGTTTAATAGAAGTTGGCATATTAAGTTTCCATCTCTTTAAACATAACACAAATTATGAACTTAAAGTCCACAAATTATAAACTTGAAGCAATATAATTCCTAACTTTTTATTCACTACATCTTATTCCATGACATATTTGAATCATGATTTTCTATCTTGTAGGCATTTTCAATTATTAACATCAAGTATATATATAGTTGTTATATTTTTATTATTTAATTTATGATTTCTTAAGGTTTATTACATCACTTTGTGCATAGGATGAATTTGATTAGCAATAACCAAATTGCTTCCTCACATAAATATTTAACATTATTTTTATAACATGTTTCTGTTGATTTTAATTTTAAAAATTTCTATAACAAATATATTTTCAACGAATAAAATTTTATGTCACCAAGTCAAAAAGCACCATCAACAATGAAAAATTAATAATGTTAGAAAAAAATTATTATATTTCAGACCTAAAATAATATTGCAAATCAATATACATTAAAAATAAATAAGAGTTCGTATACAATCCAAACCCCAAATTAACTATGTACAATTTAAATTATCAATTATAAATGAAAACTTCTTAATCCTTTCATACTTAAACGGTATAATCTAAACTGGCTCACAAAATTCTTAATCCTTCTATACCAAAATCATGTCAAGCTTTAAAAAGTGTAAATTCTACGTTTCACTTAAAAAAATTTAAAAATATGAACATGAAGGGAAATATCTTATTTAATTCTTTATTTTTCTTTTAAAAAATAAAACATCAAATTCTTATTACTCAATTCAATAATGTCAAGGACCCAATTAGTTGGTTATTTCAACTTTGCCGCTATTGAAAATTCTCCGTGATTATATAATAATATCTACTTTAAGAAAACTTTAGAGTGTATTTTGTTAGGTAAATGAAATTGGACTTTGTGTCAGTTCAACTCTTACATTTTGTTTAGCATTTTCATGATGTTTGATATTGTGTCTTATGCATTTTTTCATGATATTTTTTTATTCTTTCATTTTATGTATTGACATATTTTAAATCCTTTATATTTTGATTTGTTGTATCAAGTTAGTCTTGAAAAGTCGATAGATGAGTGGAAACTTTTTTTTTAATTTTTTTATCTCAAGGGCAAATTGTTATTTTTATATTAGATACATCTCCTAAATTAATTGTCAGAACACCATTTGACAATTTTGAAAAGAATATTATTATATATATTATAAATAGTGTTCAAAATAACAAAATGCTTAGTGGGTGACATAACCATCTGATATGATTTCAATTAAGATGATTAAAAAAATTTAAACTATTTGAGTTTAAAATATATTTAAATTGAAGCCGAAAGGAAAATAAAACTTCATTCAATCCAATCTAATTATAATTATGTCATGAACTTTTTCTTTGGATGTTTGATCCTTAATGGGAATTGAATACTTTGTGAGGTGTTAACATTAATGAGATATGGAGTATTTTAAAATATATTTTTCCTTACATCAACTTTAATGGATGATAAAAAAATATATGAGTGTTTGTTTTATTTTTTATTTTTTTGTGAATTTTGGGTTTTAGGTTTTGGGTGTATGGAAATATGACATTGGTAAATAGTAAAAGTAAAACTCTACTACTTAAAAAAATTATGAAAAATTAAAAAATGGCAGGTCCAACGTGGAGAAAGTATTTTGTAAGGCAAATTTAATTTGCAATTTGCTATGGTGCGGTTATTGGCATAACTCCTATGGGTGGGGATTGCGTAAAGGTTTGTCTTAATTTTTTAATATTTTTATTTTAGCTTTTATATAATTTTATTTTACAACTATCTTCATTCTAAAAACCAAAATATAAACAAATAAATAAATATTATTATACAACTTGTGAAAAGTAAATCTCAAAGAGTATATAGATGAATGAAAACTTTTTTTTCAAGAATAAAGTATTATTTTTATTGGATGAAACTCATACATTCACTTCCGAGCCACCATTTAACAATTTTGAAAAGATTAATATTATATATAGTTAGAATTTTTTTTCAGAATAAAGTATTATTTTAAATTGGATGAAACTCCTACATTCACTCCCAAACCATCATTTAATAATTTTGAAAAGATTACTATTATATGTAGTTAGATTAATTTTCTGATTTATATTTTATGTTTTGATTTTAAGAGTGATAAATTTAATTAGATTAAAGTTTGCATATCATTATATTGTTCCTCCTAGATTTAATCCCTACTTTCCTAAGCTACATTGGTTTTTTTTTTTTTTTTTTGATAAACTCCTAAGCTACATTGTTAATTATAAGCCTAAATAATAGTTTAATTTATAATTGTAGGACAAGTTAATAATTTTTGTTGGTGTTTCAGAGTAGTTTTGTTTTTGAAATAGGGTTGTTTTACTTTAGTTGAAGAAAACTTATGGTTTATATTATGATGTTCCCAATTTGGTAGCAAAGAATTTGGTGCTTGGCTACATTGAATTGGGCGATCTTCTTACATTTAAAATTCAATGGAAGTTTTTAATATATATATATTTTTAAAAGGGTAAGGGGTTCACCCACAAAGCCTCCTCTATAGGGTTTAAGTCTAATAGGCTCGCGAGAATAAGAAGGGGTATACAATCATTGAATTAAGTCCAACAGATGTTTAACTCTATCTTCTAATATGTTTGGAGTGCACAAATTCCACCTATATGTATGAACTTCTATTTGATTCCCATTTGTGGAGCTTGGACCTTCAACTTATGCTATATTTGGTCGGATTGTTTCATCAAGCATTATATGTTGCATAGCTCAGTATTCAACTTACATCAACACCGGAAATCATAGTAGGAGACTATGATAGACAAGACAGTAGGGGATGATTCAGATGTAACTAATGCCAATCGTTAAGTGCTAGTTTTAAACGTTGAAATCAATAATGGTGTTATGATGTTATCTTCTAATCATGTTTATTTGAAATGGGGCAGGTTTTGGCACATAAACCGATCAGCGACCTTTGCGCTGTTTTTGGCAAGGAAATTGTCCTTAAAAAGAGCACTGTGATCCATGATCAAATTCAGAAGCTAAAACAGATCTCAAGTGCAATGTACCATCATTCGGATCTTTGATTGCACTAAAAAAAAAAAATCATTCGGATCAAAATTCTGAACCAGCCACCTGTATAATATTTACAAATTGGAAATTTACACTTGCTTGCAACTACGAAAAATACACAAAATGAGTCTGTATTAGTCTACTAACAAAGGCAACAAATGCTACAATTGCAATTTAGAGACAATAACAAATACTCGAGCAAAAAATCTAGGGTTTATTATTCAAACTAGACATTTAGGAATAAATTAGAGTGACCTGACCTGTACAAAATACAAATATTCAAGTACTGAATAAATCGTATTCGCATCAGCTATCTACCCACAGCAGTTAGAAAATCTAGCACAATAGATGACTGGCGGGAAAAAACTGACTTAAATGGACAATAATGGGCTTGACTCTGTGAACCTAAGAGGCTAAGAGCCCTACAAGCCTTGATGGATCATCCAGTGCACCTACTATCAGAATCAACTGTCCAAATTTTCAACCAAACTAATACTTGATTATTTGGGAGCAGAATCCACTTCGCAAAAATCAGCAACCTTCGTGCCTTGCTGCCACTGCAGTAGGTTGTGGAAGTTCAAAGGTCACGGTTACTACGAACAGCATGTGAGATTACATGAATACAAACGCATCTGCAGGAGCATGCGCATTCACTAAGCTATCTGAATCAGCAGAGATACCAGCATTAATATATTGGAAACGCAGTATCAAATTTATTTTCACAAAAAAAGGAGAAAAGAACCCCCGAATAAAAAAGAACGAAAGAAAAATTATGGTTTATAATTATTCAACAAGGCTACAACAGCAGTGTTTTCCTCCTCTTCTGCAGTTGATAAATGCACACTCACAATATCGGAAAAACAGAACCTTAGTCTTGTGGAAAGTGGAAACCAAGCACCTTACCATTGTGCTACCTGCAAAGGAGCTGCTACCACTGTGGTGCTCATTTTTTTCTTTTTCCATTTTATTTAAATGTCATCGATTACGCTAGGTAATACGGGGCATACTGACATTAGTTCAGATGAGCTGCCGGTGTCAGACCTAATACCTAACATCCCCAGAAACCTTAGCTTTGACCTAGGTCAAGAATTAGTTGACTGTATAATAGAATATCCATAAATAAACTGCTGTTTTAACAAAAAACAATTTTTTTTTTGGGGGCGTATTGAGTGATTTTAAAACAAAATTAGAAAACATGGTGGGATGGAATATTGTCAATTCATACTTGCAAAACCATTAGATATAACAACTCTAAACAGATGGGTTGCCAGAACAAACCATTTTTCTTTTGGCAAGAAGGGAGCAGAGCATTGCCATATCATCCATCAACTCGAAGAATGTTGTTTTCAATACCACCCTTGATAGTTGCTTCTCTGTGGCGGTCAATCTTCCATTGCCCATCAACAATGAACTTAACCTGCAGATTGATGAGGATATGATTTCAAGATATACTCCAGCAGTTGCATGGCAAAGAGAAAGGAATAAGATCTTTTAGATGGATGAAATGGGATCCACAAACACGCTTCTTTTTCCCATAAATAGATTTGATTCTTTTTCTTTTTTTTTTTTAGGGGGGTGGGAGTAAAATGATCAAAGGAAAAATAGCAGGATCAAAGAAAATATCCCACAAATTCGAATGGAAGGGGCAGGAAGAGGACAGGAAGCTTATTCTCATAGAAATAACAAAAGAAAAGCATAATTCAAGGTACAAAAATTGCACCTCATACACGCCAGGATAAAGCCACAAGGTTGTCAACCAGAGCCTAGATTTCCTGAAAACATTATGAACATGGTTAACTCTCATTTCAAGACTGTTCTGAAAGATGTAGCAAACAAAACTGGGCTTAACGCAATAAAAAGGTAGAGACAAATATGAAATGCAGGAAGGATCAAAATAAAGAAAAAGCACTAGAAAACAACAGAAACGATCTATACTTTTGGCAAAAGCTCAGAACCAGAAATCAAAGTTGCAATCGACACTGACAAGACCACCACCCTCAGAGATTACAAATATCCAGAGGATAAACATATGCATGAAAGAGGCAAGATGCAGTTCCAAGAATAAGAAAGGCAACAGCTTAACTTGCAAGTACCACCATAGCAGCATTGCTTCTAGCTCTGTAACATGTGCACATGCACAATAGATTTTGCATCTTGTGTCCTAGATAAGCATCAAACACAGAGAAAAGTGTAGCAGAGCCACATATATCTCAAATTAGTGCCAAAATAATTACCCAATTCCAACCCCCCAAAAAAACCCCAAACAATGGTCCAAGATCTTCGAACCATAACCTGATTCCTTCGCAATCCGGAATGTTTTGGATCATGTTCCAATCCACGTAGAACTAGCAACTCTACTTTTCAACCAAAATTTGACGTAGACAACAAGCATTAATTGAAGACACTGATTTGTAATAAATGTCCTTCACATATCCATCCTGTTATTGATTGAAATGCTATACAAATGATTTGCTAATGAGAAAAAATACTAGATTTCTATTGAAGAGGTCTTAGTTTGAATGTTGGAGTAAAAAAATATTTTACAAACTTGAACCAGTGTTCACGACAAATTGCAGTACTAAATGGCACAAAAAGTACTCTTTGTTTGGTATTTGCTTCTAAGGCACATATTATGATCCCAAACTTATTCCATGACCCATAAAGTTCCACAAGCCAGGTTATAAAGTAACAAACAGAGCACATTGCTGGGCAAATCTTGTTCAAAATGCTAGATTTTCATTCTTTTGGGCACTGTGACATGCTGTATTGTCAAATGTTAATACGATGGTTGGATATGTTAAATAATGACATTAATTATATTATAACCGCCCCTATCTATCCCCCACAATAACAAAAAAGAAAGAACACCAGAAAAAGCCCTTCAAAAATCAGGCAGTAATTTCCCAAAATAAAAATTCAGGAACCTAAGGATAATAAAATATTACATGCAGAGGAGAAAAGCAGAGAATACATGACCCACAAGAAGATGTAAAAGCACATTTACAGGCTACTCAACCAAAGTCAAGGCTGAAGACAAGGCTTGTAGTGTTGAAGGGCCCAATTCATTAAATAGTAGAAATGCAGATAACTGAAATGCACTACACACCTTGATCCAGTAGGTTCCAATGTATCAGGCAATGGTTGTGGCTCCATTTTAATTCTTTGATGCCAACCATTGAAGCTACCTGCTACCTCCACCATCTGACCTTCTCCAGAATACTGAATCTTAGCCTAACACATTGAGAAGTGCATAAAACGTTAAACTGGCCTCATAATTACCATGAGAAAAGTCACTCTTTACAATCAAGATACTGACTCTGCAAGAAGACATAAAATAAAGGTGTAGGCAACAATTTACTGCCTCATTCCAAGCACAAGCCACGAAAACCAGATTAAAAAAAAAAAATTTACTATAGCAATGCAGTTCTAAGAGGTTCCAAGACCAGAATTACCTCGACAAGTCCGGAAAGGCTCTCTTCAGCAGCATGTAATTCTGCATCCTTTTCTGATATGAGCTTCTGGGCTTTGCTAATCTCATTTTCCGCTTTCGTTTGCAAGATTAACAGAGCTTGCTGTAAAGAGCACCATCTCACATAAATTTCGTAACAGGGAGAAAGCACATGTACACGGCAGCATTATCACAACACTGATGCGTAGGCCACAATTCCTAAGCACTAAGTATCTCCTATGTGCGGCCTTGATAGGAGATTAATCAGCTTTCCAACTAGGCAACTACCATAGCATATCATGCATTTACTTTGGTGCCTCTCATAAGACTCCCACCTTAGAGGGGCTGGAGGTCAAAAGTAGGCAGAGTACTCTAGCAATTACTAGAGAAAAGGTTTTAGTTAGATCCTGAGCTGCATTAATGGTTTTCCACTTCATTATATCCTAAGCCAAAAAATTACCAATAGCAACACTTTTAGCTCCGTGTAAATTAACAAGGCTACTACTAGAATGAAGATAAAAATAAGGCATCTTCTATGCCCCAAACACACCAGGTTGTGATGTAATTTTGGCGTTGTAACATTACCATGTCACCCACCCTTAATTGATGTTATATTATACACTGATTTGGATAATTCAACCTATTACATAGGCGCTTATGAGTTTTGAGACTAAGCCTAGTTTCCGACGACAAACCTACTGTATGAGATTCAAGTGTGCAAGTGCGACCTTAGTTTTTGTAATTTTGCAGATATTTGATTTTATCATCGTGGCTTACAGTATCTTGTAAGTTTGAGCATATTTTTCATATACTCCCCCTTTCTCATAATGATCATCCAAATTCTATTTTCCTTTTTTTTTTGGGGGGGTGGGAGGTGCAAGGATGATGTTTAAATCAATTGACCTAGATGTACATGTATTTTGCAGTTCTACACAAAAACTCTTCCCATTGCTTCTTTCGTTGGTTTATTTTATGAAAATTAAAGAGGATAAAACAATAGGGATGATTCCAAAACTTTAGTTTTTGATATTTAAAGAAAAGATCTACACTCTAATATGGAGAAGTTTACGAAGTGAATGTGCTGATTGTGTTATAAATAGCTCAATCCCTTTTATGTCGGATAGCAACTTGAGATGTTTGACATTAAAAGAAAAAGGGCAAAAACCCAATAGGGATAATTCCATAACTTTATTGTGGCGTTTGGTTGGGTGTCATGCAATAAGGGTGTAAGATAAGTAACAATGTAATGCAATTAGATAGGCAATATAATGGGCAAATAATTACATTGCCATATTTGGTTAAGTAAAAAGAATAATGGAATCACAGTGGAGATAAATGTTAGTGGCAAACAATGTCCATTGCATTATTTTAGTCGCAAAGAATGTCAACTAAATTATCATAGTGGACATAATGTTAAACCAAATAAAGGAACTTTGACCACAAAATTCATATTTGAGCTTCGTTTAATCTTTTCCACTGAATAAGTTTCACTCCAAACCATTGAAGTTGGATTTGGTGTTAAATTTCAAATGACCATATTGACAAGGTATTAGAAGAAAGAAAATTGACTTCCTTCTCAAGTGGATGGATTTTTGGCCAAGTGGAGGAGAGAGAAAGTCATAAGGAACATGGAATGGAGTATGAGAGACAGACAAGAGAAAGAGAAAGAGAAAAAGAACTACTGCAAGTGGATTGTAATTTGATTAAGGAACCTCCAAAGCCGCCTCCTTTCCTTCTCCTCCTCCTCTCAAACCCTAGTTTTGTATCACTTTCTTCGTTCTCTTCTCTAGATTGTTCGGCTGGCCATATAGCTAGTAGTAAGCTCCTTTTACTTTGGTTTCTTCAATTGTTTAGGGTATTTTTTTTTTTCCCATAAATTTCTCTCTTCCTTGTGCAAGTTAAGGTTACCTCAATAGAACTTGGTCTCTCACCTATTGTGCGAGCACTTCTCTTGCCCATTGTGCAAGTTCTATAAGGGTCCTTAGACTTAGTTTGAGAGTTTTGTTCCTAGTATTTCCATTTCTCTTGCCTATCGTGCAAGTTATACATTGGTTTTGATTGGGAATAACTTAGCAATGGAGGTTCATATCACTCGAGTACAATGATGTTTCTTTCAAGTTGAATCTACCATGTAACACATTTACTTGTTCTTTGAAGTTATACTATATAGCTCACCGACATTTGAGGAAGATAGATTAGAGTCATAGAATGTGGTTTGGGGCCAGAATGAAGCTGCTTATATAGAACTCATCAAAAGTATATTTACCCTTAATGTTGAAATAAGTATCTGTTTTGATATTTTATATTTATTCTTGTCATGATATTATCATTGTAGATGCCATATAGCTTTATAGAAAAGGAAAATTTGATTGATGCAATCACAATTCTCTAGCGAATCTCCAAGTAATTGTAATTACAAAGGTGGAGGCTAATGTAATTAGTTAATTACAATGCAATTTTAGTTACAATATAAAATTGCAACCAAATATGGAATGGAATTACCTATACCAATTTGATTACATTATCAATTTGATTACATTAAACCAAAACAACCACAAGTGTCTTTGCCATTCCAAATAAGTAACGAGACTTGTTTAGTAATAAACTGTTACTAAACCATTAACATACTCAAGCATTCTACACATTTTCCTTTCCAGGTTTCTTTAAAAAAGGTAAGTAAAACCCTTATGCCCTGTTGTTTTTGAACCTACAATTTTATGTGGCCTCAATGGACTACTTTAGCTGAATGGTTGTGTAAATGTTAGGATTATGTTTTAATGAGTAATTTGAGGCTCATAATAAGAGTTATTGATATCAGCGCCTTTATAAAGCTTCCATTACTCTCTTAGGTTCATTGAGTTTACATGGATAAGGGACTTCCTTATGGAGTTCTGCCCTAAGACATGTCCTTCTCTGGTTGCACACTTCTTTCCATAGATTTCACCCATAAACCTCCTCATAATTTTTCTGCCCAGGCGGGTTGTTATATAAGGAGGCACCGATGAATGAGAACAGATTTGAACTCGGGTATCCACCCCCCTCAAATCCTCTCTCTCTCTCTCTCTCTCTCTTTCGTTGATCTATTTGTCTCTCTCTCTCTCTCTCTATGCATGTGTGTGTGCGTGCTTTTATGCCCCCTCTTCGTTTTCTTTTCATTGTGACCAATATTAACTAATTGCACTGACCCCAAGGGACAACAAGCATATGTGTGTCCCGTCTTCTTTTCGTTGTGATTTTAGCCAATATTAACCAATTGCATAAACCCCAAGGCACTCATTGCCGCACAACTATTAACATATACTATTGGGATTGGCCTAGAATGAATGTCCTTTACTACTGGCCAAAGGAGGTGTTTTGAGCATGCCCCAGGGGAAGGGTGTCATCCAAATTACAAACTGTACGTCTATAGATGCTTCAATTGGAGAACACTATAAGATACTCTACCTTCTCCTTCTCTATCTCTTCCTTTAACTGAGACAACTCCAATTCCTTTTGATGCTGCATTAACAAAGAAGAAGTGAGAATATATGGGCAAAAAGAATTAGCAAATTAAAAGTGAGATAGATGGAAAGTTAAAATGATTCTTCTATAAATGCATGTGTTGTCTTGTATTTGAAAATAATATATCAACAATTTGCATGAGATAACATATATGGTAATACTTACCAGCATATGTTTGAGATGATCGATTTCATCTTCATTCTCCAATTTGATGGCCTGAATGGCGTAAAGCAGAAAAAGACAAGTCACAGTTTCCAGGATGAAATTTTCATGCGTATTATGATAGGAAATAGATAAATGAACCACCTTGTTCATATCTTTATCAATATCAGTAGTTGTTTGACCTTGGGCAGATAAATATTCCCTAGAAAATCAAAAGGGGAAAAAAGTCAGAAGACAACAGATGAATAAATTTATGTCCTGCACTAATTGGACTTTCACTTCACCTCAAGTACCCTTTCTTTTCAGAAAACAGCAAAGTTCAACACTGCCACCTGTACTGGACATAAGCAGTCCAGCATGTTATAGCTCAGTCCAAGAAATATTCATGTCATCAAAAGCCATTTAGAAACAATCAAAAGGCAAATAATTGGGAAAGTACCAAATAGCTTTCTCTTATGCTTTTTATGTCAAGACTACATGGGACAGAAGACTGATGCCGTCTTCTTATGAAGAGAAAAGAACCTCCAAGTAATTAACATAGGTATAGCACAATGGAAAAGACTTAGACATAGCACTTCAGTAACAAGGGGAAACATTGCTTGCACTTAATACCTTCAACTTCCTAAAACAGGATAGAAAAATATATATATATAAAGGTTATTAATAGCCTATTATATCCAGACTCCATTCTATCCTGCTGTACCCTTGTGGGAAACAACACTTCATAGACAAGACATGGGATATGTGAAAGACACATATCCAAACTCTGGGGGAAAAAAAGAAAAAAAGAACACCAAGAAATATCTGGTCCTTTTCCTTGTTTGTCAATTATTTTTGAATTCTTTAATCCTAGAAGCACAGACATGAATACGAGACACGTACATGACACTGACATGTGATTTTTGAACAAGTTAGGATATGACACATATAATGAATTGTTGAACTCATACTCATGACAAAATACTTATTTAATTACATGTCGGCTTAGTAATTTTTCTATGTTCTGACCCTTGGAAAGGGTCATATTTGAATGGCAACAATAATAAAATTGCTCGTAATGTGGCCTACTAATGTTGATAACAAAACCCAATTTCTTTGTGCCATCTATGTATTTCGCATACATTTAAGAGTGTCCAAGGAGTGTGCAAGAGTGCCAGTGTCCAATACAAGCCAGACATGGATATGTACTGTTGTTGAGACTGTCGCATGTATCATCTAAAATACACTAGAAAAATTAATTTGAATTTACAACTTTCATATGCAAAATGACAAACCCTCACATCGACGTCCGAATTTTGGACAATAGCTTTTCAAAGCCTATTAAAGAATCCCAAACTACCAACTAGGCAAAGAGCGAAGAAAATCAAAGTCAAAATTTATATCACCAACAATTATCAAATATAAAAATAAAGTTCAGCCACTATAAAAGAGAAAATTCATCGGTTCAACTAGTGATAAAATAAGGAAGGAAAACCAAACATAGAGGCAACGGATACATAGAAAAGTCTGTATTACTAAGTGCAAGTCCATCAGATAAGGCGAAAACTTTGGGTAAATATAAGGAAACATATAATTAATTAGAGATAAAGAGAAAGTTTATCGAATATATCATGAAGAAAGATCGCCAAATATGAAGGTTTCCATCAAATACAAAGAAAAAATGAATCAGATGCTAAATAATACTCCACTATGGCCCTGTTCCATTTATCCGTAAGGAGTTGTAAGGCTTTAAGAAGTTCCAAGATAATTGTAAAGTTATTTATAAAAAGCTGGAAGGAGCCGTAAGGTTATAAGCTAAAGCTAAATGGAACAGGGCCTATGTATCATATAGGGAGACAAAGTACATCACAAATAAACTAAAATTATGTACCACTGTATGAAGAGAGAGTTTCAATGAGTACATAGCAAAATCCTTTATATATTAAATGGAAGCTTATCGGATATAAACCGACTGTTCCTCCATTATATGATAAAAGTTTTTCTATATGAAAAAAAAAAATTCACAAGTTTAAATGCACATATGATAATAAGGGAAATATCAGGAAATAAAGGACAAGTAACCTTCAGAAAAGAAATGCACAGAAAAAAATTACATGAAATGCATGATTGATCCCTCATACATGAAAAATAATGCACTACACCCCCCAAAAAAAAGAAAAGAAAAGAGAAAGCATATATGAAGGGGAGAATAGGAAACGGAACGGCCAACAAAATGTGATAAAAAACAAACTTTTTTTCACAGTTTTGAAAATTGAAAATAACACAAAGTTTCTCGTACTCTCTTTGAAAAGTTTCCTTTTAACTTTGTAAAATGACATATTCCTCTCATCCTTAAATTCAATATACTTCTCCTTTATATTTTTTTTTGTTGGATAGAATACTTCTCCTTTTCATAAATGAGCTTTTGAATCGTTTCAACTACATCGCATAGGAAACCCAAGACAAGCCCAAATCAAAGAATCACAAATAACAAAGTACATAATAGTAGTGCCACCAAACCTCAGGTTGTTCAAGTGATTCCCCACTTGCTCCCCTTAAGCAAGGTCTGATGTTGAAATCTTGTGAATAGAGAAAAATTTGTAACGAAGAGCTCTACCTCTTATGGGCCAGTCAAGCTCGATTCCAATTCAACGAAGGATTAAAGGACAAAATAAGTACCTAATGAACTTAAGAGGTGGTCTAGTGCTACTTGTCTCACTTTCCACAAAAGAGGTGTGAGTTTAAATTCCACTAGAAGCATGCAAGTGTTATGCTCCCCTTATTGCCCCCTTGCGGGCCCTCTCACCCATGCCTTCCCACTAGCGAATTCCCACGAGAGATGGGCCTCTAATAGGGGTGCCTTACCAGCAAAAAGAAAACGAAAAGTGCCTAAAATTATTCGCAACAGTTAGAAGAGTAAGATACCTCTTCTACACATCAACCAATAGGTATTGAGGCCCTATTCCATTTAACTTTACCTTATAGTTTTCCAACTTCTTATAACAAACTTTACAACTAACTTCTAGCCTGAAAACTCCTTCCAGCTAAATGGAACAAGGCTTAATAAAGCAACCAAAAAACAAACCCAATAAACAATTTAAGTTTCACAGTCAAAGTGGGTCAAGCATTCAAGCCTATATGGATAAAACCAAAACGACAGACCAAAAGAAGAAAAAACTTAGCACTGGACTAGTGTAGTCTAGGTTATCTGCATTGTATAAGAAACAGGAAATTAGACCTTTGATATTGTCACCCACCTATTGACAGTCTTATGAACCAGTGGTGCTAGCAGCATTGACTTCGATGCAATGGCAATGATTCCACAAATTGCTCATTGATTTTACAACAAAACCATTAAAATTGGTCCCATAAATCATTGACCAATCTTCGCAGATAGAAATTAGAAATTTTCCTTAGAGCTAGTGAAGCTTTCTTTCTCCAAATGTCCAACAAAGATGTTAAAATACCAAAATGACATCACGAAACGCAAAAAACTACATGTGAATGAGAAAGAGAAATGCAATTAGTTGGAGACTTTTTATATTCCCTCCGTTCCTTAAATTTGACATACACTCGGGAATGGAGGGTTTACTACTTCCCTAATCACAAAAGAGTAAGCACAGCCATTGCTCCATAATAACTGAAAACTAATTAGGGAGGACAAAGAATGTCAGATATGGAATTGTATTTCATGATTAATAAATTTCCTATGCGGACTGAATTGACAACTAATAGCAGTGATAGTGTTCTTGTCAGAAAGCACAATGGAAAATGGCACTTGGAGCCATGTAAAGGAACATCACATATTCAAATGCAAATATACAGACATCATACACCAGTCAAAACTTTCAAGGGAAGTCTCAAAAAGACAATCAAACTAGCAGTCATCAACTTCAAGGAATCTTACTCCAAAACACTTTTATATGTGTTAAGTTTCATGCTTAAGATCAGCTACAGTAGAGAGTAGCAAATAAATATAGCCACTGCCAAAACCACAATATCAGCAAATCTCAAGAATGCACCGTTTACACACCATCTAACAAAAGGGCACCGAGGTTTTGGTGGGGGAGGGGGAGAGGAATTAGCAAAACCTTGTAGAATCAGAAGCACCCAGCCTTGATGCCATCAGGGTACCATTCAATCCTGTATCATTGTTGTTAACGTAACCCAAATGTCTTGAATCAACTTCGCCTTTGGAGACTAGTTCACACTCAACAAGGTTCTTCTCGCTAGTTGCACTTTCACCTTCTTTCTCACCATCAATTTCCAAATGGGTGCCAAAATCATCTGAACGCCACACATTTAGAATAAACAAAAACTGTGCAATAAACCAAAAATAAATGCTAACATCAACTCGGTTGTCAATGCACAAAATCACCAAACCCCAAGTAAATGATCCACTTCACATTGAAGTGGATTATATGAAGCAACCTTGAGTGAAGCATATCACAAATTACGCTCAAAATATTGACTAAGAAATTAAGTGTGGATAGTAGAAGTGGAACAATCAGAAATTGAAAGTGAGATATTGGATGGAGTCTTACTTCCTACAATCAAAACATGACAAATATAACATGAACCTTTATCATTTGCTTTAGAATATGTTTATTCTGGCTTACCTTCAACTGTATCCAATTGCCCATATTTCATAAAGTTTTCAACCTTCTCCTGCAAGGAAACTGGCGTTTCTGTTGATTTATCATTTAGATAATTGGAACTAACAGTTGATTCATATTCTGCCACCAATCTATCATCATCAGAAGCTGAAACATCATTCAACAGGGGAACATCAGACTCTTCAATTGTACCATTCACCTTCTCATGTAAAGGAGGCTGCAATTCTTCATATCTGTCACTATGATCATTAGAACTGATGGGTGATTCCTCTTTTGTCACCAAGTTGTTCCCAGTAGAACCGTCATTCATCAGAAGAAAATCTGCTGAATTTGCATCCAAATCATTCACCTTCCCCTCCTGACCTTTTCAGTTGTATAAAGCAATCAATAAATATTCCAAACTGTATGCTTTTCAAAGTAGCGTTCTTTAAAAGATAGCAATATTGACCTGTTTCTTCAACATATATCCCATTTTCTTCATCACTCACGTTTTCCCCTAAATCAAACCCCTCGATTGCTGTCTCTGAAGAGCTTGCCAGAAGCTCTTTGATAAATTTATGTCCTCTCCTTCTAACAATGTTTGCAAGGTCTTTCCTGTAAATGAAAAATATAAAATAATAAAAAGTAAGATAAAAATATCTATGTAACTCTAACTTCTTTTATTACACTTCAAAGTTTTTTATTGTGATTCTTTCAATGCATTGGCCACTGAAGCACAAACGTAGCCAACACCATAATCACCACCGAGGAAATTAAGGTTAGATACTGATTTACATCTGCGGCTGAAGAAAAGTACATCGAAAGGAAATTTGAAAGACCTCATCTAAGTAACCATAGGTGCTCTCTCACTAAATACCAAAGGGTATTAGAAATACTGAATAGATAAGGCAATGATTCAGACATCTAAGACAGAAGAAAAAAATTGCCACTAGAATGTAGTGATCAATTTGATAGCTATACAATTTTAGAAAAAAGAATGAAAAAGAAAGAATGTTGTCAAGCTCATGGCAAAAACAAGCAACTGTAAACAGATAACCCAATTGCCGTTAGTGTTTCCATCATCTTGACAGGATATAATCACTGGAAGTCTAAAACTATCTAAGGATTAATGATTCCTCCAACAGCTACATCTAGACTCTAGTGAACAAAGCTAACAAACTCACAGAAAACACTAGCAGCTTTTAACTTGATACCCTCATTGCCATTAGCATTTTTTGCGGGCATCTTAAAAGGGCCATTATGAAAACTAGACACCATGAAGAAGATATGAGAACAACTAATGTTTCATATTAGAAAAAGAAAATATTCAGTGTTCTGAAGAGTCTACTTATTAGTGTTAGACAACAAAAAGCACCTCTGCATCCGGAATTCAGATTCCCAGATCTGTACCCACCACCCAAATGAGGACTTGCATCAACTTCCAGAAAAGCACCCATATAGCTCTCCTCAGGGTTTTTTCCCCTTAGTTTCAGCTTATAGACAAGTTTTTGTACATGCAAGATTCCGCTAAAATTTTAATAACCTTGAAAACTGAAAATATCTCTCTCAGGAACCAAGGGGCGCTAAAACAGAAGAAAAGAGTATCTCAGGTGAGTTATCCTTCGGATCTCCTTCAAAAACTATAGGTCCATAGCCCTTGCTGATATAGAGGGATACCAAGGAACCAGGGCAACAAAAGTAAAGTCAAGCTTCTTGCCTCAAACTCAATTACATAAAAGTTCAGGGTGAGCAGAATAAGTATGCCTTTGTGAATCCCAAGACTCGTACAGGAATGCAGATGTATATCAACCAGGTTTTTCCTTTATCCATGTGGTAAGAATCTGCTCCAACTAAATCCTCAAAAGGTCTCTCAATTGATCTTTGAATGACCATGCAACTAGTAATCACTAAGTGAATCAAAACTCAGCTTTTAATGTTAGTAAAAACAACCTATAGGGATACATCGAATCTCTTGGATTTCAGCATCTATCTATATTGGGACTGAAACTATATTTTCTTAACAGGATGACCTTATGGCCTATAGCTTCTGGACTCCAAATTTAAAACAGTTTTCAAGGGCACCCCTTCATATCTCTCATTAGGACATCTTGCCCATATTTTTCCATATCCTTTCCCGAAAAAAGGATGGGAGAGGCAGGAAGAACAAGAGATGTCACCAATCACGCCACAAAACGACCGCATCAGAAAAAAAAAAAATTGGATTTGAGTGAACCACGCTTTCACCCCATGACAACCACGATACGCACAATTGCCACATTAGAGTGATTCTTTAATACCAAGACCTAAACTGCAAACGTAACTCAAACCGCATTTTGAATGCTTTCGACTCAAATATCATTCTAAGCTCAGCTTTAATCACGAGCTTAGAATGCCGATATTAACAAAACATGTACATTAAACTAAAGTTATTACATAAGGCCAGGTTAGAAATGATACCATCCAAATATCCAAGTTTGGGAACAAAAGCACCCTTCTAAGATTGTGCATTACTTTGCCGTTTCTACACCCCTATCAGTCCTTTCTCTGCCTTGAACACTAAATCCCCCACTCTTAAGAAAACAGGACATACAGAACTATTTTTTTTTATATATAGAGACAAGAACTAATAAAATACAAGTCTCCAAAAGTCGTTCACCTCGTTGCATGAACACTCTCAATCATCTACAAACAGGTTAACTTACTTACCATTAAAAAAATTAACTGATTATTAGCATTCTATTTGGAAGTCAAGAACCCTGCCAAACTATCAGAAAAATGAAATGTTTGCTTCAAGTGGTTTCTTCCATCACTTTCACAGAGATTTTTACTATTCATTGTCTGGTTTCGAAATTCGTGACTACTACATTGAAGAAGCCCATTTCAAATCGTTATAACACTATCGCGAGAAATCTTATCCTCAGAATACTCAAACGCAATATCATAAATCGCCGTATGTTATCATATGACTATCACTTTATGCACCCAGTCACCCAAAGTATAAACATTGTACAAAAAGATTCCAGATAAATGAAATTAAACAACAAATTAATTCCTTTCACACCTTCCATGCTCTGAGAGCTCCTTGGTGGAGGGCACATGACCCTCGGGTAGTCCAACTGAAGCCACAAATTCACGGATACAATTGCGGAGATCCGCATCGCTCATGAGCTTCCTGCTACTCAATCCAAAATCCCCAAAAACAATTACTTCAATAAGAAAAACTAAAATTGGAACGCAAGATGATCACATGTTAAAACTACCTGGATTTCTTTGTGGAAGCACAGCATACTATCGAGTGTTTCACGTCGCAATCACGGCGAATTGGAATTAGATGGAAGCAAGAGCGGTAGAAGAGGAAGGATATGGAGCTAGGTTTATAACAATGGGAGGAGGAGAGAGAAAGAAGGTGAGGGGTGAGGTGAGATAGAGTAGCCATTGGAGAAGTGAGACAAGAAGGCGAGCAGAGCATTTCAGTCTGGGGCCATTTGAGACGGGCATAGTACTTGATTTTACCGATTAGGACTAAACAATACTCTTTTATTAAGTTTTCGGTTAACCACCCAAAATATTAAAAATTAAAAAAGAGAGAGAGAGAGAGAGAGAGAGAGAGAGAGAGAGAGAGAGAGAGAGAGCAGAGAAAACCATGTATCAATTCACAAATTTATGACTTTTTGCTGAAGAATTCATTTTGTTGAAGGTGATATGATATTATTTACTACAAATATCACATTTAAATAAATTCATATAAAAAAATTTTGATCGAGAAAACTAACTAAACCTCTTATGAATACTTATTCTTCCTAATTGCTATTTTGTAATACAATCACTAACGAGGGGATTTGCAAAATTTATAAGCCTTTATGTTGAAAAGATTCATCTACTATGGCAATCTTAAGTCGATCGATGCCCATAACAAAACGATCTTATAATTAATTAACAATTCAATCTCTTATAAATAGAACAACATGAAAAGAAAGTAAAACAATTTTGGAGTTTATCAAAGTTATATATTAATTAGTTTTCACACACACACACACACACACACACACACACACACACACACACACACATATATATATATATATATATATATATATATATATATATGAGAAATGGTTCAAGTAAGCACTTTTTAGGTATATTCCACCCTTTAGGTAAGTTCGATCATTCAATCTCGATCTAACGGCTTAAATTAAAAAGGATTTTTATAATTAAAAAAGGAAAAATCAAAAGAATTAGAGGAAGGGGTAAGTACACTAAAACCTTGCTTCCTCCCCTCTCTCGGGTCGACCACTCGCCGGTGGCCACCCGCCGCCAACTCTGTCGCCGTTAGACTCCCTCGGCCGCACGCCGGTTCGCCCACCTCGCTTCGTCGCTCCCACCTCTCTATCGGTCATACTGCTCTCTCTCGTCGCCGCGGTACCATGGCCCCTCTCTCTCGGTTATACCTACTCTCTCTCTGCCATTGTGTCTCGGTCGAAGTTGTCCCTTTTAGGCGAAATTAGAGTTTTCAAAATTGCGAATTCAAGTTCAAATTAGGTAATTTTTATCTTTTTGAATTTCTTGCTCAATTCGATTGAGGACTTGAATACTCCAAGCTCTCTTCTATTGTTTGCGAATTGCTTTCGAAATTTGTCTTTGCGAATTGAGGTTGCGTCTTTGTTTTGTTTGGGCTTTACGAAATTGAGGTTGCTTCTATTGTTTTGTTGGATACTTGTAGTTGTCGGTTCAACTTTACTTGTTGTGAGTTTGTGACGATAAGTCTGCATTGTGGTGGTGGTGTGGAGTGTGATTTTGAGAATACACCGATAATGATAAAACCTCTTAGATAACTTGAATATAACTTCCTCCTTTTAGCACAGACTACACAAAATCCTGAAATAAAGATTAAAATAACACACAATTAGCATGACAACGAAGATTCAAATTAGTGTCCTTATCTCTTGAGGGATAGATATAGCTAGCTTTCTTTTTATTTTTCCTTTTCTCCCCCTTCAAACAAAATTTTCTATTACATATTTGAGTGTCGAAAATAGTTGTACAAGATCTCTAGGTATCTGAGCTGCCTTGGACATCACAATTTTCCTCCATAAGGAGCTCCACAAACCTACAATTGGTATTTGAAACAGGTATCCTTATGGCCACTTCCCAAGGAGTTATATGGCTTGTGTACCTGTCGCATGATCTGCCACATTATCCTGTAGTTTGTATATTTGTGTGATTGTATGCCTGAATGAACATTTCAGTTTAGATGTTGCTTGGTTAATGGAATGATGCTTTGACTATTAAAATGAATAGCTTATTTTAATTTCAAATATTTACATCAATACCCGAGCTGCCCAATATGTAAACAGTTCAATTGCCAACAACTATGCATAGTATTGACCATCTCCAATTGTGAATGTAGGCCAAGCATTACACTTCCATCCTAGTTGTTCAGTTTTGTGCTTCCGCTGGTGAGATGGACAAGTTCAAAATTGGGATCTGAACAAGAAGTCATTGACCTGTTAAAATATGCTCAATTTGTTGTTGAATCGTCATTCTTTACCAGAACTTTCAATCATTCTGCCACTATGGAACAGATCAAATACTCCCCTATTGTCCCTATGGAGGTGTGCCTAACTATCTTGCTCATATGTTCAATACACGGTTACCTTGTAGCTTGGTGAAACAAAAGCCTATTAGCTCAATACGGGAGAGCATTTGTGCAATGGCACAAACGATGTTGAATCCCGCATAGGCTGACTTTAACTTACTCACTGATTGTCCAAAGCTACTGAAATAAATTCATAACACTCAATGTGGCTGGAAATTGTACAACTGTACAACACTTGTAATTCGAAGTTTTTCCTAATGCCCTATTAGATATATATGTTGTATATAGTTTCAGGCCATATTAGATATAATTTCAGTCCAGATAGTTTGTTTTAGAAAAAGACAAATGACAGTAACTGATAGGCAGGACAGGTAGACAGAAATAGATATATATGTTGTATATAGTGGTGGAATAGTAGTATATATACCCTGTTCAGAGGCAGGGATTTAATTGGCAGGCCATTAATATTATTTATCCTCCCAAGTCCCAATTAGTCCACTCAACCCATTCTCTTATCTTGGCTTTCGAAATTAACTAAGCATTGGAGTAGAATGGAGGAACATTTGGTACATTTTATGCTCCACGTACTATGCTGTCAAAGGTGCCTGGGAGTACTATGCTGAGAGAAGTGAGCTGAAAGAGGGAGACGGTGTTATTGCAAGAGAGAGAACCAAGAGTTATAAGCTCGAACCTCATTGCTGAGGGGTCACCAAATGACAGACTTTCTTCATCCACTGCACTCTCCACTTTTGAGACTGGCATTGACTATGTCTGCAACGCTTGCCACAAGGATGGCCTCGACATCAGGTACGGTGCATCCCTTGCAAGTTTAATTAACAGCACTTGGCTTGTGCTGTCTTGGAAGAATTCTTTGATTCATTAACAGCAGCCAACAAGACCAAGTTCTTATGGTTTTCCAACAAGACCAAGCTCAAAACATTTGCCCATGAGCATCCAGTGACACTAGTGACAGACTCCTTTGAGTTCATCTACACCCGGTGTTATGGTAGAGGGTCCTCAATTTACAGGTACCGATCATACAAATAACCATTAAACAGTATCAATATTATTGCACTAAAGTTTAATGGACTGTTATGTTAATTCTAAAAAAATTATGGTCCTAAATATTACTGCACTAAAGTTCGATGGAGTACAGTTATGTAAACCCAGGAGCATCCTTTGTTTCACATTATACTTCTCAAGGGTTATGTCCTTTAAAGTTTTGACCACATTCTTTCTTCAGATCAGTGATTAATAACATTTCCTAACATATTTGAAAAAGCTCCAAGAGGTACCAGTGTGGTGAATGCCATGGGCAGGTGCACCTTGTCTGCGCCACAAACCCCACCATGCTGGTGTCTTACTTTCACGCAAATCACCTGTTGGAGCTCAAAACCCGACATCTTGTCTGCACCACAAGCCATGATGAAATATGCATCCAGAGCCTATGTACTGAGCTAAGAACACACGACTTCTAAATGAGCGTACATGGAGCTTAAACCGGAACATTCCATAACAAGGCAAAAGTAGTATTTTATTTCTTATGAAGGATCTTAGAAACTTGTAGCCTATATGGGATTCCCCACATCATTTGTATAAGTACACAAATGCTCTACCATTTGAGCCAATAGGCCATATGTAACTTACTCCATTACCTAAAGCTCCAATCAAGTTTTAGACATGGCATAAACTAAGCGGCTATACATAACTACAGAACCTGAATTCGCAAATTGAAGAACAATTCAGTTCAAATTTCACGGAGTAATTTCACCAATTTCACTGGACATTTCAAGGGGAGTTTCAATCAAACCACACAATGAGTTAATTCATGCCACAAAACTACAAGCAAACACATGAATTCAGTTAAACCACAGAACCTGAATTCTCAAATTGAAGAACAATTTAGAATCTAAACCCTAATTTAGATCAAACCTAGCCCCTCTTCTAGACTCATTCCCATTCTAGTTAAAACCAAGAGATAGGGACATGGTAAACAGCTGCTTTTGGTAAACTATTATCAACAGCTGCTTTTGAGTATATGAGTGTTAACTATTATCAACCAACACACAGAGGATATGAGTATTAACTATTATCAACAACTCCTTCCGGTAAGCCGACGTCAAGTGTGATTCAAATATCAGAATTACACCAAATAGATCAATGGCAATGTAAAGACATTAAAAGGTGGAATCTAAATTTATCAACATCACCAATATATCACATTTCATTGGCATCATCCACAAAAATCCCAAATTGAGCCAAAAATCAACAACCCAAATTCCTTTATAGCACATTTTATTGAAAAATTATCCAGATATTTTCTGTTACAATCCCAAAAATTTTTGAATGAGGTTCACATTCTACTTAGCTACCCTCTTTTGAAGAGGAAATTTTTGAACGTCAATTATATACGCATATGTAGTACTTAAAACAATAAGTTGTGGTTTGTGGTGCAAGGAGTTGATTCTGAAAACTTGTTCTATGTTTTGAAAATCAAAGGATGATTGATTGATCATTGTTATGAGCCTATTAGCTCAAATGGAAGAGCGTCGTGCAATGACACGGAAGATGTGGGTTCGATTCCCACATAGGCTATTTATAAATAGATTACCTTAGCTAAAGTTCAAGTGTTCCATTGGGTGTCTAAGATGTCTTGCTAGTTATTTGATTCCTGTGAAATAGTTTTATGATCAAGTGTATCATGTGGCCAGTAGGGAAACCAGAATTCTTGATGTTTTAAAGGAAAAGAGAGAAACCGAAGAAGAATGTCATAAAATAAAGAACTAATTAAAGAATAATCTCATTGTGGATGAATATTGTTTTTTGGTTTTGGGCCATTGTGGATGAATCCTGCATACTACTACAAGCCAATGATTGGATCATAACAATTAACAAGCCTATGTGGGATTCGAACCCACATTTCCGTGCATTGTCACATGTCACTCTACCTTTGAGCTAGGCTAAAACAAAATCAGCAATACCTGAAATCAAAACTTAGGTAGAAGACATAAGATACAACATACAAACCCCACAATAGATAATGTACTAAAACATGAAATTGGCTCCCGAGAACATTGGTTACTGAGAATGTTGAGAGTAAAAAAGAATAATAATGTGACAGTAGAAAGAGCACCTTGAGAATAGGCTACTGAGAACATTGGTTCCTCACCAAGAGCTGGTTTTTGTACATGAATTTCACAGTTAGTAATGACTTTCACAGTTAGTAATGACTTTCACAAGGTATTCCATCTAAACAAGAAAGAGCTTTCGCTCGATAACTAATTGAATTAGAATAAGTACCTGATTGTCGTTGCCCCCAGATGCAACTTCCCTATCATCATGAGACCATTTTAACCCATACACCTATAGCAGCATTACATGGATGGCAACATAGTTACTTATCATTAAAAAAAAAAAAAAACTAGATGAACTTTGAAAATTGGCTATTTGAATCATTCCTACACTTGGGCATGTTCAAGTTTGTTGTAACATTCAATATTGTCGGCGAGAAAATACAACCAATACTATTCGGTGAAATATCGCTAATGGCATGGTTCAATTTGGCTTAGCCTGTCACGTAGTCAATTCGAACGGGTTTAGAGCTTGTCGGTTTGTAAGTCAATTCCGCCAGCCAATGAACTCAGTGAATCTGATCAATGGACTGACCAACCTATCAACTCAATTGAAATGTATAATCTACATAAGGGCATGAGCCAGGACAAGGTGAAACGTTATAAGAATAACTAAAGTAATGGCAATCCACTACAATCCACTGCAGCTGAGTTTATAGACAAGAAATACAACCACTGCAAGGCACAAATCAGGATGATTCCTGAACAGAACAGACTTCTTACAAACAGGCACATCATTACAAACAGGTATAAGAACAACTAAAGTAATGACAATCTAACGATGAAATACACCCAATTAGGAATACATGTATGGCAAGAGGTTTGTTGCTCATATCAATAAACTGATTGAATCACTCAGAAAAGAGCTTTACACCCAACCTTACTCTAAGATCAATTGAACCCTAATCAATAAACTTATATGTAAGGTGAATAATTGAACAATTGTGATTGAAGATGAGAGAAAAAAATTACCCCAGCGAAATTGTGCAATTAGGGAAAAAAACCTAATTTCGGCTTCTATTCAAATGCAGAATCGCCAAAACAATTGTTATCGAAGGAGAGTGACAGGGGGCTGCCGGTGACAGAGAAGGGGAAGGGTTCCGGTGCTGGAGCCAAGGAACGAGAGAGAGGAGGCACGAGAATTGCAAGCACGTCCAGAGAGAGAAGAGGGTGTCTGCGACCTTTCCCGAGTGTGCGAGAGGGTGTCCGAAAAATTCGCCGGAGTTGGGGCAACAGGGTGGCCGGCGAGTGGAGGCAAGTTGCCGGTGAACAGAGGTGGGTGCCAGCGAGGGAAGACTGGTTGCTGGTGAGAGAGAGGGAGGGAACTTAGAGGTAGAGAGAGGGAGGGAGGGAGGTGAGAAATGTCGATGGCTGAATTTTTTTATGTTTTTTCTTTTTTAATTGTTAATAATAGCAGATTAATACCGATCCGTAGACGAAGATCTAACGATTCAAATCTAAGGTGCTTACGTATAAGGGGTGTTTATATATATATATATAAGCTCCCTATAGGTAAGTAGCCAAACAATAGATAAACACCTCATATTTGAGCTGTTAGATCATCATCCAACGGTCTACATTAATCAACCATTATTAACAACTAAAAAAAATCAAAAAAATAATCGGGGTAAGTTTCAATTCCATCGACATTGAAAAAACTCCGAGTGCACTCTCTTTCTCTATACCTCTCGCATCCCCTCTCTATCTCTTGCCGCGGCAGCTCACTTCTCCATCGCCGGCACCCGCCTCCGCTCGGCGCCGGTGAAGTTAGTCCACTCGCCGGCCAACCTATCGCCCCAACTCCGACGACATTTCGATCCGGGCCACAGAGCTAAACTAGGTTCCATTGCCTGAAAATTGCGGCCATTGGACTTGTAATCATGGCTACATCGCTCGAAAATTACGGCGCCGACGCCTTGGGTCTACTTGTTTTCATCTGGAAAAGAGCTTGCCGGCTTCATCAATGCCTGGAAACCAAAAGTAAGAATATATTTTTCCTGTAAAAAGTTCAAGTGGGGGTGGGGGACTTGTGTGTTTTTGTTTATACTAATTCAATTGGTTTTATGGATTATTACTTTTGGTTAGTTCAATTGGTTTTATAGATTACCACAATGAAAGTTTAGTGATGGTTAAATAGGTTTTATGGAGATTCAAGCTAATATTGACTAAGTTGTTAAGTGTAGTTATGGTTACATCAATCCATTTTCATATTGAGGTTAATTTAGAGTATATATTAATCTTCTTTCTTGCTTTCACAACGAAAGTATTAGTTTGTCATAGTGATTATATTGAGCCATGTTGCTTTCGGATCGAATGTCCTCTATTTGGTAAAATTTAGAGTATATGTTAATTTTGCTCTCTTGCTATAGCAATAGATTAGGGACTTTTGTAGATGATATGGAAGCAATGCTGAATTTATAGTGTTAATTTTTAGTTCATTACTTTTGTAGATGATATGGAAACAACTCGGAAAGAGGGTGAACAACATTGCACGTCCGAAAAATGGAAAAGTCCTACACCTGTAATCAAAGAGTGGATACCCTTATGCGAGGATGAGTTGAAATCGAAGGAAGAATTGGAGTTTGTCAACTTGGAAGAATGTGAGAAATTCTATAAATCTTATGCTCGTCATGTTGGTTTTAGTATTCGGAAATGGTCATCTAAGAAGGATAAGGAAGGTGTTGAAAAGTATAAATACTTTGTGTGTTCTAAACAAGGCTTTAGAAGAGCTTCTACTAATCCGAATCCCAATCGAAGAATGAAGTTGACTAGGGAAGGATGTAATGCAATGATTGGTTATAGAAGAACAAAAAATGGAGCATATGTGCTTTTTAAGTTTCATGAAGGCATACACATTTACTTGCCACTCCTAGGAAACATCATATGTTAAATTCTAATAGAGGCGTAAATAATGTGCATAGGACTTTATTCAAGTCACTCACTTGTGCTAATATTGGTCCTTCTAAATCTCACCGCATCATTAAGGAGCATGTTGGCGGTTTTGAAAATGTTGGATGTTGTAAACAAGACTTGAAAAACTTTCGGAGAGACTTAAAAGCATTTATCAAGGATTCCGATGCCCAAATGTTCATTGAGAATTTTAAGAGGAAGCAAGATATTCATCAATCCTTTTATGTTGCCTATGAGTAAGAAGTTGATGGTACACTCAAACATGTGTATTGGACGAGATACTATTGCGAGATTGAATTATTCGCTATATGGTGATGTTGTCTCTTTTGATACAACATATGACACTAATCGATACAAAATGATATTTGCCCCATTCACATGGTTGGATAACCATAGATTATATGTTACATTTGGGGCTACATTCTTGGGGAATGAAAAAGAAGAATCATTTATATGGTTGTTTGATAAGTTTTTGGATGTAATGGGGGTCACATGCCTGTTTGTCTTATTACTAATCAAGATCAAGCAATGAAAGTGGCAATTGAAGCAAAATTTCCGTCAACTACTCATAGATTTTGCATTTGGCATATAATGAGAAAATTTTCTAAAAGGTGGGATTTTCTTTGAATAGTAACAATGATTTTCTTGCTCGATTTAAGTCATGTGTGTACAATTCAGAAAATCCAATAGAATTTGAAGAAAGGTGGCAAATTGTTATTCAAGATTTTGGATTGCAAAATAATACATGATTGTCTCATTTGTATGATATTCAAGAATGATTGATATCTGCATATTTTAGGGATTTATTTTTGGGAGAAGTGTTAAGAACAACATCAAGATGTGAAAGTGAGAATCAATTTTTTAGTAATTTTACCAATCCACACTTGAGTCTGGTTGAGTTTCCGGATGCGATTTGAGAGTGCATTGGAACTGCAAAGGCATGGGCGGTTATAGGCGGATAATAATACTTCTACTTCAGTGCCTATATTGAAGACCAACAAAGATTTTGAGAAGCATGCATGTGAAATCTTTACTTATGCTAATTTTTATAAGTTTCAAGCTCAATTTTAGAATGCGTTTATGGACTGTGAGATTGAGGATAAGAAAGTAATAGATGAGGGGCAAATACTTATTGTAGCAAGTAATAGTCGAAACATGGCTTTGAAAAGGCAAGTTATATATGACCCCTCCTCTCATGTGGCATATTGTTCATGTAAGATTTTTAAATGTGAAGGTATTCCTTGTTGCCACATTTTATGTATTTTGAAGGGAAAGTCTTTGCGTGAATTGCCTTCCTATTATATTTTGAACCGATGGACTAAAATGCCGGCAAGCAAATCAAATTTTCATGTGGACGACATCCTTTCGGAGGGACACTCTCAAATGGACTGTGAAGATAGGAAAATTTCAAGAAATTGGTTAGATTTCTTTGATTGCATGCAAGTTGCTGGTAAAGACCTTAAAAAGCTCGCAATTGTTAGCAATGGAATTCAAAATATTATGAAGGAGATGAAGAAGTTGAGTGGTTATACAAGTGCAAGCAAAATAAGTGAGTTGGAATCGTTTATTGGATCAAGTGCTCTCAAGCAAATTGACATTCTCCCACCTAAACAATGTAATACTAAAGGAAGCGGTAAACGGATTAAAGGTGGAAAAGAGAAGGTAATGGAGCAACAAGCGAAAAAACGATTGAGACTTTAAAGATGTTTGAATGTTTTTAAGGTCAAATGAAAATGAAGATGTGCTAGTGTGTGTGTTCGATTACAAGGGGAACTTTGAAGATTGCCAAGACTAATCATGTCCCTTAACTATAGGTGTATTTTTTTCATTTGATTTGAATATAAACAATGGTTAATTCGAATGAAATCCTTTTATCATTTGATTCGAATGTAAACAATGGTTGTAGCTACTCAATTCTATCTTCTTGGAAATCTTGACTATATGCACGTTCTTTATTTCTTTTACTTACAAGTATGCATCCATTTTGCATGAATATTCAGTCATTTGTTAATGTTTGGTAAAAGTATACAACCATTGTGAACGAATATGCCATATTGAGCTTACTAAATTTGTTTTGGGCAATTTCAGCCTATCTTAAGCTTTTTGAATTTTTTCATAGCATATTGAGCTTTTTGAATTTATTTCGAGTGGCTTTTGAATTTATTTGAAGCTAACAATGTGCATAAAAGTTGGTGGTAGTCCAACTTGAGGCTGCTAGGAGCTTGGACAAGTGTAATACGTAGGAAAGGATGCTAATCAATGAAGAGAATGGCTATCTAAGCTTGAACATAAAATTCATCGTATTGAGTTCTTAGTTCCAGCAAAATTTCTTATTTTTGGAACAATTTTTGTATTTTTATTTGATGTCTAAAGCAAATTCTTAGTTAGCAAATAGTCTATGTGGGATTCGAACCCACATCTTTGTGTTATTACACATTGCTCTACCTTTGAACTAATAGGCTTGCACATCTATGCACAATTATCGATGGGGTGAGTATTAAGGAAGCGATTACGCATCAAAGTGAGCCATACATACAGTTGCAGCCCTAACACATCCACAAAGATTTAAGGACATTGCAAGAATAATTCCCGATCTGGGACATGAATTGTAGGCTACTCGCATCCCAAAATGTTTCATTTTGCCGGTTTAGTAACAACCTTTCGGGGTCTCGTTGTAGCAATTTCCTTACAAAGCCCTATTCTTTAGGTGACTTCAGTAGTTTTTGAAACACTTCTTTGCTTACATGCTAGTACTAAAATTTCCAGCAAAGCCCAAAGCATTGGCGCAACAGACTGTAAATGCCATGCTTTAGCAACCTACCTAGGCAAGTGTGGAAGGGCATTGATGAAAACTCTTAATTGCTATTGGGTTCTTTGTTGCAAATTGGACAAAAAAATGGTCCTTCAGATGTTTAATACTCGACTACAATGCATGGTTCAAATGGAGGTTATAATGCTTAGCTTTAAATGGTAAATTCAAGGCACTGTTCGTCCTTCTGGATCTCCAATTTCATTTGCCATGTAAAACTAATCTCGAAATGTGAAATATGATTAAAAATGTATGAGTAAATGTGACTTCAACTTTTTGCAAAAGGTAGTCAAATATGCAAGTACGAGTGTCACCAAAAGCTATACAGACCACCGATGTTCGGTTTTGTGAGATTGGGACAACCATGAGCCAATGCATATAGAGAAGGATTAGCCGGCTTAAAGCTCTTGCAAGTCATGGCGAAGTATTAGGGTGTGTAACTTGATGTATTTTGGCACAAACGAACAAACAAATTTGATCGTAATCGATTTAATCCTACTCGATTTAGAAACCACATAGAAATAAGGCAAGAAATTGATAATAAAAACAGCGAGTGAAATGTCATAATGTGTAGCAAAATCCAAACATAAGAGAATACTTGTTCTTCAAGTATTATAAATTCTTGTGAACAGATTGAACTATTTCTTCAAGCTTTCTCTGTTCAAGTTCTACACCCTACAAAGTTGCATCCACACCCTACAATGTTCAACTCAAGGGCTCTCAGCCATGTATAGTCAAGAGAAGACCAATGTAATTTTTGCACAGACATCATGACTACCAAACTCCAGTACACATACTCAAAAATCGGAAAAGGATCAATACCACATCCACAAAAATCATATGGCTATTGTTTTTAAGGTGATCAATTGAACAATTGTCATTGAAGATGAGAGGAAAAAATTACCTTAACGAAATTGTGCAATTAAGTGAAAAAAACCTAATTTTGGCTCCCACCGAAATGCGGAATCGCCGGTGACAAAGAAGGAGGGAGAGCGCCGGTTCTAGTGCCGGTGCCGAGCCGAGGAGCGAGAGATGGGACGAGAGAAGAAGAAGGTTTAGGCTTGCAATATCTAAAATTCGCGAGCCTATGACCCGAGATGAAATGTCGCCGGAGTTGGGGCGACGGGGTGGCCGGCGAGTGGACAAACTTTACCGGTGGTGAGTGGAGGCGGGTGCCGGCGATGGAGAAGTGGCTACTGGCGGCGATAGAGAGGAAGGGGATGCGAGAGGTAGAGAGAGAGAGTGTGCACTGGAGTTTTTTCAATGTCGATGGAATTGAAACTAACCCCTAATTATTTTTTGATGTTTTCCTTTTTTTAATTGTTAATAATGGCTGATTAATATAAACCATTGGATGATGATCTAACGGTTCAAATATAAGGTGCTTACCTATTGTTTTGTGCTTACCTATAGGGGGTACTTACTTGAACCCTTATATATATATATACACATACTGTGAGAACTAAGAGTTACAGTGAGAACTAAGAACTATTAATCAAAGCCATTAGATGAGTAACAAACGGTCGAGATTAATATGGATATATTAATTGTCTTTAATATAAATAACATATTAAATAGGACTCTTTCTCTCTAATAGATTATTAATGACCCATAGCAAATGTTCCCAAAATTTGCCTATTGTTTCCCTATTATTTATCACCCTTTTCTCCAATGAAGCCTTTACTCCTCTTCCATTTCTTCGTGGATCAACACACGTTGCAGATAGACTCCATGTTTTTCCTTTTTGAACTCGACCTCATTGTTAAAGACAACAAGGGTCATGGGAACTAGAGTTCCTATTATATCTTGGGTCGTCAAAGCAAATTCAAGGGTAGCATCGACATTTCTTCATATTCATTTTCTTATGCATTACATAATTTCAAAAATTCATATACTCTACTTTACAATCATATATAATACAACAAATTTACAATAAAAAAATAAACCGAAAATTTCGATAATTGAACAAATGAGTCAACCCCAACATCACCTCATCAAAATAAACGAATTTGGAGACGAATTTATCTTTATGATAAGCTTTGGGGATAGCTCTATATATCCAATAATCGTTCCAATTACGTACAATTTATATCAAATTTCCTTCCATTTCATACCTAAACCCAAACCAATAAATCTTTCCATTTCTCTAAACCCTAAACCATATGTTATAACTCTTTCGATTTACCTAAACCATAAACCCTTTGCTATAACTATTTCGATTTACCTAAATCATATAAACCATAAATCCTAACTATCATTGCATTTCCCTAAATTACTAAATCCTAAACCCCTAAACCCATTTGTTAAAATGTTAAACATTTCAAAAATTTTCAACTTCGAAACTAAATAAATATTACCCACATTCTCAACATTAAAAATTCAACATTTCAATAATCTCAAACATTACCCATGACCATATTCTCAACATTCAACTAAGTAATGCAAATACATTCAACATTTAACTAACCTATTTTTCAAATAACTTAAAGTAAAAACTAAGAGAGAGAGAGAGAGAGAGAGAGAGAGAGAGAGAGAGAGAATTATACCGAAAGAACAACGACAACACGACGAGAGTGAGCGAGAGGAAAGAGGGAACAACAACCACAGCAACGAGCGAGATGAGAGAGCAAGAGCAGCGACATCGATAGATCGACGATAGCGAGGAGAGCGATATCAACAATGATGACAAAGAGAGCAAGACCGGCGACGAGGGCGATGAGAGCGAGCAGATTTGAAGTAGTGAGGAGGAGAACAACTGTAGAGGGAGAGTAAGAGTGAGAGTAGAGAGCGGATTGTGAAACCGTGGTGGGCGGCAGGTAGCGGTTCTCACATTTTAGGTTTTCCGGACATACTTTTATTACGAGTTCAATTGAAGAACCATTATAATAGAGAATCTATTACTATGACTCTTTCATAAAGCTGTAGTTAAAAGTGGACTGCTTGACCTATTATTACGATTCAATGGAAAAGCGTAGTCATAGGTGTAATAAAAGGCCACTTATTTACAAAAATGTATGTCACCACCTCATTTTTCATGATGATTTTTGCTTTTAACCATCGTAAATAATTCGTAATAAAAAGTCATATATGTAGTAGTGAACTATGATTTCATGGCAAGGAGTTTGTGGCTCCCTTAGGGTTTCGATGGCTACGGGGTTGGAGTTAGAGCCGATTAATCTGAATTTGACCAAGGAGGAAGATGAGATAATTGATTTTGATGACCCGACTAAATTGGCCTTTCTCTCGTGGGTAAACTCTTAAGGGAGAATTATTTCAATAGAGAAGCCTTTATGAGTACTATGAAGAATGTTTTACGTTCTCAAAAATGGTGGTGTTCAAGGAGTTAGATAAAACCTTGTTCACTTTCTAATTCTTCACACAGACAAAGATGATCTTTGTAGTTTAAGTCCGTTCTTTAATGTTTCTATTATTATATTTCCACTTTCAAACTTTAAATAAAAGAAGTTTCTCATTACTAAATGTTGTTAAATCAAACCTTATATCTTAAAAATTATAATTTCTTAACTAAAACTCTATTATCCTTTAAAATAATAAATTTAATTAGTGATTACAGTCCAAGGTAGGAAAATAAATAATATATTATGCCTAATTCAAGGAAGATGTAGTTAAGATTAGTGATCTTTATAAACTGGAAGTTAGAGAACCCCCATGGTTTAGCCCGACCTAGTTCAAATAATGGCTAAAACTCTTTAATTAAATTTATTATTTGGCAAAGTAAGATGAGCTTGTTATCCTAGAAAATATTATGAGCAGTAGATTGTGACAATTAATTTTAGTAAAGTCAGTATAAAATTTTAATCAAGTATTAAAGACCATTAGTCTTAATTTGCGTCATTTGTGTAACTTTAAAAGGTTGTTTGGCAAAATTATAATTTATGAGAGCTAATTAATAATTAAGATAAGACCACAAGGAACTAGAGAATAATTACCTAGAAGTACAAGGGGCTAAAAAATAATTCCAATATCTTAAGATTTATGAAAACGTTATCAGAAAGTTCAAGAGAGGTGGATTACTACATCTCGAATAAATAAGCATAAAACCTGAAAAAAAAAAAAGGAAGAGAAAGAGAAAGCTTTAACTATTTAATTGCTTGAATTGATCAAACCCACAAACTTGAATTCAAATCAACCCAAAACTAACCTAATCTAACCTAGATTACCCTAATTTGGTCTGCCCTTTGAGGGATATTAGCGGCTAGCCTAACTTTAAGAAAACCTTTCCTGAGACAAAAGGAAATCTCCTAAAAATTAGAGCAAACGCATATTAATGACTCTTGAGACGCGGTAGATGGGTCCTGTTATGTGACACGGATGGCTCTTGTTGCCCACTGCTATAGAAATAAGTAGCTCGAAACGCTCAGCAACAGGCCTGCTATTGTGGCATGAGTCTAGCTGATCTTGTCATGGCTTGATGTGCATGCTTGTTCATTATTGGCTTAGCATGAGACATGGGTGTGTACATGTGGGTTGTCTTGCACACTCCGAGGTATATAGCATAAGGTATCTTAGGGTAGGGAAAAGTGGATCATGCATGGTCAAAGTTCAATAGGAAGATGCATAGCTTGGACCTCCAAAGCTTTAATGGTAGTTCAGAAACTTGCGGCAAGACTTTTCTTGAGCTACTGAAAGTCAACAAGTAAATGTCCGAAATGGCCTTAGATAGTTCATTTGGCACGCAGTAATACGCTTGAATGTCGAAGAGCCGATTTGTTAACTTTTGATGGAGCTCCAACTTTCTAAAACTTGTTTAGTTCAAATTATTTCCTATAAAATTAAATAAAAATAATTTAAATTACAAAATTATGTCAATTGTAAGCTTATAGTAGATGATAAAAAAGGCATGTGAAATATGTCATTTTGAAGCCTAACAAAAATAAATATACCCTACGTTAAACAAGACAAGAAATAGGGATCAAAACTCAATTTATATTAATTTTCAAAAATTAGATACAACATCCCTTATTTCCAAAAGAAAAAAAAATTATGAAATCCTTTAGAAATTTGATGTTGTTATACTTAAATTATGGCCAAGATGATCAAGTTTGGGTGATTGATCTTTAGAGGAGCCAACACTAGATGAACTTATTCTCTCGACTAAAGAGGAGTATTAGGGTCAATGATTCTCTCCTTATTAAGAATGACAGTGGGGCGAGGACTCCTCGACAAAAACATGGATAATTTTATCCTTATTCTCCGCCACGCTTCCCTGTTAATCAAAGACAAATTTCATTAATTTCAAGACCGTTTTAGATATTTTGATGACTTTCCAAAGCCTACATACAAAAGCAAGGACATCATTCCCCCTGAATCCATCTCTCTCTCTCTCTCTCTCTCTCTCTCTTCTTGAAGCCATTGAAACCCTTCCTCCATGGATGGGCCTTGGGTCACTCTCTTCGTCATGCTTTCCGATATAGCCAAAGTTCTAGCCATCCGCAACCACCACCGGTTTACGCCACCAAAAACATGACCACTCCTTTTGAGTTTCTCTCTGCCGTTGTAGCTCCTCCCTCACCACGGTAGAAATAGGTACGGAGTCTTTTGCTACTCAACAAGGGCCATTTAGATTTATTTCATCAAATCTCGCGGTTCATTTATTTTTTGATAGAACAAATCTTGTTTTTTTTTTCCGCCATTTTTACTATGGGGTTGTACTAATTGAATGGAGGTTTTGATATTTGCATTTAAATTCAACAAGATGAAGTAGAAAATTAAAGATTTGGCCTTTTTCCCTTTGAGCATTTGATTATGAATTCAACACCAATTTCTACTTGTGTTCAGGGATCGAAGACCCGTTTGGAACAGGACGAGAGGATTTCATTCCCGAGTCGGGGACGAGGACGGGGACAGGGCAGATTTTGGCATTACCCTCCCCGTCTCCGACCTGTTGTGTTGCCATTTTATAGATAATTTGAGATTTATTAGAAAATTTATAAAAAGAGGAGTTATATTTATAGTACCCTCCCGTCTCCGACCCGCTCTGTTGTCATTTTATAGATAATTTGAGATTTATTAGAAAAGTTATAAAAAGAGGAGTTATATTTATAGGGAGTTCAATTATGATAGATTTGCAACTTGTTAATGTATTTGGGCCAACAACTAGGCCTTTTACTTGGGTTCACATCTTGGTAACCTATTTGAGTGGATGGCTTATTGTGCAAATAAATTGGTGGTTTGGTAGTTAGTTGGATTGTGGACTTAGCAGGTTATTGGACTATTAATTCAATAGTCGTTTGTACTAACGACTCATTGACTTATCTTTGTACTTAATAAGTTAATTGAGTTCTAATTAATTAAATTAATTGATCGAGAAAATTCGAACTAATCATTTGACCAAATGATTAACGGAATGGAAGAGAGCAAGATACGCCATAAGTATGACACCCAAATAGGTCATAAACAAAAGGCATAGCAAGTATATGGAAACTTTAAAATAAATGAAATTGGGAAGAATAATTTGTAATACCTCCCCTTCTCTCGTGAGAGATTAGTGTTTTTCTCCTTTTTTTTGAGGGTTAGGGTTTCTTTGTTTTTTGTGAGAGTTTTGTTTTTAATCTTTATGTAAGTTATTTCTCTGGTCAATATGTGCAAGTTTTATTAGAGTTGTTGATTCAATTGAATAGTATATTTTTTATATTTTTATCGATTAGTCTCATTGATTTTAATCATTAATGATTCAATAATGAAATTTTATGTGGTTCGATCAAATTGATATTTCCTTCAGGTTAGATCTATTGTATCAAAAAGAGATCTATTTTATAAAATTATATAATAGCTCACCAATGTTCGTAAAAGACATATTGAATTTGAAAAATATGATTTGTGGTCGGATTAATGCTGCAAGTATGCAACCGAACGGAAGTATATTTATCATTAATTTGTTGAAATAAACATCTATTTTCATATTTTAGATTTGTTTTTGTTAGAAAATTATCTTTTGGACGTCGTATATCTTTCTATAATATATATTGTATATATTTTATGAAAAGCAAAGTAGAATATATAAGTTGATTTACATGAGAAAACCAAATTTCCTACTTTGATTCGAACTCCTAATAAAACTTTATGCATATGCTTAAACACAAGAATATATATTAAGCTTGCTAGTCCGTCAAGCCCAACATGTTAAAACTCTAAGTAAAGTTGTTTATATTCAATGTCTGTTCTAGGGATGGAAACTTCACCCGAATTTGACCGGTTTATAATGGATTTGAGTATGAAAAAATTAAAAAAAAACGGATATGGGGCAGAGTGCGGAAATAACGGGTTTGAATTTGAGTTTGGGTATGGGTATGGGTACAGCGTTCACCTGCCCCACACCCTCACCCTCACCCTCACCCGACCCGTACCCGATTTATTTTAATGTGATAATTTTTTTCACAAAACCGATGGACTTGTCAATTATCATATGAGTATGCATATAAAAAGACTTAAATAATTCATGATTAAATTGTAATTTTCCTACAAGTAAAAATGAGTTCATCCTCATAAAACAAAAATATCGGGATGATTCTTATATGTCAATATGATTATTTTTTCTTATCACATTCAAACCCGAATAAAACCCGCGAACCCAAAAAAATCCAATAGGTGTGAGTAGCATATAAGTTTTCGAAATCTGACAGCTATAGGTATTGATATGGGTACAATTTTAAAAATAAGTATGAATGCGATACGGTTCCATTCGACCTGAACCCCATTTCCATCCTATGCTCTAGCTTAGTCAAGCATTGTTACATCAAATTTTTCAAATTTTCGGTGAGAGTGACCCACTAATCCTTACAAGCCAATTAATTGAGTTGATTCTCATTTCTTTGTTGGTCCTATTTGTTTATATTTTTTTAATACGTGACAAATAAATCACTTACATTCATAACAACAATTCAAAAGTTTAAGTCTTTCATATTTATGTTGTATTTCCTATCTTAAAGTTTCAACAATCTACAAAGAAAAACTTGAGTATAGCTAAGGCCCTATTTTTTTCAACGTCTTGTTGTATTTATATGAGTTGAAATTAAATGAACTTATTGTTAAACTTAACTTATTTTTGCTAAATTGAACTTAATTGAATTTATTTTTCTTATCTGAATTACTGAACTTATTCTAAAAACATATTTAAGAGAATAGGGCCTAAATGGAAAAAAAGAGAATAAAATACTTGTTTAGGGTGCTTTAGGATTTTTTTTTTTCCTGATAAGTAGGTCTCAAGGGACCTTAATAGACTCAAATATAAGAGAAGGAACACCAAAGCTCGGACCAAATATCTAAGATCCCAACCACCACAAGTAATTCTATAAAGCATAAAATGAAAAAATCACATGAAAGGAAAGTGTGCTTAAATGCTTTAATGTGATAATTCGAACCCAGGATGAAAGTGTGGAAAGAGTAAGGTTAGCCATATCAAGGGCGCATTAATGCTTTTGAAAGAATAGAATAGCCAACGTGTGAAAGGGTGATGTTGTTGTAAACAATGAATCGTGTGCTCCATTTGTGGATGAAGACTTGGAAGTTAATGTGTCAAAAAAGACTGTTGCCATGACTTGGTTGGATTGACATATTAGCCAGCCCATTGTATCGTGGGGCACATTTCTAATATTGACTAATAATTGAAACTTGTAGGGGAAAAACGAATGTAGATAGAGACTAAAAGAAGCTTTACGTTGAAATTTGTCATACTCGTAGAAAAATACAAAGCAAGTCCAATCTATTAATCACGTTCAACCTTGTGTTAATATTGCAACACATATTATTGTATATAATAATAAATTTGTTTGACTATCATCTTTGGTATTGTTCTTGGACTCTTCTTCAATTCAAGTATTAGTGGACACATTTCTTATATTCTTTTCGGATTTTTTTGTTTCCAACACGCCACCTATAATAGTAGGTAGACTATTGAAAATCATCTCATGTTTTTTTTTATAAATATTTTTTAATGTTACTCTTAAATATAAATCATAATAATGTCCAATGTCACATCACTTAACTAATGTTATTATTATTAGCGCAAAATAAAAAATATATATAGATAGAGTTATGTATGAATGATACGTAAAATTGTCATGTAAGATGTCATATAATAGAGAATTAATGATTGTATAAATAGCAAAATAAATATAGTTTTTATGTGAAAAAAGACTATCTAACTATGAAAAACTCTATAGTACTATTTTAATAATTATTTATATGTCATAGAGAAGTAATTAAGTAAATTATTATTAAAAAAGAAAGTATACAATTTCTAAAAGATAAACAACTTTAATTTATAATGAGATGAATAAATTTAAGATTATTTTTATACATAGAATGTAATTCATATTGTTATTTAGTAAGAATATAATTTTATATGTTTGACAATCCTTCTTGATATGAAAAAAAAAAATTATACTTAACTCTCATATAACTACTCATAAAAAAGATTCATATAGTAACAGTTGAATTTAAAATAATAAAAATTAAAAAAAATTATTATATTTTACTGTATGAAAATATTAATAAAATTAGAAGAAAAAAATTACCTCAAATTCTTGTAGAACAAAGGTATAGGCCTAGTATATTGAAAAAAAAAAAAAACTATCCCGCTTCTCATTATTTAGTTTTCACGTCATCTAAATTCATAGAAATAGATTGAGCTTAGAAGCATTGAAATTGAAGCTTGATATATAAAGCACAAAAAAAAGAACCAAACTAGCCAAACAATGAATAATTGATGAGTTCAAATATTCTTCGTTATTAAATTTTATTTTTAATTATGCAGTGACAGTGTTTCAGATTTACGATTATTTCAATTGAAGCTTAAGATAATTTTTTTTTTTTATGTGGATGGAATAAATATTTTTATTTTGAAATTTTGTTAATATAACTTTTTTGGTTTTTTCCATTAAAAAAACTCTTTTGGTTTCTTACTTATTTTACATATGATCTACTTTTTGTACTAGTCTTCTCAAGGATTATCACATAATTCTTTATCAAATAGATCGAGCTATAGCATAATTCAAAGGCTTTTTTTTTCATTAACAAGATTCAAAGTTAGAAACTTTATTTAGATAATAGGTATTGAATATGATTCAAAATTAAAAACTTTATGAACAGAGAACGGATAATCTGAACCAACTTATGTTGATACTTAATTATTATATTTGATAAAAAAGTATTTAAGAAAAGTTAAAGCTTTAATTATTTTTCTTAAAATTTTAATAATATAACTCTTTCTTAATTATTTTGAAATGACAAGTGCGACATTGGGATACAATACGAGAAACATCTTTCTTAAGTGAGGGCCAATAAAAGCGATCCTCTACAAGTGTTATGGATATATCTTTGGCCACATGATCAGCTAGACCCCCAACATGTATCTCCCAAACCAAGAAATCTCGAAAGGATGTCTTAGGGAAGCACAACTTGAAACCCCTAAACAGGTGCCCATCATGGAGGAAAAAGTCAACATAGTCTCTACGGTTCCCTGCCAAGAGTTACGTGCGAGATAAGAGTAAAGTCGGGACAAGATAAATACGCATCTTTCAGCTTGTCAAAACCTAGAACCTCAACCTTCATGGTCCGTAAAAGGTATTAAATACAACTTAGGGCATCGACAACCTTGTTCTCAACACCTGATTTGTGCTTAAGAACAAAAGAATACTCACTAATGTACTCAACCCACCAGGCGTGCTTAGGATTAACATGATCTTAAGACTTCCAATACTTAAGGGCTTCATGCTCGGAGTACAAAACAAAGTCATGGAGCAAGAGGTAATACCTTTAATGACTTAAGGATTGAAGTAAGGCATACAACTCCTTTTCGGAGGTGGTATACTTGACTTTGCGGGGGTCATTGAGTTTCTTCTTGAAAAAGGCGATAGGATGCCCGTCTTGACTCAACACACCCCCAATCCCAAATCCAAAGGCATCACAAGCAACTTCAAAGACTTTGCTAAAATCGGGGTGTCTAAGGATTGAGGTTGAGGTCATTCTCTCTTTGATCTCCCGAAATGTTGAGGAGGCTTTCGAATTCCATTGAAACGGTCCCTTTTTCAAACAGATCGTAATAGGGGCCATGATAGAGCTAAAATCTTTGATGAATCTCCTATAAAAGGAGACAAGACCGTGAAAGCTCCTTGCTTCATTCAGCGATGTGGGTTCGAGGCCATTCCTTAATGGATCTAACTTTCTCAAGATTAATAGATATGCCATGAGAAGATACAATGTATCCTAGAAAAATAACTCATGGACTGTAAGAAGACACACATTTTGAGGTTAGCAAAGAGTTTATCTTCCCAACAAGTGGTGAAAAGTTGCTTAAGATGCTTAATGAGTTCTTCTCTAGACTTGCTATGCACTAGGATGTCATCGAAGTAAACAACAAAATACTTTCCCAGGAATGGCTGCAATACATGGGTCATAAGTCTCATAAAAGTACTGGGAGCATTAGATAACCCGAAAGGCACGACGAACCACTCAAATAGGCCATCATGTGTCTTAAAAGCAGACTTATTTATCCCCTGGTCTAATGCGCACATGGTGATACCCGCTATGCAAGTCTATCTTAGAGAACCAACTAGCCCTTGCAAAATAGTCAAGCATATCCTCTAACCTTGGGATAAAAACCTATACTTGACAGTTATCCTATTGATGGCTCTATTATCCACACACATCCTCCAAGAGCCATTTTTTTGGGTAAGGAGGGCAGGGACGGCGAAGAGACTCATGCTATGCCGAAAAAACCCTTACACAATAGCTCCCCAACTTGCCTATTCAATTCCACTCTTTCCATAAAGTTCAACGTATAATGGGGGAAGGTTCGGGAGCCGAGACCTTGGAACTAAGTCAATAGCATGTTGGATACTCCTAAGGGGGAGGAGGGGTAGCTCACTAGGAAGTTCCTCGAGGACAACATCAATAAAGGTCTTAAGTAGTTCCTCAATCTCTGTGGGAGGGGCCTGGGAAGGCGGTCACTAATCGAAGGGCTTAGGAAGGTAATATAGTCGGAAGACAAGTTCTTTGCCAAAACTGTCGGATAGAACCGATTAATGCTGGCTAATCTCTCAAAGGGTTTGGGATGTAGAAGGAAAATCGTTCCTTTGACTGGAATACCGGAAGGTATAGAAGAAGACAAGGTCGAGGATGGTTTTGGTCCTGGAGAAGGAAGTGATCTATATCCATAGGGAGGACATTACATAAAAGGATTATGTTGAAACCTAAAGGTATAGGTATTCTCTATGCTTTGATGAGTGACATTCAAATCATATAGCCAAGGTCGGCCTAGTAGGATGTGATCTACATCCATGGGGAAAACATTACATAACATCTCACCCTTATAGCCTCCAATTTGGATAGGGACCTTACACCTATGGGTAGTCTGTGTCGTTAGTATTATTGATCCAAGCGACCCTAAAAAGATTAGGGTGCGATTCAACTTTTAAATGACAACGCTTAATAGTGGACTAGGTTATAACAATCATGGTGCTCCCTCCATCTATGACCAAATTCATCAAAGTGTCTCCACATTTAACTAGAGTGTAAAAGATAGTAGTTCGTTTCCACTCATTACTCATAGTTGGGTTAGACTAGAGGAACCTAACAACATTGAGATGTGAATCTACCTGAAGAAGACTATTCTCAACATCAACAAGGCCCTCATAATTGCCCTCAAATTTGACAATTTCTTCTTTAAATGTAATAGGCTCACTGGACTTATGTTCTAAAGCAAGGGTACGATGCGGACATTCGAAGCATAATGGCCTCTCATTCGACAACTAAAACATTGCATAGTATTAGGATCTTGGGATCGGGAAGCACTACTTGTTGGCGGACATTGGTGGCAGCAAGGGGATAGGAAGATTAGAGGTCTTAGGATTAGAAGCACTTATAGTCATGATCCTAGATAAAGGGGTAGAGTGACACATAGGGGTAAGCTTTTCAACTTCTAAAGCCTTGTGATAGGCCTCATCAAGGGTATACGGTGAAGACAAGGTTACCTCCCTTTTAAGGTGACTACGTAAACCTCGAATAAATCAAGCTATAGTAACGGAAGGGTCCTCTACCAAGTCACAACGTTGAATCAACTCTTTAAAGTGATTGATGTAATCAGTCACATTAGAGGTGGATTACCTAAGGTCAAGCATTTGGTCAACAAGTCTGGGCCTTATGGAAAGAAGGGAGGTACTTTTCTTTTAGCCTATCCCTCATGATTAAGTAATCATGAGGTTGGCGCATACGCTCAAGTTGAGTAGTGACAGTCTGTCAAAACTTCCTCGCCGATCCAACTAGTTTCATCTTAGCAAACCTAACGCGCTCAATATCGGACATCCCATACCAGTTAAAGTAATCCTCCAAAAAAGGTGGTAGCATCTATCTTACCATCATAAGTGGGTACATCAACCTTGAACTTGCACTCTCGAGCCTATTCCTACCAACTCTTCTATCATGAAAGTCTTAGTCTCTATACCTCTCCCGATTATATATACGGTCGAACCTGTGGTCCATAAATCTATGCTCTTGGTAGTTGTCTAACTCTCTATCTTCCTTAGGACTATCAAGCCTACGGTCCCTAAAGCCATCATTCCAATGACTCGTCCCAATGAGCATCAAGCCGCTGATCGTCACGACGATGATCGTCTCGTATGCTCGTTTTATCTACGACCATACCCTAAACTATTCCCTTGACCAACCCTAGAGTCAATCCTGTACTTTTACTTATGAGGGTTTGAACGAGACAAATGTTCACTCTCCCTCTTTCGGACTCGTCAATTTTTCCTAACTTATAAATGAGCCATTTACAACAAATTTACAACAAACATTAACTCATACTACTAAGTTTGCGAAACTTTGGGAGGAGTCATGGGTCATTCATACTTAAGGGATTTATCAAAGGCACGGGTGCGATGGTCAATTTTAGACGCGAGACGATTAAATCTGTCTTCTTGACGGTCAAGTCTCTCGAAGGGTATCAAGTTGGGACTGGTAAGGCTACTGGGATGAGAATGACATGCTTGAATCGATGCAAATACATGTGTTAAGATTAACCAAATTGCAAGAGTAATAACAAAAATAACAGATCACGATGCCCGCATAGCAGAGCATAGAAAATGGAGATGGATTATTGTTGACTCAAATTTAATAGGGGATGGTCAATATATAATAATCACGATCTAAGTAAGGACTTGAAAAACCTAATTAATCAAATACTAGTCCAATTTTGCAGCGAGAAAATCAAATCCACACCCAAGTAAATCAAGATCCTCGCACCTTCTCGCTAGCCCACATTGATCGGTGTAAGGTTCATACCTTCCCAATAAAACAACTGGACTAAGGTGAATGGTGATGAACCAGCAACGTTCAAGTGGTAGATTGTGAGTTAGAGAAGGCCAAGCCCGATGCACTCCACGGCAGCATGGAGAAGGACCGAGCAATTGGGTATTTGCGAATTAGGGTTTTGGCACAAGAGAAGAATTGAGCAATTGGACCTCGAATTGATGTAATTATTCTCTGCAATTGATAGAAGTTTTGGGGGTGAAATTGGGTGGGGAGTGGAGATAAGAAGGCAATTTTGGCTAAATTTGATGGAGCGAAAGTGATTTGAGGTTGTTAGGTTTGGAAAATTGGGAAATTTGCAGAGTAGGGTTTGTGGGAGTGGAGAATTAGGGTTTCGATGGGTGGCTGGTGGTCAACTGGTGGTTGGTAGCGGTGGTGGGGACAGGCGGTGGCCCGTGGCTTGGGGAAGGCCTGGCTGCGAGCGAATGAATTATCATGATAGTTTGGTGTTTCTTTTTCCTTTGTTTTTGTTGCTGGTAAAATTTGAAAAGCGAAAGAAAAGAAAGAGAGAAAAAAAGGCAAGGGTTAACGGAAGCTTAACCGCGGCTGGGATTAACTGGCTCGATATCAAATCTGATTTAGGATGCTCTGAGAACAATTTCTACACCGATGAAAACTCACAAGAAACTCAGAAAATTCAATTCAATTATTATTCAAGTATGACTTTCTAAAACATAATGCGGAGTTTAAATAGTTAGGAGCCCTAAAACAATAAGGAAACTAAAAGATAACAAAATCCACGAGATAATATTTGCTACCTAACATGATAAAGAAGTAAGTAGAAGATAAAATTACTCCTAAATAAAAATTTCTAAGTTTTTAAGTTTCCTATTTTTTCCAGGAGTAGATATTTCCATAGTATTTTTGGGAGATAATGCAACTGACTGTCCCAAGGGGTTTTTCAGTTCTAGGAGAGGGGTTAGACAAGGGGATCTCAATTCTCTCCTCTTCTTTGTTATTGACATGGAGTACCTCTCTAGATTGTTTAAAGACATTGAAAACGACCCAAAGTTCAAATTTCATCTTGGCTACAAAAATTTAAGATTAAATACTTAATCTTTGCTAATGATCTTTTAGTTTTCTGTGAAGCTGATATTTAATATGACGGATGTGTTACGAATACAATTGGTAAGTTTGCTGAGGTTTTAGGATTGGAAGCAAATTTCCAAAATCCCAAATCACCATGGCTGGTGTATCTGAAGAAGTTCAAATGGAGGTTTTATGTAATGCTTGCTGACAATTCCATTCTAGTTATGCTCTTAGCTGGCATGATAAACACTCAGGTGGGCAATTTTCTCTAGAAACCTTTAGGTCCTTTTCCTGTATGCATAGAATGCACTTGGAAATTATACTCTGTTAGAGAGGGGTTGTTTTTTAGCACTCACATTTACTCTGTTGATGTTTATTGCTTTGTATCTTTTCTTCATGGGCTCTGTTTAATAAGGGCATGTCGTTTTCATCTAGGAAATTGTTTTTCCATGAAGTTCTTCACTAGAAGGGTATTCTGTTAGTGTAGTTTTGTGTTTTAGTATGAATCTTTTACAGTCTGTGATGAGTCGTTAACGACGATAGCCCAGTGTCTGCTTGATGAACTTACAGCTTGCCTGATTGTGGTGATCATTTCTAAAAGGTTTCCATACCGAGTTTTGGGATTCATGTTAAGGTAGAATTAGCTGCATATTTGAATATTGCTTTTTGGTTGTCCTTTTTCCCTCCTATTAGGTGCATATTATTTCAAGTTTATGTTGTCTTCATTTTGTTATTATTGTTTCGTCCTCCATGGTTTTTTCATAATTATTATTGTACATGACTTCGGTTTTTTTTTTTTTTTTTTTTTTTTGTCATTTTGCCTTGCATAAGTTTGTGTTCTTATCTTCGTACCCTATGGGTATTCTTTTTCCAAAGACAACTATTATTTTTATTTTCGTACCCTATAGTTTTTATCTACCCCTCTCGAGTACTCACTGTTTTTTAAGGTTTCTATTTTCTTTTGATTCTTATTTCGATGAGAGTAATCAAACATTTGGGTTGTTTACCAAGGCCTTATTCTTACCGAACCCCTTACGCTTCTGAACTACAAGGGCCTGTCCCTGGCCTGACCAAATTTCTTTTCTCTCTCATCAAATCTTATTTAACCTCGTACAAGAGATTGACTTAAAATTCTTTAATATATCTCATAGAGAATCGTTACAGAATAATTTAGGCTGCCATATTTTTCGAGGACAACCTGTAGCAAACGCTTTTTCTAATATTTTACGAAAAACGGATAATAAATTGCAAAATTGGAAGGCCAATTCACTCTCAATGACAATCAAATCTTGAACTTTACATTCTCATAACGTAATCACCGACTAATTCACTAAATAGAATAAATTGTGAACTTTTATAAAACAAGTCTCATAATGTTAAAGGCCTATCTATGGTAGGTTGGGATAAAATCTTGTCCACTAAAAGAACGAGGACTGTGCTTAAGGAAAACTGAAACTATTAATTAAGCATTTTGTGTAAACTCATATGAAAATATCTGAGCGAGATAGTTTTAGGGTTAAAATTATGCGAGTTAAATACCCATTGTCTACTTATTCACACAAATCCAAACCATCTAATTCATGGGCTTAGAAATATTTACTTAAAGAAAGGGAGCTTTTCTGCAAGGGCGTAATATGGAAAGTAGGTGATAGGAAAACCATTAAATTTTGGTCTTGACTATTGTTGTGGACAGAAAACTATACTGGATAAAGTCCAAATTCAGCAGCAAGACGTCCTATATGTTTAAGCAATTGTAAGTGACTTCATTACTTCAACTAAAGAATGGAATCTTATTTTACCAAGCTCCTTTTTACTTGGTACTATTTGTGAAGTGACTAAAAGTATTCCGCTACCAGCTTATGATATTGAAGATCGCTTTTGTTGAGTCTCTTTGATAATGGATTTCTTTTACTACTAAATCAGTAGCATGAAACTTTGCATGGATCTGGAACATTGATATTCTGTCTAAACTGAAACTTTTTCTTTGATAATTAAGCCATAATGTCATGCCTTTACACGACAACCTTGTTGAAAGAGGTCTCAATTTAGACTCGATTTATCCTTTATATCATTTTGAATGCAAATCACTGTCCCACTTTTTTCACAATGGTCCTATACAAAAGAATAGTGGGATATAGCCTATCAAAAAAAGTGGCTTGAATTGAATCTTTTGTAATTGGGGAACCTTTCTATACATACTATGTTAACAATGTTTGGACCCTTGAAAAGACCACATCAATTGGTTCGTATAATCGTAATATCAATTTTATTATGGAGCAAATGAAAAAGTAAAAATGTAGTGGTTTTTAGTAATGAAACTTACAATTCGACTGCTACAATTTTGCATGCTAAATGAATGTGGACTTAGTAGAAGGTCAGAGGGAGATTTGATTGGGATATCACTTCAACTTCTATCCATCAGCCACAATCTTCCACCTTTTTAACTCATTTTGTCAGGTGGAATACATCGTCAGAAGGATTCATCAAATCAATTTTTATTGATCTAACTCAATGTTGTTAGTTGTAAGAGGAGTTGTAATTAGCATTTGAGACAGAAGATTTATTCAGGTTGAGACATCTAACTTGGAGGCGACATCAGCTCTTGTGGCAGAGATAACAACTATGCAAAAATAAAGTGCATGTAGTTGTACAGGCAGATTTTCAATCAGTTATCCTTAAAGGGAGTTTTCATCAAAGCATTGGAGGATGACAGACATATCCCTTGGGAGATTCATATCTAATTCATGACACAAGATGCTATCTCAATCATTATTGTTAAGTTATTATTCTTCATATCTTCCGCAAAGACAACCATGCTGCGGATTGGATAGCCAAATTTGGGCTATTTATTTCTTTTTGTATGTCGTGGTTTTATCTTCTTTAAACTTTCCTTCTTTCCTTAATCATTGAGAATAACTTAGGTAGAACCATATAAAAAGTTACCCATAGATTATTTTGCTTACCCCGTTCAAATAAAAAAAAAAAAAAAAGAGGCACCTAATTTCATCCGTCTAATTTCTACTATATCGAGAAGAAGTTTGCCTCACATTTTAGTTAGCTAGTAGGTGGCACACCTTTTGACCTTCTTACACTGCACTTAGAAATAACATTCCATGCATGCTTCATTAATTCTAAGACAACAATCGTGAAATTAAATACTTGTTAAAATATTACTAATAATGTTTGCTTTTTAGCTGTCAAAGCCCCATTAAAATAATCTGCCTCACAGAAGCTAACAAAGGGAGTTAAGGGGTCAATCTAATCATATTTTTCAAACATGATGGCATATATTTTAATGGCGGAGAGAGAGAGAGAGAGAGAGAGAGAATACTTCACCATCTTCGTCCAAAATGAACAGCAAATTAAGCTAAGGATTTAAGCATATTATCTGCCCAAGGCATCACATACCTCAGATCATGCAGATTTTTGGACCCTTTTGGATTGGTTCCCCCTCCCCTGGAAAGGATTCTTTATTGATTCTTTTTCTTAATTAGTTGGGCATGACTTGTCAAAAGAAAAAAATCTGAACCAATTGTTTATCTGATCACCAATTGGGGTTTTATGAAAACATTTGTAATTGTCTAATTATCAAGACTTTTTGGCTACTTCAGCAAAGGGTTCAAATTATTTAATACAACAGCATAGGAGATTAAAATATTTCAAAAACTAGTAAACTAAAAAATTATTTCACAATATTTAAAAATATATACATGTTGAAATTTCAACCATTTACTTAAACTTTAAATTCGTATGATTCTTGAAAATAAAATAATTTGAGTACAAACTAAACTTTCACTTGATGTCGAGGCTAGCAACTAGAGCTGCTAAACTTGAACAGATACGATTACCTATTGGAAACTGGGCATGAAATTAGTAAAGTTGGTTTAGGTAGAAATTTTTAACCCTTTAATTTAAACGTAGTGACACTTGTAACTTGTTTAATTAATTGGGTTATGTTCATATTGGGATTCTCGCTGAAAAAATCTATTTAACCTGTTTATCAATTCATCATTTATTTCGTCGCAAGAATTACGAAAATTTGAGATTGAAAATCAGGATCTTAATTAATAGGTGGTAGTATTTACCTTTGCAAAATTTTTGAAGGGGGCTAAACTTACCCTATTTATTTATGATGCTTCATAGTTATACTTTAGTTGAAATGATAAGTGGCTAACTTGTTTACATTGTTTTTATCAAATCTAATTCATTTATATTAAATGGTTAAATTTATAAATTTCAAGTTGACCTGTTTTAAAAATAAATGAATTTATGTTGAAATTTTCAACCTATTTAATAAAATAGTTAGGTTCATATCGAAGAATTTTTAACTCATTTAAGTTCAACATAAATACGAATTTGACCTGACTTAACCTATTTGATAGTACTGCTAGAATTAATAGTATTTTCTAAACCCCACATATAACCTCTTTCATCTCTTGCAACCAGCATTCCAATAATAATCCGTAGTCAATCTTATCCATCTTAGTGGTTCTCTCTTTTGGTTTCCTCGGCCATCTCAACCCCTCTTCTGATTCTATTACACCAACCTCTCCTTTTAAGTTTGAATTTTAATAATCAACACCTTAAATTATTGCACAAGATTTTTTTAAAAAATACACATTTCAAATCCAAAGATATATATATTTACTTAAAAAAGCATGTTGAAATATAAAACCTATCCTCCAACTATGAGTTTAAACACTTCAATCAAATGATTCTTAAATATAATTTTATCAAATATTGTTTCCTAAAACAATTAATTTTATTAAATATTTTTCGAGAAACAACTAATCCGAACAACTGACTACTAACAGTTGATCAAAATAGCTGATAACTGTTTACCAAACAGAGTCAAAGTCATTCATTGACTGAGGTTCACAGCAATGGTACTCAGAAAGAAAATTCTAAGCTTTTGTTTGATGTGTTGTCCAAGTGGGGGGGTTTAATAATTTTGTAATTGTTGATGATGAAGGCCTTTTTGCTACTTGAAACCCCACCGGGGATGTCTTGATCAAGTTCCATTAGTGGCCCATATGATATATATAACCTGGATTACATTGATCTTTGCTCCCCCTTTAAATCAAATCTTGGCCTACCTTTTTACACTCCACCACCTTCAAATGTTGAGATTTGTGACTTTTCTTCTCCTTAATTAATTAATTTGTTAATGCCCACAAGTCGTATCTTATTAGTTCATTGTGTTTCCCTTTCATTTGTGTGGGTTTGAAAATTATCCCTATACATTTCAAATTCTAGATAGAGATTATAAATTTTTTTTTCTGACTTTTACAGCATCAAATTTTCAAATGTTAGTTAAAAGTTTAAAATTTAAGTTACCTAATTCTTCTATGCTTCCTTCTTTAAGTAAAGTTGTACGTCGTTTAATATCTTCTCTGTCAAGTAATTTTGAGTCTTAAACTAATTAGTCGATGTATGAATGTCAGATTCATACAGATTTTTTGTTGGGTAGGATAGGTAAATTTTTGTATGTGATCAGAAGCATCAAACAAACCTACTCTGTGACCAACAATGTGAAGATCTTAGTCAAAAGCACTCTTAAACTTTATAGTTTATTAAAAAATATAATAAAATTATTTTATTACCTTAAAATGTCATTAAGTTTAATTTTTATATTTAAATATGATCATTTATGACTTTTTAATAAATAAATAGTCAATTTTATAGTATTTTTATTAATTTTTGGTATTTTTATTTAAACTGTAAGGAAATAAAAGCAAAAACAACCTTGAGAATTCAATTTTTAATTTGTCTTTCTCTCTCTTTCTCTCTTCACTCATTTCTTTTTTTTTTCATTTAGGTCAACAAAAATCAATCAAAAGTTTTCCATTTTTTTCATTCAGTTTACTATTTAAGTGGCATTTGCCGATAAAATGACATTTTAATTATATTCTAACAAGTTTAATAACATTTAAAAATAGCGATATAAGTTTACAACATTTTTAAATAAATTATAAAGTTTAAAAGCACCTTTACCTAAGATCTCAAATAACGTGCCACTTACTGAAACATGAGCACAAGTGATAGATTAAACTATAAGCTTTTTTAATCCAAGATATGCTCAAATATATTACTGTAAATACATGTTTTTTAGCGAGTAAATATGATAAAAAAATTAAATATAATTTATAAAAATTATTCCATAATTAATTTCAATATATATATATATATATATATATATATATATATATATATATATATATATATATATATATATATATATATATATATATATTTGATTTGTTTCATTGGATATATATTTAAACCCTTAATTTTTTTTACTGAAAATTAGGTCCATATTGCTAACGATACTGTGTTGATTGATGTTGTTTTTTTCATTTAACGCTAATGAGTGGTGATGAGTGCTAAATATTAGGACATAATTAGGATATGACTAAATGCCAATGAGTTTTTACGATCGCTAATAAGTGTTAAATATCATTGAATGTTCATTATATATACTTGTGATAATTTGAAAAGGACAAACCCTAAATGGTAATGGGTAGTATCAAAAGGTTTCGAAGATATTGAATTTGAATCAATGATAAAAGAATTATAGAAAATGTATTTAAAGTATTTTCAATAAATATTGAATGTACTAAAAAAAAAACAAACTAAGAGGTGAATATCACTCGATGGTACTAAATGCTATTCATGAGTGTGCTAATTGTGTTTACCAAAAACTATATTTTAACTAACAAAAAGTGTAGTAAAATATACTAACACATTTTGATTATTTTATTTAACTATATCAATAAATTTAGTGTAATATCAATATTCTGAGATAAAAAATAAAAAAAGAGAGAAACTTTACAAGGGATGCTAAACTAGCATAGTTGATATATATATATATAAAGTTTTTAAAACTCTATTATGCCAAATATATGGATTCGATCAAACGTTACCTACATAAATATAACTAAATTATGAGATGGAAAATGGGGATCATAAATAAGGTACATTCTATGATTAGTTTATTGCAAAGCATGCTGAGTTTTATTATCAAATATTTAACTTTTGAGCGTCATATTAACAAACATTACAGGGGACATCACTCAGTTGTCCTTTATAGCTAACAAACTAGTGATTTTGAACTTAAAATATTGTTCAATTTGTCTAAATATAATTACTTAATTAAATTATGTATGGATGAGGATTAACTTCAAGTTTATTTTAAACCCTAGAAAAAAAAATTCAAGATTCTTTGACGGAAATTTTATTTTTATAGAATTGCAATTGTCATAAGGAATTAAAAACTAAGCCAATGAGACATAAATCATGTAAGCAATATAAGCAGACTTCAGATAAGATGCACATACATAAGTACAATTTAAAAATTATATACAATTCAAGATGCCCTCCCCAACCCCCCTCAAAAAAAAAAAAAACCTTTGCTGTTATTAAATTTATAATTTACATTATTTGAACTTGATAAAGTGTTTAGAGTAAAAAAACATGGTTAAACATGATTTGACTATGAGCTATATTAGCCCTTTTTTTCATTTCATGTTGGATTCAACTCGAGGCTTCAAACCGAGGACTGACTGTACGTACTGAAAAAACATTCATACATCATTTCCCAAAAAGAAATGCAAACATCAGAGGTAAGGGAGACCAGATGCGAGAGACAGTAGAATCCTCTATTTTTCACTTTCTTTTTACCATGTACTGTCAAATACTAATATATATTCCCATCATCATCCAGCACTTCAAGTCACTCTACACCCCAACAATTTCTTCTCCATTTTTCTTGGTCTAAAATTCTGAAATCTGATAAAATCAGAGCTGCAGAGGGGAAGTGGGGAGGCCTTACCTCTCTGAAAAACTTTCATTTTTTGATGAATTTTTTGTTGACTGTCAGCATCATAATTCACATCAACGACAAGATAAAAAGGGAAAAAAAAGGAAGCCCCCATGAATTTCTTACTCTTTCTTTCCGTCACTAAATTTTCAATAGTAGTACATGAGCTTGGTGGTTTGCTCAGCCTTGTTTTCGTCAAAACAATTAAAGCTGTTAATCCCAACATTAATGTTAGTGCTTATGAGCTGGTTAATCTCCTCCAATCCATAGTCTAATAATGGATCACTCTGAGTTTGCCCCCACAATCCACCATTATTACCACCATTGCCACTGGGCTTGATCTGATCTTCTTGGTTACTATTATTGTAATAACCAGCATCACAATTCTGCTGTATAATAGTAATATTGTTAATCCCTTGTTGATCTTCATTGTTGATACTGCTGAAGCAACTCCCATCAGAAGAGCTACAACTAGCTGCTGCTGCTGCTACTACTGCTTGGTTAATATCAGCACCACCACCAAACATGAGAAGGGTATTATTGTCTTTTACTTGATTGTGGTGGTAATTTTGCATGGTTGTTGGGGTAGTAGTGGTAGTGCCAAAACCTGTGAAGGACATGGTGGTGGGGGAGTTATAGTATGTGGTAGGGGTGCACTGGTAGGGTGAGGAGGAGCAGGAGATGGAAGACGATGATGATGATGATGATGGGTTGTTGAGATGGGGAAGAAGCATAGCTATAGGATATTGAAGATTATAGGAAGTTGATGTTGATGATGATGATGATCTTTTGTGAAGTTAGTATTGGGGGCAGCAAATCCCATGGACATGAGCTTCTTCTTGAGCTTGGTGTTCCAGTAGTTCTTGATATCGTTATCTGTCCTTCCGGGTAGCTGAGCTGCTATTATTGACCACCTTCAATATCATCAAAGCCAAAGTGATAATTATAATAATTTTAATTTTGTTTCTCTTTAAATTTCTCCCCACTAACTCAAAAAACAAAAATAAAAATCTAGGCGGCCCTTAATTTTGAGGGACTGTTGGAAAGCAAGAACATGGAAGATCTGATCTTCATGATATGAATGAAATCCACTATGCATATTTTCTTTATGTATGCCCTTTTGGGATTGATTTGATTGTTTAAACCCCACTACCCAAATAGGGCAAAAACAAAAAGGAAAACTAAAGTTAATTTTTTTAAAAAATATTATGTAAAAGGAAAAAAAGGAGAAAAGGAAGACAAATTGTTCTTCATGGTGTTATGCTTGCTGATTTAGAGTTGAAATTGGGATTTCACAATAAATTTCAAAAAACAAAAGAAAAAAAGAACTGGAGAAACAAGAAAAAGAGGGGTTTCTGTCGTGATCATCATCCTTATTATTGACGAGTTAATCGATTAGATTCAGACTCGAAATTTATAAAATTCATAATAATATCGAAGTAAAATTTTTAAAAAATGAGGGTTAATTAAGAAAAAAACTGATACCTGCTTCCAATGCTAGCATAGAGGCTGCAGATGATCCTATCTTCATCATCAGAGAATTCGCCATGCTTGATATTTGGCCTGAGGTAGTTTAACCACCTCAATCGGCAGCTCTTCCCACATCTCTTGAGCCCTAAGTCAATTAATCACAAAATGATTTTATTAAGTAAACAACAAAAATGGTAGGCCAACTGAATTACAGCTGAAGATGAGCTTTCTTTTTCATAGATGGTGAAATTAATTACCAGCTTTCTGAGGAAGGGCAATCCAATTCCCACCAGTGCCATATTTCTCTATGTACTCCTTGAGCTTGGCGTCTTCTTCAGGAGACCACGGCCCTTTCTTCACATTCGCCTTGTCACAGCACGGCGCTCTCCCCATCTCACTTTCTTTCTCTCACTCTCTCTCTACTTCTTCTTCCTTCTCAGTTGAGTGCAAGATCGAGAGAGAAAATTATGAAGGGGGAGGTTTAGTGTCTTTGTATTATAGAAGACTTTGGGGCTTCTAGACAAAAGGCCTTACTATATATTTATAATAAGAGAGAGAGAGGCAGAGGTCAGAAGAGAGGGCATGGCAAAATTTCAATCATCAGTTCCAAAAGGCCTTCACTGATTAGCTAAAAGAGAAGAGGAACTTTCCATCATAAATATTCAATATTCAATATTAGATATTAAATTTGTCATATATATTATCCGTAATATTAAATTTAAAACTTTTAATACATATCCATTTATGTTGCCTACAAACAGAACAGTGAATTCCCACAGGGCATAGCTTTTGATTTTGGCTTATCATTTGCCCTTTGAAAGAATCCAAAGTTTCCCACTGTTTCGGTTTCTTCACCGCTGCCTTTTCTTTCCTGTTTTTTTTTTCATTATTTTTGCCAACTTTGAATTAACATAATTGACTATATTTCCTACGTTTCACAATATTTGTTATTTTTAAATTGTGTAATATAAAAAAAAATTATATTAAAAAATCAAGGGTCTGTTCGACTTTACATGAAAAATATAATTTATTTATATTTTATATTCTTTTATGTTCGTTCGTTTATGCTCGTTTTTATTTAACAACTCATTTATGATCATTCATGTTTGTTTGTGTTCGTTTCTGCTCTTTTATGTTCGTTTATGTTCGTTTCAGTACGTGCGTTTTGTATATAAGTTCAAATAGGCCTCAATTTACCCTAAGATTTTATTAGAAATGAAAAAATAAAAAAGAGAGAGAGAAAACAATTAATAAGCACAAAATTGATAAACTAGTCATTAATATATCACTGAAATTGTAAAATAATAAATAAAATAAATAAAAATTAATTAAAATAACATATATTATGAAATGGAGAGTACACGTTGGGAATTGAAATGTAATCCATGGTCAAATGTAAGGTATATATACACTTTACTCCTCAGGATTATTGTAGATTATGTGTATTATACTAAACTAATAAATTATGTTAATTTTTTTATTTGATAATATATATATTAAGGGTATCAGTAATTTTTTATTTGATAATAAATGTAAAGTAAGAGTTGTCACAACAAATATACTTTTGGGATTCAAACTTTTTCGAAGAGGGGACGCTATTACAAACACACACTTTTTGGGAATTTAAATTCCTTACTGGGGTGTGAGGATACTGTTACAAATACACATATATCCAAAATATTGATTCCAATAAGATTCAACAATTTTTTTCAAAAGATTTGCGCAAATTAATTCCAACTTAATATACGAAAACATTAAATCGATCTTTAATTGTTTATATTTCATTCGTAAGTACACCTTGCGCCCATGTTTGTTGCTTCTTGGAACTGATCCAATTGTCAAGGACTTAAATATACCCAAACCCTTATATGATTGCCTAATTTCACGTTAATTAGGTCTTTCACCTCCAACAAGTGAATCCTTCATAAGCACCCTTTAATTTCTTGAGACTGTAGATAGTGGTGATGAGGGAGGACATCATATATATATATATATATATATAGGAAAGGAGAGAAGGCAGGAGGAAGGTTCTTAGGGTGAATGGGTTGGTGGACTTTTTTTTTTTAATTTTATAGTTTAAAAGGAGGCGTAAAAATTATTATAAGTGAGATTCGAATCAAGATATATAACAGTAAAAGTTTTTTAAAACAAGGAGGACATTTAGCAATTTAAGGGTCTATTCTACAATAAAGTTTGAAGTACCGTTTATCATATTGATTTAGTCAAAATATCAATAAAGTAGTATTCAAGTTAATATTTGTAGTTGCATATAACATTTTAAGTACTAAATCTGAAATGTTAAAAAAATAATATTTATATTTAAAAATACGTATTTTATATCTTTTTGTCCAAATCACCTTGAATAATTTTAGATAGGACAAATTACTTGTATCCCTTTATGCTAATTTACAATTATCAACTAACTCAACAACTAAAAATTATACCAAATATATTTTATTCAATTATTTAATGAAACAATTATATACTAATAGTTAAATTATATATATATATATATATATATTGTTGTGATCACCACACGTCGTAAGGTAAATTATTAATTCACGAGTTAAATTTATTTTTTATTTTTTATTTATGATATTAAAGTGATGTTTTTAATGTTAAGAGGTAGTAATAATAATAATAATAATAATAATAATAATAATAATAATAATAATAATAATAATAATAATTATTAAAATATTATTTTCAGAAAATTAAAAACTTTTGTTGATATAAATATTATGTATTTTTAAAAAATATTATGTAAAGTTAAATAATAAATTAATAATTTTACAAATGTATATTCAAAAGTCAAATTTTATAATAATTTCACTAATACTTATTTTAAATACCCCTTTAGGTATATATTTTTTATGAAGATTAGATGCAATCACCAAGAAATGTTTCAAACATGCGTACATTTAAAAATTAATTACTAATAGTTAGTTCTATTAAAGGCTTCCTCTTACAAAATAATTTAATATTTATAAAAATTATAAATATTTTTTCTATAGAAAATTCAATTTTCTTACTATAAATAGGATTTCTTTTTATTTTCATTGATGAATTTTAAAATTTTGGTGTAAAAATTAATTCTTAACCTATTTTTCTTCATTTTTTAAGGTGAATTCTCTTTTAAAAAATACAAATATGTACTTTCTAAAATATTTATAACAAGTAAACATTAGTATTACTTTTAAACGTATAATTATTTCATAACACATATAAATTTTTAAAGTAACATGACCAGATTATTGGATCAAAAGTTCACAAATTATTTAAATTGAAATCTTAAAATAGCTCGTGCATATCACGAGTTAAAGAACTAGTTACAATATTAAGTGAGTGTTCAACTAGTGGCAAACACTCCACACTTTCTTCCTTTCCACTAGGGTTAACCTTGGATGAAACACTTTCCTTGTTAGTTTTGTTGGGATGAGTTGTGGGCTTGGGTTTGTTATCCTTATCCCCCTGGGTCTTCAAGCCCAACTAGAATTATCGCTAAGATAGAGGTTCGGTTGGGTAACCCATATTTACCTTTTAAAAAATGTGAAATTCTAATAGACATTATAACATTTACCTCCTTAAAAGTTAAATAAAAATATATGATAGAATCAATGTATGATTGACATGTAGGATGTTTATGTGGCATTGCAATAATGTAACATAATTATACGGAATATTTAGATGGCTCATGCATTTAGTTAAGTTAGATAGTGAGTTTTTTTTTTTTTTTTTTTTTGATAAAAGTACCCATATCATATGTTTAATATGTTGGATGTGTATTTGATAAAAAAAGATATGTTGGATGTGTATTTGATAAAAAAGATGTGTTGGATGTGTATGTGTCTAAAACTATTTATTTTTATTTTGTAAATAATATCGAGTAATATTGTGAATTTAGATAAATATCTTTCCTCTATGGACATTTTTTTAAAAGAAATTGAGATTTTGAAGGTTTTTTGGTAATAAGTAAGAAGTTTTATTACCAAACTCCTCCCTCAAATCAAAGGGGATGCAAACAAGTAGGTTTTGCAAGCCTATGGACTTGTTTCCACTATCATTCTTCTCCATTCTATATACTTCCTATTCCTCTTTGCTCGAAAATCAAATTAAGAGTTGATATCATATACAATGGTTTCACGTTATTTCTCTTCAGTGTATTGTTTCCCAATAAATACTCTTGCATTTCTTTCTAGTCGGATATGGTATCGCCATGCGGTATAAGCCGAGTATATTAGCTTGTCTTTTCACGGTATGCCACCGGCTTGTGATCAAGGTATCATGGAGTGATTCCATGCATGTCCATTTCCAATTGCATCTATTTGCATAGAGCAATCCATACTCTTTTAGTGTAAGAGCAATGTAGGAAAATGTGCTCACTTAATTCAATCTACTAAGGTTCTTGGCATAATCTACATTTATTGTCAATGCCAACCATGAATTGTGCCAATCTATTTGTTATAGGGTTCTTTTATAGATAAGAATCCATAGAGCAAAACAATGCGTGTGTATGTTGATTTTATTCTATACCATCTTGCCCCAAAGAATGTCTAATTAATCCCCTAAGATCAATCGATATCCACTTTGGACTGTGTAAACCCTGTTTTGATTTTCCCGCCACTCCCAATTTCCGAATACCCCTGTTTGAACTTTTGTTTCACTTTGTATGGCTTCTTCCAGTACCAACAGGCGTCAATCTTTGGTATATAGGTCAACCAATCAGTCTTCTTCAAATAGTGCCCATGAATCCATTTTAATCACTTGTTATCTTCCTTGTGAGCCACAACTCGTACATATTTTTCCATGAGTACTTTGTTCCACATCTTAATATCCCACACCCCCTGCACTCCCTTGTTGCTTTGGTTTGCACTACAAATCTCATGCTATGAGAGGTGTTTTTGATGCATTATTGTTGCCTCTCCAAAGAAAGTGTCTACATTTTGCTTTTATAAATTTCATGATTTGTTGTGGCGAGTACAAAAATATTTGTCCAAAATCCTAATACTCCCATTAGCACTGATTGTATTAGTTGAGCCGACTTGCATATGATAAACGTCTACTTCCTCGTACTCTTAGTTTAGTTGTTATCTTGTTTACCAGTAGGTCACAATCTAACTTGTTGACTCTAGCAAAGGTGATGGGTACCCCAAGATACCTAAATGGCCAAAATCCCTCAACAAAGTAATTTGAAGTACTAATTCATTCTTTGTGCCAATATCTACCCCATCAATGAAAATTTTGGATTTCTCTTTACTTACTAGTAGGCCCGATACCTTTGCAAATGCCTAAAGAGTGCGATCAGGTCATCTACAAAAATCAAGTGGTTCAGACTTCAAGCTTTTGCATTTTGGGTGGTATGAGAATACGGAACTTTCAGCCATATCCTACATCATTCGGAGATGTATTTCATTGTTATTATAAAAAGTAAAGGTGACATTTTGGATTACCTTGTCTCACAACTCTGGCCCCTTAAAAGCAGACAAAGATTTCCCATTGAAGAAAAGTGAAAATGATGCACTCTGCACACAAGCCATTATCCAATTCACTAGTTTTTGAGGGAAGTGGAATCCATCTAGAATCTCTTTCGGAAAACCCCAGTTCAACGACTCATATGCCTTTTGGATATCTACCTTTAGCAAGCATCTAGGAAAGGTGTTTTTCCTATAATAGCCTTACTAATACAAAAATGACTTTATTATGAGTCTTTTACAACGGTTAAAACAAAAACCGTACTTAAAAAATGAGGCGATGACATTTTGTAAATAAAATTCACCTATTACTACAGTTCTTTCATTGAACCGTAATAAAAATTCATGTCCCGACCTTTTACTACGGTTCAATGAAAGAACCATAATAATAGAGAGACTTTTTACTATGGTTCTTTCATTGAACCGTAGTAAAAAAATTCTATGTTCCTTCTTTTGCATGCATTCATTTCTCGGATCTGGATTTCCCCTCTCTCTCTTTCTCTCTCTTTCTCTAAAATTCCACTCTCTCAAATCTGGATTTCCACCCCCAAATCCTTTTCCCCCAAATCCGCTACGAAATCTTCTACGAGATCCTCCTCGTGATCATCTTCCCCCTCTCGGAGTCTTCTTCCGCCATGGTTGCTTGGTGCTGTAAAATGGCTACCACCCCCTCTTATGACGACAATTCCGTTGTATTCGATGAATCCTAAAACTATTATTTATCCTAAAACTACGATTCTATTACATTCGATGAACGCTAGAATTTGTAAAGTTCATTCAAGCTAGTTCTTATTTTCTCGTTAGCATTTTCTACAAATTTCACAAGGTGTCGATTCTAATTTCTTTATAGGTATTCACTTTATGGATGAAATGCTCAATTTCTTGTTCATTTCTTTGTGCTTTTCTCTATTTCTTCTTCTTAGTCCAGTCTAGAAGTTCATCAATGAGTTTAATGTATTCTGTGGCATTCTCTTTACTCCCACTTTATTTGTTTAAAGTTATGGCAACGATTGAGGAGAAATGTGATTTGTCCAATTTTATGTGTAATTGGATTTTTGTATTTCTTACCGATTTGCAGAGATCGGAAGGTAGTTGGATTATTTATGTGTATGACTTGTTGAAGAAGATGGAAAATATGCAATATAGTGAGGTGCTTGGTGAGAGAGTTTATTGTATTTAGAGGTTTCACAAGCACTTCACAAGCTTTCTAGACAGACTTAAATATTGATGTTGGGAAGGGCTTTGAAGTTGAGAAGATATTACATTTGATTTTCTCAGTATATATACCTAAGTTTCAAGCAAAGAAATTAATCTCGGTCATTTGAATTCAACTTCATCAATTGTTCTTCACTTCTTCTTATCTCATCTTTCTACTTTCCTAGTGTTGGAGTTTCTCTCTCATCTGCTTCTACTCGTCGACTGCCATCAATGGTCGCCAACACCTCCTCTTCGACGACGTCAAGGACATCAAGAATCTCCACGAGTATGGCGAGCGCCTGAATAGGTTATGGAGAAGCTTTACGAGTATAGCAACTTCTATCAATGCCCACGTCTCTCTCTCTCTCTCTCTCTCTCTCTCTCTCTCTCTCTCTCTCTCTCTCTCTCTCTTTCTATGATTTTTTAATAATTATAGCTATTGTTAAGGTTATGAAGAAAGAACCTTAGTAATTGATGTATCTATTATCTATTACTACGGTTCTTTCTCCGTAACCGTAGTAATAGGTTATCTTTTACTACAGTTTTGAACCATAGTAAAAGATGCTCATATACTACTATGCTCGCATATACGACGCCTGATAACCCTAGTAAAAGAACTTTCGAAAACATAGTAAAAAGTGGTTCCTTTAGTAGTGCCTCTTACTATCTCTTGACATACCAACGCATTGTGTACTAACTACCTGTCCTTTACAAATGTACACTGGCTGCTTGAAATTATAGTTGGCAAGACCTCATTAAGCCTTTGACAAATCAATTTTGTGATGCATTTATAAACTATATTGCAGCATGCAATGGAACTCATTTGCAGTGGTAGGATTCTCATTCTTAGGTTTAAACTCCTTTGCAATGGTAGGATTCTCATTCTTAGGAATTAGCACAATTTTAGTTTGGTTGACTTCCTTCAACAACTTCCCAAATTTGAAGAAATCATGCATCTGCAGTGCACACCATAGGTTCACATGGTGCCAAGTTTGCTTGAAAAACTACTTGAATAGCCATATAGGCCAAAGGATTTACAATTGGGTATAGAGAAGATAACTTTCTTAATGCTATTATGTGTGAAAACTTTGCACATGTTTATATGCTACTCTACTAACATTAGTGGCCTCCCAGTCTCCCACTTGGTGTTGTTTACTCTAAGTGAAATAGGCTATCCTTGATAACTCTATTATTAAGATTGGTAAAGGTGAATTATACTTCCCTGTGGTTTGAAGAATGGCTTCCAAGTGGTCCCCTTGTTAATATGCATGGGATCTCAGTCCCTCCTTCTCTCGAACATCTCGAGTTTGATCTTTATCCAATGGTGGATTCTGGAACCTACTCGGAATTCAGCGTTGGCATCCTCATCCACTCTTAGAAGTTGTTACCTCGCTCCATTTCCCTTCTTCTAATGGACCTAATGATTGTCTAGTCCGGGAACCTTCGTCAAATAGGAAGTTTTTCCCTAGGAGCCTCTACAAAAGTTGTTACAAACTTTAATTTGTTCCCTTAGAATCAATTGGAAAAATATCTCGGCGATGTCGGGGTTTATTTCAAAATGAAAAACCTTCTCTAGTGTGTTTGCTTTAAAGGGTTGCCTGTGGCTAGTAGAATTGCTAGGTGGATTCCCCTTTTGAATCCTAGATGTCCAATTTGTTGGAACCCGTCGGAGAATCACCTGCATCTCTTCGGGGACTGTCCAATTGCAATTGAAACATGGATTAAGTTCCTTTTCAATGGAACTAATACTCTTGCTGTCAATTTCTTTAGCATGGACTAGCTTACTCGGGTTAATCTTAATCTCCAACAGGGGAGAAATGGATCAATATCTTTATGATAATTTGTTGGGCACTATGGAATTATTGAAATACGTGTGTCTTCTCTAATTACTGCCAAAGGACCCAACTATTTTGGCATTCTATTTCACTTATTATTGCCCAATCTAATGAATGTTCCAAGTTGCGGGGACCTATCTATTTAGAGAATACTCCTACTATCCTTTGGGCACAGCCAAAGCAAGCTCATTTCAAGGTGAATATTGGGTATCATTGGCATGAAGCCAAAAGGCAATATATCTCTGCTGGGAGTGCTGAGGACTGCGAGTAATATGTGGTTTTTCGAGATAAGCTGTTATTGTGCATGGTGGAGATAAGGTGATGGCTATGTTGGAGGGCCTTAAGGAGTCTATGTCTAAAGCTCTTGAATACATTATCCCAAACATAGAAGTTGATCTAGAAGTGTAAGTCATCCAAAGACGTGTCGCAAAAAGGTATCGGCAATCCCGATCCAGGTGGACTATGTCGTGGGACATATCGAAGTATTCTTAGTAAGCGAGTGGAAGATTACCTTCAATCATGTCATAAAACAGGTGAACTAGCTGTTTGTGTCCTGGCTAGACTCAATGAAGAATAGCTTGACCCCATTCGTATCCATACGTTGCCAGCCCCCAAGCTAAATGGATACTTGAGGTTGATGCGGAGGCAATCAAGATGTATGAGTGCCTTCAACAGGATCTATTGAAGAATATCCATGAGTAATTGTTTGTATTGATGTATACTTTGTTTCCCTCCTTTGTTATCCTTCGCAGTCTATTAGGTATGTGCTTACGGGCTAGGGTTGTGTTGTACTAGGAGTAGTTCTTTATCTCCATTTTGGCTTAGCCTAATTTAATAATGATGTATTTTAACCTGCTTGTTTAATGAATTTTTTTACCTTACTTTCCCAAAACAAAAAAGGACATTAGTGGGCTATTTGGATTTTAAAGTTTAAAAGCTGTATAAGAAAAAGACAAATATGAGTTAAATATATAAATAATAAAAATAAGTTATCAGAATAAGTTATAAAAAATTTTAAAAAATATTTTTATATTAATTATTTAAAGAAAAATATATCCACTTATGTTCTTTTAACTTATTATTAGTTTTTATCGTAATAAATTAATTAAAATTAGAAAATTAGAAAAATAACTAATTATAAATAATAACATTAATTAATATCCTTGTATAATAAAGGGTATAACCCTAGTATATTTAATAAAATTGAGTACAAACATTTGATTGACATGTGTCTCAATATGATTGGTTATGTAAATATTTTTATATTTCTTTTTTATTTTATGTAAATTTAAAATAGATGCAATGTATGTACTGTAACTATAACATGTTTTTCTATTTTAAATTTGTATTTGAGGTAATTTTAAAAATTTTATTAGATCCATTTAAAAGCATACACATATACATGACCAAATTTATAAATGTATTTATCAGAATAAGTTATAAAAAGCATTACAATTTATGCTTTATATAAATCAAGAAATAGATGTATTCATTTAAGGTAGATCTTGCATTTACATATAAGAACTCGAAACTCTCATTTACTTATAAAAAATGGAATGTGGCATAAATGTATTCATTTTATTTTTTAGAGCTATTAGTTTCAATATAAATTAATCAACTTAAGGTAGATCTTGCATTTTTTAGTTAAGTATAATATTTTGATTTCGTGCATTGGTATCTTCTACCCGATTTGAGATCAGATTATATAGACTAAAATTATGTCACATTTTACATATTTTGCAATCCAAAGTTATATACATTTTATTTATTTATCTTTCGTCGTAATTTAAACTTCTAACTAAGGCAATATGCATTATATCTTAAAGATATGGATCAAGTTCATATTAAATTAATATTAGGATATTAACATCTTTATATTTCACTACAATATGAGACAAACATATTGAACCAAAGTTAATAAAATGTATATATATGGAACCCTTTTGGTTCCTTCAAGTCAAGTTTAGTTCCTTAATTAAATAAATCAATAAATCTCCTCTCTATACGCCTTTGGACATAAAAAGTTCCACACAAATTCTATCTTCCATTACAATTTGAGATACATAGTTCGTTGTTTGTGGATAATAAGATTGTAGTAATGTTGATTTGTGTTAGTGTTATAAAAAATAATCTTGTTATACATACATATATATATATATAATCCCTATCAAATGAGAGGAGGGGATAAAGTGAAAGTGAAAGATTAAATCTCAAGCATTCATTTCAAATTTAAGGGTTAAGATTAAAACAAAATTATTTTCTATTATTCGTGGGTGGAAGATATAAATTTTCGATTTGGGATTCAACATGCCCTAAATTAGATGCATTTGGGGTAGGGTTTTCATAAATTCAGTGGCTGTGCCGTCGAAAAGTGAAGAAAGTAATGGAGTGTAGTGGTTTTAAGGTGACATAGTGGAGAAAGAAGTAATTAGAGTTTTTTATTTAATAGATTAATTTCAACCACTCATTTTAATCCAATGACCCATATTTAATCCTCTCACTCTCACCCTATCCCTCTCCTCTTTGGTTGAATTGCATATATTTGAGAACCCATCAAGTCAAATTAAAGTAATTTTACAAAAATTTAGAAAAAATAAAATTTAAATTGACGGTAAGAAGCATGCTATATAAATCATTTATAAATAAATTAAAAAATTAACACACGATATTATAACTAGTAATACAAATAGTCCAAAGCCAGTGAAAAAAGTGTCGTTATTTGGAAAGTTATGTCAGTTACCAACATAGCCTTTTGTAATTAATTATAATATTTAACAGTCAAAAAGTAATTTTCATTGTTTATAGAAAAAAATTTAAATCAAAAGTAAACGTTTTTATTAACATTTTTTAATTTTATTAAAATTAAGTATAACTAAATAAATTATAAAATTATGAAAAGACAAACTAAGTTGTAGAAAAGGTGACATCATAAGAACTTATAAAAATTATTAATAGAATTAGTATTACTATAAAATGATTGAATAAAATCAAAAGGTTTAATATATTTATGGAAATTAGACATGCACCAATAAAATGTACACCAAATTACATCAACAAATTGTGATTAGTTTGTTTTATTTTTTTCAAAAAAACCCCTATTTTTTGGTAATATCTTCCATTTAATTGTGTCATATCATGTAAAAGTAAATTTGTTATCAAATTTATAAATGTATTCAAAATTATTATTTTATTATTAAACTATAACCTCACCAGGGGTTAAAAACTGTTATAGTAAGGAGAGAGGTTATAAAATCATTTTCAAACAATTTATATGGATGAAAAAAGCCAATATTTCAATTCTGTAAAAGTTATAATGGTTCTCAATGTATTACAATCACGACAACCACTGTAATTATTTTACTCAAAATTTTAAAAATTATTTTATTTTTAAAATTCATTATCTTAATTAATAAAAGTAAAAAAATATAAATGCTTGTAATTTATTTAATATAGATGTACGGTAAGAATTGATTAAGATAATTAATTGTATTGATGTTTGGTAGAATTTAATTGCTCTCTTCCTAAAGAGCAAAACTTAGAAACCGAGATTCTATTTTCTTAAGAATTATAAATGTTTATGTAATGATAAAAATATAATTTTATTTTTTTAATATAGAAAAATTAGATGATCAATATCTAAATATGACATATGTATAGACTTGGCAATCGGGTCATTCGATTCGAGTTCGGTTCCGGTTAAGTTCGGTTTGGGCCAACTTCGGTCGATCTCATTTGGGTCTTGTTCGATTTCGGTTCGGGTCAACTTTGGTTTGGGTCAACTTCGGATCGATCTTGTTCGAGTCGGGTTCGGTTACGGTTTAGGTTAATTTCGGATCGGTTCAATTTCGGGTAAAGTTAATTTGGGTCATTTTCGGTTTGGGTTAGGTCAATGTCGGTTCGGGATATATTTCGGGGATGGTTTCGGGTATGGTTTAAAAACCTTATAGAATACTATCAGGTATACCACTATCTCTTAGTATGGATCCGCTTGAATAGGAGTTGGGGTCGATCAAAATTGAACCACTACAAACACAAAAGTCCATCCGAGAGACTCACCAAAAAAAAATTATAGAGACCCATTTAGTGTGGGTTGGGTCAAACTCGGATTTGAGTTAGTTCGGGTTTAAGTAACTTTTATTCGAGTTGAATTGGTTTTGGGCTGATTCGGTTCGAGTCATTTCGGGTTCGGTGTTAATCGGGTCAATTATATTTCGGGTTGGTTCGGTTTCGGATTGGATCATTTCGATTTTGGTCTAAATCGGGTTCATTAGATTTCATGTCGGTTCGGTTTCAGGTTGGTTCACTTTTCGGTTTCGAGTCAAAATTGGTTCAACTGTTTCGGATGTCGGTTCGGTTTGGGTTTCGAGTTATTCGGTTCGACCCCTTCGGTTCGAGTTAGTTTTGTCGGGTCTACATATGTATCACTGAGATATTTCTAATTATGATAGTTGTAGTATATCGACAATCGGTATAACCACATCCTTCAATTTAAATAGTTATTTATTGCAAAAATAGTTATTCACTATTCAAACAGTTTTTGACTATTCAAACATTCAACTTTACGATCACAAAATGTTGGTTGAGATAGAAGCTACCTCATCCTTTAATGATGAGAACTCAAGTTTGAATCCCTAGAAGGTGAATGCACAATTATTGGGAGCACTTTTACCTTAAACGTTCGTGATACGAAAGGCATTGCATCCTTAGTCAATAAAAAAATCAATTTTACCAAATAGTTACCAAGTAAATAATGTATTTGGTACTATTAAATAACGTAAATCCAGCAAATGTCGCAGGATATATTATTTCTTTATTTTGAATTTTATTTTAAAATCTTTCCTCCACCATTTAGATGTAGTTAACTTACCATTGACGACTAAAGGATAGAGTTCCTCGATTATAGTATTTTTTTTTCATAAAACTCAAATCTAAATTTTAAAGGAAATAATAGATAGAGTTCCTCCATTATAGTATTTTTCTTTCATTTACAAAACTCAAATTTAAATTTTAAAGGAAATAATAAACGCCAAAATGATTTGAACCAAATTTGTGTTAGTACATGGTACTATTAAGTGTTTACACTCTAATCATCCTATCTTAGGAGTATTAGAGGGAAATAATATGACATTTCAATTGGCTTCCAACAACCTTTCGGGAATATACCAATATTAAGTCAATTTCACTTTGACTAGTCGACTTGAATATGCGATAACTTACTTATCACATATGTATTAAGCGTCTAAAGAATTGAAGAAACTAATAATATGCAGAGGATAAATATGTAATTTTTGGTAATTTCTCTATTTCACAATTTGTTTTATTATATATACTGAGTGTCTGGCTTCCTAATTGCCTTCACATACATTGTGGTCACATGTCAAGTTTATGAGTAAAAGTGTGTATAACTTGATGATATAGTAGCGTACTAATGTAAATGGCAATCTTAGTAGTAAAAGTCAAACACAAAGTACCATTGATGTGTGGTAACTAGTAAATAAGCTAAAAAATTATCCAACTCACAAGGTAAAGAATTTTTAGTGATATTATATTAAAAATAAATACCCCAAAATTAGTATATTAAATTTTAAATTTAAAACTTGAATTATTTCCATGCGATAGTTATAATTGTGACATAGGAGAGAGGTTCCAAATATAAGGTCATGTTTCATTTAAATTTAGCTTATAATCTTATAATTTCTTACAAATTCTTATACCTGTTTAAAACTTTTTACAATTCTTTATAACTAACTTTATAATTATCCGACAGTTTCTTACAATTATTTATAACTGTTTGTAACTACTTACAATTCCTTATAATTTTTCTTACAAATTTTTGTAACTTTACAGCTATATAAAAGAGGCCTAACTCTAAACAAAATGCATAATGGTGTTGAGGTAGTATCTAAAATGGAGGCTATTGGCTTAGGGTGCCTACGTTCCAGCGTAGACCAAATTGAAGTGATGAGTCACCAGCATGAGTATTAATACAACCAACCCAACTATTCAACCTAAAGGTTAAGCGTATTTAAAAGTATGACCTTTATCTTTGACTGCATTTAAAAGTAAATCATGTTTACAGGCAACTGTGTCGCATCCAAAGATCTTTCCCAATTTTATTCATTTTATGTTTTTTATTTGATTATATTCCAATAATCATCAATTTTAATTTTTATAATTTTTGAATTTAATGTTCGTAAATTGATCACCCTGAACGAAATCCGTTATCTAAGTACTCGATCTATTTTTTTCAAAAAAAAAGATTATATTATACATAATATGCTCCTTTTTACTAGAGAAACCCTAATTGATTTCATTTTTTCAACCCTTTCTCAGTTTAGCCTCACCGCTTACTCTCACTTCTCAAACCTCTCTCTTCTCTACTCTTTCACTCGCCGTCGACGCTTCTCGCTTGCCCCCATCACTCACTCACCCCCACCCTCACTCAAGTCTCGCCCTCTCAATTAGCTTAACATTTGAACTTCTCAGGTCTCTCTATTTTCTACTCTTTCACTTATTGTTGCCCCTCTCCGGCCACATATCTCACCAGGTGCTGTCACTCACTCACCCTTGCTATCGCTCACTCTCACTCACCCCTTGTCTCTCTCAAGTTGTGAAGCAGCAAGTCACAAAAACTCAAGTTGTGATGCAACTAACCAAATACTCAGTCCTGCACCCAAAACTCAAGTTGTGATGCAATCAACCAAATACTCAGTCCTGCACCCAATTTCCACGGGTTATGAGACTAGTTCAAAAATTGAGGACCCAATTCTAACTGCTTCGGGGACCGGTTCTAGATTTTAGGATCCGATTCTAACAGGGTATGGGATCATGTCCACCAAAAGGACCGGATACCCCGGTTATATTCGGCCATAGTACAAAACATCAATAACAAAGAATAAATAGATGTTTTTGTATAGAAAAAATAAACAGGCGTTAGCAGTGAAAGATTTTATGAACAGGGGTAACTGAAGTGGCGAAAGTAATGGCAGTATCATGAAATGGTCGACAAAGAAAGGATTAAACCTAATTAACCTAGCTAGTTGGAGACCTAAACTTTAAATTGAATAACTCTGAATACGTACGCAAACTAAATCTATAAAAGGGTAACCCAATAAAATTGGATCTAAAACTTAAATAGATGTATCAAATCTTAGTTGTATCCAATTTGTTGTTTTTTTCTTTATCTTAGTTTCTTTTGTTTGTAACACTTGTTTATCGAATCAAATCAACTAGCTTGAAGTCAATTCAAATAAAAAACGATGCAAGTTAATAGAATTTGCAACCTTTTGAAAGCATTATGATGGTAGGTAAACAACAATATTTCAACGAGCCATACCACGCTGACCTATTAATCATAAGCCGTGTAAAAAAATATATATATTTTCTTCTTCTCTTCTATCCTTTCCCTCATATAAGGTGTCATTCAAAATTTTTTATTTTATTTTAAAAAATATGAACTATTAGGTGAGCTTATTTACCATAATTAAAATAAATAATATTTTAAAATTCTTTGAATATTAAGCTTTCCATTTTGTCATTTTTTTTAAAAATGTTGGTATTATTATTGATGTATATTGAGGACTACAGCCTACAACAGGAACGTCCACTAATTTGCTTCCTTACAGTTCAATTAATGGAAGCAAGCAGCCGTACGACCTCAACCGTCTATGGTTTTTTTTTAATTATTATATGTAAACATTTTCAACTTGATTAGGCTCATCATTCGGTCATTAAAGATTTCCACGTACTAATTAGGCATTTATTGTAATTTCTGTGGTCAATTGGAAACCTATACGAGAAAGACTGGACAATGATTAGGCTATACAACCTCTTGTTTTTTAATCTTTCCTGCTTAAATAACTCAAAAATAAATGTGAATTTACATATAAATAAATGTTGGAATGTGAAAAAATGTATGCAAAAAAATTACATCTATCGAATAGAAATGTACAAGTTATGATTGCCGGTTAACAATATTTAGTCTCCAAACGTGTAGCTCATATACTGTTTATTGATACATATGATATATCTAGGATGCATATTGTTATCGATTTTTTTTTTTTTTTATTTTTACGAAAACGAAAGGATAGAATGGAAAAAGGGAGTGTATTTGTTATAGCATTTACTTCAATCAAGAAGATACATTCGTGGTGTTCCAATTTAAACTTAATGGCTTCTTAGTCATTTACTAATGTTTAACGCACAAACCTAGTAAGCATCCGGCATAATTTTTAGCCAATTTAACGATATACTATATATTTTATTGAGGTCTTGGTTTAATAATCAAGAATCAAAATTACGGTAAGTGAGTATATTAAATTTTATATTTTACTCTGCCCTCATTATATTATACTACCCTTTTATAACTCATCTGAATTTGAAAAAATAGCATTAATTACCTCCCAGTAGTACATAAATTTCCAAGATATTCAAAACACGCAATGAATAATTGCACATCTCGAGAATTGACCAATCATCATTTTATTCAAGTCACTTTCTTTTTACTCTCTTCATTTTTAAATACATGTCACTTTAATTTTTTCCTCTGTTTCATACTTGTCATTTTAACTAACTTTTTTCATTTCACAATACTTATCACTTACTAGTTTACTAATTTTACCCTTTATTCATTATTTACTAAAAAATAACAAAGATAAAAAGTGAGGGGCATATTAGACAATTCACCTTTTAATTATTTTAATTTTTAGTTAAACATAGTTTTATTGCACCCAACTAAAATAATATGTAATTTAAAATGGAGGGATTAACTTTTTTATTTTACAATATTTGTCACTTTTTAATTATACAATGAAATATTAATGACTAGTTTATTAATTGTATTTTTATTACTCTCTTTTTTCATTAATTTTATTCATTTTCAATAAAATATTGAGATAGCAACTTAATTTTTTAATACTTCTTCGTAATATTAAAATAATAAATATTTTTTAATTAAAACAAAAAATATTTTAAAATAGAAGAAGTATTATTAATAGGTAAAAAAAAAATTTTTTTAAATCCTTAAAATTTGAAGTAGGAGAAGATCGAATGCCCATGTATTAGTAGCGCACATTTTTAACGCTCAAGTCTCCGTAACCAATATTTAAGATGATGGCCCTTGTAGCTTATATGGAGATCGGTTGAGAAGAAATTGCATGCGAGATGACTGCCTGATTTGGGGATCAGTTCGGTGGTGGACATGCGGCGGTTAGGATTTTGTGTGGAGTTGGACTGGCTGGGGGTGCTTCTCTTATTTTTATCCTACTAAAAATTTAAATACATACTCCTTTTATATTATAATACATATAACTTCAATTAATTTTTTTATTTTATAATATCAGTCAACTATAATTTCAATAACATTAATGATTATTAATTTTGTTCTTATTAATTATTTTTTGTCTTTTTTTTCAGTAACTTTTTTTGTTTCTAATAAAAACCTTTGGCCAACTTAGCCTCTTAATAAAGGTTTTGTCATGATTTTGTGTTTCATTTATATTCCCTCACAACGCAAAAAGATAAGTATTGCGAAACTAATAAAATAGTCAATTAACCTTGAGAATACTTTTATTCTCTCACATGCCTTTTCACGTGAATATTTTTTGATTTTGAAGGGCTATTGAGATGCGAACCTAAGACATTTTATTGGAAAAACTCCGATATCATATTCAAAAATCATCTAAACCAAAAACATAAACTTATGATTGAAAGCTCATGAATAGGTTTAAACTCTAACAATTTTTATTATATTTTAATAATTTATATAGGGTGTTATAAAATATTTTATAATTTTGTAACATGTTTATATTTTGTTATGATTTTTAACTTTATTCAAATTTCAAATCCCAGTAATATACATATAAATGGCCAACTAAAAATTCTAAATAAAAAGGCAATACATGCAAAATAATTTTCTACATTGCTAATATTACTCTAAATTTTTTTAAAAGGATAAGTATAACAAATAATAAGTATCCATTTTCACAAGAGTTCTACCGCCTAATATTACTCTAAATTGTACAAACCTTTCAAAACTCAAAAAAAAAAAAAGTATTGAATGCTTATATGGATAAATAAGACATGTGCATCATTGAAGAGGTCAATATACATGCTTTTCTAGCCCCACAAGAAAAAAAGAGAGGAAAAAAAAAAAAGAAAGCTTTTGTTGTGAAAGCAGAATGAAAATCAAAGCACATAAATTTTACCAAAGTTGGCACCTTAATACATAATGAGTAGCTTTTAAGTTTGACTTTTGTACATGACATAACCAAAGTCCCGTGCCTAAATTTGGGCATTATACAGTGAACTCGTGCCCTAATGAAAGCTTTTTGCGAGATTATTGTCAACTGAGAAGAAATGGCATAAATAAGGAGGGGAGGAAAAATACAATAATACAATGTTTGAAGGGAGAGAGGGAGGTGGGGGAGGGACAAGACTATAAACAGATAGTGTGGCCCCCAACCGTGTTGAACACTCAACCATATGCATTATTATTTATTTATAAGATTTCCACTCATATTATATGATGCCAGCGTATATGTGAAGAGGATTCTAGCAAAAGTTCTTCTGGTCTCAAAAGTCCAAACACAAACGTCTCAAGCCCACAAAGCACACAAAAATTATTGGTACATAGCATTAAATCATGTCAATATATTAGAATATTTGGTTCAAAGGGTTAATCATATCAAAATAAAAATAAATATATTTAGATTAAAGTAAATTGTAATTTGATACGATTGTATGCCATACTATATTCTACATAGAAAGAAAATATATTATGCTATTAAATATTGCGGATGACAATTATGACTATGAGTGAAAATTCTAGTATTGAAAAGCGTGAGCAAGGGTTCATTTCCTGTCAATTAGAACCCCATCTATCAAATTGCAAGATTTATATTTAATTTTTTAATCTTTTTGCCGTTTTTTTCATCATTGTCAACAACTTAATTTTTTTAATCTTTTCGCCTTTTTACTCAACAATGTACGAACACTTCATTAATTTTGATTAAATGATTACTGATGTTTTATCTTTGAAAAAATGGAATAATATGAATCCATTTTAGCACATTTTTTCAAAGACAACTTCACAATCATTTAACCAAAATCAACTAATGATTCGTACGACGTTGGATAAAAATAAGGAATGTTAATCTTTTTCTAATTTTTTCATCATCCAATTGTTTTCAAATAGGTATATTCACATTCAACTATGTAAAATATCATAAAGAATCAATTAAAAAGGATCATATAATTCCAATTAAGAATTTATTGGGTCTTTTAGAAAAAATTCTTTAAATTGCGATTTTTTTCAACGAAAAACCCTAAATAAAACTGACTAAAACAAGGCAGCATGAACCCGTTGATAAAGAAACTTGTTTTTCGACAAGCATGGAGTATCCGAGTTCCTCTTTTTCGAGTTTGCAAGTGTCAAAAATTGTGGCGAAATCGGCAATCGGGAGATACATAATTGTCGTCAAAGAACAACCTCCGATTTGTGTTCGCACCACCATCGAGAGGAGGGGATAGGAGCGGAGGTGTGGTGATGACGGTGGTTACACGATGGTTTGGTCATTGAGAAGGAGGTGTTAGCTTTAGGTAGTGGCGGTTAATAATAGTGATGACGTGATTAATTCTAAGCCTTTAACTAAATTTTAATGGTGTAGATTTTTAACTTCTAATTCTCATTGTAAGGTCCAATACCTTCTGGACTCTTTCTCTATCTCTCTATCTCTTTATATTTATATATATATATATATATATATATATATATATATATATATATATATATATATATATATATATATATATATATATATATATGTCAATTCGAGCGAGCGGGTAAAATACAGGTCGGAAGTATTCGGGTTCGGGTAAAATATGGGTTGGGTGTATTTCGGGTTCGGGTGAAATACGAGCGGTCAGTATATCGAGATTGATTAATATTGATTTAAATAATAATAATGACTTGTTCTATTAATGTTCGTTTAAGGTTCCGATTCTATTACACTAAGGAGGTTTATATGCATATTTATTGCATTTTAAAACTCATCGAGAAAGGGTTGACCTAGGTAAGCGTAACCGACCCATTTTATTCACTAGTAAAAATTTGACTTTGTTTTAACATGGTCTATTGCCTATCCTAGGAGTTATGGATCAGGTATGGGTAAAACAGGTTTCAAATAAATAAGAATTAAAGATTTACAATAAACTAAAATTATTATTTTTAATTATAACATCAAAAACTTTACATCATTATAGTAATATTATTTCTACAAAATAAAAGTATATTATTTAAGATGTGACTAGGTATAATCAATTCACCAAAAATACAACAATATAACTTGTGCACTTAGTATTTTTAATATATCATGCCATTTGAATGTATATATATTTTTATTAAAATTAATTATGTATAAATTTTATATATAATGGGTTTTCTTATGAGGAAGAAGTTGAGAAATGAAATAGTATTAGCCTTCGTTTGTAAATGATTGCGATAAATATGTAATGTCTCTAAATGATGTGATACGATAAATAATCATTATTAAAAGAGTGATAAAGTGAAAGGAAAACCATATAACGTGCATAAAACATTCAATCAACAAGTCACAAACCTAAAATTGTTGTTTTTATTGCCTTGACCAAATGGGTCGAACGGATTTTGGTCGGGTTTGACCCACTAATTTGCTTGGTTTTTCAGGTTCGAGTTAAGAAAATCATGTCCAAAACCCGAAAATTTCGAGCGATTCGAGTCGAGTCGGTTTTGCCGGTATATATATATATATATATATATATATATTTGTTTGTTTGTTGGGGAATTCCAAATATAGAATCTAGAAATAAGCGAGTTGGTAAATCCAGGATAATGTAAAAGGTATCCTAGGATGGTGGTCAACACGGGCAACCCGTGTTGGAGAGCACGGACTTGTTGGTCGTGTTCTTCCTGGCGATATCTTGTGTTCTTTCCAGCAGCAAACACGGGTAGCTCTGTGTCGATCGATACGACCCATGTTGGCTGTAATAAACGCTTATGACTATCCAGATTGAGATAAGAATGAATATACAAACTCCCAATGGATAGGAACGACTAGTAATTGCATGTTATCCAGTTTTTCTAGGTCAAGGGTCATACATATAAAAGCCATTGAGAGAGAAAGAGAAATAGAACATAACTTTCATCCTTGTGAGTAACTCGCACTATTCCCATGGATGACTTTTGAGTATCTTGAACATTACCATTGTTTTTAATTAACAATTTATCACTAAGATCATTTGTGGTTACAACAAATGGGTTTTAAGAAAAGTGATTCATTCACAACTTGTTGATATATCCAATACCTCATCCTACATACTTTCCTAATAATCTTATTTAGTGGAAGATAGCAATAATTCATGAAATGACTTTGAACTTTCAGAAATTGGAAAGGTTCGAAGGTGTGGGCTTTTGATGTTGGAAAAAGAAGATGCACTTTGTCCTCACATCCCTCAACGTTTTATATGCCCTGAACACTCCTAACCCGTCGAAAACCGAAGAGGAGACTTTGGAGCAATCCCGAGAAGACTGAAGTGGGAGAACGATATTACATTTGTTGGGGACACATCTTGAACGGGATGTCCAATACCTTGTTCGATGTCTACCGGAATGTCAACTCGCCAAGGAACTTTGGGAGGCCTTGGAGAGCAAATACATGGCTGAGGATGCATCTAGTAAGAATTTCCTTGTTAATTAGTTTAATAATTATAAGATGGTTGAAGAACATTATGTTCTAGACCAAATGCACGAGATTCAACGTATTTTAAGTAACTTTAAGCAACACAAGATGCACACGAGACGCGTCTACCGTAGTTTCCTCCATATTAGACAAATTTTCCCCTTCTTGAACCAGTGGGTGATGGAGTGACTCTCCAAATGGGAAACACTACTAAGGTCGATGTCTTAGGTAAATGTTAAATAGATTTAGTTTTACTTTTGAAAAAACTTTTACTTTGAATGATGTTTGTTATGTTCCGAAGTGAAAAGAATCTTGTATCGGATACTATTCTTAATAGGTGTGGCTTCAAGCAAGTGTATGAGGCCGATAAGTTTATTTTGTCCAAGGGTGGTGTCTTTGTGGGGAAGACATATATTTACACTTTCTAGTAAACAGATCGAACTTAATTTGAACCAACCGACCCCATTACTAGGTCTAGTTAAGTGGTCGATGGCCATGATAATGCACATACTTAATTTGAAACTAAAGGGAACTTTAAAAACTCTTAACCATAGAATTTCCAGCATTAATTTTCCCTATAAAAACCCTCCAAAATGTTAGGAAAAATACATAGATTAAAAGCTAAGATCTTGTTTCATTTATCCTTATAACATTTTGTAACTAACTTTACAATTATCTTACAACTGCTTACATCTTTATAACTTATAATCTTACAACTCCTTACAATGAAATAAAACATGACTTAATCAATGTTGGACGATGTTTAGCCTTTCTATACCAAAACAAAGTGGGACGATGCTCGACTTAATGTAATGTAATCATTTTGTGATGGTATTCCATTTATTTAAAATAAAATACTTTAATAATTATGTCCAGTTGCATGTTTAATATTTACTTACATTGCGAATCAAATGCCTTCTAATTTAGAGCTGTTATAAAATGTTATATACATACATACATACGCGCGCATATATATATATATATATATATATATATATATATATATATATATATATATATATATATATATATATATATATATATATATATATATATATATATATATATATATATATATATATATATATATATATATATATATATATCCTTAAAACATTTTGTAACTAATTGTTACAACTCCTTACCACTTACAACTTACAATGTTACAACTCATTACAATTATATGAAATATGGGATAATTAGTGTTGGATGATGTTTAGCCTTTTTATACCGACACTAAGTGGGACGATGTTTGGTCTAATATAATGTAACCATTTTTTGGTGGCAGTACATATATTTAAAATACATATACACAAACACATGCACGCATACACGCACATGTACACACTCACACACACCACACACATACATACGTATACGCATATAACCCTGTCGGCTAACTTATCCCTCTACATATTCGCTGAAGCAAGGGCCCTGTCTTTGCCCCTCAAGAAGGATTTCTTTCTCTAACCTCTTTCAATCTTTCTTTTACGAGAAGTAAAATAACAAATTTTCATTTTTTATTCTTGGTCGTGAAGGAGAATAATGTGATAGAATCAGTTAAGAAAAATATACCGGAACCAAAGACAAAGCACACACACGCACACATATATATATATATATATATATATATATATATATATATATATATATATATATATATATATATATATATATATATATAATGTATCTAATGAGAGGAGAGGAATATGGTGAGAGCGAGAGAATTAAATATGGGCCATTTGATTAAAATAAATGGTTGAGATTAATTTACCAAATAAAAATCCTAAATACGTACTCCCCACTATGCCACCCTAAAACCATCACACCTCACTAGCAGCCTCAACGGACGTCTTGCTAGTCACCGGCGAACCCACTAGTGAGTATTCCGTCGAGTACACTATTGTCCAAACTGAGTCCTCTCCCTTCACGCTCCATTTCTTTTTTACTTTTCACACGCGCGCACACGAGATATATATATATATATATATATATATATATATATATATATATATATATATATATATATATATATAACATCAAATTACAAGGAATTTGATTTGCGATGTAAGTACATATTAAACATGCAATTGGACATAATTATTGAAGTATTTCATTTTTTTTTTGGTGCGGATGAGCCACAAAGGGCGATACAATACAATAGGGGAAGGGGAATCGAACCTAAGACCTAATGTACTCAAGACCTCAATCTTGACCACTAAATCAAGACCTCATTGGTATTGAAGTATTTCATTTTAAATATATGAAATACCATCATAAAATGATGACATTACATTAAGCCAAGCATCATCCCACTCTATGTTGGTATAGAAAGGCTAAACATCGTCAAAGGCTAAACATCGTCCAACACTAATTAAGTCATATTTCATTTAGTTGTAAGGAGTTGTAAGGCTGTAAGTTATAAGGTTGTAAGCATCTCGTAAGATAATTATAAAGTTAGTTACAAAATAGCGTGAATGTAAGGTTGTAAGGTAAAACTAAATGAAATAGGGTCTTAGGTTTTAATATGTGTGTTTTTTCTAATATTTTGGAGGGTTTTTATAAGAAAGATTAAGGCTGTAAATTCTATGGTTAAGGGTTTTTAAAGGTCCCATTAAAAGTTTTAAATTAAAGTATGTGAATTACCATGGCCATCGACCTCTTACTTGAGAGGCTTGACTAGACCTAGTAATGGGGTTGGTTGGTTTGAGTTAAGTTCATATTAGGTCAACTTTGGATGAATCTCGTTTGAGTCGAGTTTAGCTTTAGTTTGAGTTAAGTTCATTGAAGGTTAACTTCTAGTGAAGCTTATTCGAGTCGTTCGAGTATAGGTTGAGTCAATTTTGGTTCGGGTAGCTTTAGGTTATGTTTGTTGTCAATTTCGGGTTGGGTAGAAATAAGGTTGGATTACTTTGGGGTCGGCTTACATTTGCAATCAAATCCATTTATGTGTAATTGTTTATAAAGGCTTTTAGTTTTAGACGGACCAAAATGGAGAATTGCAAGAGATAAGACTATATAAAAGTAATTGATGATCAAATCAACTCGAACAAAATTAAATTGACACTTCAATATTTTATACAAACCATATATATATATATATATATATATATATATATATATATATATATATATATATATATTTATTATAGTAAGAATTTGTGATTATATTCATTACCAAAACCAAGCTGCACAGCCTGGTTTACATGTATAACATTTTGGTATAACACACTAATTATGTTCTTGATAGTACCCGTTACCCCTTTTTGATTCCCACATGTCTATTTATATCATTGCTCTATTTATACATTTAGAATATTTGTTTGTCGCCCTTGATTTCGAAAGCATTCTCAAACATATTCGATCTTTCATCTCCTTCACAATTGCTGCAGGGTCATGTATTATCTTGTTAAAAACTGCTTGGTTCCTGGTTCTCCGGATGTAATACAACATTGTGATTGAAACCGCCTAGGTTAACCGCTTCAGGACAATATCCCCTCCGAGTTTCCACAGTTGTGTCATCCATTGCCATAAGGTCCCCTCCCCTTCATCTTCATTCCAATCTAGTTCTAAACTTCCAACCTCGGGTGTGTAGCTAATTCACACTCAAAAACAGATGCTCAATTTTTCTCGTAGTTTTGTTGCAGATTGCACATGCTATGTCGGGTTCGTTTAGGAATTTCAGCAACCTAATTGTCACGGGGCACTTTCTTGTGCATAATCAACCAGACATATAAAAGTGTGTCTTGGTATATTCAGCCTTGACCATATCATTTTGTCCCATCCAACTTTCTCCTGTAGGTTCGGTCTCCATCTATGCACTACAAAAGAAACCACTTTTAACGACGGGTCTTTAACGACGATTAAAAGGACAAACCGTCATAAAAGCTGGACCGGTGGCATTTTTGTAAATAATTGGCGTTACGAAGCACATATGACGGCGGTTCTTACATTAGAACCGTCGTCATATGTGCTGGGTATTTTTGGACGAAGGTTGATTTCTTTGAACTGTCGTCTTATGCAACATATGACGATGGTTCTATGAAAGAACCGTCGTTCAATGACTTTCAGAATAGATCTAAAAACCCGAGAGCGTACCTGCTATTTTCACGCCCACTTTATCTCGTTATCTACTCTCGACCTTGTTAAAAGAACCTATTATCTACTGTTCTCCACCGTTCACTTTCGTCCACAACTCGGATCTAGATCTACTCGGAGTCGCCGGTAAGTAATCGGCGTTGTTGTTCCTCTTGTTGTTTAATTCTCATTTTCGCTCACTCATCGTCTCTGCTCTTGCTTGTAGCTATCGTAGTATTGGTTGTGTATGTTGTCGTTGTCGCCGTTGTTTTCCTCCTTCATTGTCGCCGTTGTTTTCCTCCTTCATTGTCGCCGTTGGTTTCAGTCGTTCATTGTCACTCGTTGTTTTCCTCGTCATTACGGTATGAATCTTTATCCTTTCCTATTTTTTCCGCTTTAAGTTATTTACAAGATTTAATATAGTTAATTGGTGAACGTATTTGGGGTAATGATGTGAATGTTGAGAATGTGAGTAAATGTTTCAGATTGTTGAAATGTTGAATCTTTGTTGAAAAATGTTGAATATTGAGAATGTGTGAATGTTGACAATGTGGATGACATTTGTTTAGTCTATTAATTTGGGAATTCGTGAGATGTTAGAGATTTTGAGAAATAGGTTTAGGATTTTAGGATTTAATTTATGGGGAAATAGAATGATAGTTAATGATGGTAAATCGAAAGAGTACATCCAAATTTGTTTAGGGTTTTAGAGAAATAGAAAGATAATTTGGATATAGGGTTTTATTGTTTTTCATATATTCACTTCATAAGCTTAGAGAACCCGTCCAAACATCTCGTACATAACAAGTTATCCTAGGTCGCGGTACGTGCACAAATGTGCCTATAGCATTTAGGATATTAGCTTGGTCCGTATAGGTTTTTGAATTGTCCGTGTTGGACAATTTAAGAATAATATGATAATAAGTTGTGTGGCTATTATAATCTTATCATAAATTTGACAAAATATCACGGTGTTCATTTTCCCTCTCGTTATTCGGGTGTAATTATGATGACGATGGGTTTGATGACAAGACATCATTCGGGTAATGTTTCTTGTAATGTTTCTTGTGAATAATTGTAGCTTAACACTTAACAATTTTCTCGGTTTTGGTTGCTAATCTCACTTCCGCTTAATGTTTTCCTCGGTTTTATGTTGTAGAATAACCTCTACCCCCGCACGAACTCCAAGAAGCAAAATAAGAGCATACTATCCAACAAGCTAATCTCATCACTTCCCGCTTATTGTCCAGTCTACCCCCTGCACAAACTCCAAGCTAATGAAGTACATGAGGAGCATCACTTTCGGACAATGACAAAGGATGTAGACATTCGCTGGTGAGATGTCCTGTTTGTGTTTCTTAATTTTTCAAGAAGAGACATGTAGTATTATGTTTTTATAACTATATTCCTTGTTTGGAGTTCAAATATGATGTAATTATGTTGTCCAAGCTACCTCTGCAACAACACCAAACAAGGAACTGTAATATATTTTTGCTTGAACTTTAAATGTGAAATATGTAACTATGTTGCGAACTTGTTCAAATGGAACTTGTGGTTGTAGTAAGTTGGAAATTCTTCTATTATTGGAAATTCTTGTATTTATGTTTGAAAATTGAGGTCTGCTAGTTTGTTGCTTTGTCGGTTGTAATGTATTTTGGAGTGTATTTTGTACGGGGGAGGAAAAAACAAAAAAACTACTTAAAGAAAATAAAAACCTATTACGACGGTTCTTACATTAGAATCGTCGTCATAAGCTCTGAACAAATTTGGCTTTCTAGACGGGACCTATGACAACAGTTTATCAAAGAAAACCGTCATCATATGTAAATATATGATCTGCGGTTCTCTTTTAAAAACCGTCGTCATATAGGTACCCCGAAGACGTTTGTTTCATGAAAACCGTTGTTAGAGGTGACCTATTACGACGGTTGTTAAACCGAAGTTAAAAATGTTACATACAACGACACCCAAATACACGACGCCTATTAACCGTTGTTAAATGTTATTTTTAACCGTAGTTAAAAGTTGTTCCTGTAGTAGTGATACCCAATTTTTACTAAGTACTCCATATTTTTTCCCATGTCCCACCTCCAATGCTCGACTGTTTGCGCTGCCCCATTTGAAAGTATCTTTAATTCTACACAATTTTCTCCAAGCACCAAGCATGTATGCCCCTTAGGTATATACTCCCTCTAAGTTTGAGACCTTAAGTATTTTTCATTCACCCATTTAACCCAAAACAAATCCTTTTCGAGTGTTACAGACCTAAACTATCTTTGCTTGACAAGCCTCATTCCATATAGCCACATTCTTTATGCCCAATCCACCAAAAGTTTTGGGTTTGCATGCATCAGCCCATGAAACATATGGGACTTTTTTGAATTTTCCATCACCTCCCCACTTGAAATTTCTACGCTTAGCACTCACCATGTTCGAGTACTTCATAAGGGAGTATGAAAATCGCAGCCCGTAAGTTGAATATGCCCATCCGCTTTGCTCAATCTTCATGCGGTTATTGGTACTCCCAAATACTTGACCGGAAGTTTCCCTCTTAAAAACCAAGTGTAGGTTAGCATCTGCCGCTTCAATTGAACACTTATCCCTCCCATGATCAACATTGAATTATGGTGGTTAGTATCCAAACTAGATATTTTTGTAAATCTCTTTAAAGTCCGTATGATAAGCTCCACGGATTTCATATTTGCTGCCCTAAAAATCATTAAATCATCCGCAAACATTAGATGATCTTTATCATGAGTGTTGAGCATTTCGGATGAAATCTAAAACCTTTGTTATGTCATATCAAGCACAAGCATCCTGGATAAATATTCTATAGAGAAGACAAAAAGGAGGAGGGAGGGGATCCCCTTGCCTTAGTCCTCTACCATCTTCAAAATATCCATGAGCATTCCTAATTTCTTCAAATCAATTCAATTTATATATATATTAAAAAAGGATGTCGTGAGACCCCGAGAGATAAGACTTAAGTAGATTGATCCTAATTTCTTCAAATCAATTCAACTTATTCGGACCCAAATTTGACAATAAATTTAAAATAAGGCCAATTTCATTAGGCAATTTGAACTAATATAGTCCAATTTGAACTGATATCTTGTTGCAAAATTTGTATTGGGTTGTCATAGTTGGTTGGATGATTGTGCAATGTGTGGTAGCTAGTATACAACTTGTATGCCTAGTAGTCTCTTTAAGTGCTATTTTCTTTGAATAAATTAGAAAATCCGAGTAAATTACAAAATATAAAATATTAAAATTATGTAAACATACGTTGGATTTGAATTGGGTCGAAGTTGAAATCGGGTCGGATGAAATTTGGATACAATTCGGTTTAGTTCGGGTTTGAGTCATTTATGTTCGGGTTGAATCAATTTGAATCGAATTGGTCCAGGTCAAAATCGGTTTAATTATGTTATGGGTCGGTTTGCTTTCGGATCGATTCTTTTTAGGTTTTGGGTCGAAACTGGTTGAGCTAATTCAATTGTCGATTCAAGTTAGATTACGAGTCATTCGGGTTGACCCGTTCAATTTGCGTCGTGCCGTGCTTGGTCTAGCCTTGACCCTTCCTTTTCTCCAATGCATCTAGCCAAGAATACAACAACAATCATTTACCATGTACTAAATTCTCCATTTTCATCTGTCAAAATTGCTTTTATTATAATTTAGTACTTGATTTAAATTAAATTGAATATTAATAACAACAACAATAATTTAATAATAATAATAATAATAATAATAATAATAATAATAATAATAATAATAATAATAATTTGGTTGTCACAATCTTACCCTGTTAAAATAAGTTTCATCATCAAAATTTATAGTTAAAATATTACCTTATAAAGAAAATATAATATTAGTGTAAATAAGTACATGATCATACCAAAAGCTTCCTTTCTTAACTTGTAAGTGCAAACTCCTTTTACTTGGTTGTTTCTTTCTATAAGACAGTTGGCTAAGACATATTTGGGACTATCACACGAAAAACATAACCTAAGCCTCTTTCGACATTAATCCATTAAATGATTGCGATACACAGTGTTCCATTATAAGTGGATCCTTGTACATTCCTTGGTTTCTTAGATGATGACATTGCATCTAATTTTTGACAGAATCTTTTTTGGACTGCTTGTTGTTGTTAGAATTAAGGGGATTGTCCTTCGTTATGTCATTTGCTTCATGATTCATACTTTCAACATGTGCTGCTTTATCGTACAATTCTTAGTAAAACTTAGTAGGAAAATAGCTAGTTACTTGCATGAGTTCATTCTCAAACCACTTGATACGTTTCTTATCATTGGAAATCAATTTTACGACAAACTTTACTAACTCTATAAACTTAGGCAGTATTTGTCAATGAGAGGGTGGAAATGGGAGTGTTGGCCATCATACCGACATTTCCTTTATCAAATTATTAATATGTTACTTAGTATATTTTTAAAATTAAACGGAAACAAGCCAATAAATCTTGTATATCCCAAGCTAATTTATTCCACCAGTACACAGTACATTCATACAAATACATTAAGGACGAAAGAGATTGTTTTAGCATCAAAGTTACAAAACTTTTTCACTTATCTGCATAATTTGCTAAAAATAAAAAGGATATTAATTCAATAAAATAAATTTATTTTTATGGATACTTATGAAACTGACTAGACTGCAGCTACAACATCAAGATACAAATATAAAGTTGATAACACACATGTGAGATGGAAACTACCGAGCAATGCATAAACTCAAAACCAGAATGTGTGTTATCAAAAACTATGTAATTAATTTATAGTTTTAATGACTTATTAAGAACTAATACATCAATTTTATCCTTATTAATTATTTTTTCTTTTTTTATTAATTTTCTTCATTTCCAATAAAACATTCGGATACTTTAATTTGTAACACAAATTTCATCATAATTTTTATATTTATTAATATTTTCTCATAACCTTAAAACAATAGTATTTTAAAACGGAGTACAAACTTGCCCAAACCAGTTGCAATCGCCCTCTGCGAATTCGATCCGTGATGGGAGAAGTTAATGCTTCCAGATCTCCTTAATAACTGTACTAAAGGCGCTTTTAACCGTATTTGTCACTTTAACTATTTTTTATTTCACAAATATATTACTGTATAATTCCAATGAGTGAAAGCAAAATATCAGTCATTTTAACTAATTTACAAATTTTATTTTTATTAACTTGTTCTCTTCTTTTCCAGTAACTTTCCTCATTACCAATACATTTGAGACACATTGGTTATTTTAACACAAATTATTTTCTTCATATTTCTTCGCATCCAAAAAAACCAACAATTATTACGAAACAAAGAGGGTATTTTTCAAGAAATTTGGAAAGAAACAAACATCACTTGAAGGAATGAAATTAATTGAATCAGCATTTTCAAGACTCAATTCTACTAAAAACCCTCTCAACCTTTTCTCATATGTATTATTCCAGGTGTCGAAGCCACATTCGCGCACAACGTGGACCTAGAACTCCAGAAGCAGAGGCAGCGTCTAAAGTGGAATCTCTACTAGTTTGGATTAGAATAATTCGACAAAAGCTTAACATGCAATAACACAAGACAGTAGGGCCTGATGAGAAACGAGACACACACACACACACAGCATATGAATGACGCTCAGTCTAAGAATAAGACCAAGGGCTCAAAATCTTGAGCATCCCATCTCTAACCAAAGTGGTTGTTAATGTGCTAAGAATATGTCTTGTTCTGAGTAAGTCAAATTTCCAATCCAGTGAGAATAGGGTTAGAGTCAACTTGAAATCGGTTCCATGCGGCTCACGATATCACCAGGTAGAGGTTATTTTGGCAATTCCATCAACGAAAACATTGATGATCTATAACATACTATAGTGTCGTAATATCATATGGAGTAAAATCTAATGGAAACAAAACACTAGAAATCATGAGTCATCCGCTTACAATGACAACATCAGAAATCAATCGTGAATTAAATGATCATTTTCCAATGGGTGTAAATTATAACATGGATATACAACAGAATGATTGGTTATTAGGTAAACATGTACAAACTTAAGCTATGTACAGAATGCACAACATGGGTCAGACCAGAATTGATCAGTAGAAGAATTATTCACAAGAAATGCCATTGCCAAAATACCTTCTCAACAATCCCGCCACCGCTCCTAACAGCAAGGTGAAGTGTTTCAGAAGCTGGAGGAACACCCCAAAGTAGTGGCACTGCAACTGTCATACTCAATTTTTCTTGCAATCCACTCGTGGTGGCTTTCTCAGCTATAACAACCTGGACATTCCAGATGCTCAAGACAAAGTACTGAATTTTACGCGACAGCATACGTTTATGAAAATCAAGTAAAAAAACTACCTCTACTCTTTCCTCCTTTCTAGAAAACCGTACTTCCTTTTCTTAGGGGTTGTCACTTGCCAATAGTAAGTCCCAATCTATATTTCTTTTATGTTTTATCTAATATTTTCACTACAAATAATTATTCTCTCCATTTGTGAGGGTATCTCCATACCATCTTTTAATGGGTGGTATCATCTCTTACTTTGGAGCGATTTTATCGGTTTTCTTTTTCATAGAATTATGCTTGTATGCGGTTGAATTGTTGATTGATTGTCAGATATGAGCATCAATTCTTTAAATTCGAACTACTACAACAAATAAATCAATTCAATGGGAAAGCTATACAACATTTGTGGATCTTCTTATTAGAGCGTATGATGAAACAACGAAAGATCAAGTGAAGAGGAGTGTTTAGAAAATTTTTCTTATTAGTTTTTTTAATCGAAAGATTTATTGTGTTATTTTACTTATAAATTTGTTATAGATGCCGTAAGATCTTCAATAATGAAATCCATGCATTATTCTAAAAAGAAAGAAAAAAGATCACCTAGTCAAGAATGAGCTCCAAATGATTTAAGCTGGAATAGGCCAAAGACAAACTTTATTCAAGGCGCAACCACTTCCCAGAAAAAACAAAAGAAAAACTGAATGCTTGCTCTGTAGACAAATGAACTCAGCCTGAAACATATGGTCCAAGGTCTACAACCAAAATCTCGGATATTGGGGTGCTGCACAAAGAATAAAGACCTACAAAGACAAGGTAAAGGAATAGAGAAAGACTGCTTGCTGCCCAAGACTACTCTCAATACCAAAGATACAACAACTCCAAGATGCAGAACAGCAATTGGCCCAGCTATATAACATAGCAATTTATTCCTCAAATTGCCGAACCAACTTTCACATCACTTTGGACCGCAACAAGTTGAGTCCTAAAGAAAACTGCCTATGTCACGTCCTTATCCTTCTCTTCTCACTCGTACCATAAGGCAAAGCACACAAAACAATAAAACTGAATCTATCCCCCCCAACCCAGAGAGATGCCCAAGAAAGAAAAAGACAGAAGAAAAGGCAAGAAAAGAAAAATAGGTGCTTCTCTCTCATCGAACCTACAAGATACTCCTAAGAGCATTATTGATCCCTAATAAGACCACTAGAACAGAAGTTCCAGCCTAGTACCAAAAAAGAAAATAAGACCTAATTAGGAGATAAAAAATTGACATCAAACGCATGGCACTAGACCAAGTTAATCAACCCTAATTAAGCCTAGATGACATGAATGAGAAGTCAGCATATTTTGAACTTCCTAAAATTAGAAAGAAACAGGATTGAGCTTCCATAAATAGCAAATGTGACTAAAATCTGGAAAACATACCTGAAAACCGCCAATTCTACCACTGATTCCCTCCCTTTGGATGAATCAAACCAATTCCTAATGCTCTTAGTATTCCTAGTTTAGATTATAAAGGAACAGCCACCACCAGAGTGATAAAATGGGATACACACACACACACACATATATATATGTGTGTGTGTGTGTGTGTGTGTGTGTGTGTGTATTCCTGGGTCCTTATTCCCATCAGCTTACAGGCATGGTGATGCAAGAGTCTTGCAAACTCAAGCTAAGCTTCGTCTTCGTTCAAGAATGTAGTAAAGAATCTAATTGTGTTTGAGTTACGAAAGGATTCTGTAAGGATATGCAAGGGACAATGGACTAATCCATCACCCAAGCTAGAGAATCCACCGTCTAATTCCGAATGTCGCAGCCACCAAATATGGATTGAAGTAATCATCTCTAGTTAAACCAACTTCAGTTCTAGTTTGTCAGATTCAGAGAGCAAAATTGGAGCATGCATACTTGGTTTCTTCAAGAGGAATAAGTTACAAAACTAAGAAGGCTTTATGTTTTGGCCAAGCTTCACCAGCAAGAAATGGCTGTCCTTAGTCATTAGGGAAGGTTTAAATAAGCTTCATAACAATTTAAGTACAAACTGAATTCAATCAACTAATTGGGGATTCTGGCACAAATACAAGCAGCAAATGCTAAACTACGAGGTTAGATATAAGCAACAACAATTGAGGAAGATAAATGCATATAGCCCAAAAAAAAAAAAAAAAGAACAAAACAGAGAACTGTTGCAGGTTACTTTTTGGCTAGCCAACGAGAAGCTAGCTTGAGTTCTTTCTCTTGAATTATTAGTAGAACTTGCTCCAAAGTTGGTATGTCTTCTTCACATGGCTGTGTTTCGATGTTCCCTTGACTTAAATATCCCTTTCATAATTAATTTTGCCAAAAGTTGGATACCATCAAAGATTATATTTTAACTAGAGGGCTTCCTACGTTATTAACTAACACCGCAAAAAATTTTAAAAAATTATTGGCTCTGAAATATATTTAGATAAAAGAATTAACTCCATTTCTTCAACTCTCATGTTTGAGCCCTAATCTGGGCACTATTTTAGTGTCCTTGACAAAAACTGAGAGCTCCTAACCAAAATATAACTTCACCATGATAAACTACACATTGTAAATAATTCTAATAAAATAGGACTCGTCTATAAGACACCCTTGAATATGAAGAAGTGCCCTCTAGAATGCTCAAAGCTGGAGTGAAAATCGCAAACAAGGACTCGGTTTGTGAACTTCTATCTTTTTCAGTACCTAGGGCTTGGTCTAGATTGATTGAGCTTTGTAGGGTGTCACGATCCATCAACGAAATTGAGTTGGTTCACTTACCTAAATTGTAGGAGCCAATATTTTGCTTCCCGTGTTAGTTAACACACTCAGCCTCCTAAGCAATAAAATCTGGTAAATCTGTAGTTTTGATGCTGATCGATTCTTGATAATGTAAGTGAAGAACACAGTGTCTAAAGTCTAATTTAGCCAATTTAGTGTTTGCAACTGTTCCTACTACCATTCTTTCATTTCCAGACTCCTCCAAACTGCTGGAGAAATTGAGGATGCACTAAAAAACACGATGATGTAAAGAAGACGGGCTTTGGAGCAAGTCAGACCAATTTATTTTCTTGTGTTTGATTCAAGGAAAAATGGTGGGAAAAAAATTATAATTCACTTCTCATTATTTACAATTTTCTGATTAACTCATCACCAATTACTTTAACTCATAAATCGAACAAGATGGAGAAAGGGGGTGAGGTTGAAATTGAAGAAAAACTTGTCTAAAGGCCATGGGGGCGAACAACGGTGTGATTATTAACTCGCGAATGATGGTGACTTGATTGGAAGGGGGCAGAGCAGTATGCGAGGTGCTGGCGGTGAAGTTGGAGTTCATCGGTGGGATAAGGCTGCAGTTTCCAGTGAAGTTTGTAATAATTCGGTAGACTTGGAGGGGTTTTCTGTGCTTTCACCGGAACATCAGTGCTCGATTTTTTTCCATCAATTTTCCTTCCGTTTTTGGGAAGGAAAATAAAGTCAACCAAAATCATCTTATTTTCCACTTAATTTTCCTCCCAAATTTCTTTCTATTTCATTTTCCATAATTCAAACATTGGAAAGAAAATTACCTTCCTTATTTTTTTCTTTCCTTCAAATTTTCCTAGAATCAAATAGTGCTTAAGGAAAGACTATAGCTTGCTTGGGGCCTTGGCCAATACATTAAGCCTCCTTCCTTGGTTTTGTAATTCATTTTTTTTTTTTTTGTGAGTAATCACAAAATATGTATTAAAAGACACCGAGGGGATGTCACCCATGTGCAAAAAGGGGCAACCACAAAATATTCAAGCCCTCAATCTCTGGACAGTAATCATATCAGCAAAATCCAAAAAAGTCAACTTTGTACCATGAATGAGAACTTGACTCCAACTATACAAAGTTCTCATCAAGTAAAGCTTGAAATCATCAAAAGACCTCGCCTTGACCTCAAAAACCCAGCAAATCCTCTCCTTCCAAGCACACCAAATAACTTATGGCATCAATTTCCGAACTCCTAGAACTCAACTCTTCTTCAACCTTCTTATCCGCGCCACCAAAACATCTTTTACCGTTAAAGGTTGCAACCAACTAACACCATAAACAAGAAAGACAAATGCCATAAACTGGACCCACTGATAATGAACAAAATAGTGATTAGCAAATTCTTCCTTTGCTAGGCTCATTGCACACTACTAGCAAACTTAATATTTCTCCTTTTAAGCATCACTATGTTTGGCTAATGACTTTTTCAATAACTTATTGGAAAAAATGGTTTTTTATGGGATTTGGCTTTTTAACTTGGTCAAAAACCTATTTAAGGTGTTTGGTAAATTGGCTTTTATAATACCTTTTTACCCTCAAAAGCCATTTTCAAATAATTAATTTCAATAGTTTTTTGTGATTGGCTTTTTGTAAATTTACTTTTTATTCACATGCTTTTAAAAAACAAACATTTTTAGAAAGCGGTAGCTAACACATAGCTAATCTAATAACCTAACAACTAATTCAATGAGCCAACAAAGAGAGCCCATGTCCTCTGTTTGAATCTTCCCTAAAGTGGCAGCCCAACAAAGAAAACATGCTTTGGTGGGACTTTAGACTTCCAAACTACCCCATCTGGAGAGCAAAGATGATTCGACCCTTCAAAAACCTATTTACAGGAACTCTCAACAGAAAGAAAGAAAAAGAAAGAAAGAAAAGAAAGAAAAATGCTCCTCGAATCATGTGGCCAAGTAATCTCATCATGACCCTCAAAATAAACCTCTGAAGTTGCAAGCAAAGCTAGCATGCTCAACACACTTTCTTCTTCCCAATCGTCCGGGCTTCTCAGGTCCAATCGTTTTGGATGCCATTCCAAGAAACTACTTCTAGCACTGTAGCCTCTTTCAAGCAAACCATAAGATCTGGAAATTGATCTTGAGAGATTGATCTCCACAGCACATATCAAGTCAAAACAAAATCTTTGACCTATTTTTCACATTGAAATGCACAAGAGAACGAAGCCGATCCGAACCACTTGAAATAGATTTCCAGCAACCAACCCCATGAGCATAAGGACTCATTTGGCTCCACCAGCCAGAATTATCAACCCTATATTTTGTGGCACATCTTTCAATAAAGAGTTCTCTCCTTTAGCAAAGCTCTAGAGCCACTTAGCCTTGAGAGCTTCGTTCATTGAGCAGAGAGGTCTAACACCAAGGCCACCCCTATGTTTAGGACAACAAACATCAACCCAACTAATCCAACGAAAACTCATATTAATAGACCAAAAGAAGTTGCTCATGATTTTCTCAAGAGTGGCAATACAAACAAAGACATGAAATAATTAGGGAGACTCCATAAGTGCTTTGCAATAAAGTAAGTTTATCCCCTTAGACACTGCAGTCTCTTTTGAAACCTTTTCTTCTATCGGTTCATACACTCCTTTGCATTTATAAAAAGCTCCAAAAGGAAGGCCGAGATAGGAAGATGGAAGGAACTCGACCTCACAACCAAAGAACTTTGCAAGGTGATGAAGGTTTGGCATGTCTTCAACAGGAATGACAACTGTTTTCGATAAGTTGACTCTCAAACCAGACATAGCCTCAAATATTAGAAGCATACAACGCAAATGACTCAAACTGATCTCCTTAGGTTTGCAAAAACAGAGTATCATCAGCAAAAAGCACGTTGGAAATCAATTTACTTTCTGACCGAGAATTCGTGATGTGAAAACCTTCCGAGATGCCAACCTTTGTTGCTATATTCACCAATCTGCTCAAAGTCTCCAATCACCAAAATAAATAAAAGTGGGGATAATGGGTCACCTTGACATAGCCCCCTTGAGCTAAAGAAATACTCAATTGCTTCACCATTGACCAAGACCAAAAGCAAATGGTGGATATATAAAAGTACATCCAACTCCTCCATATGCTAGGGAAGCCCATTTGTACAAGAGTAACCATAAGTCCCAAGAAACATGATTATAAGCCTTTTCAATGTCTCGCAAAGGACTCCTCATCTGTTGGATTTGAGATAAGAGTCAATGCATTCATTTGCAATCAAAACTGCATCAAAAATTGACGACCGTGAATGAAAGCATGTTGATTCAAGTCAACATTTTTTCCGACAACCTTCCTTCGTCTTGAAGCAAGGACTTTAGCTAAGATTTTACAAACATTCCCCATCAAGCTAATAGGCATAAACTTCTTAATGTCATCTGCCAGCCACTTTAGGGAGCAAGCTAATGAAGGTTGTGAGGCTTTTTTCAAAAACATTCCTCTCACAAAGATCAGCAAAGAAAGACATAATGTCCTGGAAAAACCGCATTTTGAAACCATCAGGTCTTGGACCTCTCTCTTTCTCTTTCCCCAAGTCCATGATTGCATTCTGCACTTCCTCTTCTGTGAAGTTCAATTCAACATCCAAAGCATCATCAAGATAATCAGAAATCCCATGAAGTCAAGGCCTTAAAGGACAGTCTTCATGATATTGAAACCATCAGGTCTTGGACCTCTCTCTTTCTCTTTCCCTAAGTCCATGATTGCATTCCGCACTTCCTCTTCTGTGAAGTTCAATTCAACATCCAAAGCATCATCAAGATAATAAGAAATCCCATGAAGTCAAGGCCTTAAAGGATAGTCTTCATGATAAGGCTCTCGTAGAAACGAACAATAGCCTCTTTCACATACTCCTCATCATAAACATACCCATCCACTTTAATGCTGTGAATTGCATTGAAATTCCTCGCGGTTCCAGTGCTGGTTAGCTCTTTGCCTCCAAACAATGTCGTTCCAATTACTCAACAAAGATAGCTCTTTCTTCACCTCAAGTCTTTCAATTCTATAAGGGCAATGTGCTGCTCTTTCTCATCCAAAAGCTTTATCTTCTCCACCAAAATTTCCAGCTTATGGTCCAAATGGCCGAAAACATCTCTATTCCAATCTTTCAATTTCATTTTCAAAAATTCAATCCAAAATGAAGCTAAAGGAACCACAAACGTTAAACTCATTCCACCAAACTTTCACAACGTCAGAAAATCCTTCCACCTCAAGCCACACATTTTCAAATTTGAATGGTAGCAGGAACATTACCGCCCTAGAGAAGGATTGGAACATGATCAAATGTAATTTGAGGAAGGAAAACATGATGAACCCCCTCAAAAAAGGAATATGTCAATGCGTGACAAAACCGAATGTCCTCATGACTAGACCACATGAAACGAGCGTCTTCCAATGGTGGATTAATCAGATTGCAAAAATTAACAAAATCAGAAAAATTCAGTCATAGCTGCAGTTAGTCTACTAGAGAGATCCGTAAATCTAACCACGTTGAATTCCCCTCCTAAACACCAAGGAACATCCCATAAAGACATGACTGCAATCAACTCCTCCCATAAACCAACACGCAGACTATCATCTTTAGGACCATAGATCCCACTCAATCCCCAAACAAAATTTCCATGAATAGACCTCAACTTGAGACACACTTGAAAACACTCCAACTTTAGAGTCAATAACTCCAAGGTTTGAAAGTCCCATATGACTATAATTCCCCTGAATGATCGACGGAAGGATGGTAAAGCCAATGCAAAGAACGCTGTCCCCAAAGACTAAGAGCAACTGGCCGATCAACATCTTCCAACATCTTCCAACTTGGACTCAAGAAGAATGGCCCAACATCACAAGCAAACCAACGAAGCACCAATTTCACACTTCCTCTCTTAACCGAAAAATTAACATTCCAAGAAATATTCTTGACGGACATCCTCATTAGACAACTTCCTCTCCCCCTACCTCTTGTCCTGTCCATCCCCTTCAAGTGCATGATTCCCATTCTGCTTGTTAGTTTCCAAAGAAGAGAACCCAACTCCACTTCTTGGCCTTCAATAACTAACCCCAAAAACTTACAAAAAGGAATCGTGTGCTCCAACACCCAAGATGACCCCGTGTCAAAGTTTTTGTACTGACCATGGCAAGGAGATGGATTTTCCTCTCGAGACATGCTCTTTGTGACACACTCTTTGCCTTGTCTAGCTGGCTCCTTTCCCTGTAAACAAGCACCATCACGATCGAACCTCAAGCTTGTATTACATCCCTCTTCACACATGACATTTTCCTCCCCATTATTCTTCCTTCGAGAGTGCACAATCATATCCCTAACTTTGCTTGTGAGGTGACAAACTTTTGAACTGATTAACTCGAACAGGGGACTCCATCACAAAGGATGGAGAGACAAGAACCAGAGAAAGATGAACTACACTCAGATTCTAGGTAGTTCCCCAATAAATCTCTCCTGAAACTAATTTGCATCAAGAGATGGAGTATCCCCTTTGCGGAGAGAAACATGGTGACTAGACCTGTCAATTCGGGCGAGCGGATAAAATACGGGTCGGGCGTATTCGGGTTCGGGTAAAATACGGGTCCGGTGTATTTCGGGTTCGGGTAAAATACGGGTCGGGTATTTCGGTTTTGCGGGTTTCAGGTCAACCCAACGGGTCAAAAGCGTCATTTTTTCTTATTTTTTCGAGAAAATAAAATCGATATTTAGAGTCAAATTAATCAACTTTGTATGAATATATCCTTCACCTTTTTGGTAACAATAATACCATTATAATTTTAAACATAAATTGAATGCATAGAAAATAAATTAATAAGAATTAGCACTTTATAACTACGTAAATCTATTAACAAGTCATGTTGAGTATTTCATAAGTATTTATCTCAATTGTTGACGAACAAAGTACAAAACAAGCTAACTAAATTCATCATTAAAGCTAAAATAAAACTCTACATTTCCATTCGAACTTCTTCCCTTGATCATATTACTATAATTATGAATCACCATCTCTTTATTCACCGTTGTTTTCTTTCTTTCACCCCTCTTATCCTCATCATGTTGGATAAAATCAATTTATTAAGTAGGTATGCCACTAAATATTAATCTTCCTTGAACACAATAAAATGGACCTATTAGAGACCGAGAAATACTTGTTGTGAAGCCGTTGGTTGCAATTTGAATTTAGAGGCCGAATTTTACTTCGACCTAGCATCTCACTCAATTTCAAACATAATCTCGGACTTAATTTCAAGACGTAAAATTACAATACAAACATCATACTTGGGGCTTAATTTTGCAATACAAACATCATACTTTGACCTAGCATCTCACTTTACATCAGCGCTCAATTTTTGAAAATTTAAATTAATACATACATAATCTCATACTTAATTTAAGAATTGAGAGATAAATCGAGAGGTAAACCTGGAGAATTGGAGCAAGGAGGGCTTGAGTTCCACTGCTTCGGGCAAGAGGAGGTAGACTAGGCGTCGAACTAGCTGAACCGGATGTTCTTCTTCCACGGGGCGACGGTGCTAGGTCGACGTTGTGGCGGCATGAGGGTCGGGAAGAGAAAGATAGCGAGGCTCCGGGAAGAGACGGACAACGATGGCAAGCCAGAACAGAAGCGAGAGACAGAGAGGGGGCGAGAGACAGAGGACGAAGCAGAGATGCAGCCACCAGAACAGAAGCAACAGCGAGGGGTGCTCGGGAAGAGGACTGCAAGGGGAGGCCACCAGAACAGAAGCGCGAGACAGACAGGGGAGGCGAGAGACAGAGAGGAAGCAGAAAGCGTGATTTTTCATTAGGTTTTGTCATTTTCATGGGCCACTTTTTTAATTTTTAAACAAATACAAGCCCAAACTTCAATTTTCCAATTTCCCTGACCAAGCCCAGCACTAACTGTGATTTTTTAGAGTCTGACCCATTGGATCGACCCGGACCCGACCCGACCCGAAAATTTTCGGGTTTTTCAGGTTCAGGTAATTTCGGGTTTCGGGTCCAAATTTCTTGTCCAAAACCCAAAAACGGGTCGGGTTGGGTTTTCGGGTCTGGTCAAAAATTGCCAGCTCTAGTGTTGACTCTACCTACAGAAGACCTGCTAGTTTTTGTAACTCATTATTCCATGAATTTAACCAAGTATACTTCCTCTAACATGGCTTTCTCACAATATTGCCAGCTAGAACTACAATTGACCTATTAAGTGAATCCTTTCATTGTCAATTTTGTGTTTATGTCTCTAAGTTTAGAGGGTGTAGCCTCTAGCCCAGATGGTGAATTTATTCCTCGCAAATCATTACCAAAATTGGTCCCAACTCAAGCACAATTAGATTGTTCACTCCGTTCTTAAAGGAAGACGAAGCTTAACTTAAGTTTGCACGATTCATGCGTCAAAGTGTTACTAGATCACAAACTTGGTGTGTTGACTGGTGTCCCTCCAATTTTCTCATTTGTTTTCTAATTTACCATTAGAAGCCCATGTTTCCTAAGTTACATAAGAAACTCCAACCCAAACACAACCCTGTAACTAGGCTGTGCCTGAGAAATATCCTAGAGAAGGAAGTAGATGAAGCCGAAGATTGCAAAGAGATGACTCAAGTCCCACTCGTTTGTTTTCTTCCCAAGAAGAAGACCAGCCAACAAAAAGAACACCACCACCAAAGAAGTACAGATATCACTTTCAGGAGACAAAGCTTAAGCCTTAAGCCATCATATTTAAATGAAAGCCAGAATCCAATGTGTACCTCCAATGGTTGTTAGGAGGTTCTTTAAGATCAAGGAGTATCCTCATCAAAAGGCTTTCAAGATTGTTGTACTAAAACTCAAAAGGTATAAATCTCGAGATTATAAAAACAACAAAGGAAAAGGACTAAAGAACAAAAATCAACGATCAAAACTAGGTTAAACTTAGAAAGCTATAAACAAATGTATTCCTCCCGAAAACTATTAAGCAAGAACCATACCTAAAGGTGTCATCTTTAGGTTAAGGAGGAGTATATCTATGAGATAGAGTAGCTCCAGATCAAGGGTGGTCTAGATGGGGAGCTAGAACAAAAAATGGTTAGGCTTCTTAAGGACCTAAACTCTCACATTGCCAAAAATGTTAACCTATAACCATAATGTTTTCTTTATGGCATTTTGCAAAATTGGCCATCAAAGTCAAGGCAACCCAGTTTACGCCTTGCTTGCATAAGAAAAAGTAAAGCAAGAGAATCCTTTACATCTTCTTGTCCAACTTGTTCAGTATATATTCCATGCTAATTTTCAACCATATTGCACCTTCAAGAGAAACTAACACCAATAGACCTAATGCCTCGGAGCTTCTCTGTAATCCCCCCCAAAAAAAAAAAAATAAAGAAAAGGAACATATAGGAGTCCTTTTAAAACCAAAGATCTTCAACGCCCAAGTCCAAGAGTTCATGGATAAATGCTATACTTAGAAGAGATGAGCAGATGCGTTGTGACGATCTTACTTATGGAAAAAAGGATAGAACAATTGGAATTTATGTGGACAGTCATGCCATAAAACAACACTAGAGATCTTAGCCTGCCATTGAACGATGCAATTTATTTAAAAATTCCACAATGTTTTAGTGCACCTTTAAACGTCATTAAACATGATTAAAGAGTTTAAGTATGCCACTTCTTGACTTTTTCACCAGTTATTAGCCAATTTTAAGTATTTTTTATTTATTTTTGACAATTTAATTGAGAATATCGGGAAATAAAAGCAAAAGAAATAATAAAAGGGGATAAGAAAGGATTTAGGTTGGGACTTCCAATTGCATTTTACTTCTCTCTTGCTGCTCCTTTCTGAGGTTTTTGAAAACCCTAATTTTCAAAATAAGTCTCGAATGTGTGATTAGTTTGTGAAATTGAAGTGGGAAATTTGTTCACCATTGGAATTCGTTCAAGAGGAACTCGAAAATGTCTTCATTGAAGCCTTAGCAGAGCCTTTAGATCACTGATTACAACTGCCGAACACCTCTTGTTTGCCAATAAAACGAAATTTCTAGGGTTGTAGAGTAGAGGGTGTATAGTGGAGAGAGGAAATGAGCTCAGTGAAAGAGGTGAGAGAAACTGAAGTTATTCGTGTTTGTTGATGATGAGATAGAAACATGGATGGCGGTAGGTGGTTGATGATGAGATAGAAACAATTAATAGTTCTTTTTAAACTTAAATGTTAATACTTGGGGAGAATGAGAATTGAAACCCCCAAAAATGAGAGGAATCAAATATCTTAAAAATGGGGGATTTGATACCTTTAAGAAATTAAATTTCATTCCAGAAAAGTCTAACCAAACACAACGTATGGAAACTTAGATACCAAAAGGTATTAAGTTCCATTCCTAAACCACGAACCAACCAGACCCTAACAAATAATTTAGAGGCAACTATGAACAAATGCTTCCAGAGTGAGTACATCACCGTAAGATACTCAAAACAAAACCAAAATTTTCTTAATGGCAACAATAAAGAATATGCATTTAACACCAGGAAACTCGTCAACAGTGTTAACGCTAAGTACTCACCAAACAAACCCCACCTTAACTCCATGTTAATTGCATTATGGCAGGGTATTATTATACAAAAACAGACCATTAGATAAAAACCACAAGTACTAATCCAAAGTTGCAAGCAGTCACAATTATCTGACGCCAACTCAACAAAGCACAGAGAATATTGACCAAACTTCATAAAGCATCTTCGAGCACTCTTTAGTCTTTATTATCTCCACAATTCACATCCAAATCTACACACCCTTGTCAGGGGTCCAACTTCCAAGTAGATGCTAAGGTGAAATATCTATCTATGTTATATATAAAACCTAGACCCTCTTAGGGCTACAGAACTTTTGATTTGCCTAATTTGCCCTTTCCTGACCCTAAATTATAGGAGCAAATTAGTCTTAGAAGCAAAATGTCAAAATTAAATCCCATAATTTCTATTCACCCACAATCCCGCGTTTAACTTAACCAATCCCATAGTTTTCCGTCACCATCTCTCTCCTTATTCAGTTTTCATATTCGGTAATTTGATGACTGCAGCACATAACTTTTCAGAGTTCCATTGTTGCTTCCTCTATCTCTCCATCTCACCTCTTTCATTCCACTTTCATAACCATATCAATTATTTCCATCTATGAACTTCTCATTGTTACTTTATGTAATTCAAAATCCATGGCAAAAACTCCAGTAATCCGCAATGAAATTATTGGACCAAATCACATCCCTGCTCTTCTTGCTAGAAACCATAAGGAAAATTCAATGAGTTTTTTATATCTTATTCTTCTTATTAATCAAACAATATTTTTAACTTTTGTTTCTTACTTTTTTATGATAATATTTGTGTTCTTCCCTTATTTTATTTTCTTCTCTTATGTAAGTTATGTCAGTTGTTTCTGGGATCATATGAAACAGAACAACTTGTGTTACTATCTGAGCTCCAATATAAGTTACTTATTTTCGCTATAATAATATTATATTTCTACTTTTTTTTTTGGTTGCATTATTATATTTGTACTTCAGTCAAGTTGTTTTTCATTTAATTATCTTTTTAAAACTTATAAAATCAATATCTTTTTGAACTAAATTGCTATCTGAGCTCTCTACATTCCCTTATCCCTTGGTCATCGTTCTCTCACCATCCCTTGGTCATCGTTCTCTCACCATCCCTTGGTCATACATTCCCTTTAAGTATAGTCATACTTGCACCCCCCTTGGATTTTGAATGTGCAGATTTAATATTCAAATAATTTTTTTTAAAAAGGCCTTCCTGTTATACTTTGGAACTTTCAGTTGAAGTCTCGATTAAACATACCACAAGAAAAGTATTTATTTACATGTAAATTGTAGTAATTTTAGATATGTGGTCTTGGCTTTTGTTGTTTCTTAATAACAATGCTTCTCAGATGAGGTACTTTGTAGGCACCATCTCTAAACTAAATTTTTGATAATATAGGAACTTTTGAGTTTTGACTAATTTAAATAGTTTCCGTTACCAAACTTCAATTTGATTTCTGATGCTAGTTATTCTGTTCTCTTAACTGATTTTCATGGTATATTTTTGGGTAAAATTTCATAGCATTTTAAAAGTATATTTGATTTTCCAATTATATCTTCCTTCTATTACACTATATCATTACTAAATTAACAATGTGCATCCTCCTTTATGATGTAAATTTCTAATATTTTTATTACTTTGCATGCATTGTGTGTGATTCCAAATTAGAGATTTTAATAGTTTGAATAAGAAATAAGATTTCAAATATATGCTCTTCTTTTTCACAGATTATAATTTGCTTCAGCTCCAATTATCTTCTCATTTAGCTCTTTTCCCAGGACACTCTATCACTTTTCTTTTTCTTTTCCTTTTTTTTTAAATAGTAAGTACATCACGATTTAGGTAGCCCTTCTCATAAGAATTATACCTATATTATCATCAAAAAAAAAAATTTCCCTACGAGGGTGAAACAAAATAGTTCACTTCTTTTCTTTAACAAACAGATACATGACATGTAATTTATTGCTTGGACAGCTACAATGCAAAGATCTAATCCAAACTATTTTTTCAAATTGGCCAGCTTGATGATAGCTGAAAGACTTCAATGGCATGTAAACACTTTACAACCAATAATTGTCAAAAGTTTGTATTCAATTTTTATGTTAACTTTATCATATTCAACTAACTAATATATCATTTTTCGTCAAAAACTGAATTTTGTTTTATCATTCCTATTTTTCAACAAAATTATTGAACTTCAACATAATAAATTTGATATTTTAATTCCTTCAAGTCCTTAACTATTATCTGAGTGGTATATCAGTGACTTCGTTATAAATATTAATCTAAAACTCTTTTATAACTTGTATACTTCATGTAGTATAGATTACTTTTTAATATTCTGTTATTATTTTGCTTTGATTTTTCATTTCATATCTTACCACTTCCTTATAGTATAGATATTCTTCCCTTTTTTTCATGTGCTCCAACATATCCTAACTTCATATCATTTTATTTAGTTAATCTTTGCATGTATTGTGTGTGATTCCAAGCTAGTAATAAATAAAGAGAAGAATAAATTAGGTCAATTGGCACAAACCTCTCCCCCATGCTCCAGAACAGTATCCTCAACAACATCACTAAGCATCTCAATTGAACGGCAAAAGCCAACGATGCAAAGTCTTCTGCCTGGATCAAGCCCCTGGGATAACCAATGTCAAAAGCATTATGTAAGAATAAAACCTCAAAAGAGATATATAAGAGGTCATTCATCAGCATTTATTTTCCAATAATAACGTTCAAAATTGCTTACATTTGTTGCAGCAATATCAAAAAGTGCACCCAGGCAGAGGCTCTGCTTTGGATCCATGTAATCACTCTCCTGGAACCGTTGATACTTCTGATAAGATTTTAGTTTTCCGGCTGCTTCTGCAACATGAAAAAGCAAAGCTGTCGCTTAAGAAATGCGACCATAACCCAAAAGAATACCGCACACAGGCAAAGGAACTGCCAAAGCTGCAGCTCCCATCAAGAACAGTAGCACATATTAATTTTTTGTCAATATCACTGGAAATTATCGTCTGGAACACAATGCAAAGATTTTTACATTATTGAGGAACCAAGTGCAATAGCCAAAAGCGAGTTCTGATGTCAAATCCATATTTAAATTTTTAAAAAATGGTTTATATTGTTACAATTAGTGTCCAACAGAAAAACGTCACTGCATCTCCAGGGGCAGCTGCTATATCTGAAAGCCCCTCTGCCCCGGGAGCCAAAAAGGGTCTTGGGGTGCCCGGGGTGGTTTTCTTTTTTTTTTTTTTTTTTTTGGGGGGAAGGGGGAGGCATCCTACCTAGAAGGAATCCAAGGTATAAATTTGCATTTGGATGTGGACTGTAGGCCACTTTTTATCCAACCTTAGAACCATCCCTCGGTAATAACAGACAGCAGCAAGAAGAAAGGAGGCAAAAGCAGAGCACAAAAAAGAAAGAAAATTCAGATCCGAGAATGGCTTATTAATCATTTGATTTTGGGGTATTACTTTCTTTCTTTGGAGGAAACGGGGAGGAGTGCCAAGGCCATCGAGCTCACTGAAGAGAGTCTACAATGCTATGTAATTGAATTATGGATTTTTATGCCTCCAAAAGGTACAGTTTACCAACAAAGCTTATCACAAGGTCCCAGAAGCTAGTATGAGGAGCACTCAGAAAGCAAAACACATGATGCATTAACCATTAAAATGTGAAGTCTTCAAGCATCTACATCTATATAAACAGTACTAAAGTGGACGAACAGCATATGGTTAGGACATGCGTCTTCCATCTTATCATCCAAGTCATTCTTTTTCATTATGTGTAATGCCACGAAGTATTAGATATACAAGAATTAATAGCACATTTAATTGGAGCAATAGATGCTAAAAATTGAAGCCTATACTCCAATAAACTAGAAAATAGTCAATTTGTATAGTTTTATTTGATTACTTGTATTATATCTCTAAACAGTCTTGTACCTACGAACTATTAAGAAGGTGAATGTATATATGTGGTTTATTTTTTAAAAAGTTCTATGTTGTTATTTAAACTTATTGTTGTCCATCATAAATATACTTTTAACTAAAAATAATATTCTAAAAGTATGACCAACAAAAATATGATACATTACATTGTTTTTTGAGTCATAATTAACTAGCAAACCTAAAATGTGGTAAAAAGTATTATCTTTTTTAAAAGACTACACATACCTGTACAAACGTACAGGTATCACATAAATAATTATATAAAAGTTGATTAAAACCCTATGCTTTAGATAAATATCATAATGTTATTGGTTCATCTATTATGTTATGTTATCTGCATATCACTGTTTTTCCCTTTTCTTATATGGGTAATATCTCTCAATAGTCTCCCTAAATCCAATTTATTTCTCTTAAATTTCGAACAACTTTTTCATATTCTTCTTACTAAATTGATTTTTATCCAACATTTTATTTTTATTAACCCTCTAGACATGTTATTGTGGCATTACATTTGAACATAATTTTTTTAATTATACAATTTTAGAATTATTAAAACCATTCTAATCCATATGAAAATTATTAGGATTTCTGAATGAGAATAACACAAACTTTGAGGGTATTAGATAAAAATAATATGAACTTTTTTTCTTGGACGCAAGGAGCAGACCTTCAAACCTATTTAATGCTAACAAAACACCACCGAGTTATGGGGGACTTAGTGGAGCTCCCAAAGAGAAGATGTGGCACTGCCTCATGTACACGTCGATGAGTGAATAATTTGTTGACCGTGCTTATGTGTCAATTGCAAACAAGAAACAGTCAAAATTAATAAATTACTCCGCCTCCACGTGTACAACATGCAGTGCCACGTCATCCCTCCGACGGCTTCGCTGAGTTCGAGCCCCTGCAACTACATGGTGCTCTGTTGGCACTAAATAGGGTTAAAGTTCATACTGCTCGCATCCAAGGAAAAAGTTTGTATTATTTTTGTCCAATGCCCCCAAAGCTCATATTATTTTTATCCAAAAATTCAAGTTATTACTCAATTCTATCAAAACAAAGGAGAACGTTATTATTGAAATATAACATAAACCACGCAACACTATGGCACAACACTAGTAAATATATATTTTCAACTTAATCAAGAATCTAGGAATACCTTTATCCCAGTAGGAGATAAACTTCATTTCAAGGTTATTATAACACCGGCCAATTCTTTGGAAACAAACCATCATTCAAAAGCAGACAATTCACATTCACTAAAAGAATTATGTACCTCCGATGAAGAAATACGTCGCGGCATCAGGGAACCTCCAAGCTGAATGAGGCCATCAGCAGTAAACAATGTGATTTTCTCCTCTGGAACCCATTGGATGCCTACATAGTCAGACAACAGAAGCAGGGCATTAATATAGGGAAATTTTGGCAGTGTTTTATGAGTAATTATTCTGGAGAGAAAACATTAAATACAACAAATACCATATGGCATAGTAAGGATAGAATTTGTTTCAGTTATTTGTTAAGTCATCAAAACTTCATATTGTGCAAGATGGAAGAAAGAAACCATGTTAATTGGTCCCGACCACACACCATAGTAAAGCTTGAAGTGTTCAATAGGGGTGTTGGTGCTTGATTTGGCTGTTCGCAAAAACTCTTGAGTTTTATTAGGATTAAATGAAGGGTCAACTTTCCATAACCATCCTCAAATCAAAGTCGTCTCACATGAATGCATGAGATGAAATAAAGACGTCAACATTGGACATTAAGAAAAGCAAATTAGTGGCCTATGTTTGGTTTCATGTGGTGAAGGAAACATATCAATGGACGAGACGACTTTGGGTAAAGAAAATCACACTGTATCTTTTTCTTTTCTTTTCTTTTTTTTTGGGGGAGGGGGAGGAGGATTGGTGGCCTATTTACATCAATACAATTCTTTGCATAACATACTACAGCTTCAAAGTCGCACATAAGTGTCACTCTTCATCAATTCTTTCATCTTTCGAACCCAGGAGATTAAAGAAAAATATCTCATTAAAATTTTAGGGTTATTGGATTAAACTTTACTTTGGGGGATTTGGACGATTATATACCATGTGGTATAAACGTACAACAAATAAGCGGTATGGTTTATAAACAATAAAAAAACCTTCAGTACGGTGCACGGATAGTCAATTTTATAGTATGGTATATAATTGTCCAAACCCCCAAAACTTCAGTTTATCCTAATCCAATAACCCTAAATTTTACTGTCTCTTTTGTTGCGTGAAGTAGGAGACCAAGGCCTTCAAATCAAGGGCTCTCACCTCCCTACGTAGATGTGAGCCTGCTTACACCTGACCATCCCATGGACTCACAATGCAGGGCTCTGTGATGTTGGTTTGTCTTGTCTCGATACATTTTTCTTATCATTAGGAATTTGGTAAAGGATAAAATGCAGAATCATCATACCGAACAAAAGGGGGTAGCAATTATGCAGTTTGGATGCAGGTTATTTCATGATCCAGCAGCAGATTAATCACAAACTTGCTAATTAAACAAAAAGTATTTTCCCTTGAGACCACACTAAGGCTTCATTTGGCTCGCCAAAGTGGAATAAAATGAAACTGGAAAGATACATGGGGGATCAGGGATTGGATTTAATTCTTGATATTGTGAGTTTGGCTCAGAACAATAATCAAACCAATATCAAGCTTTTGTTGTTTCCTTCAGTTGTATAATGGAACCAGATCTTCTTTTCTCTAAAAATCTTTTTATGCAAACTTGAGTTATAGGCATGGATTCTTACCTAATTTCCGAATATACTATGTTACATCAACTCTTCATTTTGCCCCCAAGTAGTTGTGCCAAATACCTTACACTTGGACATGGGCATAGTCGTGTAGACCCTCAAACCATTCACTCTGAACCAAAAATGTACAAAATTCTTTCGAAAATGGCAGAGTCCAATATGACAACCTTTCAGGCACTTGATGCTACGACATCGGTACGGGTCCAACATAACTACTTTATTTTTATTTATTTGTTTATAATTATAGGTTCTGAGGCACATGCGCCTCACAAAGCGTAGACCATCACACTCAAAAAAACAAATTGACAGCTGGAAGCTAGTGCTATCCACCTAAACGTGAGAACTCTTCCAATCCTGTAGAAAGCTATGCACCACATGGGTAAAGGAGCAGCAGCTGCTCGCAAGTTCAGGCAAAAGGAAACAACTTGTGTTCATCCGGTTAAGACTTGAAAGTGATCGTCAAAAAACCTCCTCTTGCTACTTCGCCTTTCGAATCAACATACATGAAACTTGCAACATCTCAGATTCTTTTTCTTTTTGTTTCATATCTAATTAAGCCATTTTGTATTCTAGAATAGAATCCAATTGAGAGAACAGCAACATTTCTCTCACCAAGACAACTTCTTGATACAGTTAAGCACCTAGAAACTTCCTCTGCGCTCTAAGGAATACTACGAGGCCATTTATCATCCAGATGTAGAGCCAATCACTTGTCACTAACACTCTATCCAACCTGCTTGCTGCCTTTGTCCTAGTCTAGGTGAACCTTTAATTCTCAAGTGGAACGTCAACTAGCAAAAGATCTTGAACCACCTCAACAAACTCTCTTATAACTGTAGTTATATCTGTTGCATTGAGCCTTTCTTCAACAGATAAAACCATCTCAACATAGCGAACATACTAGAGCTTTTTGTTTTTTTATACTTAACCATTTTTTCTGCTTCAGAGGGATATCAAATGACATTAGACTTTCCCTTCTTTCATACCCCCCAAAATAAAAAGAAAAAAATTATGCAAAAAGTAAAATCATTATTGACACTTTATTAATCCTGAGGTATGCCATCAGATAAAGTGATAAATCACTTTTCAAAAATAATAATTTACTACCCCAAGATTATGATGAATCAATAATTTAGTCCTCTTTCTTGACAAAACATTCAAGAGATTATGTTTTGACCCCCCATAAAATGAGATTCTTTTCGTAACTCAACTACTCTTTTGGTTTTTAACCTTAGTTTAAAAAAGTGCACCCTAGGCGCACAAAAGCCTGAAATCCACCCACTTGCACCTTGCGAGGGGTCAAGGCCAGCCCCTCCAAAAAAGCCCTCCGAGGCACGTGCCTCAATCTGCGCCTCAGCACGAGGCTCTCCTGCTGCCCCCTCTTTCTCTTGTCTCTGTGTAGTTAGACTCCAAGTAAGTGGGTAAGTTTCCCCTTTTTTAAAATTTATACTATTTTTTTTCTTTTTTTTTTTGCTTTAGTTGAAATCGTAGTGAATTCGTTGTGTTATCACAATTTAAAACTCTTTGTGGTAATTTTTGTAATTACAATGATATCTAATCACTTATTTGATGTCATCACCTAGCATATTCGACCAAAAATATTGCTTGGTACTGATTTTCAAGCATTTTTAAGTAAGTGCGCCCTGTTTGAAAAAGTCTGCACCTTCGCCTCAAAACCCGTCCCCGGCGGGACTCTTTGCACTTTTATGCGCCTTACGCTTTTTTAAACTAAGTTTTAAGGACGTTTGGCAACTTATATATGGGTAACAATGACAATGTCAACTATTATCTGGTAATGGTAATAGTACCATGATAGTTACTGAAGCCAAAACCTATTAAAAATCAACACAGTTTCTTTAAAAACAAAAGGAAGATGGTAAAATTGTAAAAGTGCTCAATGTTAGGGGGTCGAAACATAAATTCTATTATACTTTGTCAAGAATGAGGATTAAATAATCAGTTCATTTAAGCTTTGAGGTATTAATTACAAGTCATTATATATATATATATATATATATATATATGTATGTATATATTGTAGGAGGGATTAGAACATGCATTAAATGAGTTTTGCAATGATGGATATATTCCATCACTTCACTGAGTCCTCATAATCAGGCAAAGGAGACCAGATTGAGTTGTCAGACAGGAGGTTGGCCATGCTCATCAAGGATGTGAAGAAAAGTTCTAATCCAAATTTAATAAGTTTGGAGCAATGCAAAGGAAAATTCAATTATCCAGGCTTCCTTAATGGAAGTAGTCTACAGGGTGCTGATTCCATTAAGGAAGCCTGGATAATTGAATTTTCCTTTGCATTGCTCCAAACTTATTAAATTTGGATTAGAACTTTTCTTCACATCCTTGATGAGCATGGCCAACCTCCTGTCTGACAACTCAATCTGGTCTCCTTTGCCTGATTATGAGGACTCAGTGAAGTGATGGAATATATCCATCATTGCAAAACTCATTTAATGCATGTTCTAATCCCTCCTACAATATATACATACATATATATATATATGAGAGAACTTAGTCATTTTTTCTCTGAAATACTCAATTTTCTATTTTTGTTTGAACAATGGGTCTGTAATAATTTGAATCAGTTTTTATGTTGTTTTAGACAATATTGGATGGTTTCAATCCATTCCCGATAACCACTACAGGTTGGAAGACATTCAGCCTTAGCCAGACATGTACTTAATGATTGGAGGAAAGTTCTTCTGTGATAGCAGTGAAAGTGAAGGTGAATCCTAGATGAGTCCAAATGTAGCTACAAAGATTATCACAAGGAGAAGAGACCCAATCCAAATCAGTTACACAGCTACTCTGCGATGACTGAGCAAAGCTAAAGGCTACAGTAGCAGCCTACTTTTTGGGAGTGGTCTAATAGGATGTCCTCTATTGGCAGTAACAATCATCATCAATCTTTTCACAGCCACACTACAGCACACTAGAAGGAAGAGTAGACTTCTTACTGGTCGGGCTGGCGAGACACATTTGCACTTTTCAGTTTTCTAATTTTTCATTTTTCACCTGACTAATCAGTGTAATTAGTGCTAATTAATTATAATGTCTTAATCTTTCCTTAATGATTAGGAAAGATATTTTCAGCCGGAAGAGGCCATTATATAAGCTTTTTCTGCTCTTGTATGTAACATCAGTTTTTGTGATTGATAAATTTACTGCAATTTAACTCAGATTGTGGAATCAAAATCCACAAACTTCTACCCCGGTTCAAATTTGCTAAGTGTTGTAGCTTGGTTTGGCAACCAAGTGGTGATCTCCTATGTCTTTGAAACTCCCCTTTTGGTTCATACCTTGGCAACCCCTTCAAAGATGCCTGCTTGATCTCTTGGAAGGGCCGAACTGCCTTTCCTGAGTCAGTAGGAACTATCTCTCTGTATTTCCTTTTTCCCAATTTGCCTGTAGTTGAGTGAGTGTTGCGTGAGTGTTCTGTTTGACTACTTGGTTGAGTGAGGCTTGAAAGAAGGTGTGATGACATGTAACATTTAGGTGGAGAGTTATGATGATTTGGCACATAATTAGTTATCCACTTTAGGGTCTGTTCATTATAGCGATTATAATTGTTATAGTTGTTATAAGCTGCTATGAGTTGTTATCAACTGTTATAGTGATTATGAACTTTACAATGCTAATAATAAAATTTTAAAATATAATACTTTTTTACAACAACAATAATAATAACAACAACAACAACAACAACAACAACAATAATAATAATAATAATAATATCAATGATGATAATAATAATAATAATAATAATAATATTATTATTATTATTAGCTCATGGAATAATGAGAACAATAAAGTTCTCACCCACCACCAAATTTATCCCCCTCCCGCAAATGAAATAGCTAATATGATTAGTTAAGTAGTAGGGGATATTGTGCAATAACATATGCGATATTGGTCAGTCATTTTACTATAAATTGATACATTACTAATTTTAATAAATTGAAGTGAAGTAATGTGTACGTTGTAGAAAAATGTTATCGAAAAAACTTATCAGTAAGTTATTTTCATATCAATATATGATTGTCGCAACAATCCGATGATGACGACAATGACGACCATTATAATAACAATTTACGACGATGATGATGATAACAACAACAACAACAACAACAATAATAATAATAATAATAATAGTATGAGGTTATGATTAGCGGTTATTGTGGGTTATTGTGAGTTATTGTGGTAGCTGTTACAATGGTTATGGCTATTATGAGCTACTACCGGTTATAAACGCCAGTTATAAACGCTAATTCAAACAGACTCTTAGTTAAATAAGACATAAGTCAAGACTTTTTAATTTTATTATTGGACAAAAACATTCATTGTACATTAAAATTGTTGAATAAAAACTAATTGTGCACTTAAAGGAACATGTATGAACTCTACAGTAGTTTTTCATATCCCTTTTTGTCCATATCTTCCTCTATTCAACGAGGTTATTACAAGCAATGGCCTTTCATATACTCTTCATTGATTCATTCAACAAAAACCAAATGACAGCCTTTGTTTTCTCAACTAATGAGAAGCACATGAAAAACCCGAATAATAATAATAAAGAGCTAACGACAGAAGAAGGACGATAGAATATAAAGGGACAACACAAGCACAACTTATCACAGAAATGACAACTTAAGCTTAATATATTTTATTTCTCTCAAAAGTTTATCATCGTCTACTAATTTTCTTTCTTCTCCTTTTTCCTCTTTTATAGTGAATAGTTAGCGAGCTTCTTGGTTTCATGGAATTATATTATATGAGTACTTGATTATGTTGATCGTCTTTTGCTTCTAAAATGAAATTTCTCATTATTGGCAAATGCCAAACCATGAGCTTTTTCTTTTGACTTTTTCACCTTTCCTTCGTTTTTTAATGGCTGTTTCATTTTCTTCATTGGCTTCATTTTCTTCAGCTTTGTTGGTTGGTGACTATGGTCCTGAAATTAAATTTTAAAAAATACATATATATAATTGGCTTCATTTCTTTGGTTACTCTTTTTCTTTTTTGTATTTTTATGTTCATATAGAAAGAAAATATGTATAACACTTTCAATTAGTTTATGTCCTTACTCACTTTCATACCTGTGGTGTCCTTATTGTTAATTATATTCATTTTCGTTCTGTTTAGTTCACTAAAAGAGTTTTTTGAATCAAAGAGTTAGCTTTTTTAAAGTGAAGGTTAAGATTACTTTTATCCAATTAGATTACAGAGAGTTATATAAAATCGTTTATATGAGATGTCACTAAATTTACAAGAAAAGAATTTATAATCAAATAAATATTAAATAAGCCCGCGAAAAGCACGGGTTGAATGTAGTTATTAGTTAAAGAACAGTTCACTAGAATAAAAGACAAAAAACATAGACAACAGAATAGTTATTAGTTAAAGAACAGTTCACTAGAATAAAAGACAAAAAACATAGACAACAGAATGTCAAAATAGGCGAATATGAGAAGAACAAAGTACGACAAAAGAGGACAAACATTGTCAATGAGAGAATAGGAAAAGGAAAAGAAAAGGGCACACACTCTTCAGATGGGAAAGCAGACACAATGTCAGATTTAGGATTTTGAAAAACAAATCTGAATCAAGAAGAAAAAACATGGATTGACCCCCCCAAAAAAAATTCTCTTTGCAAATCTGGGTCATTCTTGAGGACCAAAATCTCCAGTGTCGCGTGGGCAGAAATAAGCTAGTGTGACAACGCAACACAAATGTACTTGACTTAATTGAAACAACCTTCAAACATATGCTGTGCCTATCTCTTACAACCTGAAACTTCTCCACCAAAGCAATGCCACTTGACACAAATTCAATAGAAATAAGAGGGATTGAGCTAACTGTGTACATAGCAACATTTATGGCTATGGAACAACAGACGTGAATAATAGGTTTTGAAACGAGAATGATATCAGACACTCTGCCACCTTTTATGCGTATGCAAGCTTGTCAAGATTTTTCATGCTAATAATCCCACTAATGATGGATCTTTACATTGAGTTCATCTCTTGAGAATATTCTGACAATGAGAACACTCTTTGCAATCCAAGTGAACATCTGCCCTAAACAAGGTGAATACTCATATTTCAAAATTACATACTTTTCCACTATGTTTTTGGGTTTCCATAACCTACAATACAAGAACTACTACATGGTTTGAACTAGCAAGCAAGTCACTGATACAAAACTTCCAACACATTATACTTTTCAAAATACGATACATCCGACAGACAAATCCTATAATAGATACTTTCTAGTTGTGCTTTTTTTTTTTTAGTATCAGCTTATTCGATATTATCGGTTCTCTAAAGAACTTGTCTTTCACGTGAATGAACACAAAATTGATGGTAACTACTGGTAATAGTGTAAACATTGGTTAGATAAATAATATAAAACAAAAGGCACATACACAATTTCTTGTGCCTTTGACATAAGACCAAGAACATCGGAAGAGTGCTTCTTTAGTCCCGGAACCATACAGCCCATTCAATTAGGTCCTCAAGCAACGATGTGAAGTCACCATTTTTCACAGCAAGATTTGAGCAATTATTGTTTAGTTAATAGGAACATGAACGGGAATTACAGTTGAAGAAGAAACCATTAGAAGGTTGCCAAGTAGAACAAGGGAGAAGGGTGGAACATACGCCAAAAAGTGTCTGTGTAATGGGAATTCTATTTAACAACTAGACAATGTCTCTCACATTCTTATTGCTAAGAAAAAGGCCCCAACATTGAGCAAGAACTATGGATGGTTGAAACTTTCAAAAATCTTTCGATTAAGCTCCCAGGAGAAGTCATGGATATGATTATTCCAATAGCTGCTCCTTGTTTTACTAATGCATACCATTTTGGGTATTCAGAAGAACCAACGCAACCGACAATGAGAGATTTTATTCAATCAAGCTGTCTGATTAGTTTTTTAGGCGATCTGACTTGTCTACTCATTGTTAAAATTATATATCACTTGTCAAAAGTTTATACAAGTGCAGCGATTTGGTGGAAGATAGACTCTATAGTGTAAGATTCTATTGTCTAACAAATGAATGGACTTCTCTCCTAGGCACTTCTTCAACGTAAACATCCAAAATCAGCCTAAAAGCAACTTTTATCCCATGTGACATCTTGGAACAGCTACAATTTCTGATTAGGTATATATGTACTGCACACAAGTACTCTGTTCTACATCAGTAACCCAAAAGGCGATATAATGGAATGCTATGCTTTGAAGAAGAGATTCACATAAAAGCTTTCATACTTTATGAACTTGCTAGAAACACCCAGCCTTCAGTACATAGAAAAATTTATCAACAATGGGTGGCTCCTTTGCAGAGGTGCACAACAGATGCATTGTTATTTTTAGCTAGATCATGGGGATTCATCTAGTATATAATGACCTGACATGGCCATTCATTGGAACCAAACAACAATCATACACAAAGACTAACAATAGTTAAGAACCCATATAACGGAAGATGTTAGAGCTGATGCCACTTATGGCCTCCAAAACAGCCCTTTAATCCAATGAGACAGCATTACATAGAGGAAAATTATACTCCCTCTGTTGCACAATGACCATTCTCTTTGACGTGTGTGGCAAATATTATGGCCAAATGTGCTACGGTAATATTTATTTTGCCCATATTGCATTTGATTGTTTTGTATGGAAGTTAAAAAGGAAGTACCAATAATACCGATTCTGGATTGCAGGGAGATGAGACAGGCACCAAGCAAGTCATGGCCCATGTGGTGCAGCTAGATTTTCAAGAGACCCACCCAGTAGCTAACACATTTGCAAGAGAGAGTAAAAAGACCAAAAGAAGGTGGGGGAGTGCACTTCAGATTACTTTGGCTTCTAATTAAGTTGTGTTTCATTTCCCATTAATCAAAAAGAGAAAATGAAAAGAAAAGTCCTTAACTAGAAAACAATCCTTCTGAACCTAGTAGAATCAATACATAGTTAAGCCAAATCTTCTTGACTGAATGAAACCATACGTTCCAAAGTTCTGAATTGAAAATTGCATCATCACCCTTGCTAACACTGCTATCCACTGCCTTTCTTCATTTGAACTAAAGGGTAACATAACATGTTCACCACAATTTCTATAATTCATGTGAAACATTCCTAGACTCAATGGAGCACATAATGGCCATGTTTGGAGGTCGGCTTTTTCAATGGCTTTTTCACCCAAAATGGCTTTTTGGGATAGTTTGGCTGTTTGACTCAATCAAAAATGGGAGGTGTTTAGTGGTTTGGCTTTTTTTCAAGGGCTTTTTATCCCAAAAGCCATTTTGTAAAAAGCTATTTTGATTAGCTTTTTTGAATTGGCTTTTTCAACCTTTATGTAAAATTACTTTTGTTGACCAAAAGTTGATAGTAATTACAGCAATTGCCATCCTCTTCATATTTACCCTATTTTATAGTAAATCTTATAATTTAATTTGAACTAGTTGATATCTTGTCTTACGATGGTTTTTAAATTGTAGGTACTTATGTTTTAATTTATTATTTCATTTTATTTTTCCTATTTCTTTGAACAACACAATTGGGTGGTAATTATGCTTTTGTTTAAGATTGATCTTACTTTTGTCATCCATTTTTGTTACTATACATATTCATAAGTATCTAATTTGATCAATATCTACAAAATTCATGAGCGTGCGCGCACACGCGCTTGTGTGTGTGTGTGTATATATATATATAAAGAATTTCCGGGAACATTTGGAACATTTCGTGTATGTATGTATGTGTATATATATATATATATATATATATATATATATATATATATATATATATAATGAGCTTAAAAATTACTTTTCAATGGTTACAAAATCAGAGATTTGCCATAAAAAAATAAAATAAAATCAAAGGTTCAGCCACTGGTCTCCACCACGAGCTCAGGCTGGGGTAAACAGTGGTGGACAGCAACCCAACCACAAGAAAACAACCTAAACAGGCTGTGGGGGATCCTGTGGTGGATACCAAAGCACATCACAGTCTCTCATTGGTTGTGGGGTGGCCTCCTAAGTCCCCATTGGCCGTGGGAGGACCCGTGGTGGCCTCCAAAGCACCGCACAACCCGTGGAGAGACCGGTGGTGGCCACCATTGTTGGAAAAAGTAACATCAAACTGTCCCCACTAGTCGTGGGAAGACCCTTGGTGGCCTCCATAGCACCCCATTGACTCATGGGACGACCGGTCGTTTATGTGTTTATTCATCTAATAATAAATATCAAATTTGAGTGGTCATTTATGTGTTTATTCATCATGAAGAAACAAATAACATCATTTACATGCAAGATTTTTTTTAATTTATATTTTTCCACTTTGGAATAATAATAGAGGATGATTATAAATATTTAAGTTAATATTTTTTTATTTTAATATTTTCTGTATTTTAATAAATAATTTAGTCTATCATAATAAATAAATAATTTTGTCACAAAATGTCAAATATATTATTAAAAATAAACTTCAAAAATATATACATAATTAAAATTGTGTAGAAGGTATAAATGTAATTTTATATAGCACATAATTCTTAATTAATGTTAAGAAGAAATATGAATATGGAATAAAAATAATTATAATGTATAAAACAGTTAATGAAATTGAGTTATGGACATAAATGAAATTTCATCAAACAGCTTTATTAGAAATAGTTAATTTTACCAAACACCTTTTCTTCAATCAGCTAATACAAACAGGGCCAATATCTCTACAGAGTCTCTACCAAGGTAGCCAACCAATATGCAAGCTCAATGTCATAGAGTGGGTCAGGCTCCAAGTTATATTTCAAAAGCAATTATAAAGTTATTTCCAACTGCAATTTATATTTCCAAAGCAATTATAACGTTATTTTCCAGCACTATCAGCAAACAGTAATTATCCCCAGCTAATGATCCAGTAGCTGAGTGGATGTTGTGTCCAGTAGCTCTCCTTTTGTACCTCCTTTTAGGGCAGCATTGCCCAACTAATGACCCGGTAACAAAAACAGTAATTATCCCCAAAAATTAAAACGTTCACAACGCAGTACACCCATTCAACGTAAAACGTGAAGCACTTATAACCATGATTAACATAAATTACAGAAACATCAGGTATACAAAATAAAACCTAATGCCAGCCATCAAAAACAAAACATCATCGAATCAAGATTCAATTAAACTACAAAAATTTCTCAATTGTTTTTCTTTTCCTTTTTCAGCATCCGCAAAATGACGCATTTGTAGAAACAGTTTACTGAAAGGAAGGAAGAGATTAGAAAAATATACCAGAATCGGAATCGGTAGACTGATGCTCCCACGGGTAGTAGCCATACGGGAACTGATCATCTTCATTCCTAAACAGGCCGCCCGAATCAGATGAAGCTCTGACGGATAGACGGAATGACGCAGAAGAAAAAGGCCGAAAGGAGGAGATCCGATGAATCCGAAACAGAGAGAATGGAGAGAGAGGAGCAAAATTCTGCCGGCAAGGAGAAATGCTCGGCGCTGATGATACGAAGCACAGAGCTGAGATTTCCGCCATTGCAGACAGAGAGAGAGAGAGAGAGAGAGGGAGATGAAGCGAAAGGAAGGAGGAATCTACAGGGGAAAAGCTGAAAATTGAAGGAAATTGGGAGGTGGGAAAATTTAGGGAAGGGAGAAAGGGAAAGGCGGGACGATTGACGCCACAGAGGTGGGGAATTGCCACGTGCTGATGGTAAAAGGGGATCGCAAGAGATAGAGAGAGTAGGGGAGGAGGGAGATACTTCAACGTTTTTATCAAGTTCTGCGCAAATGGTCGGCGCGGGATATATATCTTGCGTGAAGATTGTCATTCAAGTTTGATAATGTTTAATCCCTATGGGATGGCAACTCCCCGCCCCCACCGCGGCCCCGCCCGAATCAGGGAAAAATTCCGCCCGAACAGGGCGGGGACGGAGACGGGGAAAATATCTTCCCCGAGCGAGAATGGGACGAGGTCGGGATCGGGAGAAAATTCTAACCTCGTTCCTTACCCCATCCTTGTTTTTTTTATATAAATTTTTTAAATTAACTCGTTAAGGTTATTTTTGTAATAACACTGTCTTTATAACTAAGTATAAAAGTTCCTATTAGCCTCCCTCCTCTATCTCCTCTCAGCCTCCCTCCCTACTCTCTTCTTCGACTCTCTCCTCTCACTCGAATGGAAATGGCGAGTTGCCTCATCTCTTCCTCGGTCACTGTCGTCTCTCTCTCCACTCGCTCTACATCGTCATCGACATCCAACACACGCACTCTCTCTCTCTCGGCTTTCATTTTTCTCTCATCTCGCTCCCGCCATCGCCTCGACTGCATTGTCCACCTCAACTCCGAGTGGTACCTTTTGCTCTCTTCTTCTCTCCCTCTAGCTAGCTCTCGCTCCTCCTCGACTCCTTAACATTTGGTCATTTTGTTTTTAATTTTTAGATTTTTTGAATTTTGAAGACAAATATGTGTAGAAATCACTCTTGAAGATTCGAACTTTTTAGATCCGTATGATTATGTAAATTTTGTTGATTTTAAAATTAATTTTTTAGATTTCATTTAACATTTATGGACGGGGAACTTTCCCCATCGGGTGTTGGGGACTCGTCGGGGTCGGGTCCAGGTGGGGTAAAGATTTGTCCCCGAGCGGGGACGGGGACAGGGGCTCAGGCGGCGGGGAGGGCGGTCCCCGGCCCCGACCCGCCCGTTGTCATCCCTAGAAAAGCTCTCGTAAACCGTCTATTAAATTTCATATGATTTCAATGGAAGAATGCGAGTTGAAGAATCAACCATAAAAAGAGGAAGAATTGAATAATATTTAATACAATATATATATATATATATATATATATATATATATATTCTTCCTATTTTATTTGCATAAGTTGTTATGTATATTAAGAATTCAATCGGAATAATTACCTTTGTCGATAATATGTCTAACTTGTTTGAAACAAGTGCTTGAATAACATTAACTACTTAACATGATAATGAAATAAAGATCTTGAAATAAGTGGATCTTTTTCTATTTTTTAGAAAATATGTTTTGTTAAAATTTTCAATGTCATTAATTATTTATACATTTTTTAGAAAATTATCACTCATTATCATTAGAGGTATTAAGGGATATAACTCTTCAATATAACAATAATAGAGATGGGAGTATATACTCCCATGTTGATGTGGATAATAATTTAATATCTATAATTTTTTAATTAATAGAGTTATTTTACATATTAACTACTTTGATTTAAAAAAAAAAAGATTAACTACCTAATTTGATTAACATTAGGATTGCCTTCATGTTATTTCTAAAACTGGCTTTCTCATAATTCTCTCTCACTTCCAAATGTTCAACTTCCCTCGCAATTTTTCTCTCGCCGAGTTTCTCTCGTTGTTTTTCGATCGCGGGTTAGAAGAAGAAGAAGAAATTGTTGTCGTCTTCCGGTCACCGTCACCGTTACCGTCTTCTAGTTGTGGGTTAGAAGAATAAACCATCGCCGTCTTCCGAGTTGCCGGTTAGAAGAAGAAGTTGTCGCCGTTTTCTAATCGTCATTTTTCTTCTTGTGATAATTTGTTATGGAGGAAGCAAGCAAAACGAAAACATTATGCTACATTAGCAAAAAAAAAAAAAAAAAAAAAAAGGTATGTTCTATTTCGTGGTGAATTATATTATAACTTTAGTAAATTTGCAAATATAAATTGAGTCAAACTATTCAACTTTAGTGAATTTGCACTTAAAAAGTTTGTCAAACTATTTGTTCAAGATGCTATCCTCCCTAAAACTAAAAAATAAGATCCCAATTGAATATATTTGCACGTTGAAATTATTTGTACGTTGTTCATTATAATGGAATAAGATTCTAATTGAATTTGCACGTTGAAATACGTTAATTATATTTATTTTTATGTCAAATTATTTGTTCAAGTATATTAAACTATGTGTTAAATGAGGTCAAATTATTTGTTCAATGATGTCAAACTATTTGTTCAAGGATATCAAATTTCGATTATATTTACGTGAATTTCGTGACATTTCGCATTTGTTCTTATGAATATATTATATTTATTGATGAATAATGTTTATTGTTCATTGAACTCGAATGTTTTGTTCATACTTATTATTCTCATTTGTTAATATGCATGACATTGTTGTTTAAGGATATTAAATTATCTGTTCAAGGATGTCAAACTATTTGTTCAACGATGTCAAGACTATTTATTCAAGGATGTCAAACTATTTGTTCATTACATAAAATGTAGTTGTTCGTCCTCGATTGATAATTTTTTTCATTATATATTGTTTATTTGTTAATTTCTAAATATTCATTTGCTTATTCTCGCATATTGTATATTCAATAGTAGATATCCGAATATTTCGATGTGGCCGTAATGTTTATAATAAAATAGTTTGTTCATTATTTGGACTGTTTTGTTCACGAATACAATTTATTAATTGTTCATGACACTAATTTCTTAATTTTTATTTGTAGTAGAGAAGGAACGTCGAAACAGAATTTGAGCCTATTGAAATTGAAATCGTCAGCACGGACTCGTGTACAATTGAAGAAGACTGTGATTAGGAGCAACTATTGTCTTTAAGAAAGATCTTTATCCTTCAAAAACAGAAAAAGCTTCACAAGGAGGACGAGTTAAGAAAACAGGTGCTTGATTTGTATATTACAATTTGTTCATATTAATCTACTTATTTGTTCATTCCAGTGATTTATTTTATTCACTTGTACACTACAATTTGTTTATACAATTCTACTTGCTTATTCATAAGAAATCGATCATTTTTTCATACTATTCTACTTGTTTGTTCATTCAAGTGATACATTTTATTCATTATAAGAGTAGATTTGTTCATTCACACAATATATTTAATCATGGTATTATGTTTGATTATTCACCGAAATAGTATATTTGCTCATTCCAAGTAAATGCATTGTAAACTCACAATATATTTGATAAAAATTACGCTGATCATTATAAAAAAATTACATTTAACAATTTGAACATAATGTGTGAACAAATACTTAAAAATTTATGAACAATTTAATACTCGTCATATGAACACTTAAAGAAAAATGTTAACGTTATTGATGAACAAATTAAATCTTGTTGAACTCTTTCGATTGAGTCCCTGAAATTGTTTACAACTTGCAAATAATTAAATAAGCTTAAAACAATTCAATGTCAATCAAAGATAAGCATCAAACTCGATTCGAGGTCAAAACCATGGACGTGTAGAGAGAGAGAAAATATGTCAACTGAAGAAATATCAATGAAATTTCTTTTGCATGAGAGAAACTAAATTTAATAAAAAAATAAATTAATAATTGCTTTGAATTAAACTCGGGAAGCATTGTATTCAACGTGGGAGACTCGGTTGAATTTTATTTTTTTAATTTTTTTATCCAAATAATTATAATAGGATAGAGTTGGTTAAAAAGAGATAATTTATTTATTTTTTATGTTAATAAATAATGAGTTGAAATTAAAAAATAATGCGTTGGAAAATAATTAATGATATAGCAATTAAGTGCATGTATTCCTAAGAGCATATTAGAATTTGTCATAACTCTTTCCATAAAAAGGATATAACTCTAATTAATTGGTTACATACAGAAAGTACACAAATAATTTAGAACATCCATAAATAGTATAACAAACAATAAATTAGGAGGGAGAAAGTATTTCAAGATTGTGAGGAAATTTGACAAATTGTTACAGAATACATGAAATATTGGACAAAGAAAAAGATGTGATGAAATCTCTTCTAATTGACATGAACAATTAAACTTAATCAGCTGGGACAACATATTCTCAAGAAGGGTATGTACCAATTAACATCGATTCTTTGATTCAATAATCAGCTCAACTCTAATATGGAGAGTTTACATACGTAAGCCACAGGACCTTTCAATTATTTTGCTCCAAACTTGGCAAAAACTTTGTATCTCGCAATCGAGTATTTATCTCATTTCTCCTTATGGGACTTCAAGTAAACTCAACTTATAGCGTCACAATGTTCACAAATTTTCTCTTGGAAAATGCCAACCACCATTTGTTTGGAGTGCCATTAGACCTATATGCAATACTCAGTAATTTCCTACTTGTTTCTTTCCTTATTTGCTATCTTAAATTTCTAAATGTTGCTACAAAAAAACTTATGAGAATAGCAAATAAGCACCATGCGTTCAAGCTGAATTACAATAAAATAGACATACAATACAACATAAGTTTTTTTTTTTTGGTCTTATACACATTTTTCTCCTCCCTAAACCCAAAAATAACAAAAGTAATGTTTAAAAAAAAAGAAAAGAAAAAGGAAAGGGAAAATGAATATTGGAAGGTTCCTATGTCCCCATCCTCAAGCAAAAAAGGAACTAAAAGTCTAAACCCTCAAGCCTCGAGGACATGCAAGAGCATCACAATCTCACACTAGTACACTACCCAAACTGCCAAAGAGATTTATTTTTGGGTACAATTAGAGGAGTCAAAGGATGAGATTACCAATAGCTAGATATATAAAGAGACTTCTTCCTACAAAAGAGATCGCTCCCATCCGACTCTCCCCATACTCCACTTATGAGGAAAACTGAATAATTGAGCATATCGTGGTAGACTATGATGAAAATACTACATGTAGGGGAGGTTAGCAAATGAGGATGTCAACTTGTAGGGGAGGTTAGCTAAAGGCCCTCTTTGAGCTGCGAGTTCATGCATATCTCTCACAATCTCAAACACGGCCTCCGGCTTTGCCAGTCTAAGGTCATTCTCCAACATCCTCCCGAGATTGTCCTTTTTGGTGCTGAACTATTCTGCAACAATCCTAGCTGTCTTCTTAGGACTACGAGTGAAGACCCTGCTCCATTGTACATTGCCTTTCTCCTAAGGTTGCCATAAGATAAAAGATAAAAGTTAGCTTTGAAGTGCATGTGTTTTGGGCTTGCCTTTGAGCAAATAGATGAACCATGAAGTAAGCAAGTTTTTTGACTTACTTGTCCAGGAATATAGTCATTGAGGATAATGGAAAGTCCCCTAATCAAAGCCTTTGCTATTGTGCCGAGTCCTGCATGTGAAAATCATAAACATTTTAGTCCCGAGTCTTGTTCTTGCTTTCAGCAAATAGTAAAACACGGAACAAAAAGAGTAATCAAGCCAATATCCTAGAATCCAGCCCAAGGCAGGGTATTAAGGGTTAGATCGGTTGTATATGGCCTTTACCCTTACACAATAAAGAGGCATTTATGGCTCGACCCTAGATTTGAAAGGCATTAGTTGTCTTTGTATGACCGACAACAAAAATATAGATGACAATTTTGATGAGAGATTTTGCTCTAATACACTATAATCCATAGCTAAACAGAATTACCCAACTGTCATTTTTTGACTCGCTCGGAAAGTGGATAGAATAGGCAAAAGGTGTCGATGTTAATTTTACCTTAGTGATGATACAATCACAAACTCCCATCCATTTCTCCATCCGCTTCTCAAATCCCCTAACCTATAATAATAAGAAACACTTATTAGTGAAGATTGATCTTGTACCAATAAGGCAATAACCATGCTACATTCTTTGCTACCATGATCTTAAATGACTGGACAACCAATTACCTTGACAGGGATTATCCATTCCATTGATGCAAGAGTAGAAGCTAGAGACTTATTGCGGCTGTATATATTGATCAACTAACCAATGAGTTTGTTTTACTTGTTTATCGAATAATGACTAACCGAGTGCAATGGCGGTTTTCTTCACGGGACCCATCCCTTCTCCACCACCCATTAGCAAAATCGCAGGCAAGTTTGGGTCCATCTCCAGCTCTACTCTCAAGTCATCATGCAACAAAAATAGTGGTGTTCAAAACACCAAAGCATCAACACTCGTTAATTTCAACTTATAATTTCCAAGCAAATCTTACAATATACTCCCTTATTAAGTCCATTACAAAACTCCAGTCTTCTCTTTTTATGAGCTTCATATATTCAAATTTAAGATTAAATAAAGCAAATATAAAAAATTATCACTAAATTTCAAAGTTCATCTTTTTGGACTGATATGATAACAAAAACCCACATTTGAAAGAATTGCCCAAACAAAAGAGGGTCTTACGGGCAACCTAAAGACTCGGATGTTGACACCGGGATAGAACCTGAAAAAGCCCTCTTTGCAACCTCCTTTGAAGGACGATAGCATCTGTTGACACCGAGGATGGAACACTGAAAATGATTTACGAATGTTAAAAACCCAATTTTGGGATTCGGGGTATTCTCATTTCAAGAAAAATTTCCAACATACCAAGTTCGATGGCAAGAATTGAGGTAAGTTATAACGGTTACCAAGATCACTTTCTTCGAAGTCCTTGCCACATGAAGACCCACACGGATGTGTAAGTTCCCGGAGGGTTAGATATACTCTAGAGGGGGTGAATAGGGTATTTTAGAATTTTTAGATATCCGACTCGTTGAGTGCTCGGATATACAATAAACAAACAAACAGAAATATAAAGTAGACAATGTAAGTTTGTTTGTTCACGATCTTGGCCCATATCCAAATATTTGGGTTAATGACCGCCTAATGTTTCCTACCTCGGGATTATCCTCTATTTCTCTTATTTATTTCACCGTCGGATGAGCCCTTTGCTTAACTCGGTGACTAACTTTTCAAGTACACTTACTCTCAAGGCCCTTCACTCACACTTATCTCAAGTGCTACAACGCACAAAGTAGTTTTCCCCAAGACTCTTTCCTACAACTTACTCACAAAGTAATCTTCCCCAAGACTTTTTGCTACGACTCACAAAGTAATCTTCTCTAAGACACTTTGCTACAACAACTCACAAAGTATTTTCCCTAAGACACTTTGTTACAAGTTAGAATATGATTATTTGGAATTAGAATTATGATTACAAGAGATTGAGTATAATAAGATTGAATGTATGCTCTCTTGCCCATTTGCTCTTGGTCTTGATCTTTGTCTTTTATAACTTTCTCTTCATATGTCCAAGACCATTGTGATTGATATAATTAAGTTACCGTTGTGATTTGATTCTCTTTGTCCGATCGGGTAACTCAATCTTCGTATAATCTAACTGTTATCCAAAAGTGTTGATTCTTGCCAATTTTAGCTTCCTTGTGAAATGCTCGTCCATCACTTATGCTTAGCCAACCTTAACACCCTTCACTAAGGCTTGATAACCGTGGTTGCCAACTTCTACTTCTTGCAACCCTAAATAGCGAGATTTGACTCGCATTCTTTCCGAAAATAAGTACAATATAATCTTGAAAAAATATTAAGATTTTCCAGAATAAAATCATGCTAGAATATAGTCATAATATATCCATAAATATGTTGTTTAAAATCTCCCAAGATCTTTTCTTAGAAGATATAGATTTTGATTGCGCCATATAAGGAAATAAAATCGGATAGAACTAATTCGAGAAGAATAAAATCGGTGAGATATTTGGCACATTTCCACTTATTGAATATTTGCCTTAAGATCAAAATTCGTTATACCAAAATAGGGGTAAGATAAAATAGCTAAATATCCATGTCCGATCGGTAGATAAATTGTCCGACTAACAATCTCCTCCTTTTTACGAAAGGCATAATTTTAGTATCGGTTTTAGATTTCGAAATAACTCCCTCTAAGCATGATACTAATTTTCCCCATAACATGATATCGGTAATTCAAAATGATCAAGGGAATTTAGATTTTAACACTTTTTCAATAATTATCTGGGTTAGATAACAAATTGACTTATGATTCTAACTCCCCTAAACATGATACTCGGTAAGCATGTAAACATAAAGTTAGATTCCATAATATCATAACATCACATTCTCACAATCTGACTTAGAGGAACTTAGAAGCTTAATCATGTTATAAAGTTAGATAAGCACACATTACAACATGAACCACTTTTAATTACGGTTAAAAATGACATTTAACAACGATTAACGAGTGTCGTGTATGTGGCCGTCGTTGTATGTAGCATTTTTAATTACAATTTTCATGTAAAAACCATCGTCATAGGTATCTATATGACGACGGTCTTCCGAGAGCGTAACCGTCGTCATATATTTTACATATGACGACGGTTCTGGTTGATAAACCGCCTTCATAGGTCCTGCCCGACCAAATTGTTTCAGAGCTTGTGACGACGGTTCTAATGTAAGAACTGTCGTAATAGGTATGTATTTTTTTAATATTTGTTTTTTTCGTCCCCCGTACAAAAAGCAATCCAAAATACATCATTTTAATTTTCCAACATAAATACAAGAATTTCCAATAATAGAAGAATTTCCAACTTACTACAACCACAACAAAGTTCCGTCTCGAACAAGTTTGCAACACGGTTCCATATTTCACATTTAAGTTCAAGAAAAGAATATATTACAATTGATGTGATTGTCTTTATGATGATATTGCTTATTTGGAGTTGTTGCAGAGGTAACTCGAACAACATAATACATCATATTTGCGATCCACGCTACCTCGGACGAATTCCAATCAAGAAATATAGTCATAAAAACATAATACCCCATCTCTCTTCTTGAAAAAGGAATACACAAACAGGAGATATCACCAATAATGTCTGTTTCCTTAGTCATTGTCCCAAAGTGCTCGCTCCTCATGTACTCGGTCGCTTGGAGTTTGTGTAGGGGTAGATTGGACAATAAGCAACTTAATAACTATGGAAAACATTAAGCGGGAGCACAGATTAACAACCAAAACCGAGAAAAGCGTTAATCAACAATTATCCATAAGAAATATGCACAAGAAACTTTACCCGAAAGGCTTAGTCCTTTTGATACTCATTGAATAAGGATCTTCTACCCTTCTATTTCAAAGCTTAGTCCTTATTTTTCTTCTTGGAGTTCGTGCAGGGGTAGAGGTTGTACAACATATAAAAACCGTGGGAAACATTAAGGGGAGCCGAGGTTAGGAACCAAAACCGAGAAAAGTGTTAAACAACAATTATTCATAAGAAACATTACTCGAATGATGACCCTTATCGAATGATGACCTTCTACCCTTCCAATTGGACAGCTTAGTCCTTATTTTAATCATTATCGAACAAAATCATCTGTTTACATGAATATTACAAGTCAAAAATAATGAAAAGCAAACTGCAATTTCTAAAACAAGCAACAATATTGGATATCATCCGGAATAAAATTAATGTTCTTACCGAGTTGATATAATTATATGGTTTATGCCTTTTTCCCCCTCTTTTAGACTTATCTTCAATATATATGCCCTCTTGATGGTCAACCCTTAAATACAATTATTCAAAATTGGGATCCTCATTTTCGACAGACATTCCCAAGGAGAAGGGTGGGGTCTCTTCAACAAACTCACACACACATCTTTACCATCCCCACTAGCAACATGCCTCTTCCCTTGAAGAACAATAGACCACTTACCATTAGACATGTCCTCAACGTAGAACACTTGTCTTGCTTGGGATGCCATAACGAATTGATCCCCTTTAGGCCTTTCTTTTGTGAGATCGACTATCGTGAATCCCATCTCATCAACTCGAACACCATTGTTATTGTCAGTCCATTTACACTAAAAAACGGGCTCACGGAAGTCATTATAGTCTAGCTCCCATATATCCTCAATGACATCGTAATATGACATTTTAGTTACAACGAGATTTTTGTCCTTAGAGTCGGAAACATGAAGTGCATGAGCCTCCAATACGTTAAATTATTATGAGCGCATGCACTTCAATTTAATATTTTCAATTCATATTATATACATATGTATAATGAGATACATATTGTTTAGAATGTAGGATGAAATAGCGACGACAATGGCATATGACACATATTTGTAAATTTTAAAATATGGTTTGCCAAATAATTATGTCTTATTTTTCTATACTTATTTTGTTTGAATTAATACAATATTGATACGTAAAAATTATATTCATAAAATGTGTAAATTTTATTGGATTATTATTTCAAACATCAATATTTTCCTATATTGAATTTATTTCGGTTTTGGAATTTTTACGAATCGAGACTAGCATAATTTTACTTTATAAATTTAATAAAATTTTCAAATATTGTAGATTAACATAATAAAAATATTAATAAAGAAATGAATAATAAATTTAGAGGTAAAAAAATAAGAAGAGAAGAAAATTTATTAGAAATTGGGATTAGGATTATTGGATTTTAGGTTGAAGTTTTTGGGCCTCAGAAGCATAAAACCAACAACCCATTTAGAGAAAAAATTGGAGAATAGATCATAATACAAACAAACCCAGAACATTCAACCCAAATTTCACCACCTCCCTTTCATCACCTTCTTTGCTTCTGCGCCACCGCCACCAGCCTACCGCTGTCCAGCACCACCCACCACCACCAAGCCGCCACCTGAGCCACCACAACTCTTTTGCTAGCTTCCTTCACTTCTTTTTCAAGGTAATTCATAACTAAACTCTTACCTATTTTTCAAGCCATAAATCACTTGCTAATATATTCATGCAAGAATATTTTAAGTGATAATTGGATGAATAAAAATTTGATAGTTGGGTTTTGAGCAAAAAAATGAGGTTAAGTTAATAGATGTTGATGCATGTTTTGATCTAATGTAAGTTGAGGTAAAATTGAGATAATTAGCGAGTGGCGGAGTTAACAAATATATTTAAGTGTGTCCCCTTTTTAATATTCTTAAATTTTATAAATATTGTTATTTTTTATGGTGTTCCTTTAATAATTTTATAAATTTTAAAATATAAATTTTTTAATTTTTTTTGCTACGCCACTGATAATTAGTATTGATGCATGTTTTGATTTATAGTTAAAGTTGAGGTAAAATTGAGATAATTGGTATTGATGTAATGTAAATTGAGGCATGTTTGAGATAATTGGTAGATGCATGTAGGATTAGGTGTTAAAATTGGAAAATAATGATATGTAAAATAATACCCTAAATGATAGTTTTGTTGTATTGGATTAAATATCATGGATGAAGAGGTTGTAGCCTAAAATGCGTTTAAAAGTAAAAATTTTGGTTGAAATTGTGATAGTATAAATATAGTGTATATGAGATTTGTGAATTTTTGATCTTACATGGGTAATTAAGGGTATGATAAAGAGGTGATAAATAAATATGAAGTCATCATATTTAATTTAAGTGGGTTAAGGAATTAACTACAAATTAATTGAGTATTTAGTAGTATGGCTCTGTGTTGCTTATGCCCCAAAATCCTTTGTGTCTCTCTCTCTTTGATATTTAAGAAAGCCTTCATGGCTATATGATGCTTATTACTCAAAAGTCTTTGTAGCTATAGGTAGGTTACCACCTATGAGCATTGTTGGATACGTGTCGGTTATTACCCAAAAAAAGTATTTGTGGCTCTAAGTTGCTTATTAGTCGAAAACCTAGGTGGTTACGTGTTGATTATTATCCGAAAGTTTTTGTGATTGTCTGTTGGATATTATTAGAAAGTCTTTGTGATTCGGCGTTATTTATTACCCGAAAAGCTTTTATTGCTATATCTTGGTTATTACCAAAAAACCTTTGTGGCTCTAAGTTGCTTATTACTCAAAAGCCTTTGTGGCTCTACATTGGTTATTATCCGAAAGTTTTTGTGACTCTATATTGGTTATTGATAAAAAAAAAATATGTGTGGCTTTGCTTTGGTTATTACATGGAAGCCTTTTCTACCATATGTTATTTATTACACTTTACCCTTCAACTTTGTTGGAATTTGTATCGCACAATATTCCAAATGCATACCTCCATTTTTACCATCCAACCCTTGTCCGATAACTAATGTCGTTATTGAGGTCTCCGTGGGTGATCGACCTCAAGTATCTAAACTTGTCAACTTTTGGTATAGTATGTTGATTTCCTTCACTGTCCCTTCCTCCCCTTCACTAAACTTGCACTCTAAATACTCAATTTTCAACATCCTCGATCTCTACCCTATAGCCTCCAAAAAATCTCTCCATTTCTAGCCTATTTTTACTCTTCTCTCGTCTCGTCCATCAAAATAGTATCATCAGAAAATAACATACACCATGATACTTTCATATAAATATCTCTTGTGTATTCATCTAGTATTAAAAAAGAGGGTAAACTAATCTTAATGTAACTCAACATCGATATCAAACCCTCTCGTGTCTCCTCCTAATTTCACACTCTACGTTTTGTAAATTAGGTTAAGAAATGAAATTAATAGGAAAACTGTAGTACCTCACCTAAATAAAGATGTTAACGTACAAGAATGTACATATTTGTTTTGAGTTGTCTCACATGCTTAATATAATTCCTTTCACCAATATAAGTCAATCCTTATGATATCAAGTACTTAAACTGATTTCAAGGCATATTTTAGTGTCCTTGAACGTGTTACGTCAAGGGAGATAGACGAACATGCCTATGAAACTTCCTGTTCAGTGTTATAAAATGTTAGAAGCTTGAAAAGTTCGTAAAGTAAATTGCATATTTAGACACGTTGAGCAATATTTTAATGTATAAAATTCGTATATGGTGCGTAATTAAAAAATTAAGAAGATAAAATATGCAAATATAATTTTAGGAAGAATAAACAAAAATGTGTTTGACATTGATCTATCATTATGAAATTTTTTTTTATGAAAATAAAATATTTTTATTCCTGTAAGCTCATGGTAAACGCTAGCAATATAGATATACAATGTTTCGAAAGAAAAAAAATCAAGAGAAAATAGCACCAGGATAATCAAAAAGAGATTTGGGATGTGAGCGACCCACCTTCTAGGAAGGGTTGCCGCTCACATTCTCAAATTTTACTTGAGAAAAACCTCCTAATGCAACTGAGTATTCTTACTTGCTATTGTCTCCAACCATGATCTGTCATTGTTGGATCTTTTTTGCCAAGGTTGTGTTTAATTCTCACTTGAACCTCCCGGATGATCCTTTGAGCTACCACCGGATTGTTCTATTCCTGTCTCCATAAATTCCGTGACACCTTTCCGCCCAAATATGGTAGCAATAAGTAGTAACTATAGCATATATGGCTTGTTTCCTAATTAGGGGCCCCTTGTACTTGAATTAATTTGTTAATCCATTTTTTCATGGGGAGATTGATCTCAATCCACTTGCATACTTCTTTTGTCACCTCATTACTGAAGTGACACTCGAAAAAATAGGTGTGCGAGATGTTTTAGCTGCCGAACCACATAATATGCACTTAGGATCAACACGGATACCCAATTGTATCATTCTTTCTTTTGTCAATAGCCTATCCTGCACTAGTAACCACATGTTAAAATGGTGCTTAGGAACCGAGATAGGGGACCGGACAAGCCTCCAATATCTAAAAGTTGGTAGTTGTCCCAATAGCCAAGCATATCTTGATTTAATGTTGTATGTGTGTTAAGGTGTGCCCAACCATTTGTCAGCATTGTAACCTCGCTCTAAAACTGCCCTTAATGTTATTGAGTCTTCTCCAGTACCAACTAGAACTTATAGGTGCATTGTAGGCCCGAAGTCTTGCCCTTTTAAATAGATTTCATTTACCCATTTGACCCGAGTGTGTTAGCTTTGGATGCAATGGCCCAAATCAATTTCCCAATTGCAGCAACATTCCAAGTAGCATAGTTTCTAATGTTGAGGCCTCCCTCCCTTTTAGATCTACATATTTTAATCCAAGCAACTAGGGAGACACCTTTCTTTTCCCCCTTTTTCCACGAAATTTTCTGCATATCTTTTCAATCTCATTGATAATGGCTTGTGGGAGCATGAAGATTGAGGACCAATAGGACATAATTGAAATGAGGAGGGTATTCATTATCTACACCTTTGCAGCATAAGACAGATTCCTTGTACCGACAATCATGTAATCTGGACTTGATCTTCTCAACCGGTTTGTGACAATCGGTAACATTCCACTTTGAGGGAGTGGGAGGTATACCAAGGTATTTCATAAGAAATGTTCCTTCACAAAATCCAGTTCTTTGTCTAATGACTTCAGCATTGACAGGTGAAACACCATTAAGGTAAACTTGAGATTTCGACTTGTTAGCACATAGGCCTGTAACATTAGAGAAATGCTCAAAGCCATGCATAATTAAGTCTATCGATTTGATATGTCCCTTGCGGAATATCATGAGATCATCTGCAAAGCACATACTAACAAGCCTTATCCTCTTGCATAAGGGATAAAATCTAAAACTCTCTTGAGTAACTTGAAAAGGTAAATATCTTATCAAATACTCCATAACAATGGTGAATAACAATGGAGATAGGGGAACCCTTTGTCTAATACCCCTTGCACCTTGTATCTCACCAAAAATTTCTCCATTTAATGAAATCTTGTAACTTGCTTGTTGATATGCCTTTTGTAGGTCTATCTTTAACAAGCATCTAGGGGATGCATGTTTCCTCCGGTATAATTAAATGAGGTCCGAGTAATCGGAATGTTCTCAATTATCTGTTTATCCGGCATAAAAGCCCCTTGACTTTCATTAATCAAGGAAGGAAGCACTTGGTTAAGTCTACACATAGCATTTTCGCTATGCATTTGTAGATGGTGTTACAACAAGCTACGAGTCTAAACTCGGTCACTTTGAGGGGGTTTGTAACCTTTGGTATCAAGGCAAGAACTGTAGCATTCAATTGCTTAAGCATCATACCATTTTCAAAAATTGCAGAATAGCAGATAGTGATGTCATTACCTATAATATGCCGGACATCTCTAAAAATCCACTACCATAACCATTAGGACTCGGGCTTTTGTTTATGTCCATGGCAAAAACCATAGCTTTGACATCTTTAGGAGTCAAAGGTTGGATAAGTCTGAATTGTTGCTCAACTAATAAGACTTTCCCTCGTTGCAATGATTATCCGCTCAATAGTGTCTCGTAGGTGGCTTGGATTTTCCTAAAAGACCCTTATAATATGATGCGAAAGCCAATTTGATGTCTTCAGGCTTAGTGCACAGATTATCATCCTTATCTCTAATCGCCGGGACATTATTCCTGTAAGCTTTCTGTTTGAGGCTTGCATAGAAGAACTTAGTATTCTGATCCCCTTGAATTAGCCATTGAGTCTTACTATTTTGATTAAAAAAGCCACTTCGCAGCATGCTTGCTCGTTGAACTCTAAATAAGCTAGTCTTTCCCTCTCTTGAAGATCAATGTTGAAGGGATTATGTTGTAGCTCATGTTGAAGTTTGTGTAACCTACTTCTTAAGTCAAATACTTGAGCATCAATTTAAGCAAACTCCACTTTATTGATATGCCTGAAATCATTTTGTAAGTTTCGTAGCTTTTGACAAATCTGGAACATGCTATAACCCCGAATTTGTTGTTTCAGCAGGATTGAACAAGTGACATCAAATTGAGATGAAGAGCTCCACATATTATAGTAGATGAATCTACCCATTCTTTTAGTTGTTGTTTGTTCAAGCTGAATCCGGATAGGAGCATGATCCGATATATCCCGAGGTAGAAAGTGAACAGGCATTTTATCGAAAATATCGATTCATTCCACATTTCCGAAGGCTTTGTCAATTTTGGAGTAAATCCTAGTACCATCTGTATGGTTGTTGCACCAATTATACCTTTGCCCAAGCCATTTTAGTTCTTCTAATTGACAATTCTCTATACAGTTATGGAATTCTTGGTAGTCTCTGGGATTTACCTCTACACCACCAATTCTATCATCTTGACACCATACATTGTTGAAGTCACCAAGTACCAACCAAGGTATGCTAGTTGACTGGGCTATCCGTATTAAAGAATTCCATAGTGTTTCTCCGGCATCGTTCTCATTAAAAGCATATACAAATGTAACAAGTATAGGCGTCAAACCTTAAATGCGAGACACGACAATGTATAAGCTGAGCACTCGTGTTCAATCACCTCCAAATCTACCATATTTTGATTCCAAAAACCCGATTCTACCCCCGGGTTACGGTTGTTGTTGATCACATTTTTCCAACCCCTGCAGAAGTTCCTGTGAACCAAAGAGATATTATTTTCTCTTACTTTTGTTTCAAGTAGGCCCCAAATCAAGGCTCCCTTATTTCGAAAGGCATCTACTGCCTTTTGCTTATTAGGACTGTTAAGTCCTCTCACATTCCATGTAGGAATGCAAGCCATACCCCAAAGGAGTATCTAGAACTATTGCATTTCGCCTTGTTCCACCCATATCACCTTCCAGTCGTACTACTATATCTCTAGTAGATGGAGTTATCCCATTTTGTGAATCTCCAGGCTTAGTAGTTATGGGGCTTGAGATGCTTATTGCTTCATCCTGATGTTGTAATTCTACTTGGGGCAAAGGCTCCTCATTAGGCACTTGGGCAGTTCCATTCTTGATCTTCCATACCCATATTCGTTCCTTTCTTTTGCATTACTCTACATTATGACCATATCCTTTACATGAAGAGTAGTGCATAGGTTTCTATTCAAATTGAACCTTCTATTCAATTAACAGCCCATATTCATTTTCAAAGGTGACCTTCTCCAATAGCACTTCGGTTATCTCAACTTCTACCGAGTAGCCGAACATAATTTGCTCTTGTCCTCTGCTTCGGTTATTCGATCAGTCATAATTGGCATTCCAATTAGGCTTCCAATTTTACTGAGAGACCGAGCACTCCAGTATTTAAAATCTAACCTTGGGAGCTGCACCCATACAAGGACCTTTTGTATCTCATTTTTTAAGTTTGTAAAATCAGGACTCCAAGGCTTCATAACTAACGGCTTACTATCAAAATGATAAAAGCCTGAGTGTAGAACCTCATCTCTAACTTTAGTTGAACCAAATCTGACCCGAGATGATACCATTTTCAAGCATGACAATTTTCTCTATGTCAAACTTGTTCCATATTCTTTCCAAAAGCCTTTTAAGATCACAAAGGGGGTTTGTACCAAGCACATAGCAAATCGAGAGAAGAGCCCCAATATTCAATCTCGGTTTAACATCATCAATAATAATTTTCCCCACATATTGCCCATCAATACAATTAGGTTGCACAAAATTCAATTTAGACCACTGCATTCGAAAGTTTGCTGACATCATAAGAGTCCCATACAGATTTCTTACTTGATCCAAATGTTGGTCTTTCATTTCTAACCGATTCTATTTCAGTATTATTGATAGGAGTACCAATCGGGGTGGAGTTATCAGGATTTTCCTCAATGATGTTTCTAGGGTTTGGAGCATTCGGTGGAGCAGGGTTTGGGGATACCTGGTGTTGTCGCGAAGGCGGAGTTGGAGTGGGTGCAACAAGACGAGAGTTTGCTTGTCGATTTGCTCGAGTTGCAAGCTTTGCTTTCCTTGCCATGGCAAACGCTTATCGTGTGCCAGAGGAAACCATCGCCGAGAGCTCGAATTTTTATATGTGCTATACACTAATAATATTGATATGTTACCCAGGATGCATTATAATGTACATAATAAATTAGTTTCAATTTAATTGCTAAATTATCTTATAAAATTACCTTATGATAATATTGTACTTATACAAGATTATTAGTTTGCAATCATGTTGCGCTAGCATTTTCCTTGTATAAAAAGGGAGAAGAAAATTTAAATATATGTCCACTTATGGCAAGGGTTATATGTCCACTTATGGCAAGGGTTGAAGACAACTATGTCACAATAGAGCAAAGATTCCTCAAAGGAAAAATTTTCAATGTCAAGAATTGAAAGGAAGTCTACTTGCTCTAGCATAAGAGGAAGGCAATTACCTCCACACAAATTCCTCACACAAGAGGACTTTGTAGCCCCTCAGAATCGAACCCGGGATGGTGGAAATAGAATGAGCGATATATATTTCGAGACAAAACGCGTATCTCAAGGACCTTGAACCAGATAAGTTGTTGGATCAACAAGATTATTTTGGAAAAACCAATAGCTATCTATTTCCTTCAACAACAGTCTAAATATTGAAAGAAGACTATAAATAGAAAACCAAGCTATAGAAGCAGAGTAGTGAACACATGTACATAAAAGAAGACATACTGAGAAGAGAAGCCACATAATCTAAGATATTTATGGTGTTCTCTATTATACACTTCGATAGCATTGCAAATACTCTTTATACACATGTAAATTTGTGAGCTTGTGAAGCAAGAGAGTTGAGTAAACCTTGCTTGCACGCAAAAGGGTCAATTGAGTGATTGTCTTGTCTAAGAGGAGTCTTTGGCGAAACAGCTTCAAATCAAGGTCTCTAATGGTGGATGCTTGCACTATGATATCAAGGGAGATTAATATAAGGCTCTCAAATCCTAAAGAGGGGCTGTAGGAAAAGACGTAGTCCTAGGAGAGGGTGAACTTCGTAAAAACATATTATGTTGTCATATTCATATTCCTACCCTCTGAAATTGCATTCGATATTTTAAATTCTATTCAGAACCCTTCATCTATATTTTAGAATGTCTAAAATTGCAATCATTATTATCCAAGTAGTGGTTAAATTTTAATTTTTAAATATTCCTATTAGCCACCCCTATTCACCTTACTTTAGAAAATGATTGTCTTAGACAACAAGATACGGCATGCTTATATATGTTTTCCCTTACGAAAGTTGATGATCACATGATTGGTTTAGGAAGCAATTGGGTTATGTTTCCATTTTACTATTGGGCTTAGGTCCAATGCTCAATAGCGGATTTGCTTCCTCTTCGAGAATTTACTCACTTTATGTTAGGCTTGAATCTTAGCCTATATGGTTGAGTTTGATTGGAATCATTTGCTACTTAAGGGTTGCCTCATTTTTAATTTCATTTGTCCATCAGTCTCACCATGGCTAGCAAATCTAGCCTATGTACACTTCTAAAATTTGTGCCAAATCAGGAGGTTTCCCGTATCTAGTTAGGTCTCTCGAGGTTAATTTTATTTCTATTATTTTATTTAATTTTCTTTATAGATAAATGGCCAATTTATTTCCCTACTTACTGTAACTCAATTTGTACTCCTAAACTCAATTTTTTTATTTTTTATTTGTAACTCATACGAGCTAATAACATTTGTTTCACTGAGATCTTTTGATCCCCACTCTAGGAAGTTTCTCGTCCCCATCTTCCCTTACCGTCATTTTCCCATATTTGTAATCATTAGTTAATAGACGATTTCCGGAAGATTGCTAATGGGATTGTCATTTTTGAGTTTTTTTTTTCCTCCAAAATAAAAGGATCACTTAGCGGTACTAACCTATGCTATATGTAGGACATTAAAACTAATCTTTAATTAATAACTTTTATCCTTTTTTAAATTTCATGAATTCTAAATTTTCTTCCTCACATCTCGAGCCTTAGTTTTCGATCTTTATAGCTTTCATCTTTAGCCAGATTCAATCTTTGTCTAGACGGTCTTATGACTTCCTTATTTCACCATGCAAATTTTTATATCCATATGAGAGCATATACTCTCAGGTGACAATTGATTATATTAGACCCGACGTTCTAATTCCACCGGTGTTGACATGGCAATAGTTTATTGACAGCGCTGCTTGGAATACTCGCCCGGAGAGGACCATAGAGGGTCGTTAGGGCGGTTTTTGGATAGATGTCCTGAACATCCGCCATTTCCATTTTGCAAAGTAGGATGAGGAGTACAAGCATTTGAGGGCCCAATATTATGATCGACTAGTCCTACTTCAAGGCATGGTTTTCCTAAGTAGTGAAGGGAATCTGCCTTCTACTGCTATCTGCCTACGTCCATTTAGTTGCTACAAACTTCGATGAGGATAGATGTAAGTGGCAAATTGATGATGAAATGGATTGGCTAACACTTCTTGGCCCTAATTTAATTATCAAAGTTGAAGTGATGCATGAACTTGGTATCCGGAGAATGCATCCCTTTTCTTGCCTGCCCTTTCGTGTTCTTATTCTCTTGTTTCCTTTCCTACTATTTGTATGTGTGTGTATGCATATTGGCACATTTTCAGGCTAATCTTTCTGCGGACTGGCACACTCACAGGATCGGGTTTCGGCTCTCTTTTTTTAGTAAGTATCTAAGGTGGTTCGGGTTACCTATGGCAGAGAGTTTAATTTTTGTTGCTTTGGTGTTTATTCTGTTTTTTCATTTGCTAGTTTATTTGTCTATTACCTACAATTATTGTTTTAATTGTATGGTATTACTCATGACTTATGCCAATATTTATCGAAAAAAAAATGTGTGTGCATAATATCACTTCTGTGCGGTCTAAATAAGTGACTTTAGAAAGTTCCTTTTCTCTTCTTCTATATATGTCAGAAGCTCTAACGTCACTTCTATACACCCTCATATGGCATATTGGAAACTAATTACTAATATGTGCGACGTATCTAGTTTTAATAGCAGCCCTTCCTCTACGGAAACAGAAATGATCAATTAAGTTGACGACTAATCTATCCAACTATACAAGCTATATATCATTCTACTTGGATTAGCGGATAAAATAATTTCTAGAGAGGTAAAGCATCTATTTAAAGTTCCTATTTTAAACCATATATTTTGGGGGAGGGTGTTTGGACAATAATTATATACCTTATTTTAAAGTTGAAAAGGCTTGCAGTGTACTTGGAGTATTTATGTTTTCTAAACCAACTCCGAGTTAGGGGATGGAGGACTCGATTGCATGCTAACGTAGCAGTGGAATTATTATTTCAGACTTGAGGGTCTTACTGTTATACCCTTATTTTTTAAGTTGTAACTCCTCCCAATTGACCCCTCCTCCGTTGGCTCTTTCTCTCTCTCTCTCTCTATCGTTGTTTGTCACATCAACATGAAACCATGTCCGTCAACCCCTTCCCCCAACTCAAAATTGGTTTAGAAAAAATAAATAACTTTCAAATACAATACACCTAATATTTAACTTTAACTAAGATATATAATGGTTCAAAATCCACCCAAACTATGATTTATTCAAAAATCCACCTTAGACAACAAGTTCAGTAAAAGGAAATGAACGGAGCTTGATTGGGAGGCGGGAACAGAAAAGGGGCAAAGGAAGTGAAAAGCTCTTTAATGTAACAAAGATCAAGGCATGAACTTGAAGAAAGGAAAAGCATGTATAAGGCATTGCAGCGAGTCATTATGTCACAAGCCAACCCATGCAGTGGGTGGTTAGAAAAACTCAACTCAGCTCAGGCCCAGGCGAATGCAGAAAGCAATAACGCTCCATAATTGATGCAATTAGCATTGACCATATGCCCAATCCCAAAGGAGTCTAACAACAAACCCTAAAAAGCATCTAATCAGTTCGTTAGAATTAGGTGTAAAGTCATCAGGGTAGGTTATCAAACAAAGTGTTGTACCACCTTAAGGAGAAAACAACACAAATCAAATCATATTATGTATATGTTTTCTTACTATTCTATTTTTTTGGCTAAAGTTCTTTTAAATTCAGATCAAAGACACAATTCGACCCATCCCTTAATCAGATTGTACACGAAGGGTCAAAAGGGTGGAAATTTTATTAACTGAACTATTTAAAATAAATAATATTTTACTAAATAACAATTAATATTTTTTGGATGGAATATACTAAATAATAATGAAAGAAGAAAGAGAGATGAAGAGGAATAATGAAAGAGGGGGAGAGGTAATTATGATAGTTATTGTCATTATGTATGCTCCCTCCACCATATATTGAACATTCCTTTATGTTCCTAGAGAGAAGAGGTAGAAGGAGTAGAGAAATAGGAGGGGAGGGGAGGGTAGCCAAGCCAAGGAAAGGGTCCTAAATTGAGGGGATGCACTCAAGTGGGCACTCAAAAAAGTGGCGCATGTGACCCCTCATTATGCTCTTTCATTGTCTTTCTTGCGTACTATATTGCCTAATTAATTCTATCCTATTTGGCATTTTCTTTAAATAATCAAAATATTCAGATTGTAATCTTATTAATAAAATGCTCCACCCTTAATTTAATAATATCTACATATGTTACGGTATAAAGATAGCAGCTTTCTTTTCTGTTTATTTTGAGAAAGTGGGCCTAAATCCTAACTAATTATTTTTAGGATTTGCTATTGAAACTTTGGTTTTTTTGTTTTTTGGTTGAAGTAATTGTAGATACTTCGTGCAACAAGCTAGGGACGGTCTTATCCTGTCCATGATACTTTTATAAGGTTAATTGCATTACATTATATTTAATCAAATACCAGTCTAATTTTTGTCATTTTTTAATTAATTACATAAATGTCTTTTAAGCCAAATATTTGAGAATTGCCCACATAAAAACCACATTACCCATGAATGCTCGCACAAATATCTAATGAGTGATTGAATTTTAAAATAGGCCATTGTACCCTAAGACTAGAAAAAGCAGAAGAAAAAGGGAATATAATAGTGGAGATGACCTAAAGTTGGAAAAGCTCAAAAAAAAAAAAAAAACAGTGAATGAAAACTGGAGTAATTAGCCTAAAGTTGGTAGAGAATTGATTGAAGATGGAGCTAGCTGGCTGCCTGGCCTTTGACAAAAGGAGCCAAGGGAGAGGGCTTGGATCATTGAGAGGGGGTTGTTGATGTTATCTACTTTATTTTGTCTAATCTTCACCACTCCTTGTATATCAATTGTCAAAAGTAAGCTTGCTTAATTTCAAATTCAATCTAGGGTAGTTAAATCAAAGTGCAATGCAGAAACTCAGATAAAATAAATCAATGTAATTCAAAGAAAAAAAGGAAAAATATTATAGTCGAGAGTAGAAACACCGCCTATATCCGCCTTTTCTTTCATTCGCTTGAATATGTTGGAAATATATACGAGAATATGTTGGGGAATATATAGAAACATTTAATGTAAATAACTCAACATTCGTATCTATTGGAAGAACATAAGTATAAAATATTAACCTTTTGCTATTATAATCTTGGAATCCATAGTAGGATTGTAAAATGTGTAGAGGAGTGTCAAAAAACTTGTGTACCTTTAAAACTTTTGAAAAGTTAAAATCTTTTGATGAATTAGATGTAAAGCAGAGTTTAAATATTTTAGGTCGAGTTCTACTAATTTTTTTTAAAAGAAATTGATAAAATCCTCCAAAATTTTAGTAGAAGCATATAGAGCACCGGATTTTTTTAACGAGTTTCTAAACTTAATTAGCCTTAAGATTATAAAAAAGAGGCAAGAAATTTAAATTTTCATACAAGATTGTTTAAAAAAGATAATTATATGTTTGGAGATGTGAGCTATGAACTTGACAAAGTATTTAGCTAAAGTACAAAAGAAGTGGACAAGATTAAGAAGATGTAGGCAATGTTGTTTAGTTAAGAGAGAACTCGTGCAAGTTTAATTTAGTTAATTAATTAATTAGTGATTTAAATTAATTAGGGTTAGGTATTAGGGCAATATCAAAGGAAAAACTACTTCATAGCATAGGCTATATTAGGTCTACTTTACTTATGTTGCCTCCTAATTGCAAGCAATTTTGTCCCACATTATATTATACATACTTGCTGCATGGGATGCTTATCTACCACTAAACATTGATTAGGCCTGCCTTCATACCATTATCCATTTTATTTTTGCCCCAAAATCCTCTATGACTTTTGCATATCAAGGAAAATATTTTTTTATTTATTTTTTGGATCAGAACATATCATGGAAATATTGCAATTCAACGTCACCATTAGTGGGGACGAACAAACAATCAATTTTCTATATTAATGTATATAGTCGAACAAGTATCTTAATTTTTAGTTTGACTTTCTATCACTTTCTTGACTTTTGTCATACTAGTTCTTAAATCACATGACTATCAAGTTTATGTGATTTGGTAAAAATGATAGCAACAGTGCTAAATTATTGACTAGAATTGTTGGCATTTCTCTGTTACTATTTTCACTAAAGTTATTAGTATTTTGTCCTCAAATATTGCATGTGTTTGTACGTCGGATGCGTAAAAAGTAGTTACATTGAAGTTGTAAAAAGAGTCTATATTTTTGTATGAATGAGGCGTGAACAGAGACCTTATCAATTGAGCTAACTGATCCTATTTGATTAAAGTTTCTTTCAGTCCTTCAACTATTGTCATAACTTTTTATCTCCTTCATAAACAAAGACAGTAAGGCCTACAAAACGCATATGAGAGATTGTTTGAATGCTATCAGCAACAACATATCTTCTTCTCCACTCATGCTAGTAGTAGCTTATATTAATCTTGAAATGAACTGAAGTTGAAAGCTTCCAAAGGATGACAAGAGTAGTCTTAGGATAATTAGGACCTTGCAAGCTTAGCATATCATTAGTTTTTTGGGGCTGTTCGAAGTTACATAAAAACAAACAGAAATAAAAATATAAACCAACAGAAATGAATAGAAAATAGCAGAAACGAACGAAACGAGAAAAACGAACGAAACGAGAAGAAACGAACACAAATGAATAGAAAACAAAATAGATAATGATTTTGATGTAACTTCGAACAGATCCAATCTCAAACATAATAACTTGCCGAAAAGATTGCATTCTTTGGCAAGTACTTGAGAACACACGACTATTACGATAAGTCCATAATACCAAATAATAATAACAAATTTCTTACTCCAAGAAGGATCTTGCTGAAGAATCAAATTAGTGCATTGGATCCATTTAAGGTTAAAAAAATTATCACCAACAAAGCATTGTTGTTATGCATAAAATAGAGCCAGAGTCATAACAGCAAAAGTGGAGTCTCTAAAAAGATGAAGATGGATGGTCCTCTTTAAGATTCCAGCAAGTAGAAAATACAGGATTGAAATCAACAATTCACCTGGGGAGCCTAGCAGCAACAGGTAACCTTTGAAAACAAGCACACCAAACCAGCATTTTCATTTTATATTGGACTTTGCATTTCCACGAAGCTTTCCAAGAAATAGGAATCGAGTTGCTACTGTTAACAACAGGTTTATACAAAGATTGAAGTACAAAATGGACATCTCATATGCATACCCCTCGAGGTATGTGTTAAATTATTTTTCTATTTATGAACAATAAAAATTAATTGTGAACCTCCCTTTTAATGATATAATGTGTTCGTGGTTAGTGGCCAATATATATATATTAAAAGTTGGGTAGAAACTTTATATGAGTGACACATAAGATACATATATGGAATTGTTTCATAAATGTAGTGTTTATGAAAGGTATGCATTTAATTATATTTTAGATAATTAATTTGTATGAAATTGTGTACCATAAATTAAACAATTATATTGTTTCAAAAACTAATTTGTTCACATTCAAACATTACCGTTCTATATATGCATTTGTACACTTTTTCATAATTTATAAAAGTTAGGGATAATCAATGTATAAGTATTGGTTCAAAATGAAATCATATGATTATATGTGTAACACATATGTAATAATCATATAAGAGTTAATTGACTATATAAATATCCGTCTTAGATTAAATTAATACAATACTATAGTTAAATAAAATAAATAATTTTTTATTTGCATATGGATAAAGTAATTAGTAAGAATGTAATATAATTGTTGCTAAATTAATTAATATTAAAAGATATTTCATGTGCTATCAAAAATAAAAAGAAAAAGTCTCACATATCAGAGAATTTTAAAAAGTAACACATGATATAAAAGTAAAAGAATAAAAATTATATAAAGGATAATAATTACATTGTTATAAAATTATGATCTATTTTAAAACTATATATTTTATTATTTATTTATATTAATAAAATTAAAATTAAAAATAACTTAATTCCTTACATCGCAAGGATATAATACTAGCTAAATGAAAAGAATGCCCAAATAAATAAGAAAAGATTTTTTTTTTCTTTATTTAAATCTAAAGTTCTATCTCTTTCTCTCTTGCAGACTCTCTCTCTCTTTCTTGCTCTCCTACTCTATTAGCCATCTTTCTCTCTTTCTCTTTGGATGAGTCTCTCACCTACTTGAACATATTCGAAAGTTGAAGCTACCTGATAACTATCTTTTGCAACCCCTAAGTTTCATAACTTGATCAATTTGATATTTTACCAAATAAACCTTCTTAGCGTATTCCAAATTGCAAACCCAATAGTTATTGTCCATATAATTTGAAAAACTGGAGATAAGATGACAAAGACGAAGAGAAAGGACGAGCACATGTTCTAGTTCATTAGTACCGATTGGAGAGCTTCAAGTGTTAGTAGAGAGAAGAAGAAAGAGAGAGATGACCCATGAGAGCTAAATTTGTTGCCTTTTTTGGTATAAATTATTGTGGTTTGAGAGAATTTTTGAGAAGTTAAGAGATATGACTCTGTTTATTTAATTTTAACTCATAATTTTATAATTCTTTACAGCTTTTTATAAACTAAATTTATAATTGTTTTATCACTTTTTACAGCTATTTATAATTCCTTACAACTTACAATCTTACAATATCTTATATCTAAATGTAAACTCTTCACCTTACCAACAAGATGCTAAATGCGACCTCTTCATCGTACCAACAAGATCTTTATTAGGTCCTCTCCATATTCTTAAACAAAGAAAATTGTTATTTTTTTAGATTGGAAAATGAGATATTAACGAATCAAAAGGGAAAAAAAAAAAAAAAAACTCAAGTGGATTGTTATAACTCTAGGCGTGAAGAAATGCTCCATACGACAGGGTAGTTTAAAGCTTATTTCTTAGGTCTAAAAAAACATAACTTCAATTTAGGATGGATATTAACATTCAGAGACGCAAAAGATAGAATCTGCTTACTACAACCTGGAGCAATTAACAACGATATTTGCAAATTTCAATATTCAGAGTTTCCAAAAAAAAAAAAAAACCTGCAAAATATATGAGCATAAAATTATTAATTTAACTTCTTTGAGCATTCTTTTTGACGTTAAAAGGAAGAGTTAGTAAGTTGTAGGAAATGTAAGAAAGTTGTACGGTGTTTTAAAGATAGTTACAAATAGTTATGAAAGGTTATAAAGTAACATGTGAAATAATGAGTTATATTTAAATAGATAATATATATAAGGCGGTTTTTAACTTTCAACAAATTTTTTCCCACTAGTGATGAAATTATTTTACTAGCAGTGTTAAATTCTTTAACAACTAAAATTCTTGATGATTGGGTTGGTCAACTGTACTGCAAGTTTGCTATTCCCTTCAACTGCGGAAAATCTTCTTCCAAACACACATATTCTTCACTAAAAAAGAGGCAAAAATTATTATTTAAATTTTACTCCTTCCCATATTACTCGTCTCTCTTGTAACACTAAGAATCATGTTTTCATAAGACACAAATAAAACTCTTTTTTTAACTTGAACAAATAATACGAGATGGAAGGATTAATAAATAATGATTTAATATTGAATTGTACAAAAGTATCTAGACTACTATTTATCCAATTTGCGTAAAAGAGAAAATCATACAATAAATATTGGAAATGAATTTTACAAGGTGAATTTTTGACAAATGAGAGTATATAAGCAACAACTTAAAACACCCTCCTTCGCGTAGCTCTCTTAGCTAAGACATAAGCCGGTCTGGTCTAACACACATCTTATTTACCTTAATAGTAGACACTGATATGAACAAATCTAGAAGTTTACTATCTTTGGAGCCTCTCCATTGTTGGGAGCGCGAGAACAGGAAGGATGATGTGCCATGTTACGTGAGGCTTTTTTCTTTTTGTGTGTTTTAATTTAAGTTTTGTTATTTTATTATTTTTTTAAATATAAGTAGTGTATTGTAATATGATTCATGGTAAATGTTTTATTTAGTGAGCCTACGTGGTGAGTTTAGCATTGTGGATAAGAAAAAGTTAGCTCTTAAAGAATATTTCGTTATAGGCCCCACCTTTAAGAGCCAATTTTTTATCTCGTCTCGTCCGGCGTCAACTCTACCGCCAAATACTCCGCTTGTAGTGCAAAGCCCATCCAGTGACCTTGGACAAATCCGTTGTCATTCTGCAAAGCCACCCACGTAGCTCCTGCTTCCTTAGTTACTGCATCCCAAGCTCCATCTGTATTCATCTCCAAAGGATTATGCATCTGGATACCCCTCCTAACAACTAAATTCAACCCTCCTCTCTCCTGCCCGGCCCCAATCCCCTCCCTCTCAAACTTCCTTCCCTTCATCTGAGCATTCAAGCTTTGGCGAATGTTATAACAATAACATCTTTTGGATTACATTTTTGCCACTGAATATCACCTGATTCTTTTTCTTCATGTTTTGCCAATGTGTAAAGAAAAATAAGCTATACTCCTGATCCTCCATTTACCCTTACTCCTCATCAAGTAGTTTATCCACACACATCCATTGCCCCATACACAGGCTGCCTATAGGCTTTGTTCTTAAACCCAGATCATCACAAGCCCATATTCTTCTCACTGGCCATCTCTATCCATCCTCTCCACGAAACCTCTGTTCCTCATATTCACCCCATTCAGGGAGCATCCTGAATTGCCTTCCACCCAAAAATCTTAACCTTGGGTATCAAATTCAATGCCCAGAATCTTCCCCAGCCCTTAACACTCTCCCTGTTTCCTCATTGAGAATTCCCATTGAATAGAATCAACCTGTTCTTCCTCACAAATAGGTATTACTGATATATCCCTTGCAGTTTTCCAAGAGAACAACCCCTTATCTTCCGCACGTCCCATTTCGCCTTAAAGACATATGAAACTTTCAAATTCTCACCTTGTAAACTTGTTTGGGCCGTCCGAAAGGTCACTTCCTGCCCCATAAGCCATCTGTCCTGTCTGACTCTGATCTTTCCAGCACTGCCTACTCTGCAGAGTGAAAAGTAAAGGGCAAGTATTCGTGCATGTTTGTTAAAGTGGGAAAGGAAGAACATTAAATGCATTGCTTAGTATTACAAGTCAGAAAACTTAAGTATACTTGGCTTTTCTCAATCAAGTGGTGTCCCAGGTCAATAGTGTCGGGTTTCTAAACAAGGCCATGGACAGTATAGTAACTCCCAACAGTTTTTAAACTCAGCTAAAAAAACAGCTTTTACTTTTTCTTTAAATCTTTCTTAAAGTTCATATGTAACTACATATAAAAAGGACAAGAACTACATATAAAAGGACCAAATAATCACGTATGATTTTTTTTTTTTTGGAGCATAAGCATATCATATATTATATATCAAGTATCAATTTCAATTTGAATTATATAACTTCGCATTGATTTATTACTTTATACATGTGAGGGATGTGTGTATATATTTACTGAGGAGTACTTTATGTATTGACATATTTATTAATGATATTAACATATTCACTTCTCGATATACAATGAAATGATTCTAAAAATCCTCGCTTATGAAAAATCATTTTATCCACCTTTAACAAAAAAGTAAATTATTTATAAGTGCTCTTGATGTTGACTCATAATAATTTAAATAAACTTTTCTTGGTCAATGTTTTTATCTATTAATAAAAAATATACAAATCGAATCCCTTAGAAGCCATTAGCATTATTGTTTTAAAAATGTTAAAAATATATATATATGACCTCACACTAAAATGTATGTATAAAAATTATTCTAATAATATATCAAGTGTTAAAATATTTTCTCAAAAGTAAGAGGCCTTTTTTAATCATCTTCTAGTCTTGTTGGCCTTGTGTTCAAAGCTCACTCTAAACTTAATTAGGTGACTAAAATCATAACTTGTCTCAAAAGATGAGTGTTCGGTATTAAAGTTTGAAATTCACTTGTAGGCAAACTTATCATAAGCAATCTTGATAACTCATTACATCTTACCTTTGGTTGTCTCTTTAAAATAGAGAAAAACATCGATACTCTCCTAATAAGACACAAAGTAAGCCATTTTAATGAACTAATCAACTACCACAATAACAGCATGACGCCTTTGGTCTCTGGAAAAAGCAACAGTAAAGTCCACACATATATATTTCAAGGACCTTAAGGTGTCAGGAAAGGATAGCAAAGGTGTGGATGCAATTGGCATGTAATTTGGTGATAAGTAACATGCTTTGAAATCACATCAAAGGTGTCACCCGTCATCTTTAGCCAACATAAGTGCTATTTGAGGATGTCAAAGTGACTAGTTAGATTATCACCAAGAAACTTTTGTCATCTGAAGCTTCTAAATTTGCTCCTTTTCAAATTATAAATGATTCCTTTTAAAATGCAATCTAATTTGAATTGCATATGGATTCTTAGACCCATTTTCTGCATCTTTGAAGTAGTGATAAGAGCCTTTATGTTTGTTGGAAAGATAAACTAGATAAGCAAAAGTTGAAGGTATTTGTTGGGGTTGTGTGGAGTTTAATGGGTGTTTTTGGCTCAGAAAATTGTGGTTTAAGGTTTGGAATAGTTGGCACGACCTGAGGGGCAAAAGGAACAATCACTTTGCATGGCCATAATAGCGGAGTAGTAGTCAATGGCCAACATGGGCTAGCCATGTCAGCTAATACGACCATGTCGGTTGTTGACTTTTCGTCTGCAGCTGTTTTTGTACATTTTTGTCACCTTCTTCCATTTATGACTCGATATTACGGCTACGTAATTTCTTATAGCCCTCCATTGCTGAGCATAGTAAGGTGTAGCAGCAAGTATATTTAGTGTAAAGAAATTTCTTGTAAAGTTACCAAATTCCAGTGTATTGTTCGTGATTTTTTCAATTTTGAGTTTTCCATGTAAAATTCCCGTGTCTTTGTTTCTTTTTCCTTCTTATTCTTGTTTATTATTTGTAAGAGTAAACTCTCCAATTTTAACAATATTTCTTTGGTTTATTTTGGCTAAAGGCATGAACATCTTGAACCCCTAGTGCCATATACTCTAACATCAACACATGGAGGGGGAAGGAGGAGATCGAATTATTTATTTATGGTACAAACTAACTCAACCTTTTTCCACATCTTTTGCAAAAGACATGTTATGTATTTTCCTTATACGATGTTACTCCTATTTGTATTAGAAAAAAAAATTTACTGGCTATTATTATGCAACTTTGTAACTTTTCATATCTTTTTCTCTTTTAGATGAGTAAGTTACATAATATTGTTCTACATCTGACAAATATGGTTAATGTTTAATGTTGAAATTTGAATTAATTTAGTTATTTTAATTTGGTAACACTAGGAATTCTTTTTTATCTTTTTAATTTTATGTTAATCAGAATTAAAATACGGTTGGCTCATAAACGATGGAGTTCTCCAAGTATTACTTTTTAATCTACAAGACTCTATGAAGCGTTAGTTGAGGAAACTAAGAACTTAGATTTTGATCCCCACCTTCACCCTCCTGGAAATTTGGGGGGGAGGATTCAAATCCCTGAGTTTGAAGGGATTTGAAACTTCCAAATATTTAAATTTCATTTTTAAAAATTCATACCGAACAATATAAAAGGAATTTAAAAATTTGAAGTTTCAAGTTCCCTACCTTTTCTCTCATACCAAATAGGGCCTAATATTTAGTAAAGTTCCCTATATTTTGTAAACTAATCATCATATAGGATAAATATGGTTACATAATTATTTGTGAAATTATATTAAATATGTTTTACTTATTTTAATTTGAAAACTAGCCTTAAGGACACAAATATCATGCTAGGGAGCTATAATTATATTTATTTCAACTTTTAAACTATGTGTACCTTACCTACTACTATTCACTGAAAAATGTACTATTCTTGTTATTAAATACATCAATCTTTCCTAAATTGTATGTATTACAAATAATTTAATTTAATACAGGTAGTATATTTTTGGCATAATATTTGTCTGCTCTTTTCCCCACCAAATAATATCCAAAATTGCCCATAATACTAATCTTTCAGACTAAAAAGAAAGCGCTTGTTTGGAGACCGATATTATGAGCAGAAATACTTTTGGTAGTATTCAAATTAAATGTTTTATTCGATATTTTTAAAAATATTTGAAAATAAAATAATAATAATAATAATAATAACAATAATAATAATATATTATTATTATTATTATTATTATTGGCATTGCAATAAAAGAGAGCAAATAATATTTTCAAGAAACTTTTAATGATAGAGATAAAAATACAAAAATAAATTATATGAAAGTGACATGTGACAATTTGAGAAGAGTATTCGTTTTATTTTAATATATTATATCAACTATTAATATCCTAATAAATGGATACATTAAGTATTCTTTTTGTTATCAGTAAAAGAATTTTTGTATTTATATAGATACAGATATAAAAGATTATTTTTTTGTATTGTATATAACTTTAATTTTCCGGTTAAATACTTTAAAAATAAGTGTAAAATTTTTATAATGCTTAAGATAGTTGTTAAAGTTAAATGTAAAGTTATCTTTATTATTTAACATATTTGATATATTTTGAACGCATGAATTCTTAACTTTTAACTTAAAATGTGTTCGGTATCCGTCGTTTAAGTAGAGGTTAATGGTTTAACTAGGTAAACTTGTTATTGGTTACACGTCCGGTTAGTCAACAATGTTAGGAGTATCATTTAACATTTCGATCTATTTAAAATTCTAATAAGTCAAATATTAGTGTTCAAAAAGATATCATTTTAACTAGCATTTGTAGTACCTTCTAATGTTTCGAGTAGTATTTTTAAAACGTTAACAATATTAACTTTTTACATTTAAAAATAATATTTTACGATTTCTTGTTAAAAAATCCCTTGATTAATTTTATATTTGGAAAGTTATCTATACTCATTTATTTAAATTTACAATAATTAGCTAAGCTAATAGCTAAATTTACTCGAATACATTTCCTTCAACCATTTAGTTGAATAGCTATACACTGAAACGTTAAATTCTAACTATTATCTTTTACTCAAACAACTATCCGCTACATAAAAAAATATCATGTACTAAAACAAGTCAATTTGTCAAACATGTCCATATTTTTAAATGTTCGGCTAAGGTAATGGTTATGTTAGTTATTACAGGTTTATATACTTGTTTTGAAGAGCTGCTCATAGTAACTTTTGAAAATCTTTACCAAACAGTTTTGGTATTAATCCAAACTTATCCATTTTATGTGATGAAAACTTTCTTCCCTTGATGTCCTTTTATGTCATTTTGCATAAATTTGTTACCTAAACAACTAAGTTTATCGAAAACTACTATGTAACTTCTAACAGATAATATGACAGCTAGTCACTACTAAAATAGCTAGTTTTACCAAACATATCCCAATAATCTACTTTTTCTTAATTTTTGGTCTGCGTTAGTTCCAAAAAATTTTAAAAATAAAAGAATAGGTTTTCTTATAGCAAAAATTTACTCTCTTTTGAATATGGAGGTAAACACTGTAATTGGCATCTAAGTAGGTAAAATAAAACTACACAATCTCCAAGCTTTCCACCATTTATGCAATTTTTTTGACTTTTAACAACAATTTTGTCAAGCACCCTCATGCGAGATCTATGAAAATCCAAATGTAAGCTCCTTTATCATTGCAAGGACTTGTTCATTTTGGCTATTAAAAATAGCGTTGCTAGTTGACACGAGCTATTATAAGTTGTTACGATTAGCTATTAGCTATTATGAGATGTTATGAGATGTTACAATTAGTTGGTAGTTGTTAACGATTATTACGATCTTATATAAGTTGTTACGAGCAGTTATGAAAATTTTAAAATACCGTTAGTTATATTATTCATGGTATTTTTCACAATAACAAAAATTGATCAATAACTATATATATATATATATATATATATATATATATATATATATAGTAAATTGATTTAAAATTATTCGGTTAAAAATTCATATATTTTATTGTTAATTATATTTTATTTTATATAAATATTTTTGGAGAAAAAAATCAGTTCCAAATAATAACTATCCCCAAAAAATGCAATTATAAAATTTAACAAAAAATTTCAAAAAATTATGCAATTAAAAAATTTATTAGAAAAACCCAACAATACTATATCTTCCATCCAAAAAGATAAATAAATAAAACATATCCCAAAATCAAAGGCTCCAACCTAATCTGCTTTCCCTCTCAATTCCATTCTTTGCTCCAACCAAATTTCTCTCTTTGCTCTCTTTTGCTGCTCCAACCCCAGTGCCCTGTGGAGCAAAAATATTTGTATATCTTTTCATACCAATATAAAATTGTTGCAATAATAATAATAACTATGATAACAACGATAAATAATTTAGTGTTTATAACAACGTTTCGGATAGCTAACAACTCACTAGAACTCGTGAAAGCTAAATGTTAACCGTTAATAGCTGGTAAACCTTGTAACATATATGACCGCTATAACAAGTATAAAGGCTAGCTATAGCAACTATAATCGTCAATCATAACCTCGATTATTATTATTATTATTATTATTATTATTATTATTATTTATCGAGATCGTCGCCATCATGATTATTATTATTGTGGCGACAATTGTATTTGCCGTATAAAAAGATAAAAAAATTTTTGCTCCGTGGGACTCGAGTTGGAGCAGCAAGAAAGAGTAAAGTTAGAAATCGGGTTGGAGCAGAGAGGGATTGAGATGGAGAGCAGATCGGGTTAGGGCTTTTGATTTTAAGATATGTACTGCTTTTAATATTATTTTTGGATAATAGAGGGACAGGTATTCTTGGGGTTTTTTTCATTAATTTTTTCTTAAATTTTTTAATTGCATAGTTTTTGGGCTTTTATGTTAAATTTTGTAATTATATTTTTTAATTTTTTGGGATATATATTATTGGGAGCTGATTTTTTCACAAAAACACTCATATAAAAATAAAATATGATTAACAACAAAATATATGAATTTTTAACCAAATAAGAATTAAATCGATCGACAAATATATATATATATATATATTTGTAATTGTAAATTATACCATAAATAATATTACTAATGGTATGTTAAATCCATTCGAAACAACTTGTATTAGCTTGTAACTATGGGTGAGCGGTTTTGGGTATCCTGTTCCAAAATTGGGAACCCGAATCCGATTCTGTTTGACCGGTTCTTAAATTTTAACTTGAACCTAAACATCAAGGTTCGGTTCAGCTTCAGTGGTACCCTATCCATACTATTATTTTTATAAAAAAAACTTTAATGCATTACAAATTATATATTCTTGGATCAATTACACTTCAAGCATTAATAAATAGCAAATCGATTTTTCACAGGAAGAGTTAGAAGAGAACTTAAAAATCCTAGGCAAAAGGAAACAAGAAGCAAAACGTTAATTTCTGTTTCTCTATCTTTGCATTTAAAGAGTAAATATCACGAATCACAAACTAATTGAACCCGAAATTACGAGCATCTCATATTCACAAATTGAAAACTCAAAATCTCGGAAAAAATACATGTCTTAACGAGTTCCAAATCCCGATTCTAGGGCTTGATTTTAGGAACCTTACTCGAAGTCGTTTGACCGGTTCCTGTTCGTTTCGGGGTATGCGTAAGCCATACTCACCCCTACTTGTAACAACCGACAACTAATTGTAACAACTCATACAACTAACGACTAATCGTAATAACCCGTAACAACTAACAACTAATTGTACTAGCTCAAACATCTCAGTAACTGACTAACAACCAATTTTTAACAGACTAAAACGAACATAACTCTGAGTATCTTTGTTCACCGAACAAAACCAATTTGAAAACTTACTATGTTTGGCAACCTTTTGTTAGCGGTTTGTATTTCCTGTTTGACTTAATTGTTTGCATTAGGTGTTTATAAAAAAGTATTTGGTAAAATTAGTTGTTTTTAACAAATTTATTTGGTAAAATTTCATTTAATAGCTCGGTTTTGTTATTAATTTTAAACATTACAATTTTGTTTATTGCATATTTACTTTCTTTTCAATATGAATTAAGAATTATGTGATTTATAAAACATTACATTTATATCTCTATCCAAGTTTGGTTACAAAAAATATTTTGTTTACTAGTGACTTAATTTAATTTAATAATATATTTAAAATTTTATGTGAAAAATTATTTATTTATAATAGAGTGATTAACATAAATTATTTATTAAATGTTAGAAAATGTTATAATAGCAAGTATTGCATCAAACATCTCTTCTCAAAAAAAAAAAAAAAAGAGATGTTACAAAACATAAAATCTTAATCATAGCAATGTGAAATAATTGTCAAAATATTGTGTCAATATGGTGGACATTTTGTTTATAAATACCAAAATCGTCTTCTAAAAACTATTTCAAACAGCTTGTTACAAATTAACTTTTTAAGTCAAAAAAATCCTCCAAATCTAAATAATATTTTTTTGACCAAAGTCAGAGGGCTAATACGGTGAAAATTCTCTTCCAAATAGAACAATGGCAAAAGGAGAACCGTCTGTATTTTGCAAAAATGTGAAATCATGCAAACCCACCCAGTTAGTTTTTCTTTTATTAAAAAATTGCACCTCCAATTTGATTCTTGCTTTGGTCAAAATCCAATTATCAAGTTTTTACACACACAGTGTTTATTGTCGGAGGCTAAATTATAGACTGTGCCCGCTACACCCCACTCTCTGTGTTTTTTTACAGAGCAAGCAAACTGAGGAAAGGGGAAACATCCCTCACCCTCTTTTCTCTTCTCTAAAAAACACAGAAACACATGTAATAAATTCTTACCCTTACCAGAGGAGAGAGAGAGAGAGAAATGGTGGTAGTGGGTTGGACTTTGAAGAAGGATTAAGGAATTTCTTTTTCTTTTTATTTTTTATGAAAAACCCACCTTGGAGAGAGTGAGTGAGAAACAAGGGAGAGGGGAGAGAGGACAGAGGTGGGTTTCCCTCACTCTCTCTCTCTCTTCTCTTTCTCCTTCTTTTGGCTTATAAAAGAAGCTCCCCATTTCGCTGCAGCTATTAATAATGTCACTAGATTCTAAGGAGATAAAGACGATTGAGCAGTGGAGATGGTCTGAAATGCAAGGCCTTGAGCTGGTCTCTCCCAATAATAACAGCCAAGAGAGAGAATCAACGGCAGCAGTGGGAGGAGCAGGAGGGGAGAGGAGAGAGAGAGAAGGCATGGATGTTCCACCTGAGACCACGAGCAGGATGACAGATGAAGATAAGCAGAAAGAGGCAACTGAAGCTGTTGCTTTCAAAGAATTGTTCAGATTTGCTGATGGCTTAGATTGTGTTTTAATGGTGATTGGGTCTGCTGGAGCTTTCGTTCATGGATGCTCTTTGCCTCTCTTCCTCAGATTCTTCGCCGATCTCGTTAATTCTTTTGGGTCCTATGCCAATAACCCTGATAAAATGATGCAAGAAGTTCTGAAGGTACTGTTCGAAAATATGTTCTACATTATTGAATTTGGAAATTCTGTCAGATTTTACAAGTGGGTTTTTGATTTTATGGAAAAATTTTTATGGGCAGTACGCGTATTACTTCCTTGTCGTTGGAGCAGCAATTTGGGTATCTTCATGGGCTGGTAAGTTCTCTCCTTCTGTCTTCCTTTTCCTTAAAATTTTGTTTGGTGAGTCCAATTTCTGCTAGAATTTTGATTCTTTGAGGGATAATTTTGGTGGGCAGAAATCGCTTGCTGGATGTGGACAGGAGAGAGACAAACAACGAAAATGAGGATCAAGTACTTGGAAGCAGCTTTGAATCAGGACATTCAGTACTTTGATACTGAAGTTAGAACATCTGACATAGTTTTTGCCATTAACACTGATGCTGCACTTGTCCAAGATGCTATTAGTGAGAAGGTGAGGTCGAAGATGACATACCCATTTCTCAATTTTACCCTTTCATCCTCGTTCTTTCTTTCATTCTTTCATTCTTTTCTGGGGTTTATTCAAACCAGCTCAATTGATATTCTCTCTCTGTCCATGATTTAACAGCTGGGTAGTTTTATTCACTACATGGCAACATTTGTGACTGGCTTTGTGGTGGGATTCACTGCTGTATGGCAATTAGCTTTGGTCACTCTTGCTGTGGTTCCATTAATTGCTATTATTGGAGGAACTCACGCTGCAACATTATCAAAAATATCAAGCAAGAGCCAAGGAACTCTCTCTCAAGCTGGGAATATCGTCGAACAGGTATAACGCACTCGAGGGTGTGGATTTTCTCAAGCTAAAGCACTATTTTCTTTGTTTTTTGATTTCCTCATTTGTTTGATTTCCACAAGTTAGTTGGGCACTTTACTACTGCTGATGTAGTGCTAAATTTGCAGACAATTGTTCAAATTCGAGTAGTTTTTGCATTTGTGGGCGAATCGAGAGCTCTGCAAGCATATTCGTCAGCATTGAAGGTGGTCCAAAGGCTTGGTTATAAAACTGGATTCGCTAAAGGTTTGGGGTTAGGAGCAACTTATTTCACTGTGTTTTGCTGCTACGCCCTTCTTCTTTGGTATGGAGGTTATCTCGTCAGGCACCATTACACAAACGGAGGCCTCGCTATAGCCACCATGTTCTCCGTCATGATTGGTGGACTGTAAGTTTTCCCATTCTCATACATCTTTTGATCTTTTGTCCTGGCAAACGAGTGGTTTAGGTCAAGTCAATATCAAATCAGGACAAAATAGGTCCGTGAAATTTTGGGTCTTGTTCCGTTGGTTTTGGTTTGAGGTTGCTAATATCAGGTTATTGGGTATGAATCAGTCTTGCCAGGTTTAATCCTGTTATCCATCACAACTTTTTATCAAAAGCAATATTTCTGAGTTGTTTTTCGATCCTAAATGCACTCTTTGATGGTCAGGGGTCTGGGGCAGTCAGCTCCAAGTATGAGTGCATTTGCCAAGGCAAAAGTTGCAGCTGCGAAGATTTTCAAGGTTATTGATCACAGGCCAAGTATTGACAGGAACAATGAATCCGGCATGGAGTTGGATTCTGTAACAGGGCAAATAGAGCTGAGAAACGTGGATTTTGCATATCCATCTCGGCCGGATGTGAAAATTCTTAACAATTTCTCACTCACGGTACCCGCTGGGAAAACAATAGCTTTGGTTGGGAGTAGTGGATCTGGAAAAAGCACTGTGGTGTCTCTTATTGAGAGATTTTATGATCCTACTGAAGGTAAAAAAAAAATACTGCATTGCATGATAGATAGGGCGAGACATGTGAGACTAATTCGTCTGAATTGAATGTGCTTCCATTGATGATACCCTATTTCATTCCTTTCTTCTGGAGTTTTAGGATCAGTAACTTCATCAGCCTCAAAGTAAGGCAACTGTAGTTGACCTGAACCATTAAATATCAACCCCAATCACTTGACAGAACTTATTGGACAAATTGACTGCATCCCCAATGCAGTCTGACCCAGAATAGCCCAGAAGTGAACAGAACTTTGATATCTCATCAACTTGTTCTGTTCAATCAGGAATTTGATCCGCCTGATTTGTTGGTCTCATTTCAAGCATGTTTTTTTTTTGACGCTGATTGGACTCAAGTGGTTGAACTTAGATTACTGTAAAAATATTTTACAGGACAAGTTCTTCTAGATGGGCATGACATAAAAACATTGAAGCTGAGATGGTTGAGACAGCAAATAGGGCTGGTGAGCCAGGAGCCTGCTTTGTTTGCCACCAGCATCAAAGAAAACATACTGCTAGGTAGGCCAGATGCTACACAGGGTGAGATTGAAGAAGCTGCAAGAGTTGCCAATGCCCATTCATTTATCGTTAAGCTTCCTGATGGCTATGACACTCAGGTATCCTTTTTTCCCCCTTCTTTTCTCCCCCACACATGTTTTACAACAACGTCCGGCACTGTATATGGAATCAGCGTTGTCCAACTCCTTTAGTAAAGCTGTGTTAATTACGCACAGCAGTGACCAACCTTAAAGTATTCTTGCTACACATATTATCCTTGCATAATGGGCAAGGATTTGGTGTACTTAAACTAGGAGAATTTTTTTAATTTGATGCAATATTTTTAGTATCTATTTGCCAATTTCCCTCATTATTATTGTAAAAAAAAAAAAAACTTTTATTGCAATCTACAATAGTTTAGGTCGTCTTTTTTCTTATGATTATGAATCAAAGGAGGCGATATGGTCAACAAACAGAAGCTTACATTTCTTTGTGAAAGTCAAATGCAATAGAAGTAGTTTGTTCATGCCTTTAAAGAAAGGGGTAACATGGGTTCCAGTCAACAAAGCATGTGCAGATATTAATAGCTTACTCATTTTTCTTCTTCAGAAACAAGGACCGTTTGGACTGGTAGCTTTTGGCAGTTTTCTTACTTTATTTTCCAATTCCATGTTGATTTAATGATTAAAAATTTGTCTTCCTTTTATTTCTTTCGGTAAGTTTACCATGGTCTAGTCTTGTGAGTAGTTTATTACAACAACATTTGGTAAATCAATGTCAAAGGAAGAAGTATATGTCGGTCTGCCAGCTGTTTTTTCCCCATATTTTACTGCAATGGTTTTTGTTTATTTGCACCTTTTCTTTGTTTTTCCTCTGGTGGACAAATCCCTTAGATTCATGGGTTTTGAAGACTTGATAGCACTGGGAGAGCTTAATAATGAAAATGACAATAATAAGAAAGAGGAACAAGACATTTTTTATTCATCCTGTATTAATAAATGGAATAAATGCCTGTCTTATGGAGATGTCAAATTGTCAACATATAATTGACCAAGAACTATATTAAAACAAATTTCCATTTGCATAATTAAATATAGAAAAATACTGGAACTTGATGTAGAGCTGCTTAATCTTCCATGAGGGAAAAGGCATGTGGAGGAACTAGATTCTGGTCCAATCTCATTTCGTCTGTTTAGTGTCCATTTATTGTCCCAGCACATATTATATTCTTGAATTCTAGTACAACTAAATGAATAGGTAGCAGTTCCTCCCACCTAGATGGGATGTTTCTTTTTGGGTTGCTTTTTTTCGTTTTTTTGTTTTTTTGGCATCCTGGGGGAAGGGGAAGGTCATGTAAATGCACGTAATCTTACCCTTGAATTCTATATGGGCCTATTTAGTTAGAGTATGGATTCTGTTTCTAATTCATTATGCAAAAATATTTGATTCAAAACTGCATATTCCAAGATCATCGATATTTGAATTGGAAGATAAGGTAGTTTGCCATAAAAAATGACAGGTAGGAGAACGAGGCTTGCAACTCTCTGGTGGACAGAAACAGAGGATTGCTATAGCTAGGGCGATGCTGAAAAATCCAGCAATCCTGCTTTTAGATGAGGCAACCAGTGCATTGGACTCTGAATCTGAAAAACTTGTCCAAGAGGCCCTTGACCGGTTTATGATTGGCAGAACAACTCTTGTTATTGCCCACCGTCTCTCCACCATACGCAAGGCTGACCTTGTGGCTGCACTTCAACAGGGGAGTGTATCAGAGATCGGAACTCATGATGAGCTTATGGCCAAAGGGGACAATAGTTTCTATGCTAAGCTCATCCGCATGCAAGAAGCAGCCCATGAAACAGCCATGAATAATGCCCGAAAGAGTAGCGCCAGGTATGTTACACCAACATTTGTTGAAGTCAATTAACCATACTAAAGTAGTCTATTCTATGTCCAGACATTTGCATATTCCATATATAGACATTCCATATGCAGACATTTGTCTAATCTATATTCAGACATTCATCTATTTTAGTTTTGGTAAGTTATGTTTTGTTGCTCTAATTGTATCTCTTTTTTGCATGGATCTTCTGGTTTTACATTGGGGGGTTGGAAAGGAAAACGATTTTGTAGAATATAATTTGCTTTCTGAAATGACTAAGTAGAAAACTTCCTGTATTTGGTAGAATGAATGCTGGAAAATGATTTTCTAGTGGAGAAAAGTTTTGTGCCAACCTCTTCTCCCGCCCGAGTCAACATTAACAAAGATTGTTCGTAGATTCTGCAGAGGAAAATCATCTTCCATTTTGCCTCCAAATTGTGTTCATTTCTAGGTTTTCAACAATGGGGGTATAGATAATTTCATATGAATACACTTCTCTGCCCCCTCACCATGTTTTGGCAAACATTAAAAAAAGGAAAAATGTTCTTATAAAACATTTTTCTCCCGGCAAACATACCCTAGTTTAACAGCCTAGGACAGATTGTGGAGAAACCTGAATTGTCTAGATTTCAATTTCAAATATTGTAACCCTCCCCCCCAAAAAAGAAAAAAAACCCCACAAAAGGACCATAATATCTGACCCTGATAGATGTTTCTGCGCTCTATTTTGCAGGCCTTCTAGCGCAAGAAACTCTGTTAGCTCGCCAATTATAGCACGCAACTCATCTTATGGGCGCTCCCCATATTCACGTCGACTCTCTGATTTCTCCACTTCTGATTTTAGCCTATCGCTTGATGCCCCACATGCAAATTACCGGCTCGAGAAGCTGGCATTCAAGGAGCAAGCCAGTTCTTTCTGGCGCCTTGCTAAGATGAATGCACCGGAATGGCCTTATGCTTTGGTTGGTTCCATAGGTTCTGTCATCTGCGGTTCGCTCAGTGCCTTCTTTGCATATGTTCTGAGTGCTGTCCTCAGTGTCTACTATAATCCAAACCATGCTTACATGATCAAGGAAATCGCAAAGTACTGCTATCTCTTAATCGGGCTTTCATCAACTGCCCTTATCTTCAATACATTACAGCACTTCTTCTGGGACATGGTTGGTGAGAATCTCACCAAACGTGTGAGGGAGAAAATGCTGGCAGCAGTGATGAAGAATGAGATGGCGTGGTTTGATCAGGAAGAAAATGAGAGTGCCCGGATTGCTGCAAGGCTTGCCCTTGATGCTAACAATGTTAGATCTGCTATTGGTGACCGAATTTCTGTTATCATGCAGAACTCGGCCCTCCTGCTTGTGGCCTGTACAGCTGGTTTTGTTTTGCAGTGGCGACTCGCACTTGTGCTCATAGCTGTCTTCCCTGTTGTGGTTGCTGCCACTGTTTTGCAGGTTTGTCACTTAAAGTTGGTTCTTTTATGACACTGCCGCATTTGTGCCGTCTTTCTCAGGCCTGTAAAAACCATCCTGTACCCACTACTCGAGTACTCTATGGCAATTTAGATAATAAGGTAACCTGATTTAAACCTGGATCCAAATAGATTCAAACCATGAAATTTTGCCTAATCAAGATTGACATTATTCTTGGCAAAATTGTTGGACAACCAATAGTAGAATTGAATATGACTGGAACCTGAAAAATTTAGGTAAACTAAACTCAATTGGATATGAATTGTCAGTAGTTTGTTCAACCCAATGCCAGTACCCAAACAAACCATCCACAGCAAAGAACAAATATAGATGGGTCTAATACAAGCCAAAGCGGAATGTTTTCTGGATTAGTTTGTGGTTAATTCTCAAATCTTGATGTGGGAATATTGAAAGCCTACGCAAGCATAAGCTTGTGATTGAAGTTGCTGTTAAACCTAGAGAGCACCTTCACGGATGGGTTTAGTTTGCTTATATAGCCAGAAACGCTCTTAGTAATGGTATTGTTGGCTTTTTTGCAGAAAATGTTCCTGAAAGGTTTCTCTGGTGACCTAGAGGCTGCCCATGCAAAGGCCACACAGTTGGCAGGTGAAGCTGTGTCCAATGTAAGAACTGTGGCTGCTTTCAACTCAGAAGTGAAGATTGTGGGGCTATTCATTTCCAACCTTCAAATTCCTCTAAGCCGCTGCTTCTGGAAGGGACAGATTGCAGGAAGTGGATATGGAATAGCTCAGTTTGCTCTGTATGCTTCCTATGCGCTTGGTCTTTGGTATGCTTCTTGGCTTGTTAAGCATGGGATCTCTGATTTCTCAAAGACCATTAGAGTTTTCATGGTCCTTATGGTCTCGGCCAATGGTGCTGCTGAGACCTTGACCTTGGCACCAGATTTCATCAAGGGTGGCCGTGCAATGAAGTCTGTATTTGAGCTCCTTGACCGCAAGACTGAGATTGACCCAGATGACACTGATGCCACTCCAGTCCCTGAGCGGCTCCGTGGCGAGGTGGAACTCAAGCATGTTGACTTCTCTTATCCTACTCGCCCTGACATATCCATATTCCGGGACCTCAACTTGCGGGCCCGTGCAGGGAAGACCCTTGCCCTGGTAGGCCCAAGTGGGTGTGGTAAGAGCTCTGTTATCGCCCTCGTCCTGAGGTTCTATGACCCATCATCTGGGAGAGTCATGGTGGATGGGAAGGACATCAGGAAATATAACCTGAAATCCCTGAGGCAACATATGGCCTTGGTCCCTCAAGAGCCATGCCTGTTTGCCACCTCTATTTATGAAAACATAAGATATGGTAATGAGAATGCAACTGAAGCTGAGATAATTGAGGCGGCTACCCTAGCAAATGCCCACAGGTTCATATCATCCATGCCTGATGGGTACAAGACATTTGTAGGTGAAAGAGGAGTGCAGTTGTCAGGGGTCAAAAACAGAGGATAGCGCTTGCTAGGGCCTTTGTGAGGAAAGCAGAGATAATGTTATTAGATGAAGCCACAAGTGCCTTAGATGCTGAGTCTGAGAGATCGGTCCAGGAAGCCCTAGATCGGGCATGCTCGGGAAAGACCACCATTGTCGTGGCTCACCGGCTGTCAACCGTTAGAAATGCCCATGTCATTGCTGTCATAGATGACGGAAAAGTAGCAGAGCAAGGATCTCACTCTCATCTCTTGAAAAACTATCCGGATGGATGTTATGCCCGAATGATTCAATTGCAGAGGTTCACCCACGGACAGGCTGTTGGGATGGCATCGGGGTTGACCTCAGCTCGACCAAGAGAAGAGGGGAGGGAAAATTGATGATTTGAAGAGGGGGAAGGGGTTGTTCCGGATTTGGTAAAAGAAAGAGAAAGAAAAGGGATTACCCCCGGATAGCCCTTCTCATCTTGGAATTCTTAATTTTTGATGTTATATATAACACCATGTGTATGTGTTACTTAAATCTTAGTTTATGAAATATAGTTTTTATCTCAAATTGGTCTCATCTCGCTATAGAAACCCGAAACCACAAGCTGGCCATATGAGCAAAAATATTTCAAATTCGAGGGATAAACTGCCTTAATTGAATTTGACACCCTTGATTTTTCATGCATTGTGACTTCATTTTTGAAGTCCCTGTGGGCACGGCCTGATAGATATCCCTTGAATTTGTTCTTTTTGTCAATTACCAAAGTGGTAATTATGTATTTTTCAAAGGATCGATCGGCCCAGTCAAGTCGATTTAAGCCTATTCAATTCATCATCCAAAGTTAGATGGCAAGGAATACTTGTAAAAGCTGACTCTCTCATTTGGCTATGACTGAGTTAGCAGAAACCTGATCTAACTTGTAATCCGCTAATCTAACTTATAGATGTTGTGTCTTCAACCATCAGTTTAAGTTTTTAATCAACCATCAGTTTAAGTTTTTAATCGAGTTGGTTCTTAAATATAGTATCAATTTATTCCTAAACCTTGAAGCATCAATTTATGTTGTATTGATCGAAAGCGATTCAGTTGGAGCCACTTGACCAAGTTGTTCTGGGTACTGTACTGCTGTTCTGGAGATTACAGGGCGGATATAGTTGATGAAATATGAAGGTGACAGAGCATGCGTGTATACTGAAGAGCATACGGAGGAATATAGAGAGGGGAACATCATTATTGAGAGTGTTTTGGTTGCATTGTGGTGGTTGCACGTTCACAAATCACATTATGAAAACGAGACTTGCGAAGTGACACACTACAAACTGGAAAGACGTTACCGAACAAACAAAAGAAAAGATGAATAATCAGACACCAAAAAGTGGATTCGTGATGGTGGAGGGGCACGAGAGAGAGAGAGAGAAGGCCTGAGAAAAACAAAGATTTGGATGCCTGAAAATGACAGTCAAATAATTCTGCTTCTAATTAGCTTGCATAAATGTTGTATGAGTGTTGCCGTGGTCCCCTTTACCATTTTTTTCTTTTTCTTTTTCTTTTTAATTACTCAAGAGATGTGAATAGCAAGAAAAAATAAGTGCCCATCATCCCATTCTTTCTCCTGGAATGATTGCTCTCACTTTTCCCTCCGAATATCAGCATATGCCACTTCTATTTCTAATTCTGTAATCATTTATTTAATTCATCTTTTTATTTGGTTTTCTACTCCCCATATGCTACCCACTATTTTGCCGATTGTTTCAAATTCAATTTTTTTTTTTATGAAAGTATGTTAATTACTTGTTAAATTTTTAAAATTTATATTAAATAATAAATTTAGATCTTATCTTTTTAAAAGATAGTTGATAATGTAATTTAAGAATATAAAATAATAACATTGTTTAGTTATAATGTTGAAACATTAAAAAAACGACAAAAATAACACATATGACCCGAGCCCTCTTAGTTGATTTCCAATTGACACTGGTGAGAATGGTCACAACTTGATATGTATTGGTCATAATTACGGGCATCATTGTCAAATTTGAACTAGTTAAATTGAATTTAACTTATTCATAAAAACACAATATGAGTAAAGAAAACTGATAAAATGTCCGAGTACGTACGGAGGGCATGTCGAGGCTACTTGACTGAATCAAAAACAATGACTTTATTGCTGTAGAAAGCTTCAATCAATTAGCTTCTAAAAAGTCCCATGTGAGCAACATTAGTGGTAGCGACCAGTCCAGTCCCTCAACCCGCCACCCACCGGGGAGGGGGTCCTCTGATCTACTCGGCTCGACATTGGCTACATATTAGCTTCCACAAATTACGTTAGAAGTCTCGACTTACTTGACGAAACCAACCAATTTTGCTGGTTTGTACAAAATGTATCAAAAGAGCCAGGTTGGGCCCAGTTACTGGACTAAATCAAACAACACTAACTGGTGAACCCCCAAACCAAGAGCCCATTTACGCATCAGTGCTACAGTTGACCCAACTAGGCAAGCCTTATGGTTCGGCTTGGTCAAATCTTATCTTGAGTCGGGGTCAAAATCTGATTCAGTTATGATTTTTAAGACTATGGCTCGCTTTGGTTAATCCCTCGCTACCGACATACCTGTATTTTTAACAGTATAAATTAATACCAACAAATAAATTTTAAGAAATATTATTTAATGTCACATTTTCTATTATTTTCAGAAGAAAGAGATTACTTTTAGTACTAACAATAGCAAGGAAAAAAAAATTACTTTGCAAGATTCAGGAAAAAAAAAAAAAGATGGATGAATAATTTGGGACAGAGAAGTACCTTAGAAAAACAAAATTTCTCTCATTTTTCTTTTTCATTACTCGTTTTTTATTTGGTTTAACTGGAACTTCTAAATAGCGAATGTATATTTTCATTTTATACTCAAAATATTGTCTAGTGTATGCCCTCTTAACCCTCTTGAATTTACAGACAAGTTCAAATTTTAATATATGTTTGATCTTTTATTTGAAAATTTTCCAATCAAAAATTATAAAAGAATAAAAAAATCTAATTGAGCTAATGTCGAGCTCCAAGCTGAGCTCTGCTCTTTCTGAGTCCAAGCTCAAGCTTGAGCTAATTCAACTGAGCCAATACCTTTCTTGGTTGTGCTCGAGTTCAACTAGCGTTGATCACACTGGCTTACCTAGATATAAGAGCAGGTGACCTAACCCGAAAAATTCACCAATAGACCCAAATTGAATAAATAAAATTTACCAAAATTTACATCCACACTTGAAACAACCGCCTTGAGTTGATCCAACCAATGATGACCAACTGAAAAAGTGACCCAATATGAAGCTTATTGACCCGAAAATTACCCTGATCCAAATTAACCTATTATTAAATAAAAAGATGAAAACACAAGAAAATGAGCTAATTAATAATTTATAATTTAAATATTGTATTTCGACAGTAAATCTTATATAGGTAGACATAGACCTAAAAGGAGAGATTATGATTCATAAAGTTGAGGAGCTCATGTAGGCCGAAGGTTCATAGGTTGTAGATCTAAAATCATATTAATATTGAGAATTGAGAATCAACTTCACTCATCGGAATTCGAGATGACTATCAGAGCCCATTATGACCTGATAATATCAGAGCTCATCATGACTGACCCAGAACTCAAACCCAAATTGACCCTTAAAAACCATAATGACCCAAACCTGATTCTATCGACCCAACTACCACCTGTAGGCCTACCCTCCCTTGGTTGGGCTTGGGTTTAGCTGGCCTTTTTTTTTTTTTTGATGGATAAGCGGACCCACCTGTTGGACCCCTATCTCGGAGGAAAACCCAACGAGCTTAACAGGTCGAGGGATAGAGGAGTGTCGCGCCCATTAACCTCCACCTCACAATATCCTCACAAATAAGAAATATTACTCCCACCCAAATTCGAACCTAGGTTTAGCTGGCCTTATTACACACCAAGTGTAAGCAGACAACAAAGGAAGTTTCAAACTCATTACGCTGGGCAAAACTAATTCCCAAATTCAAACCAAATACAAGTTCATATCCGATCGAATATTTGAGACATCTAATCTAAACTAACCATAATTGAACAAAACCAAATCTGAACTAAGTGTTTTCGTCTAAAATCATTTTCCTTGTAAATAAGCTTATTAAACCTAATAACCCGAGCAAAATGATTAAAAACGAAGCCAAAATTGAACTGCATCTTATACTTAAACACAACCTAATCCGAAATACAATCGAATGACCCATTTGCCACATCTAATCCCAAGTTAAGCATTCAACATTGGATGAACCACCCTGACAGAATTTTACAATGGTCCCACATCCTCATTAATTCGAGTTTCCACCAACCACCCTCACCCTACCAGTCACCACCGCCCATGATAAAAAGCATCAAGACCAGCAAGAATATTTCATGCATATGATTTTTATCATATCTCTACTTCTGCCATATCGAGAATTTTTTTTTTTTTTTGAAGCAAGCCTTGCTAAAGAAAGGACACAAGAATTCTTACGACAAAAAGCGAAGGGAACCAAAAAGATTTCACATGGACATCAACTTTGGACCATTATCTGGCATTCCCATGCCTCCTGCTAGGTCGGCGTCAAGTTGGGTGTGTGGTGCGGGTCCTGCCATCTGCTTCAATCTGTACGAGCAAAATAACATTGGCTAACATCAGTTGGTTTGAAATTCTAAGGAATGTACTCAGGAAATAGGAGATGGGAGCACTTCAACTAGATTCAAGTTCTGGACATAAATAAGTCTAATAGTAATAGGATCTGCTCATCTGCATAACAAGGCATCATTTTAGGCTGAGTGTTGGCTTGAATATCATTTGCTTTTCTACATTCAGTCTAGAATTCCCAATTACGTTGAGCTATGTCCATTCATTGTTTGCAGGTCTTTAGAACCACATAAATCTATCAAGCAAGCATTAACTCCTTTTTCATGTGAAACAGTAAACATATGTCTGACTTTTGGATATGCCATGCTACAAAGGTGCTACGTTTACTCTACCCCAGTAAAATACATATCACTTTAACTAACTTTTTCGTTTCATAATATCCGTCAAGTAACAATTCCAATAATACAGTAATGACTAGTTTATCAAATTTACCCTTATTAATTTCTTTTTTTCCTCTCTCATGTTTTTCTTCCTTTTTAAAAACTTTTCTCATTTCACATTGTTAAAGAGGCAGGGGAACATGTGCAATGCAATCCGAGAGAGAGAGAGAGAGAGGAAGAGAGATAATGAGGTTGGAACAACGACCAATTTCCAAATAAACCAGAATTTGAATTTGTTTGGTTTATGAGGGGTGAAAGAAGGAAACAAACCCAGAATTCTTCCTCCACATGGACCCCTTCGTTGAAAAATTTTTGGCATCTTCTTCCTTTAAAATTCACGGTTTGAAGCTTCAATTTTGGTGAAAAACAGCTAAATTTTGAAGCATTGAGAAAGTAATTTTGAGGAATTTGAAGCGTTCGAGCTTCAATCATCAATGGTGTTGCCTCTTTGAATGAGAAAGGCTGTGAGAGAGAGACAGAGAGAAAAGGAACGGGTTGGCGTGGTCCCTGAGGAGGAGAAAGATAGGGTGCGGCTGGTGTGGGACCGTGAGGAGGAGAGAAGGGGGGAGGGAGAGAGAGAGAGAGAGAGAGAGAGCGAGAGGCTTTGGGACTTAGGAGGAGTGGTCTTTTACTGGAAAACAAGGGAGAGACATGTAGGGGCATATTAGACAATTTAACACTAAACTGTTTTTACTTTTAGTTCACCTTGGTTTTCCCCCAACCCCTAAAATAACCTGTATTTGAGAAGGAGGGAGTGTTTTAGTTATTATCAAAGCACATAAATGCTACACTGGACACTTTATTCCTACATCCCAATTACAGAAACCCTAGAAGGCATCAGCAAACCAGAGCCTGGGATTTAGTTAACATTTATCAATATATCCAAACCATTTTTTAAAACTTTTTTTTATTTTTTTGGGGCACACGCTCAAATTTGGGGAGGCTGAAGTAATCAACTCTGCACACGATCAACAAGTTTTTTAATTCCTGATTTATTGGCTCCATCAGAGTCACGAAATGGAAACGACAAAGATACATGCTGAATAATGACTTCAGATGGTTTTCAGATAATAGATATCCCAACACTTTAATCTATGAACATTGAAAGGACATAGACCAGCTACCTAAGATTCCAACTTATTTCAGCCAAACATAATCAGATCTGACTATATAAAAAGTCACAAGAAGGAAAAGCATAAAAGAATCAACACCAAACACAAATTATCCAGATACTACAAACTGATTTTGCACAGTAATCAAAGCAGGGAGTGTTAATGTAATCTTAAAAGAAGCTATTACCAGCTAATATCTTATTCCCAAGACTAGTACTGGAATTCGAACTCCAATTGTTAAACTATAGAATCTAATAGCGTAACTACATAAACATGGAGTCTCTCTATACTTGCATCTAATTTTTCACAGAAGTAGTTAGGCACCGTGCTCCTAGTTAGCTGATAAACTAGGAATGACTTCCTCCACATGGTGTAAAATTATCTCAGAGATATAATACATACTAATATCTTAAGTACTCAAGTTACCTTCAACTCTCATAAGCAATAGTTGCTTAATTAAACACCCTCAAAACCCGAGGTTGGCGCACCAGACTAAGACGGGAAGGGGCGCTTTCTTGGCTTCCCTCAACAATGCCAACCCAGCGGACAGTGAATGGTTAAAGTACTGACCCAAGGCCCAACCAATTGAGTAATTACATTTTCGAATAGCTTATTCACTGTTCACGGTAATACACACTCAGAGTTCATAGCTTAGTTTAAAAAGCTCAAGGTGCACAAAAGTGCCAAGGGTACTAGGGCCCAGGCTTCAAGGTGAAGGCACTTACTAAAAAAATGCTAGAAAATCATTGGCAAACATTTTTTTTTTTGACAAATAAGGCCAGATGATGGCATCAAATAAAAGTTTAGGTATCATTATAACAAATAAAAATACCACAAAGAGTCTTAGATTGTGATAATAAAATGAATTCGTCAAGATTTTCACAAAAAAAAAACCAAACAGATAAAAAATAGCACAAACAATGCAAAATCTGAAAGTTAATGAAAATTGATTGAGTTGAGACACAATCAACACGAAATTTATGCCCCAATCCCAATTAATTATCCTCATACACAATTTCTTAAATTTGAGGAAAATTTTCAAATCTCTCACTGTTGCACTCTTAAGGTGCACAAGGCACAACTGCACCTTGGCTGAGGCGCACCTCTGTGGGCTTTTTGGAAGGGCTAGACCTGACCAATTGCAAGGTGCAAGTATGTGGGCTTTGAGCTTCTGTGCGACTAGGCGAGCCCTGGCCATGATTTTATAAACTAAGTACTTCTTAGTATTCTCATATATTGATATTGTACATTAAATTTCATGAAGATATTTCATATTTTCATCAAAGTTGCCTTTTCTCTTTTCATATTTGTTTTGGTTTATTCTTTCCTCCCCTTTATTTGGGGTTGCCTACATCATCTGTCAGCAATCTATGAACAATTCTACCAATTGACATATGATCAATATGATGCATTTGAGTTATATTTTGGGTGATATACAAGAGGTTTAGCAATTTTTATTTTAAAAATAGAATATCAAAGCAGGCCAGCATTGTGAATTAAAACACGTGTAAAATAGTAATCCTACTTTGGGCAGGTCATTACATGTTAGGATTGTGTCCAATTCAGTCAAATATCATAGGGGATTAAGAGCGCCCTAAGCCCTTTTCCTTTTTGCGAGGTGGGTGGATTATTTATAACTGAAACCCTATTTAGTCATTTCAAAGCGGTGCCTCTAATAAGCATCACGCATTCAGTAGTTCCCTACATGCTCACTCTTAGGAGGATCAAACATCTCTGAAATTCAGATTTTGAGTTAGAGAGTAATGGTGCTTTTGCATAGTAACCACAATGAAAGGGATTAAATAAGACAAAGAGCAAAGAATGCATATAAATAGTAGTCCTTGATTGGCTCTTACTGGATATCAGTAAAAAAATAATGCCTACAGCACAAGGACCAGTAGTTTTCAATGCATACTTCAAGGATATGAGTGTTTTTCTCCTCACTGTTAATTGAATTGAAGTACAGCTCAAAAACTTTTCAGAACCTTAGTAGTCATGTTATTGTTTTTCGAGTTGCTCATCTTATTGTTTTTTGTTGGTTTCGCATTGGTCCAAAGCACCCCCTGGGCAGGAAATAAGATCATTTTATTTTATTTTTCTAGGGGGAAGAGGGGGAGGATGAATAGGTAACTACAATTCACATATGATAAAGATAACTTGCTTAGAATTGTTCCGAATAGCATTTCCCTTCAAAAACTTTTCTCCCACAATCAAAATCTATAGCTGAGTATTCTTCAAAAACAAAATGAACAAAGTCTCAAGGTAAAGTGACTAATAACACTCATATACATTTCATGCTCCATTAATCTATATCTAACCTAGGGCTAAAACTTGGAAAAGAACTCTTCAATAAATGCATGTCACTCTTCATTCCTCATAACACTTTATGCTCAAACCTACTCGACCCACAATCTCATGTGCTGAGGTGTAAGCTGTAATCCACCAGATTAGGCCCAATGTGGGCTACTTGGGATCTAGCTCAAGTCCTCTTTTGCCCCAATCCTTAAACTTCGCAGAAAAGTGCTTAGCAGTGTAATGCTTATCTATCCTTAAAACATGCATATTCAAAAACTCCATTCCCTAAATAAGCTATTTCTTCAGGCCATGATAAATCTACGCAGAATCCATATATCAGCCGATAAGTTGTTGCTCACACTAATCAAGATTCCTATAGCTTTTTTCCCATCAAAATATTCATATCCTGCATCTTTACACCAGAAAACCTTCTCAGAGAATTTATTTCCATGCTCGCATTATCACGTAGTTGAATCTCATATATGGCCATCCCTCACCCTCTCTCTCTCCTCTCTCTCTATCTTTCACACACACACACACACTCAACCCTGCCCCTGTTCAATCTCTTTTGAGCTTCTTCTAAACTCCCCTGTCCCCTCAGCTTCTCTCATATCCAATGCAATAAAATGTTCAAAATTCAGCATTTTCAATTCAAAAAAATTCATCGGTCAATAACCACACAATTCCAGTGAAATTACCAAAATAAAGGGTAGCTAAACACATAGACATTAGTATGTTCAAAGCCCAAACAAAAAAACAAAAAAATAATTCAACCAACAAGGATTAAAACATAAAATCGACAGTAGTAACAAGGGTTACCGTTTCTTATGGCGCTTGGACTTGAAGTGCTCGTCTCGGACAGAAACGGAGGAGAAGTAGCGGTCGCAGTGGAGGCAGTAGTACTGACCCATGCCAGGCAAGTCCTCATCGATGGGCAAAAGCTTTCTCTCCACATCGGGCTTGTGGAGGTCATCATAGACGATGTCATCTCCTTGACGAGGAACTTGGAACGCCGATGGGTCTTGTGGGAGTACCTCCTCTTCTTCACGCTCCTGTGGGGACACTTCCCTCCCATCTTTCTCTCTCTATCTTCTGCCGGCTGGGGTTTCGCCGACTGAACTCTGAATCTAAATAAAACCCTAAATTTGACGGTTCAAGACTTTAGGCTTATGAAGGCAGACTGCATTTTGTTTGTCTGATTTTTGGTTTTTTTTTTTTTTTTTTTTTTTTTTTTTGGTGTAAAGTAATAAGATAACAAGGGGATAGATTATTGCAGAGTAGCTGGAAACTCGCTAGCTAACTGAAATAAACCTCCTAATGGTGTCAGTTAGCAGAAAATCTACCTAATATAGTGGTAGATACACACATTACAAACATTCAAAAAATTTATTAGGTTCGGTTAGTTATTAACGGTTAACTGTTTGAATTAATTATTTTTTAAAAAAGATATTTAGTAAAATTAGCTGCTTTTAGAAAAGATAGTTGGTTTCAATTTAAAAAATATTTGGTGAAATTTCATTTATGTTCTTATCTATAAATTATCTTTTAATTGAATATATATATTATTAATTATTTAATTTTATTTTTAAACATAATTACATTTATGTAATGTATACAAATTAACTTCTTTTTAAACATTTTATAATAATAAGTAAATTTAGTCAGCAAAACGTATACCAAATATATAATGACACATTTTATATATTTCTCTTTCATATATAATAATAATAATAATAATAATAATAATAATAATAATAATAATAATAATAATAATAATAATAATAATAATAATCTATACACTATATAATGCCAATCTTTTCAAATTTTGAAATCGTTGCAACCAGAGTGAATTAAGGAGTTTCAGTCCAATAAAAAAATAAATAATTTATCATTTAAAAAATAAGTTTCCACTCATCTATGGACTCTAATAATAATAATAATAATAATAATAATAATAATAATAATAATAATAATAACAACAATAAGAATGATAATAATAATAATAATAATAATATAATATAATATAATTTTTCAGAAAAATTAAACAAAATTAAAAATAATAAAATAAAAACATAATCTTAAACAAAAATTTAAACAAATAATAAAATGAACTAAATAAATAAATAAATAAATAAATAAATTACCAAAATATTAAACTATTTTCTGAACCTAACAGACCTAAAATCTAAAATAAAAATGAAAAAACTAAATTTATAAATTTATTAAATTAAAAACATGCTTGAACCTAAATTAGTAAATAAGTTTGAAAAATTATCAAATTATTTATATATTATAAAATTATCTAATCATAATATAAAAATTAAATAATAATTAATCATCCTAATTAATTCATAAAAATATAAAACAGAAAATAAAAACAAAACTAAGTAGAAAATTAATAAATAACAAATATACAAAATTATATAACAAATTAAATCAAAAATCTGAAAAAATATAACAAGTAACCTAAAATCCAAAAATATTTTTTATAGTTTTCTAGAAAATTAAACAGAATTAAAAATAATAAAATAAAAATATGATCTTAAGCATAAAGTAAAACAAATAATAAACTGCACTAAGTAAATGAGAAAATAAATAATTAAATCACCAGAATATTAAAATTATTTTTGGACCTGAATATATCCTAAACACCTAAAATCAAAATGAAAAAAACTAAATTTAATACTAATAGATTAAAAAGACTAACTAAACCCTATAATAATATAAAAATAAAATTAACCGAAGAAGAATAATTTTATTCTAACTTCTAACAAACTCGACTAAAAAATAACAAAAACGAAGAGAAAATTAATTTAAAAATTAAAATATATTAAAACATAAAATAAAATTAATATATATATTTATGTATTTATTTATTTAGGGTTTGGTTTGTATATTAGCTCTCATTTTATTTTTATGTATATTGATATGCAATATTATTTTGGGCCTGAAATATAATAATTTTGTGCCTGAAATATAATAATTTTGTCTAATATTATTAATTTTTTATTGTTGATGATGTTTTTTGACTTGGTGCCATAAAATTATATTAGTTTAAAATATATTTATTATAAGATTTTTAAAATTAAAATCAATAGGAGCATATTATGAAAATAATATTTAAATATTTAATTATCTCGAGGAAGTAATTTGGTTATTACATTCATCCTATGTAAGAATGATTTAATAAACCTTAAGAATTCATAATTTAATATAATAAAAATGTAACAACTATATATATACTTGATATTAATAATTAAAAATGCCTACAAGATAGAAAGTTATGATTCAAATATGTTGTGGAATAAAACGTAATGAATAAAAAGTTAGGAATTATATTGATTCGGATCGTAATCTGTGGACTTTAAGTTTTTAATTTGTGTTATGTTTAAAGGATTGTAAACTTAATATGCCAACTTCTATTAAACCCATATGACTTCGAATAAATTCATTTGTCTCAAAATTTTTGCACAACATACGAGATCATTTTTTTTTGTTACAAATACAATTTATTTTAGTTTCTTCCTAACATGTCTATCCGTGACTTATTATTGATAAACATATTTAAATCATATCTTTTATTATTATAAGTTTTCTAAATTATTAAAAGAAGAGTATTTGCCATCAAACCTCCCCGCCATCTTGAAATACAACTTCATGTTACTCTTATTGTGTTAATTAATTGAGAGGAAGAGTTGTGTCTCGAGGAAGCAATTGGTTGTTAATTGAGTAAAACATGTATTTATAAAACATCAGTTGTATCAATATTTTTGCCTCATTGATTCACTACTAAAATCGCGATTAATTTTCAATATAAGTACAAAACATAGATGATTTTATTAACCTACACCGCGAATTGACCTATCATACTCTTTACTATGATACAAATTACCTATTATTGTTAAATATATTTGGATCACTTCTATTATATAATATTTTTCACTATTAATCTCAGTATAAGTAGTCATTATATGTTTAACTATCTTTGTGTGCACAAGTAGGTAAGAATGGATAAATCATTATATTCACCTTATAATTTTAAAAAATTAGATCTCATTATGGGTATATCTATACTTTTTAAGAGTTTGTGTAATATTTAAGTCAATGATGTTTTAGTAGGTTGGTTGCATATAAATATTTATCTAGGCGTCTATTAAGTTAAATTAGTATTAACTTTTTAGAGAGTTATGAGTTATAATAGTTTGATGTTCTTTTATTAATTTGATGTACTTTGTGTTGTAATATTAATTCGTGACATAATGATATTTATTGTCATCTATAGGTTATATAACTCAATATCTACCAATCATATATTATTCCTTTTCCTACTAATATTTACCTTTTGATACCCAAACATATTTTCACACTATTTCTATAACTCGTATAAATTAGGATTATTTAAATTGTTTGATTCTTAAAGGGGTTTGGCTTCTTAATATTCCAAATCACGAGTATCATCTTAAAACCTTGATGATATTTTTTAATATTTTTATTTTATTATTTTAGATTATTTATTTATTCTTCTAAAATTTAGAATGATTGTAAGATGAATGTGTGTAGGGCTCTAATGATTTTTATGTGTTGGGTTCCGATAATTTTGATGAATCACGAAAGCGTTTTCGCTATGAGGGGATAATATGTACAAGAATGTTGTTGAAAGTGAAATCATTCAATAAAATCAAATGATCGAGAAAAAGAAACTCATAAGTACAATATTGCTCCGTAATTTAATAATTTCTTAAGTTATGCATTACATAACATTGTTCCAGTGTATAGCACGAGTCCGGACTAGTAATAATAATAAGAGTTTTTGGCATATAATACAATTTCTCTAAATTTGTGGGTAAATGTGTCATTCTCACAAACTTTTCCAACAAGGATAATGAGAAGAATTATTTGAGAAATAGCTGTTTGGATCCAAACAATTATGTACCAAACATCAATTTAGTTGCTTGACTTGTTTAAAATAGCTAAATCTCTTCAAACAGTTATTTTTCCTCGTAACAGCTTTCACCAAAAACACCTCTCATATAAAGGAAAAAACATTATATAACAATTCAGTATAAAAAATATTAGAAGATTCTATCATTAGTTAAAGGAAGCAAAAGATCAGACTTTATATTGCAATGTAGGTATATTTATGTACACTTGCTGAATAGTGAGAAATAGAAGGCCAAGTCCAAATTATTAATTCCATTTAGAGCATATATTCCCAGGTGATATGTTATTATGTTAGACCCATAAAATCCTTCCTATTTTTCGTTTCGTCCGATTATTTGGTGACATATATCCCGAGAGTATATACTCCCAAATGTATAATTGATATTCGACTAAGTGCAATGTGATAGCAAAAACAACCATCGTAAATAAATTAAAAAATTAAATTAATCAGTCACAATATATCAATATATTTTATTATACTTTTTTTTTTATGTAAGAATAGAATTTTTATAGTAAAAACTATTTTAAACCACAAACGATTAGAGAAGGATAGTTCTAAGTAAATGAACAGGGTTTTAAGTCTAAAGGCATGCTCCGAGTATCACAAATGTAGCGTTTTTTTTTTTTTTTTTTTGTTTATGTTAAATATATTGACTCACCATTTATGATTTACCCAAAAATAAAGTTCATAGAAAACCAAAATATTTAATCAGTTCTTGAAGGATATCAAATCAAAGGTGGAGTTCGCAGAGGCTCTCATGCACAGATAGAATTACACTCATACTTAATAAACAAACTAATTAAAAGTAATCCCTAACCGAGTTGGCAAGTACCATATAACCCATTTTTTTAACCTGATCAAAAAATTCTATTAAAAAGATTCATAAACATTTTTACATTTACTAGATTTACTAGGGTAGGGATGAGAATTGAACCGGACAACACTACACAATTTTCAAATTCAATTGAACCGGGTACAATTGAAAAAATGTACACGACGCGGAATGTACATGCCCGCTCACTGCGTTATTCACGGTGAGAATGCATTCAGGAATCTAATGTATCCGGGAAGAATTCAATTGAATCACTGACAAACATTTTTGCAGCCCAAATGCGTAAATATAACTCGTCACTTGTCAGTTCAATTCATCGATTTTGATCTCATATTGCTCACCAGTGGCGAGTATCTTAACAGCCACCATACTTTTTGCCACTCTGAACTCCCGACTAATATCAGCCGTTGAGCATTCACCCGTGCCGCCCGCTTAAACACCCTGCAAAATACCACAGCAAACCCGCACTCAATGGATTTTGGATATAAACACTCGCATTTTGGGCCTAAACCATACGAACATTCTTTTCTTTTTTTAATTATATAATATTTATCCATTTCATTTTGTCAGAGAATTTCCAAGGAGAATTCTAGTCACTGGATCTATTACCACCTAGAACATGACGTGGCCATTGATAGCAAGGGATCAAATCTTCTACATATAAATATATATACACACACACACACTGAAGATAATTGTGTACCATTTCATTGGTTTAGTCTCCAAGACCAAGTCAACACTTTGGCCTTTCGCTCTAAGAGTAGAAGCAACTAAAGCAGCAGCACTCTGAAGGGCTGGGTCCAGCGAGCAGACTATGTTATCCACCTGAAGGCCGACTTCTGGAAGAAGGCCCTTCTCCTTCAGCAGCTGCATGAAAATGCCAAAAAGCATGAGTGAGAAGATGGAAGGTCATGATACCAAGAAGACAAGGAATCCTGGCTGGGATAAGGATGTATTGAGAACAATATTTGGAATTTAAATACTCAAATGTTGGGATTGTCAGCCCTTTTTTTTTTGGGGGGGTGGTTGGTTCAACTGTCAAGTGACCACCTGTGGCTGTGCTAAAGTTCAGAAAAATCAACACAAAACTGATACTAATATTCATTCTTCACAAGTCCCAAGTCCCAATTTCCCTTTACTGCATTCCAGTGAACACAGTCGGCTTAAAATAGAAGACAAAATCAAGCAACGATGTTCATGTGCATGAGTAAAGATGGAACCAAGCAACCATATATTTTTGTGAAAACTCACAAGAATAAATTCTTGTGAGTGAGTAAAGATAGAACTAAGTGAACATATATCCAAATTAAATGCTCCAATAACAGTAAGATGAAATACTCAGTATTGTGGCGGGAAATTTTAACTGCAAACTTTCATTGCCTAAAGATGTGCTCTCAGTTCATCTAAATCTTGCAAGGGTAAGGAAAGAAACAGCTGAATGGACCATAAAGCAAGCACCCCATATAATTTTACATTATGCAAGCCACTCCAAATGTTTCAAATGCCCGTTTTTGTGCCCCCAAAAAAGTAGTAATTTTGTGAGTAATTTTGTGAAAATAAGCATGCTGAAACCGCAGATTAATGAAAACACTTACTTCAACGATGACTGCATCACCAAATCCAAAGCCACAGGCCGGGATATCATCACCTCCAAAAGTAGATAATAACCGATCATAACGTCCACCACCACAAATAGCCCGTAACTTTCCTTGTCTATCAAATCCCTGAAACAATGGTGGGGTCATTGTATCTGAGGAAACTTGAACAAGAAAAGTTTGAGATGAGAGCCACTTGAGCAGGACATAGAACAAATAATTCATGAGGCTAATGAAGTCAATTTCTTCTTTGATTGAACTTTATCAGGTTCTTGATTTTGTGTGTCTTACAGCAGCACGAGTTCTATCAAATTTATCGCCTTTTCTCTTCAATTTAACCTACCCAGAATCGTGCATTTTCCACACTTTAGATTTATATTCATCCATTTATTAAGAAATCAGCAAGATTTTAACTTCATGATATTAGTTCTTTCAGAATCTAAAAGAAACACAGGAGAGATGAACAGCAAGAATAAGCCCTGAATCTCAACAAATTTCCAATTGAATCAATGCAAAGAAGGAAGAACAGGATGTGTTCATTTTCCTGCAAAGAAGGAAGAACAGGATGTGTTCATTTTCCTCTCCAGGAGTTTAAAAGGGAACTTCAGGAAACCACTATGAAAATTATTTGTGAAACGACATGTAAGTGATATGGCATATTTTAAACAAATAAAACCAGGAAATGCAAGTCTCTGCTCCTAAATCAAACACCAATGCATGCATTTGAAGATCCTACATAAAACTATGATTCCCACAAAGAAGAAAAAGGAATGTTACACGAGGGAAGCTGGATACTCGATAAGGAAGCATCAACAAGTGAATCAAATAAATTTCCATCAGTTCAATCATCTGTCACATGTGACACACGATGCCATGAACTCACTCTCCACAATTGCAATTCTACCAAACTGATTTTTTTTTTTAACTCAGCCCTCAATTGACCAGTGAGGTAGGATACACTCCGAACCCAATATGTGGGGGAAGGAAACTGAGCTGCAGGGAAGTTTTGATTTCATCCAACAAAGCAATACACTGGACAACCTACTAGAGCTACCAGTTAAAAAAATAGAACATAGTATTTCTCTTAAAACTGTAGAACTTGTAAGATAAAGAAGTGAGACAAATACCTCAAATACAATTCCAGTATAATAAGCCAGGCCACGAACAACAGATGCATCAAACTGAATCCAGTCAGAATAGCCATACTTTTCCGCAAGTGAGAAGAGTTGTTTAAGTTCACCAACAGCTTGACCAGCAGTTCCAAGCCTCTCTGCATTTAATTAATTGAACTTCAGCAGTTTAGTATAAATAATAATCAACATAATTGGTGAGCTTTGTCATTCAACCATCCTATAACAACACTTGAACATGGTGAGCTTTGTCATTCAACCATCCTATAACAACACTTGAACATGGTGAGCTTTGAATAAATCAGACCCAAAAAATTTATTTTATGTTTCCTATGTTTTTATACATATCTTTTCTGAGCTGCATGTTTGCCTCATATTCTACCTTTGATTCTTCATGCTGTTGCATTCTTAATAGCACGCACCTCAGGTGTTTTCTTTTATATTGTTTTCTTTCTGCTGTTTGTTCTCAATTCATTTACAGCATGTTAAATGAATTAGCCATAAACAGTGTAAAACTTCACAAAAGACCTCCCATGTGGATGAATTGATAGAGATTGCATGAAGAAAATCCCATCCCTTGGCAAACAGTTTCTCATTTTTTGTTTCAGAAGTTCATAACTAACACACGTACCTGCCACATTGATAAAGGCCCCACCCCTCTCCCCGCCCCCTCCCGGGGAAGAAAAACCTTAATATTCTTCATTATCCAAACTACAAGTGAAAACATGGGCTGAAACGCAAGGGGATGGTGGACAATTCGAAAGTTGCCCTTTTGCTTGACTAAAGGAACCAAACTAGCTGGACAGACCAGGGGGTTATAGTTTGAATCTACTAGCCGAACTAGATATAGATTTGCTCTAGATCTCATAGGGCTATCATAACGACATATGTCCTGTTTTTTTAGTTGTAAGTAACTATAAGGCTGAAATAAGTTATAATCAACTATAAAGAGCTATAAGATAGTTGAAAATTTAGTAGTAAAAGGCTCTAAGGAGCTATAAGAAGTTGTAATGAACTGTAAGAAGTTACTGATATTTAAAAGTAGCATTTTCCATGTCCACAGCTTCCGGCAGTGTCCCCACATCCTAAATTTTTAAACTTGACAAATTGGACAATTGGATCTATACCCAAATCCAATATCCCTGTGTCCTAAGTCCAGGAAACATAGATTATCAGTACTCCAGCTACATAGGATATGTTGCTAATAGATTATCAGTATTCCAGCTATATAGAATATGTTGCTAATAATGGTTCTTATTGCACAAGAAACTCTATTGAGAGAGCAGATCCAACTTCAAACCCTATCCCCGAAAAGAATTAGAAAGAAAGATAGATTATTAAAAAGAAACCTAGCTGGTTAAAGCAATACCAAAATTATCCAACAATGCTGATATTTGCATGAAATCAAAGACTAAACAGGAAGTGGAATATGAGCATGGACAAATGATACCAAAGTTCAGGCTAATATTCAATGTCTCTTAGAACAAAATAATTGCTCCGAAAAGGGTAAATAATGCAGTTCTATTTGCACAGAGTTCAACATATGAAGTGCAAAATTCTTCTGTTTCAGGATCATCATGTCACTAAACAAAACAAATTCTCACTGAGCATATACCCTATTGCAAGCGAGCTGTTCGGAAAGAATTCTCAAACACCAGAAAAAAGGGGAAAATTCTGTTTGATTATTTAAAGAAAACACTCTCCAGATGAATAAACACCATCAACAGCATAAATGAATCACAATTGAAGTCAAACATCATGTAGCAGGCAGTAGGCACATCTTAGTGGTACTGGTATTTCTGTTCCAAACTGAGCAATAAATGATCCAAGGATTAAGTCAGTACTTAAAACATAAATACCGATGTGGGAAACTAACCTTCCAACGTTGCCAACGACTTTATGGAAAGGATCTCCAGTAGTTCTTCAATAGCCTCTTCAGACATTCCAGCAGATGCCAGTTCTCTCTTAATCTCATCTAATGGGATCTTTTCCAGCTGATTGACAAGTACAAAAGGGGAAAAAATTGAATAAAAAATCCTACTAGTTGGTATAAACAAAATGATGATCTTGAAACCTGTGCTGATGTACCTATAAGTCCTCATCCTAGAGAAAGTACCATGAAGAACTATCTTGCAGACTGGAAATGGGAGAGGGGGTGATCAAACTTTGAAGAAAAAAATTTATTAGTGTTAAGAAAAAGAATCTCACAAGTGCATTTGAAATGATTTTTTGAGTTGCTAGTCAACAATGCTCGAGTTTCATGGGATTTTAGTAATCATGTTAAATACCCAAGCACGATAAAGCATTGTACATGGAAAATTAGAATTATTCCACCATGCTAAACAGGATGAACTCATAACCATATGCAAATATGACATAACTCGGAATAATAAATTATACAGGAAGACACTAACAGGAGGTGGCTAGAAGCAACTGCTAATGCATCGAAGTGGGGAAGTAGCAGGTCATCTAGTGTAAGGCATTATGTTTCCTCTTCACTATCATTTTCCTTTATCTAATATCATTCAACTTTTCTCTATCAATTTTAAAAACATTTATGTCTTCATAAGGTCAACTCAAATTAAAAGAACAATTGCCGTTTCATCCTTTTAGTCCATGAACACTGTACATGACCTATTTATCTTTTGTTCTTTTCACCAACCTCCAATCAGTGACGGATCCAAGTATTCAAATCAAGTGGTGTCGGGGTCCACAGAAATATACATATGATGTTAACATTATTACTAAAACTAAATTTTTTTAGATTCGAAGCACTAAAAATAAGATTAAACAACTAATACATTATAATTGTAAAAGGAAATTAAACAAATAATACACTATAGTTGTCCTCGGAGAGGTTTCGTATTCTAAAACCGAAGCATAATTTTTTCATTGTCTACAATTTTGAAAAGATCATTAGAATAAGTAATAACACTGTCATTTAAAAACTCATCTGATATTGCAACTACAAAAAAATTGAAATTAATTATGATTGAAGAATCTTACATTCATAACTTCACAAATCAAAACCAAGATTGCATTCCAAATAGTATTCTATAAAAGTCTTACATTTCATGACGTCACAAACTCATAATTACTCAAATCGAATCAAAATTGCATTTATAACTTCAAAAACTCAAAATTAATGAAATAGGATTGAACTTATAGCTCCATCCAACAACAATATCAAACAATCAAACAATCCTTAATTGCAATCTATAAAAGTCTAGAATAACACGTCATTCACAAAACTAAATTGAATTAAACACAAATATGCTAAGATAGAACCCAATTCAGAAAATGAATCTCAATATCGGATTTGAATGAGGAAATTAGATTAATTACCGAGTGGAATGGAGTGGAGTGGGTGGATGGGGGTTTTGGCCGAGCAAGCAGGCAGAGAGAGCAAGCAGAAAATTAGAATCGATGGTGTTGGGTGGCCGTCGGCTGGGTAGGTGGCTGACTGGGCGAGGGGAGGTCATGTATTAGGGTTTGGCGGCCAAAGAAAAAGTCGAGCAACATCACCACAATTGGTCGAGGTTTTTGGCCGGGCAGGCACAGAGGAGGAGGAGAAGGGCGCTCTGTGCTAGGGTTTGGCGGCCAAAGAAAGTCGACAGCATGGGGCACAAGGAGTGTGTGAGAAATGGGAAGTTATTTGGGACGGGAACCTCTTCATAAAATGGGAAGTTATTTGGGAACGGAACCTCTTCATAAAATTGGAAGTAAAAAAAAAGAATGAAACAAAAAAATGCTTCCGATAGGATTTGAACATGGGCATGCGTGACTAATGTGATACGCCTCAACGAATACTTATTTAATACTACATTATCTAACAATTTTCTCATTCTTTGTGGTGTCAAATTGTATATATCTAAATGTTTTTTTTAATTATTTTTCATATGTAACTTTTTTTGAAAAACGAGTGGTGTCACTCTACACCACTCGTTACACTGTACATCCACTCATTACACTGTAGATCCGCCCCTGCCTTCAATGCCCCCTTCTTTTGAAATAAGTAAGACTCGAGAATTCCAATGACCAACCAACCACCCCCACCACACAAATTACATTTCTACAAGCTAAAACAAAAGGCTTGCCATACTATAAACAAGAACAAGGCTAGATTATCCAAAGGCACTAAGAATGTGATAACCAAATGAAAGAAAACAAAAGATGCAAAAATCACTCCTATATCATAAAAAAAAAAATACTCCCATATTGAAAGAGCAAATTACAACACAAACAAAACATGCTCATTGGAAGGATTTGGTTTTCATCCGTGTAAAAATAGAAATGAAAATTTTTGGAAATGAAAGTAGACCAACATGACTCATGAGGACGAAACAGGGAAGATTGTAACTGTACATAATAATCATCTACTCCAATCTAGTTCAACTTTGCTCACCAGGAACCAAAACAAGTTCGCTATGCCAAAAAAGAACCCCGCTGGGCCGAGGGGGGCTTGATCCACAGCTTACCTTGTCAATAACAATACACACTCTTCCAAATAAATCTTCAGGAACATTGTAGTGCCTCAAAACTTCCTGTAAGACCTGGATGAGCAGAAACCACCAAAGCATAAATATCACCATCGATAAAAGAAGAAACCTAAATTAGTAGCATAAAGAGAATTAGAGAACATAATGACTTGTCAGAAAATAGCTAAGTGCTCAGGAAAATATGCCAAATCTAGTGGGATAACAGAACTCGTTTGTTCAGTACACTAAGGAAGTTCAGTAAACCTGCAATTCAAATATTTTCTACACTTGCATATAAAATATAAGATGTTCAACTCACTAATAGCCATGGCTAGCCATTAATATAGTTGACCTACATTTATACGCTTGCCTTTTTCCCTACTACAATTGGTCTAGTGCTTCAATGGTTGAGAATCTTGTTTTTGAAGCTGCTTGAACATATGACTAAATAACTCCTGCTCACAACATCTGCTATATGTTCATATTTAGAGAAGTCCCTTCCCTAAACCAAACAATTAATCCCATGTCTAAAAAGCTGGTAGATCTCTAAAACATCAGAACCCCCAGACCCTTCAGGAAACTGATAACATTTCTTCACCTTCACACTTCAAAGCACAAACTCATTACAAGGGACAAGCAGCTTATTGGATCCTCGATAACTGTGTCATAGCCTCTTTGATCTACCATGTCTTGTACTTAGCCAGTAGAAGTGGTACCAGCTTTTCAAGGTTGGTCCATGAAGGCGGTAGAAATGCTGAGCCAGATTGCTCCATTTCATCCCCATCTTCACTCACAACACTCTGATATTCGAGTTGAGCATTGTGAATACCTACCTCATAGAACTGAACTTGGCCAGAATTCAAATCAAACTATACTCAAGCATGAAAGAGTTCCCAGCAAACCAAATTCGTACAAGAGCCTAGAAGCTTGAATTAACTAGACCCAGAATGGATGTAGAACCACTAAGCTTGATCAGAAGCAATTACATCATTAATTGTAAACTGTTTGGTCTAATAGAAAACATAACCACTACCATATGGAACAGACACAATAAAGCTGCACTTGTTCTATGGATTCACCAGGACTTAATTTACTGACAACTTTGTAACTAAAAAGACAAAGAAATTACTTTAATGCATATGTATAATCATTGCTCAAGTTGTCTTTTCCCACAAGATAATGCGTATATTACTAAGAGCAACAATTGAATATCATCATTGAACAATTAATCTCCATCAACAATAGAACATTCCAGAAACTGAAGCTGCAAACCTTGTACAAAATTATACTTTTTTTTTAATAAGAAAAGGGGAAAAATATATAAATGAAAAGGATGGATGCAAAGCAAGCATCCTACAAAAGGACTATGTATAACCAATATGTAGACTATCCACAACATCTACAATATCAAAAGAAGATTGGCAAAAAATTGCCCCATATCCCAAAAGTAGAGAGTCTTGCTAATCTTATATATAGAGAGATTAAGAGAAGTTTTCACTCCCTCAAAGATTCTCCTATTTTGTCTCACAGCAAATGCTCCAAAAAAATGACATGTAGGATAAGCATGTAGGATAAGCAAGGCTTTCTTCTCTTTAGCTTTTCTCCCGAAGTTTCCTTCCCAAACCACAAGATGTTCCTTAGTAGAACTAGAAATAACCCAAGAGACACCCAAACAACTAAAGGCTAACTCCCACAAAGCTCAAGCGAAGGAGCAATACAACAACAAATGATTAGTGGATTCCAAATCAGCTTTGCACATAGGACATATCTATTCACCAAAATTCATCCCTTCCTTTGTAAATTATCACAAGTTAAAATGCTTCCATGACAAGCTTCCCACGCAAAAAAAAAGAAACTTTTAAAGGCACCAAAGACTTCCAAATGACCTTCCAAGGTAGATGAACATATGAGGGGAGTTGTAAAGAGAGAGCTCGATCGGATGTGAACCTCAAATAGAAAGAGCCTCAAATAGAAAGACTTAACAGAGAAAACCCCTTTGTGATTAAGATCACATCTAACCATATCATGAGGGGAATTCCCTAGAGTAATCTCATTGAGTTTGACAAAGAGACTGAGAATAGTATCATCATCCACAAGGGCTTCTTGAATAAAATCCAGAGACCAAAGTATAGTTTCATACGCTCTTTCCAAATAATTAGCCACGAAGCATACTTATACCTTGTCGGGGCATAAAGAGAAGGGAAAAGATCTTTCAACGGAGCACCTTCGCACCAATGATCATGGCAAAAAAATATGGAGGAGCTCACCTACACCTCAAAGCGGAAATGGGCAGGAATTTTTCCCATCCTTTAGATATAAACCTCCAAAGGCTTTGTCCATAAGGATCATTCCGTCTAGAGGGATACCACCCAAAACCGTCCATGCCATATTTAGTTGTCACCACCTTGCGCCAAAGATTCCCTTTCTTATTCATGAATCTCCACAACCACTTTCCAAGAAAAGCCTATCTTTAAGTTTTTGGCACCTAATTCCCCCTCTTGAACGGGAAGCTTAATAGTCTTCCATCTAACTAGATGGTACTCAAAATCAATCCCAAAAGAGCCCCAAAGAAACTTTCTCTAAATGGCCTCTAACTTAGAAGCCACCAAAGAAGGAATGTGGAAGAGGGAAAGGAAGAAGGTAGGAATGCTATAAAGGACACTTTTGATGAGAGTCAATCTTCCCCTCTCAGTAAAGATACTTTGATTTCAACCCGGAAAGCCTTCTCTCAAACTTCTCAACAACCGGTTGTCAAATGATTTTCTCCTTGAATTTTGCTCCAAGAGGTAGACCTACAAGCATAATGTCGTCCACATGTCTAATGGGAATGATGGAGCTTTTAGCCAAATTGACTTTTAGACCAGAAACTCCCTCAAACCAAACAAGAATGCACCAAACTTAACTATTTGCTCACGATCATTATCACAAAAAATGATGGTATCATTAGCAAATATAAGATGAGAGACATTCATAGTAGTGGAATCCCTACTACCCCACTAAGATACCGAGATGAGGATGAGGCTAGCCGTAGAATTTGAGTGAAGGATCCTCGTAAAAACTTCCATAACTAATAGAAAAAGAAGAGGAGATAAAGGATCCTCGTAGAATTTGAGTGAATGATCACCGGCTTTAAGCCACAACGCTCTTGATTTCTGCCTCCAAGAAATCTCTTCCATGATAATGACCCTAGCTAACTCATCAGCAACTCTTCGTTACTATTAAGACTCGAAGACTCTTCCTTAACATCCAAAGAGTTTATTTTATCCAATAGGTTGTATTACGTGACTTGACATCACCAAAAAATCTTTGTTCCATTTCTTGAGCTCTTCTTTAACAAGCTCCAGCTTTCTCGCCACTACAAAACCAGGAACTTGTGCCTCTTCCCACCACTTTTTAGTGAGATCTTTGAAGCCTTCCAATTCAAGCAACATGTTCTCAAATTTGAGTGGGATCTTCCCGTGTTCATGAATTTTCAAGGCAAATAGGGAAGTGATCTAACAAAGTCTAGGTAATCCCTTCTGAAATAAATTCGGATAAGCTTCCTCCTACTCCATAGAAACAAGGAAATGTACCAATCTACCAAGAAAAGTCCCTCTTGTAACGAGACATATGTCTCTGAAAGCTGAATAATTGATAAAATCATGGAGCTCTTCCATCGTATTGGCAAGACACACTCCTCAAGACCTTTCATGAGGATGCGAAATCTCATTCAGATCTCCTCCCAGCCATCTCTAATTTGACGAAGCTCTTCCCAAATTGAGGACCATAAAACCCAGAATAGAACCATCATCGACCAATTGACCAATTGAAGCCCGCTAGTTGAGGAGGTTAACTAGAAGGTACTCTTATCCCACATAACTCGAGTAACCCCACTTTGCACCTATAGACTTGATGATTTGCACTATAATTACCCCACATACCACACACATCATACACAGAAACTTCTTCTAATTTCGTCTCTTGAATACAAATGCGATCACATTTTCAATTTTTTAAAAATTCTTAAGCACGACCCTCTTACTATGATCATTAATTCCTCTTACGTTCCAACCCAACAATCTAAACGTATGGCACCAACATCCCGCTAGTAGAGTCCCAAATCTTGTCATAATTAACACTGAACTCCAGCCTCTTCAACTCCTTATGCCTTCGAAGTGCTGGTGGTGCTCAATGCACAGTTGGTTTGGGCATAACATAATTCCTTTCTATTATGGAAAGAAGTTGAATAACCTCATTCTCAAATCCTGAAACCTCAACACCTAGAACTCCAACAATGCTTTTCAGTTTGGAGAAAACCCACTTAGACACATTCAGTTTGTTCAAAATGATATTTAAAAAGCAATACAATTGGACAAAAACCTGAATACAATATTGTGTTTATATTCGTAGATAAATAGCTCCTTTTTCTTAAGGTGGGGAGTGGGGGGTAGGAGTGATAATGGAAAGTACACACTTTTCTGCTCGAAACCTTGAACCCAACATCCGCTTCCGTGATTCCCAATTTCTTGAAAAAGGTTACAATAGCAGAAATAAGCTCTGCTTCAGCCTATAACAAGAAGGGAAAAAAATAAGCCTAATATAATAGGAAACACTGAAATTGGAGTGCATATACCGCATGCAATAGCAGTACAAATACTAGGGGTCAGATTTCACTCATATTCAATGGAAAAAAGGAAAAGGGAAGAAAAATGCAAAAGGAGATAAACACATTAAATTCATCTAATTGTGTTTTGAAAGAGAGATTGTGTTGGGGGGCGGGGCCAGGAGTGGGCCATCACGGGGCTCAACACATCATAGGTTCACTCTAGTAGGTGTACACTTGAGCGGAGGGAGGAGGCATATGGGATACAAGGGGAAATCTATTCCTCCAACTAAATGTCCCTAATGGGATTTGAACCCTATACCAACCTCATGAAGAGGAGGATTCAATCATTTTAATGCCACTAGACCACTTGAGTGGTTGTTAATTCCATTTAGTTGTATGATCTAGCATAGAAATGGAATTTCTTAGCTCCAATAGCAAGGAGGGATGACATTTACACATGGTAGAGGTCAAACCAAAAATTTAGTGTTTGGAATATTGCAACCAAAGAATAGAGAGAGCATAAGTTTCCAAATCCAAATTCATATCCTATGAGTCTTGCTTAGGCAGTGTGGTTTGGAGGGAAGGGGTGGGTGTATCAACAATGGGCATATTACTTCAGACCGTATACACTATAATTTACATATATATGTGATTAACATGCATAAATGAAGAGTGAAAAAGCATATTATTCCCAACAGATGAAGAACGCACCGTAACCTCTGGCACACCAATAATATCCATATTCCACTGGTAGTGTTCACGACGCCGCCCTCTCGTCATTCTCTCATACCTCCAACACTGTCCAATTGCAAACCATTTCAATGGGAGAGATGTGGATTTTCTGGAAAGAAAAAACATCGGAATCAAATTCTGGCTGGGTACCTGGATACAAAGATAATAGATGAATAAATAAATTACACAAGTGGGGTTAACAACACAAGCAAGTTTTTTTATCTCAATATCTAAGTATCAATCAAAGTGTGAGCAAGGTAAAAAGAAGGAATCACAGTCCAGTAAAAAGAATTGCAGAAACTAAAGAATAACAATATGACTACCCTTTCTGAATCACAAGTCTTGCCAATGACGGAGTGAGTTCAGGCCTCAATGCGACACGTCGATTTCCTCGATCCTCAAAACAATATAACTACAAATGGCAGAGTTCAATCACACTTTCAGAATATCCTTTTTAAGTGAGCGCAAGTACAAAGGATAATATTAGGACACCAAGATGATAACATGTAAGGTGTGAAAAAGACAAAAGTAGAAGGTGGATTGGTGGTAACAAATGCCTGTGGTTGCCTGTTTGTGCTATGCGAATGTGGGGTCAAATTTGGGAACATTCAATTTTTCTCTCATCAAGAAAAACTTTTGAAAAAAAAAAAAAAAGTAGGACAAAGAACATAATCCACTATGCAAAGGATAAAGAACAACACATGATTTCTTTAACAAAAATAATGAAATAGGAATAACTGTGCAGCAAAATCTGTCAGTTGTTTCCCCACCACGTACAACACCACCAAATAATTAGAGAGATCATCTTCAGCAATCCAACTTTTTTTCTATACCATCAACATATCTCAAAAACAGAGTGTGTTCACTCTAAATTAACTAAAAACTTGAGCAAATGTTAAAGACTTAGTAAACGTTTAACTAACCACAGCAAGAGGAGAGCCTTACTCCACCAAGCTCTCGCAATATATATTTGAGGGTGTTTAACCTACAAAGGATAATATTAGGACACCAAAATGATAACATTCACGGGGTGGAAAAGACAAAAATAGAAGGGGGACTGGTGGTAACAAATGTCTGTCAGTGTCTGTTTGAGCTATGCAAATGTGGGGTTCAAATTTGGGAACATTCAATTTTCTCTCGTCAACAAAAACTTTTGAAAAAAAAAGGTAGGACAAAGAACATAATCCATTATCCAAAGGATAAAGGCCCTACTCTTTTTAGCTTTAACTTCCAGCTTTACAGCTCCTTACAACTTTTTATAACTAACCTTACAATTATCTTATACTTCCTCACAGTCTTATACCCTTATAGTTTACAACCTCAAAGCTCCTTAAGGCTAGAAAGAACGGGATCAAAGACTAATGCATGATTTGATTAACAAAAACAATGAAATAGGAATAACCGTGCTGCAAAATACAAAATACGGTCAGTTGTTTCCTACCACGTACAGGACCAAATCACTAAAGAGATCATCTTCAGCAATCCAACTTTTTTTCTATACCATCAACATATCTCAAAAACAAAGTGTGTTCACTTTAAATTAACTAAACTTGAGCAAATGCTAAGACTTAGTAGATGTTTAACTAACCACACCAAGAGGAGATCCTTACTCCAACCAAGCTCTCCAGTATATATTTGAACTTCATGGAAATATTCCACAAGGTCTGCTCCAGTCCCTACTTATTTAGCCTCCAAGCTTTCGTCTTGAAAACTTAATCTACAATGCAATGAAGAGCATGCAATGAAACTGAAGGAATCTAATTACTGCAGCTCTTTTTGGATTTGGACTTCGACTTTCAACAAACTTTAGGCCCAAAACTTTCATTGAGGCTGATTCCCCGCACCATACCAACCTTTCTTCCCTCCACCATATAATTCCCACCTGAGTCAGACTTGAAGCTCACAGTCTCCCATCCATGGCAATGGCATATATGAACTTGCTATCTGTAGGCCTATGTCACCCAAACTCTTCATTCAGCCTCAAGTACCTCTACCGGAAACCTGACAGTCGAACATGGGTATGGAAAATTGACACTTTATTTTAGACAAAAAATGTACAAAAATTTTCAAAGAATTGTCGAGTTTGACACGACACTCATACCGGACACTCAACTATTCAACAAAGGTATGGCCAAGTTCAAGTAACATAGTTGTCAACTAAAGTGAGCTGAGAGATAATAATGGCCAAACAATTGAGATTTTCATCAAATATTGAAATTTCAATTGTTAAAAATTTAACCATTTTCATCCTCAATAATAAATAACAATTAAAAGAAATACATAGTATCTATACATTCATCAATCTACAAGTACGAATATGTAACCAAAGATAATTACTCACCAAAAATGAAGTGGGGATAACAGGTCTAGATAAGTAGATCATGGAGTATCAACTCAATACATATGGGACCTCGAACTTTAGTTCAAATTCTAGATTTCAATTGAATGATATTTTAGGAAATAATCACACCAAGGAGTCGGATATCCAAACCCACTTCAATAAGACCCTATTCTTTTTAGCTATGAGGAGGAATTGTAAGCTCTAAGAAGCTGTACAAAGCTATAAGAAATTGAAATGAGATGTAAGGAGTTGTATGTATGAAGGAGGTGAAAGGAATAGTAAGTGTAAGATAGTTAACTGTAAGGAGATGCACGAAATCTGAAAGGGTTTTTGAATTAAAATAAACCGTACTTCGAGGGTATTGGACATTTATATACCAAATTATAAAGTTGAGTGACCATGTACCGTACTTTAGGGATAATTTTTTTTCTCAACCACCACCGATTTAGGGGTGGCAACTCTGTTGTTTTATGATGTGACAGGTTGAGAAAAAGGGAATTACCGCACAACCCCCCACTAAAGCAATTATCCTTCCCCTAATTGACCTTTTCTCATCTTAACACGTCATAAAACAACAGAGTTGTCACCCCTAAATTGGTGGTGGTTAAAGAAAAAGAAAAACACCCCCAACGTACGAGTACATGATTAGTCAACTTTATAGTTTGGTACATAAACATCCAATACCTACGATTTATTTTAATCCAAAAACCAATATAAAAATATTGCATGCATATTTTTCTTTAATAGTAATCTAAATATTTAACTTTGTTATGCATGTATAGCTCCAAGAAATATTTTTAATTTTGATATTAATCAAAATAAAAAATTTACAAATAAATTTTAATTTCATTATCGACTTCATGGTGTGATTAGTAAAATAAAAGGGATGAAAGATTCTTTACAGCTTTATTCTGTAGAGATGAATTCAGGGATGATGTAGCTCAGATGACTTTATCACCTATAGTTTGACAATTTTCATAACTCACGTTGAAACTCAAACTTGAATAAAATGTTTGTATTACTATCATAACTATGTAGCTTCCTTTTTATGGTTTTTCTCTATACCTGCTGAAAGAACATAAATATGTTCACCATAAAAGATTTATGTTATCATTTAAACAAGACTTTAGTAGAAGTTTAGAAAGAAAGAAAACAAGCATAATCATGGAAATAACATAGATAACATTAGCAAAGCTAAATTTTCATAAAGACACAAGTCACCCACCGAGAAGCTACACAAATAGGACAATTAATTGTGGCATAGTCATGGAAATAAAACAAGCAGGGCAGCCTGGAGCAAACAGACAAAGAAGAGAGAGAAATAGATGCAGCGTAAGAGCCAATCAGCTCAAAGAGAAAGCAGAATCGAAAGAAAGATGCCACCAAAAAGTGAGCAACAAAAAAGTGAGCAAGAAGAAAGCACATTTGGCCGCCTGAAAATACAAGCGCGGAGCAGCAAAGGAGAACAAGAAGCAAGAACAAAGCTGCAGAAGAATCAAGAGATTGAGAGAACTATAGCTTGCTGAATCAGGAGAGGGCAGTAGTTTCTGTGGGGCTTGATGGAGGCAAGTGAATGGAGTTCTATTATTCTAGATGAAATATAAGCGCGGAGCAGCAGAGGAGAACAAGAAGCAAGAACAAAGCTGCGGAAGAATCAAGAGATTGAGAGAACCATAGCTTGCTGAATTAGGAGAGGGCAGTAGCTTCTGTGAGGCTCGATGGAGGCAAGTTTATGGAGTTCTATTATTCTAGGCTTTCGAATTGGGGAGGGGATAGGTAGAACAGTGCCACCAAGTACTAAAAATAGGTTTCTTTAAAAAATCCATTTTCCCCTAAAACATTAAGATCTTTGAGGCGTGGGCTTCATGCGCTTCGAGGGTCGGCTTGAGGTGCATGCTTCCACCCGCAATGGGCTGCGCTTTTTAAGCTAAGCTATCGACACTTCACTTATTTAAAATGTAGCTACCAAAACAGTCACTCTACCTCCTCTCGCATGTAAATTAAACCTGACTACTTTTTTTCTCATCAGGACCTTTACAAAGCGCAAAAAGTCTTGTGTGTTCCTCAATCCGTTCCCTTGGGTTTGTTCCATCAAAAGTAGGGAATTTAGAATGAGAACATGAGTAACATACGGATCTGAAACAAATTATTTCCTGGGAATTGCTGATCCATTTCAAAATGTCTGCTTACTTCTCCAAGTAAGTCTCTTTTTCCTTTGTCCTTAACTTGTTCAAACAATAGTCCCACTATTTCTGCAGCTTGCCCAATAATTTTTCCCCTGCTAAACCAATTTCGCTTCAAAAACCACTTTTTCTGATCTTCAGTCAGCTGCTTTACCGTTTCTTAACTTGTTTATTGTAATGTAATTCTTCGAGTTTTTTTCCCTGTTTTGATAAAGAGAGTTTTGGGGACCAGTATCAACAAAAAATTGTGCTCTTCTACCGTTGTTACAGAAGACCAGGAAGCTACCATTGTTACAGAAGATCAGTTTCTAAGTCTTCCCATTTTCCAACACACGCCAGCTAGCTTCACTTGCTCTACAATCTCACTACTTAGCAGCCAAATCTTTGACAAACTAACTATGCCATCTAGTTTACTTGTTTGAAGGATTATCGATATACAACCTGATATACTAGCACCTAATCTAGTCGAGCAAAAACACATAATTACAGCAGAAAATATTCAAGGAAAATAAAATTAAGCCCCAAAACATTGACGGCAAAGATCATAGGATAGATGGAAAACCTGGTCCCTTATTTCCTCCCCAGCTTTTCTAATGAACAGCGCCTCCGATTCAAGTACTGGAAAATCGACCTCTTCGAAACCAAACAATTGCGACACCTTCAAATACCAATAAGATAAAACACAGCAAACTTAGCAAAATTTAGCGATCCCTATTCACCAAAATTCAAAATAGAAAAGAAAGTAGGAAATTCAACATAACTAACATCTCTGAAATTCTGAAAAAGCCAGGTCCGCAGTCGCATTTCCTCAGGGGGAAGTCCCTGGTTCCTTTAGGCGGATTGACGTCGATCTTCTGCGGCGTTTCGGTGATCGGAGGCAGGGAAAGCGCCCCTGATCGGCTGGTGGTGGCATTGACGGGAGAAATAGGGTTTGGAGTGTGAGTTTCTGGCGAAGCGGAGAGAGAAGAAAAGGGTGTGGCTCTGCTTGTGCTGGGGAAGAATGATGGGTGGCGAAAACAGCGAAGGGTAGGGAGGAGATGAAAGGGGGAGGAGAGAGAAAGAAGGTGGAGATGGAGAGAGGTTAGGGTTTTAGAGTTGGAGTTGGGGCATTTGAGGTGGTAGACGTTGAGAGTTGGCCGGAGGATAAGGCGGGAAGGGTTCGCAGTCATGGTGATTCTCTGCTGCAAAACACATCAAAGAAGAGGGGGAGAGAGAGAGAGGAGGGATGAACCGCCCGATATGGCTAATCTTAGTATGGGCCTGTTTTGTTGCCTGGGCTTTTAGCCCGAATGAGTTTGAGCTTGAGCCAGGCCCTTCAAATGCCCCACTACAACTCATTTCCTTTACTTAAATATCACTAATATGCACGCCCCTGTAAAAATGCACGGGTCTTCCGTCTTCACACTAAAATAAATAAATAAATAGTAATACACAATAATAAGTTTATTATTCATACAGTACTTCAAAACTATTTACATATTTTTTCATCAAAAGAACGGGGTCTTATATTAAACTGAATTAGAAGCAATATAAAAATCATCCAACGCCCGATCACTAACAAAATCTGGGTGATCCTCCAATCAAATCCGAGAGTTTGAAGTATAAGATTAAAGGTGAGCAAACTGATGAGCTATTTTATTCTCCCCGTCTCACAAATGAAAACTAATTACATGTTAGAGTAACAATATTATTTTATTGTCCAGCCAAAAAATGATATTTTTCGTTATTTGATTTTAATTAAAACTTTCTATTTAATATCTACATTGTTTGATTATTGTATGTCTATACATCTATATAATGGCCATGTTTGGAAGTTGGCTTTTTCATCTAAAATGACTTTTTTATAAAGTTTGGCTGTTTGTCTAAATCAAAAAGCCATATGAGTGTGTTTGGTGGTTTGACTTTTTTTATAATGGCTTTTTATCCCAAAAATCCGTTTTTCAAAAAGTTATTTGGATTTACTTTTTAGGATTGGCTTTTCCAATCTTCATGTAAAATTACTTTTGTTGACCAAAAGTTGATAGTAATTACAACAATAGTCATTCTCTTCATATTTACCCTATTTTGTAGTAAATTTTATGATATAATTTTAAACTTGGTTGATATCTTATCTTATGATGTAATTTTAAATTCTAGGTACTTATGTTTTAATATATTAATTTATTTTATTTTTTATATTTCTTTAGACAAGATAATTGGATGGTAATTATGTCTAAACGATTCTTTTGTTTAATATTGATCTTGCTTTTGCCATCCATTTTCGTCACTACTCATATTCATAAGTACTAATTTGATCAATGGTGTGTGTGTGTATATATATATATATATATATATATATATATATATATATATATATATATATATATATATATATATATATATATATATATATATATATATATAAAATAATGATAATAATAATAATAATGAGCTTAATTTATATTTTTTAAATCATATTTTTTTCATTTTTGGAACAATAATGGATGATGATTATAAATATTTAAGTTAATATTTTTTATTTCAATATTTTCCGTATCTCAACAAGTAATTTAGTCTATCATAATAAATAAATAGTTTTGTCACATAAATGTCAAATATATTATTAAAAATAAACTTTAAAAAGATATATATAATTAAATTTATATAGAAGGTATAAATGTAATTTTATATATCACATAATTCTTAATTAATGTTGAGAAGAAATATGAATATGTAATAAAAATAATTATAATGTATAAATGAAATTGAGTTATGAGCATAAATGGAACTTCACCAAACAACTTTATTAAAAACAGACTAATTTTACCAAATACTTTTTCCTCAAACAGGTTAAACAACCAAGTCAAACAAGTTAAGTCAAACAGATAATACAAACAACTAATGACTGATTGCCAAACAGAGCCAATATATCACTATTATTAGTTGTTAGCTTTATCAACCATAAAAATTATTTGTTCATTAAATATGAGTCGTGGATATAAATAATTAAATAAAAAATAAAATTCATTGAAAGGAAAAAAATCAAATATCCTTTTATAAGTTGACTCTATCTAGGTAATATTAGGTCCCTATTGAAAAATTAATAAATAATATTATAAAATTATCTAATCTTAATATGAAAATTAAATAGTAAATAAGCATCCTAATTAATTCAGAAAAATATAAAATAGAAAAAAAATAACTAAGCAGAAAAATTAATAAATAAAAATTACAAAACTTATTAGGTTGATACTCTAAAGTACTGCAAAATAAATATATTTATCTTTTAAATTATTTATATGATTTTCGTATAATGATTCAAATTGAGACCTATCGTAATTTAGGTCTCATATTCGATAATCCTTCTAGCATTATTATATATTGAGACGTTTTGTGATTTAGGTCTCATGTTCAGTAATCCCTCTCCCATTGTTGCATACTACCTTCACCTCACACTTGGTCTAAGCCCTCATCAACAAAACCTTTTACAGAAGAAAATTTTGTATTATTATGTAAAAGTTTCATGTATTATTGTTTTGTTGATAAAGTATCGATTCGCAATGATGCCCTTCACTCAATATATGGTTTTTATTAATAACTAAGGTTCTCACAATGATAATATTTACATAATAAATAAATATAAAAAACATCAGAACCTTTATAATGTGTATCAGCCCAAGCATAGGGAAGCAAGCCCAAAAAAAAAAAAAAAAAATATCCAATGGATAGAATCAAATCATCGAAAAATAAAAATAAGCACAAGTCGTATTAGTAGTTTCTCTAACCCTACAAAGATCAATAATAAAAAGAATATTATCAAAATTAATGAAAATAAAAAATAAACCATTAAGCCCGAGGTACAGAGAAATGTGACTTCCAGATTAGAGTGGGAAGAAAAAACTTAGGTAGTAATGAGTATGAGTACTAAACCAGAATGTAAAAAAAGTTTACTGAATTATTTTCACAGTCATAAATAACAACTAAATTGTTGTGGTGGTAATTATTGTTGACCTAATGAAAGAATTTTTACCTTAAATTTTACATTTGAGCTTCTTTTAGTCTTTTCCATCATATAGTCAAGTTTCAATTCACATCGTTGAATGTCGACTGAATTATTTTAATGGTCATAAATGTCGATTGAATTATTGTGATGACAATAAGTTGACCAAATGAATGAATTTTGATATCAAAGTTCACAGTTAAATTTCCTTTAATATTTTCAATAATCTGATCAAGTATCGATTCAAACCGTTGAAGTCGCCCCATCCTTAAAAATAACTTTTTTTTAATACTTTTTCTTAAAAAATAATTTTCAATCCTTTACTTCACCCAAAGGCGAACAATTTTTAAAATATTTTTTAGGAAAACATGGTATCCAAAACCACACACCCAATTTTATTTATTTTTTTTTGGGAAAAGGGTAAGTACACCAATTACAAGGTAACCCTTCTCACAAGGGTTCTACCTAAGTTGTCCCCCAATAGAATGGAGAGAAAAGAAGTAGAAGAAATAGAAAACCAAGAAAGATTAGAAGTAATACAAAGGTCAAACTTAGCCATCCAATCGGTTGCTCTATTCCATTCTCCAAAGATGTGCCGATTAACAACTTTATCGCATCTCTGTAGGAAGCACCGAGTGTCATGAATAAGAGTATGAATCTCCCACTGAATCTGGATATCCCCTTTAATTGCTTTGATGAACGTAAGATTATCTCCTTCTAAGACAATTGAGTGATAGGTTGCTCGAAGCGCCGTTCTAATACCATTTCTCATATCAGCTGCCTCAGCTACAAGAACCAAAACTTGTCCCAAATAAGATGTTCCAACTTGCGAAATCTTTTATCCCAACTTTTGATGACAAAAACCGCCGCTGCAGTGCGGAAGATTTGGATCCATCAAATTGAATTTTAACGAATCCTCCCGGTGGTTTGGGCCAGCAAATACATTTTTATGCGCATTTCAAGTGGCTGACTTAGTAGTGAATTTCCCACTGCTAGATAGCCCCCAAGCAAATCGAACCCTCCATATCATGAGAGGGAGAGGAATAGTCTTAATTTTTTGACATATATCATTAGGAAGCATGGTATGAAGCAATTCCAAATTCCACTCCTTATCCGGTGAGATAGAATCACTAACCGTAACCGTGAGAGGGAGCATATTTGGAGTAGAATTATCAAAGAAATCAAGCAAACAAACATTACCACACCAATAATCAGCTTACACATTCCAGGCAATAATTTTCATTTATGTTCAAAATCATACTCCCAACAATTCACATTGTTGGAGAGCAAAAACAGATACGTAAAGGAAATTTCAGCTTGTAAAGTAAGGATCAATCGCTTAAAGGGTTGGTCAGATAAATAACCTTGAGAAAATCAGCTGAAGCTGGGTTTCCACTCACCCAAAATAGACAATAAAAATATACAGAAAGACATTAGTCTAAAATGATATTAAGAAAACTGTCCTCGTAAAACATTGAATCAAAAAAGCCGAAAAATAATGAAGATAAGCATATTATCTCCTTTAAGCATCTTGGAAGCCTGTCTCCAATTGTTCCCTGCACGTCTAATAAACTAACACCAAATAACATCGACAAAGTGAGTATTCAAAACAAGAGAGTCAATAAAATAACACAAGCATTTTGGATAGTGAAGTTACCAAAGATAATTCTATTTTATTATTCCTTAAGAGAACTTTTTTATACTTTAAAATAATAGTACCAAAATACTCTTAAAATATTTCGAACTATCAATTTAATCCGTAACATTTCTAATTTTAACATTAATAGTTTTTAATATTTTGTACTTTGAAAAATTAGTGATCGGTGTCCCAAAATTGGGTCAATTAGAGTTAACTTTTAAAAGTATGGGATATTAAAAATATGAATATTAATATTAAAGATGGAGATGATACGGATTAAAACGATAGTTCGAAATATTATGAAGAACATGACCAAAAATTCAGTTATTAAAATCCAAAAGTCCTTCCGTATGTTATGTTTGTAAGGAAAAGGACAACATAAAGTTTTTCTTTACATCAATTCTTGTTAAAAAGAAAAACACTTATGACTACAAATTCTCTTTAGTGAATAATCACTACAATTCTTGGCTTATTATTTATGTCATCACCGCGAAAGGAGGAAGAGGAGGAGATCTAAACGGAATTCCATCCACAAGTATTATAATCACCAAAAGAATGACAATTATTTTGCTTCAAATCTATGAACAACATCTTCCTCATTTGTATTTCTTTCTAATCATAATCTTTAAAGAAAAAGAAAAGTGAAGTCCCCCACATTATCACCAACATTATCTTGGGCTTTCAAGTCCTTGCAATTTGGTGAATGGGTGTCTTGGAAGTTTTCATTTTATGATCTAAGCATACATACTTTTTGGTGGTGAATATGTCCCTAAGATACCAAATCATATCAATCAAATTCAAAGTGTCTTATTTTGGTGTCCAACTTACATAGTGGAGCAATTATTTGCCCCTAGGGTTTCGTCTTTAAACTAAGATAGTGAAATTTTTTAGATATTTGCCTACTTTTGGGACCTCATATATGGATGGACCATTTCATTTGCTATACTTTTCAACACTCATCTTCATTTTGATTTTTCAAAATTAACCAAATTTCTTTCAGAGTTGTTGGAAGACAAGTTCATTTTTACGAACAAAAATAATATTATTTAACTATGCTAATTTTCGTTAAAAAATTATTCTAATAAGGTCTTAACTTATTGGTTTTACATTGAAATTCCAAATACATTAAATTTTGAGTTCGAGTTCCTTCTGTTTTGTATTCTAATAAGTGATTCATTTAAACAGAAGAAGAAAATAATTATCTAATACATATCAAGTGGTGCAATATTTATCATGCATAAACATAACAATTTTATATTAATACTTAAAGGAAAAGAGATATCTTGTTAACTTTTGTGATATTAAGTATCTTCATTATTATTAGTTGATTTCCGCATGACATCCCACATCCTATTTAAGATCAAAGTTTATTGTTAGTTGTTAGCAATTAGAAGTCAGTAGTTACAGTTATTATGATCATCGATTTTTAGCGATTTTAATTAGCGATTAGCAGTTGTTAGTGTTATAGACAATTTTGTAAATCAGTGGTTGATAAGAGGTTATTAGCATTACCATAGTTTTGATCATAATTTTATTAATCTCATTACATTAATTTACTGATTGAGCCAAGCATATTTTTATTTTTTATTTTTTTCCGACATGGGAGAATTGCATATCATTGAATAAAACGGCATATAAAAACAGCAGTGTTATAAATATATCCATTTTTGTTATGACAGATAATACATAAATACCTTCACATACAGAATCGTGACATACTCGATAATATAGCTTGGCCCCCAATCATTTTGGTCTCCCAATTACCTGCTGATTCTCCTTTCTGATATGTCAACAAAGGCACATACGTATGCTGACATCCCTATCACATACATATATTTAGATAGTTCCATGGATTATTAGGTCATCACAATTATGATTAAGGTTGATAATTAAAGGTCCTTCATAAGGATAAGCTTCCCCACACCACAAGTCAATCTTCACATATATCCATCTTCTATATTAGCTTCAGCTACCAATCATACATGCAACAAAAAGGCCCGCGCCCTCAAGTGTTGCAACACGCAAAGGCACAATTATGTACACAAAAAAATGCCAACAATCGATAATATTTCAAATCCATAAAAACGCTTAAATATTGGTAGCAGGAAAGATATTACACCCTCAAAATAATTAGAAAAAATTATGATAGGTTAATGGGTCCACGAATATTATATATTTTCCAAGCTGTCGAGTCCCACACTCATTACGTACGTGTCCTACCCTATGCCTATATCTCTTGCTTAGAACGCAAAATGGGGGTTGGTATTCTCTTTCTGTTCGTTCCTTGAATAAATTAATGAAATGGAGCTAATTCTGGAGGCACAAAGAATAGTAGCAAGTCTAAATTCACATGCGTATCATGCCTTTCTCATATTAATCTTGTTTTTTATTTATAAATTTGTACCCTTAAGCTTGAGTTGCGTGATGGTTTTTGGGTTAGCCATTATGGCGCGTAAGTGGTGATGTCATCACGTTTTAATGGGAGTTGAAGTCCCTATCCAACCCACTTTTAGTTCCCTCCCCTCTCACTCTCGCACGACACCATTCTCAGTGCTGCCTTAGGCTAATTGGAGAGTAACTATATTGTTTTCACCACAATTTTAGATGAGACCATGCATAAAACAAAACGAACACAAGTAGTAGCCACAGTGGTAGAGCTACCTTTACAGAAATGACATCCCGAAACACTGTGGTAAAAAAATATTGTTAGAATTTATAAGTAAAAATCTTCAAAAATCCACAAAAACTAATACTATTAAATAAAATTTCTAACTCCGTCACTAAATAACTGTCAAATATTAGCTGAACGAAACTCATTTCCAAATTAAAAACTCGATGAGCTTGGTGAATATCCACGAAGACGCCCCACGACCACTCACTGAATATAATGCGTCTTCTTGTAATATACCAAGTATCACATAATCGATCACTTGGGCTTGCTTGGGTTACCACCTTATATGTTTCGGGACCATCATTTCTTGATGATCGACTGTTTCTTTCTCATTTTCTCTTTCGCTAGCTAGTTGTTATGGGGCCCCTAAGCGATCATATCTCTTGGAATCGTTCTTTTCTTCTCATGCATATGTCACACACAAAAATGGGAGTGCCCTAGATTGTGCCACGTATTGTCATGTACAGATGTTATCTTATATAGTTTTATAAAAGTCACGTTCTTTTCAACTTATTTTAAATATTTATACATTAACATCAAATAACTTTTAACAACTTTGAGCATTATTTATCAAGAACTCAATAAATTTTAGTAACTTTCAATACCATTCAACACTATTACGTATTTGTTAAAAATACGTAACTGTATTTTCTTAAAACATTCAAAATTTTCAGCAACTTTCAATAACAAAGTAATTTTATAATAACCTTGACTAACTTCCAAATTTTGGTAAATCCAAAAGAAATGCCCAAAGTCTTTCCATTACTCTGATCATTCACATAGTGTGCCTTTTCACAAATCAGTTTATAAACAGGTGGTTGGGCACTATGGCCTCATTTCATTTAATTTTACCCTACATCCTTGTAACTTCTTACAACTTTAAACAGCTTCCTTATAATTTTTTATAACTACCTTTACAAGTATCTTAGAACTCCTTATAATTAGTTACAACTTTTTACGGTTTACAATTTATACTCTTACCATTACTTATAACTGAGATATGCTTGGGCTGATAAAAAGTTAAAACATGCTCTTTGGTTCGCCATTCACCAATCACCGATCCTTATCTACAGTGAGGTGGGGGAAGTAACCCTGGGCACACAAGATAGGTGCAAAATTTATTTGGAGTAGGTTGGGATTTCATTGATTGCAAATTTTAAATCAAAATATAGGTGCACTGCAAAAAATAACTTGCCTCTCGAGATTTACTCGCCAATGAAAATAGTAAGATGTCAAAAGAATCATATTATATAGAATAATATGACAGCAAAATATGGGTTTTTTGGATGACTTGTTCTCCAAACCTCCAAGGAGTTCTATTCTCTATTTGGAGAAATTTGTATAAGAGTTTACCCCATTTTTTAAAATGGAATTAGATGGAAAATTGAAGATGGTAAAAATATTATGTTTTTGACTGATTTATGGTGCCATCACAAAATTCAATTGATAGGCATTGATCTCCAATCGATCAACCTACAATGTCGTGTTAGTGAATTTATCATTGATGATAACGTTTGGGATGTGACCAAACTTCCTCTGTTCTATCAATCGATGTCACCAATTTGATATCAAGTATTCCTTTACCAATATATCCTTTAGAAGATTTAATATTGATCATGGCTCTTTATTAGTGACCTTTCTCTACAAAATCGCCCCTTGGTTATGTCATTGAATTGATAGTTAACGTTCCTGTGAGAGAAATTGGATTTGGAAGGCCAATGCCGCCCCTCCCCTGAGCTAAAACTTTTCTTATGGCAAATCTACCACAATGGATTAACTCTTAAAGGGACTCTTGCTAAAAGAGGATTCAATATAGATCCTTTTGTGTCAACTTTGTCATGGGGAGGTTGAGACATCTGATCATCTTTTCCCTCATTTCCCACATTTAAAAGAAGTGTGGGACACAGCCTCGAGACATCAGAGAGTTGACATTCAAGGGATTCACTCCTATCATGCTGATGGAAGCATCTAGGACTGTGCTATTACTGAAGCCTACCACCAGATTAATTATACAGATTCATGTTTCTCACAGGGAGCTCCATGGAAGGAAAGAAATGGAGCCTATTTCAATAAAGAAAGTTTCAATATATCAGAGTAATCGGAGCAAAGAGGTCAAAGAGGTCGTATGTTGAATGGAAAGCAAGATTGAGAGTTTTAACTTCAGCAAATTACAACACTCAGTCTGAATCGAAAAAGAGGATACATTATATTAGATGGAGTCAACTACCGGGAGGGTATGTTAAAAATCAATTTGATGGATCAGCAGCCATTGGTTTTGTTATACGATATGACATATGAATATGTTATCGGCAGGAGTCCAATATTGGTGCTATTTTTAATCCTTGTTGCAGAAGCTATGGTATTTCAGTTTGGGCTTCAAGAAGCTATCGAAGCTGGTTATAATATTTAAATCACAGGAGATAACAAAATTATCGTCAATAGAATTAAAAGGAAGTTCAAACCGCCGTGACAAGTTGATTTCATAATTAGACATATCATTCATCTCTTGGTTGAGATCTTGAGTGTTTCACTCAATCGCATTTTTAAGGGGGCTAATAGTGTTACTGATTAGTTAGCAAAAAAGTTAGATCATACTATGTCTTCTCCTATTACTTGGTTTTGTATATCAACACTATACTTTTTTTTCTATTCGACTTGGTAACAATGTAGGTAAAATCCTTGAAATAAGGGTTGCCCAGATTACTTTTTGTATTACCTTTAACACATTTTTCAATAAAAATGAATAAGTTAGCATGAATAAGTCGAAATTTGTCACATTATCATTAGTTACTCTTATATTTTTTTTTCATTTTCTTAGCTATGCAATAGTCACTAAACAATGAACATTTCATATTATTATTGTCTTAATAATTAGTTAGAGGGAGTTACATATTGAATTTGTGGGTAATGATCCAAAAAAGAGAAAGAGAATGGAAGGAAACCACACATTAATTTTAATTTTATAAAATACAAAAAATACACTCAGCTCATTCATAATGCTATATATCATACCATTTTTTAACTGTGCCCATCAATACTTTTCTTTTCTTTTTTTTGCTGTGAGAAATACTCAAAATAGAAATCAATACTTTTCATTAGATATATTTTTTCTCTACAAAAACTTTTAATCATTATTTATTTTATATATATATATATATATATATATATATATATATATATATATATATATATATATATATATATATATATAATTATCAGTTTTTAATATGTTTACTACTTTTTTTAATATAGGATGCGGTTATAGTGATTGTCGTTATATTGCAACCACCATTATTAGAAGAATTTCAGCCGTACATGTGTCATATTTAGATCTTGAGCATCATAATTAAAGTGATATGTATCGTGAAAAGGAGGAAATATAATTTAGGCACATAAATAAAACCGGAAGTTGACCACCGGCAGCGGCATATAAATCAGTTTGGTGTAGAGAAATGAGTGTCCGTACGGTGTATTCCTTCCAGGAAGACTGTCATTCTTCAGAAGTTGGCTACACTTTCTTGTTGCAGTTTCCCTTGGATTTCCACAATTACAAGAGTGGTTTTTGCACGCAATTTGGGGGCCCAAAGTATTTTGTCTGCTGGAGTTGTTCTTTTCCTAATTATATGTACTTAAGATTCCATTGGGATAATCATCATCTTAGAAGCTTCGTCCTTGCAACTTTACTTAAATTTCTTTGAACTTTGGGGGTAAATGAACAGGAATTTCTGTGTACTGACTGCTCCTCGCTCGAGTAAAGTAGAGGAACTTCCCAGAACAGTGAGTACAAACTTAGTACTATGGTACGCACCAACTTGCCCTAATTTGTACTGGGTTAGCTGGCAAAGGAATCTTCACGTCAATCTATGTTTTCTTTTCATTATCTCATCGATGTTAGTCATCAACAAACCCTTTCATTGTCGGTATCATAACATGTTTATAAATTCAACACAGCAAGTCCACATTGAAGGATTTGTTCTTTTCAGTGAGGAAAAAGAGTCCGGAGTGGAATGAATAGGAGCAGGGTGAAATGGAGCAGAGTTTTTCGAAGAATGGAAATGAATTATAAAGAGTAGAATGATGTAAAATTTTGAACGGGATGAAGTATAGGCATATACTGAATTCATGCACTGTAATTAACTAAGCATTTCAACTTAGCCATTAGCAAAATCTTCCCAATAATGGGTATCAAAATTGATACTTCAACTGAATGAAAAAAAAAAGTAATTTTTATGTACTAGTTCTTCTAAGTTTGAATGCTTAGATTCCATAATCAAATCTCTTTTTTTTTTAATCATTAATAGTCCGCTCACGACAAAAAGGCCAATAAAAAAACCCTCCAATTATACATGCCAACACCAAGGTAAAAATAATCAACGCAGAAAAAGAAAAAAGAAAAAAGAAAAAGAAAAGAAAAGAACGTGGTAGCCACTTCTTCCTCTCATCAAATCTCTCTTCTAATTTTCCTTCATTGAAGTCTTTTCAATAACATCGTCTTTTGTCTCTCGTCAAACTCTCCCTAATTTTCACCATTGAATTTCTTTCATCGACGTCATCACATGCTTCCAGAAGGTTTTAATTATAACTGATTTACATCCTTTCTAGTGATTTCTTCCGATCATCTTCGGCCCTCACATTTGTTTATATCCCTCTTAATATTGATCCAACACATTTACTTACAAGATTGAAAGCAAATTCTTCTTCGATCATTTATGTACTCTGTAGCCACTCATATTTACTTGGTGGAGATATGCTTCACTATTGGGCATGATTACTTCAATTACTATTTATAGATAGAGAGTATGAAATATTATAAGAACATGTTCTAATAATACTATAACCATGTAGAAAATAATATTCCATACAATTATTCTATCTACACTCACAAAATGAACATCAGACTCATATTTATATGACATGGTATAATCATGTAGAAAATATCATCGTAAAAATATAAAAATTTAAAAATAAAAACTAAAATCAACTGATTATAATATTTTGGTGTATTTTTTTATTTCTATTTCATAACAAGATAGCAACAACCCACCTATATATTTGATTAAAAAAAAAGCAACCCACCTAATATTTTATATATTTTGGTCTAAAAATATACAATATCTGTAAGATACTCTAAGGATATTCTGTAATATTGCTCAGTTTGATCTAATCTGAATGAATAATCAGATATTAACCGCATAAAAATCATGTAGAAAGTTGTTGGGCCTAGTATTGTGATTCAAGATTATAATCTTCCTTTTTCAGATTTTCCCATATTCATGGGTTCTTGTTAGCAATTAAAGTGATGAAACAATAATTTATCGTGACAAAATGAAAGCTACATACATGTTTGAATAGTGATTTTTATTTTTTTATTTTTTCAATGTGAATGAGGTGCAAAGGTCAATATAATTGACATTTAAATATAAGTATCTTATAATAATTATCGAAGAATCTGCATATTTTACTAAGTAAGTGAACTTATTTGAAACCAAGATAGTGTCTGGTTGGGGAAAAAATGCTTTTACTTCATAATTATTTTCTAATTTTCGGTGTTAAGTAGCATTTAAAACAACATTGGCGATGCTTAATGGTGATAGATTAGCAACGTTTAAGCAACGCTTAGGGACGACAGTTGCATTTAGCATCTATTAGCAGCTATTAGAATATCAAAGTGGTTAGGATTCGATGATGGTTCAATTGGTTGTAAGGAGTTGTCGGAAGGTACAAAATAATTACAAAAGTTAGTTATAAAAAGTTATAAGGTTGTAAATTAAAATTAAATAGAATAGAGCCATGAAAAACAGTAGAGGAGACAAAACACGATATATGATCATCAAGTTCATCCAACAGCCTACGTCCATGCCTAAAGATCCCCTTAATTTCAAGCAATTACATTAGTCTCCAATGAGATTACGCTCGACTTGTCTCTATAATCACGGGCCCTTTGACTCCATTTCACACCTCATCACAAGAACCCTCCCTAACTATATCTTCGACTATAAGCAAGTGTAAGAGTAGTGAGAGGATGAGACCTAAGGTTATAGATTGGGAGAGTATGAAATGACAGTGTAAGAGTAGGACTAATTTGGGTGTTTAGGCTTAAAAATACCTCTATTTATAAGGGAATGTAGGGAAGGAGTAGAAAAAAAAAACATGAATTATGCAACATCAAATTAGCCTGATTTCAGATTTTTTAGATTTTAGATTTAAATTAGTCGTTGAATAAAACATAAGAAAGAAAAGGAAATTCGATGCGAATTTGGACCGAGTTTAGGTTGAATTTCGACCAAAATACATATGAGTTTTTTCGAACTTACACATATGACTGGAATACTATCTTACAACTTCTTACATCTAAAACAAATTGAGCCTAACTCTAAAACATACATTAATCCATGGAACACATTGCATGAAAGTGGTCATACTAATATCTAACTCTAACTCTACTTGGATAAGGAGTCATAAGTTGACACTACCTACCTAGGTTTTGATCTCTATAGTCCCTCCTCCCTAACTACTTCTCTGACTCAAAAAAAAAAAAAAACCCTATTTATGGATTGACCATCCAAAAGTTTGGAAAAACAAAGCACATGAGAAGGCAAATTTGAAGTTTCCCACGTCCCCATACAAACACTACATGGGTAGCCCCAAGCCCACCACATTATACGTCGAATGCCCCTCAAAGTCCGTCTCTCGAGGCCCCACGAGTCTTCTTCCGCGAAACACAAATGCCCACGCCGTCAATTGCAGGCGCCTATGATTTATCATGTAGCCGTTTAGTTCCCTTCCCCCACCCCCCTTTTTTTTGTGTCAAAGACTTTAATTCTTTGTTCATTTTTTTGGGGAGGTCTAAATTGACGGCGACTAGAAAGCTTCCTCCCTGACTACCGCCATACGGATACGATGTTACAAATTATTTATTATTATTATTATTATTGTTATTATTATGAAAAAGGTCAATTCAAATTGTTATGTTTGATGACAAATGGGGGAGGTCAATTCAGGTTTATTAATTTGATGTGCGTTGTGGATGTCGATATGACATCCACTGCTCCCTCCCCAGGCCGCCTCAACAGCGCCCATAACTGGCTAGTTGTAGTAGTAGCACCGATGTCACCGGTGACATCGTCTTTGCTAGTCCGGGTTTGAGTTTTCCAAAGGGAAAATTCTAAATTTAGATTGTTAAATTGAAGCAAGGCCAAGGTGGGGGCAGCTTTGGTAATGTGCTGACTAAATTGCCGCTAATTTGCTTCAATTTTTTTTTGTTTAATTTAGTTCATGAAAAGAATAATAGGATATCATAATGATCATTTTAATTTTGTTAATAATTATTTTAGTTTTCCAAATATTAGAATTTTTAGTGGTTAGTGGTTAGTTTCTCTTTTTAATATGTTTGTTCACATCACAAACCTATTACTTATAAATTTAAAAGTAAATTTGCAAATTATTTATGTCTTATCTAAAACTTTAAATCATGAAGATGTTATTAATAATCACTACATGTCTTTTGGTTATTATGAACCATTAGTTTAATAGTTTTTTGGAGTTATATTTTTATTGTATTTCAATTTGTAAAAATGAGTAATACTATTTTTATAACACCAGGCTTCCCTAGTAGAGTATTACATTGTCAAGACTCCTCAAAAGGAATCTCTAAGACTAACTAAAGTGTCGAGTTTGGTTTATTAGCTTCTATTTAAAAGTGATACATGTGTTTTTCTATATTTTTGAAAATTTATGGAATATTTTGGTAGAGTTCGTTTGTAATACACTATTTCCCTTACGCTTAAAGTCTACACTCGCATAAGAAATGAAAATAGGAATTCCATAACTAGATGACACATTTGGAAATCAACAACTAACTCAATGGTAACACGTCGGTGTCCAACCAATATGCATTTAAAACCAAAAATAATCTAATTAACTTACGACACAACTTACACAAACTATATGAACTTATTTACATGTCTCTCAAATAGAGTATATAAAATACACATTTCAACTTGCTTCTACCATACAAAAATAACATCAATGCAAGTATATTAGAGTATGCTAGAGGTATGAGACAAACCACTTTAAGGAGTACCTGCACCTAGAGAGTAAAAATATGTAGGGGATGAGCATCAAACCTCTCAATGAGTAGTCTTATACTCTTAAAACAGAAAGTAGTGTTCACGCATATAATTCTATAGCATATAATAGAATACACTTCCCAAATAAATTAAATAGGGTTTTGAACCAAACATGACATAGAAAAAGGTTCGTACTTTATATAAATCATAAAAACACAAACAATAAAGGTAAGATATCATAAACATTTCTTTTAAAATCTTACTTCGGGCGAAGGAATAATACCGAGTACGACTTCATCGAAAGTGTGTGACCCTAAGTATATAAATACTAGGATTTAGCCCACACTTTTGGGACTCATCTCCTGGGAGGCTAACACATGTCTAGGGGTGGTAGAACCCTCGTTAAGGTAACATTTACGAAAATAACTAATTCGCTTTCAAGTATGACGTACAACTTATATACTTTCAAGTGGACCTTATCGGTTCACAAACCGAACAACTCATCAACCCTACATGTACAAAGTGTATCCTAGCCTCGTAAAATCCAAATACAGCTTTTGACCTCAAATTTGAAACATTTGGAAATTCTTATAGCATAATTTTCCACTCAATTACACAAGGACCTCCAGCCCTTATTTAGATAACACAACCAACATCCGAGGTAAAGTTTTACATTTCAACGAGACCTTATAAAAGAACGTCACAACGGATAAGCTCACAATATGCTTACCACTTTTTCAAAAGATTACATAAAATAATTTTCAATCCACAATTCCACAAAGAGTAGAACATTGGTCATTTTGCTTTTGTGGCCACTTATAGATCCAAATATCATAACTTCACATCCATATGCCAATCTAAAATAAGCATCCACAAACACTCATTTTATTCAAAGACATTTGAATCAAATTGTTTACATTTCAGTTTAGACATCTACGCAACTCGTATTCCAACATCCCCGTTAACGTCTCACCTTTTAAATCAAGAGTTTAACCTATAAATAAGCATACTAATTTTACACCAAACAAAAGCCTTACAATCCAACATAATGGTTAAATCCACAATATTCAATTTGTTTTAGGATTGATTCAATTCGGATTAATTCGGTTCCATTCACCTCAACCTCGAGTTTCGATTCATGGAATAAACTCATTAAACTAATTGACCTTCAAAATTATAGTAATTATCAATCACGAGTTAGCTAAACATAACAAACCGAGAGAGGTCAAAGCAAATCTAACCAACAAACTGCCATTCCCCTGTTAGGTTCTAACACCAACACCACCAATTTTGCCAATTTCGGACCTTAAGTGAGTATCAATCAATCTGAATTTACAACGTTCAATTTTCATGAGCTACAACAACCGAAGCGGTCACAAATTATCACGGATTATCACAAACCGATATATTCAACTCAATTTCTCATACTACTTCAACCTCGTTAATTCATTGATTCCATTCTACCGAGCCACAATGATCACAAACAACCACAAAATCACTAAATTCAATTTAATTATAAAAATTGCATCTGTCTAACCCAATCAATTCTCCAATTTAGTTTTTGAATTCACAATCACCTCAAGGTTTGTATTCTTTCATAATTTACAACATTCAAGTAACCAAACTAGACTTCCACAATTCAATTAAATCGCATGAAATAACAAATTCCTAATCAACACATCATTTTAATTTCGAATATAATATAGTTTAGAGTATAAGACTACCTATCTCAAATTCTTAGGGTTTGATTGAACAATTGATGTTAAGCATAATTAATTTAGGACATTGCCTTCCCCCTTTTATTCTTCTTCAATTTTCTGCTTGCTCCTCTTCCTTCGCTCACCCTATCTCTCACATTTTATTTGTCTCTACTTCTCTCACTCTCATCCTCTTCTCTTCTTCCTCTCTCTCGTTCGTGTCTCTTGCTCCTTCTTCCTCTCTCGTCGTCTCTTGCTCGTCCTTACTCTATCTTAGTCTTGCTCTTGCTTTTCTCTCATTCTCTACCTTTGTGTTTGTCTCTCATCCTCTCTCCTTCTCTCGCTTTCTCACTTCCTCTTGCTTCCCCTTTCTCTCGCTTTTGCTCTCTCGCTCTTCTCTTGTTCCCGATCTTTCGCTCTGCTTTGGTCCGTCCCTCAGTCTCTTCTTCCTCTTCTGCCTATGTTGTTCACTATGTCCCTACCGTACGCTCTCTCCCTTTTCGATACTTTCTCTATGTGTCATGGAATCACCAGAGAAAGCTACCCAAACCTCTTTTTGTTCCACTCTAATTGCCTATTATTTGACACCTAGCCACCCCTTTTTATCCTCTTCTCTTTTTTTTTTTTTGTTAAGTATAATATAGGTTTGAAGGTTTAGAATAGAGAGTCTAAGTCACCCTAGAGGAGGGTGAATAGAATGATGAAATAGCGAGGAATTTAAAGAATTTTTGAGAAGGTCGGAATTAATTAAGATTAATTGAGTGTAGATGGACTCATAAAGAAATAAACAAATTGATTTATGTGAAAAACTTCTTGGGGTAGAAAACCACGAATAGTGTCAATGTAGACACTAAGTCAAATCCACTATTTTGATTTCACAAAATATAAAGGACTGACTCCAAGAATAATTGCTCCCTTAGACAATTCTATTATATGTTTTTTCTTAGGCACGAAAGTTACCTTATCTCGTCCCATTACTTCCAAACCGAGTTAACCTTTACAATTTGGGACATCCGAGCTGAGCTAACCCTTACAGTTCAATCAAGGGAAAAAGAAGAAAAGTGTATAAGAAAGTGTAGAGATTAGAAGGTTTTTCTTTACAAGAGATTACAACTCACAAAGTTGAGATTCTTAGTACAAGAGTTGTAAGCTAGAAGTAAGAGTACGAGAGTTGAGTTTTTGGTTCCAACAATCTTTTTAAGTCTTGTAACATGACTTTAATTTATAGGCATTATGGTAGAAAGTCGTCGTATCTGTGGGCTTGGGCTTCTAGATTAGCTAACCGTTACAACGGATAGTCCGAGTGTTCGAAATTGAACCGTTGTGAATGTATCCATTGTGCATAAGTTCTACCCTCAAAAAGTAGTCCTACCCACTTGTTGTGTTTGAAATCCAGGGTAGAAATAACCGTTAGACTCAAAAGCCGAAAGTTATCGAAAGTAGAAACAAACAGATCCGACATAGTGTCCGAGTCCGCTCGAAAATTGTGACCTTTTTATCTACTGTCTTGAAAAGGTAAGAAGTTGAGTGTTTTTGCTTTTAAATTGAGATTAATCAACTTTAATAAACCTGCAAAAACAAATTACAAATGTTACTCAAAGTATAAAATACTTTGTTCTAAGATTAGATAAGGATTAGTGTTAAATAAATCAATTAACGACTAAAAATTCTTAATCTATTAAAATAGAATTTTTCAATTCCAATAGTCAATATATTCCACTTTTATTTATGTCTATACTCGGAGAAAAAATAAGATAGAGTCGAGTTCATGAGTTATACGAGACATATTTTAATGTTTGCCAATTTGATTAATTTTAAATTAATAAATCTGACTATTTTAAAATTAATACAGATAATTTTATTTTAAAATACGAAACAAGCCAATTGAAAAGATTAGTTAAGGGTGTGCTATTCCTTTGGATCTAACCTAATCTTAATAGTGATAACCAACTAACCATGAAGTTCTCAATTTCTGTAGTTGGAATGAAAAGTTTTTGACCAAAACATTCAGCATACTTTTCAATAGCTTGTCTGTGTCGTAAAATTTTTACCAACTCGTGCTCAAGACATGAAAACGGGTCAAATTCTACTATACATACATGCGTTTGGTGGTTATTGAATTTGGGGTTAAGAAAGCATTTATTATATGCATGTATCACACCACTTAACATACAACATACATAACATCACCATCATCCATTCCCCCATCATAGCATCACATCAACATTATATATATATATATATATATATATATATTGGAAGTAAATCATAGCATGCTATTCAACCCGCAATAAAGAATACAATTTTGTAAAAAGTGAAAAAAAAATTAAATGCCCCACGCGCATAAAAAAAGGAAAAAATGGAAAATTAATAGTCGGTTCATCTCTATATATTTCCGCATTCGGCCCCCTGATTTTGTTCCTCTCCAAACAAACCAACCGCGGAAATTCCAGAAGTTGCAACATACCCTAACAAAGTTACCGACATTGAGTATTTCTCCACTCACGATCTCACACATGGGTGAGGTTAGTTGCTTAATTCCCTTCTTTTCCTCTTCTGATTTCTTCGGCTATTTTGTTCATCGATTCGAATTCAATTGTTTCGTTTTTCTTTTTTTGGGAATTTGTCTCACTTTGTTTGTGGGTTCGCAATTTGTAGCATAAAGAAGGAGAGAAGAAGAGTGAAGGACAGAAAAAGGGCGATAATGATGCCATTACCGTTGTTTTAAAGTTGGATATGCATTGCGAAGGTTGTGCCAAGAAAGTCAGGCGATCAATCTTCAAAAGTTTTGATGGTAAGAAACTAATTCCTCGAAAACCCATTGATCAAATTCAAGTTTTCGATGAAACCCGGAATTTGTCCCGTTTGGCGTTAATTTTATTTCTAATTTTTGTCGGTTTAGCTTCAATATTCTCTCAGAGGGCAGTTTAAGATCTAAATTAATGAGTCCAATGGTGTAATTTGACCGTTACACTGGTCAATGGAAGCTCTAAATCTTATCTTGACTGAGTTTAGGGGGAGGGGAGTTGGGTTAGCCACTAAGTTTATTTAATTTTGATTATCTTTGTGGAGAGCAAAAAGTTGATTCATTTTCTGATTCTGAAAAGGCAAACTATAAAGTAATCTTTATGTTAATGTATTGTGAGAGTATATACCGCGGGGACCTAAAAAATAAAAAGGGGTTATAAAAAAACGATTGATTTCTGGTTTGTGAAACATGGGTTAATGTTCGGTTGGTGAAAATTGTAGGTGTGGAAAGCGTGAAGGCAGATTGGGAGAGCAGCAAATTGACTGTGATAGGGAAGGTGGACCCTATTAAGGTCAAGGAGAAGGTGGAAGAGAAGACCAAGAAGAAGGTGGAGTTGGTTTCTACACAGCCAAACAAGGCCTCCAAGGAAGCAAATGGTGGTGGTGAGAAGAAACCCGATGAGAAGAAACTTGATGAGAAGAAACCTGATGAGAAGAAGTCAGAGAAGAAATCCGATGATAAGAAGCCAGAGGCTAAGAAGGATAATAAACCCAAAGAGGTATTATTATTTTTATGTGCTCTATTTGTTTGACTTTTCTCTGCTTTTAGCTTTCATCATTGGAAAAAAAGAAAAAGAAAAAAGGGATCTGTGCTGTGATACCTGATGTATGAGTATGCAATGTCATGAATGGAAGGGAATTTTAAAATTACCAGTTTTTCTGCCTAATCCCTTAAAGAGTATGGCATGATTTTCATGTGATCTCCCATGATGTTCATTTTATATTATCCTAAAGCCAAATGCAAAATTTATTGCATATTGCCAAGAGCTCACTGGGAAAACTTTCGGAATAAGAGCAATATGTGAGTGTTTTTGATTCTGTGTTAATTTTTCATAACCATATTGGAGTGGATGGTGTCGGCCTAGGAAACAAGTTGTCTATTATGGGCCTACTTGAGGTCTATCGCCTGGTTGTCTAATAAGCTTGTCAAGAAACTAGAATTGATATTGTAGTGTGATTTAGGTCTAGCCAAATGGGTCTGCTTGCTTTTCATCAAAATTGGGTCTGGTTTTGAATTCTCAATTCAAGCAATTTGGTATTGGTCAATTTTCTAACGTCTAGACTCTGGTCTTAGGAATGAACAAGGTTCTTTTTGGGAATGACTACCATTTGGGTGCTTGTCATGATCGTCATTGTTTTATATGAGATCATTCAGTGCAAAATTATGGATAATTCATTCAAAATCTAGTCCAATATTCCTATTGGAATGATAATTTTTCTTCTAAGAAACTGTTCTGGTCCAAGAAGTTCATGCTTGCCAACAGTGTTCTTATCTCTATGAATCGGTTAGTTAGGTGGCTTTTGTTTGTTTTTTTCTGCTGCTGATTCGATGCCTAGCTGCTGTTGGCAATGATTGCATAAATAATCAAATTGATTAAAAGTGGATGATCTCTTGCTCTCATCAGCAATGTAAAACTATTAGCGAATAAGATAATCAGGGTTAGTTCAGCTGAAATTGAATATTGAAGTCTGCTCGTAATGGGTTTTCAATTTCTTTTCAAATTTGTGTATGCTGTGCATGCTGCATCAGGTATTTGTTGGCTCATCTGTCATGTGAATTAAGATAGTGACTTATTTGTTTGAATTTATTAAGTTATTGTAATTATCTAGTACTAAAAGCCTAAAACTAATTGTAATAAATTAAAAATTCTGTGATGCTGAAGTTTATTTACTGTGATTGAGAATTATAATAAGCTGATTTGATTTCTGATGGTTCCAATTTATTTCTGCAGCCACCTGTTAGCACTGTGGTATTAAAGACAAGAGTCCACTGCGAGGGATGTGCTCATAAGATCAAGAAAATTGTTGGCAAGTCTCAAGGTGAGAAATTATCAGATTTAGTTAGCATGATTGACTAAGTTATCATTGTTTGGACGGCAAGATCAACTGTCTTCAATATGTCATGATTTTTATTTTTATGTGGAATTTTAGAAATGTGTTTTCGATGTCCCTTCTCACCCTTGGTGGCCTTTCGTTTCTTCCTTGTGCGGCTATTGGTGTAAATGAAGATATCAGATAGAGACTTCTGTAGTTAAAAATTGGGATTAGAATAAGTGTGGGTTTTGGCTGCATCACTCCATACAAGCAACAATTTCAGATAAAAAATCGCCTAAATATGTGATATTTCAGAACCACCCAGTCATTCTCTCTCTCCTGTAGTTCACAAGTCTGTCCGAGAACCAGAGATCTTCTCATCAGGCTAGAGAAACAAAGCCATTGGGTAAATCATGGGAATGATGCTTAGTTGAAATGACTAGATGGGCAAGGAACAGGGTAAAAAATGACTAGATCAGTAAAGCTTGGATCCTTTCCTTGAGTCAAGCTGAGGTTCTATTGATACTCGTTCCATCAACTTTTCAATTTTTCCAGGGGTTATGAACAAAAATTTTGTATTATATATAGGGTAAACTGTTCATCTTTTTGCCTTTCATCCATTTTACTGTCTTTTTCTTTATGCAATTCTCTTGTGACTGAATATTTTACTATTGTTATCCTTTGGCAGGTGTTCAAGATGTAAATGTCGACTTACAGAAAGATACAATCACAATAAAAGGGACCATGGACATGAAAGAGCTCTTGCCCTACTTAAATGTTAAGCTGAAAAGAGTTGTAGAGCTTGCTCCTGCACCTAAGAAGGACGATGGGGTTGCTAAAGACAACAAGCCAAAGGATGGTGGCGCCTCAGAAAATCCCAAGGATGGTTCATCAGGAAATTCCAAAGACGGTCCATCAGAAAAGCCCAAAGAAGGGGGCGGTGAGAAGAAGGAAGGCGGTGGAGAAAAGAAAGATGCACCAAAAGCAGCTGGTGGTGGTGGTGAAGCGAGCTCTGCCTCACAAGAAAACACAACCCGCATTGAAGTAAGCAAGATGGAGTATGGAGGCTATCCATATGAATATGGGTATAGTTATACCTATGACCCAAGGCAGCAGGGAATCGGGTATGGTCACCAAGTTGTGGAGTATTGGCATGCCCCGGACTATTCACACCCACCCCAAATGTTTAGTGATGAAAATCCTAATGCTTGCTCTGTTATGTGAAGTTGGAATGACAGATGCGTAACCACTATTGAGAAATTGTAAATAATCATGTAGTGAGGCAGAATTTTACACATAATATTGTGGGTGAGGTGAGGATTAGTTAGGCACTTTGGTCTTGTCGTCTCCTGAAAAATTTATTGGTCACTTGGGATGGTAGTGGTGGTTGGTTTGGCCGTGTTGGTGTCTTTGCCCAATTTTGAGCTGGTTCAACGATAAAATTCACAGGTTTATGTGCATTGTACATTGTACATATACTACAGTAATGATATATGATCGCTTATCCTACCATCGTTCTCTTCTACGTTAAAATTTAGACATCGCGAATGAAGGTTTTTGGGGTCAGACAGCAATGCAGTATTCCGTCCGTTAGAAAATGATCTTTGAGAATAGTTGTAACTTCAGCTAACCTGTTTTTGTTTCTCAATAGTATTTTACAGATAAATTAAAATAAATTTATCAATTTTATCGTTATTAATTTTTTTTAAACTTTTTTTGAGTTCGGAAAAAGATTTTACAAGAGGTGGACAACAGATAGATTCAGAGCAAAATAAAATCACCCCAATAATTTACAAGTTTCTACCCTAATACATAATTGTATTTGATGCTGGAAACTATAGCTTGGTTTGTTCTGACTTGTCCATCGTGCTTCCTCACGTTGCCTTCTCTACAAACTTCATACATTACAGTGGCTAAAATTGCTCTACTCCGTTCACAGTGTTGCGAGGTAACTTGGCTCTTGTTTGCGTACTATTTAAGTTCTTTCTTCAAGTTCCAGCATCTACAACTCGAGCTTTTAGAAACTCTCCAGTCATTAACTTGTTCTGGGCAACAAGCCTCAGAATAAAAGAACGTCTTGACCATGGCCAAGTTTTCCAGACTGTTTTCCACTGATACACATTTGGCTTGTGATGACTAAAAAGAGCACAAGCTTTCTTCACCTGAAACTTCCTTCCATTTTGACATTTCTTTACCCAGCTCCTTACTACTCCAATACCTCCAGTTATAAGCAAGATCTCATCCTTGAGCTTAATAATCATTTTCCACTTCTAGACATCCAAACTAATAGCTCTTGCCATGAAGATATCAATGCCCTCCTGGCATTTCTAAGGGGGTAATTTGGTTATTTAACTCAATAAAATTCGACATGTAATAAGTACTTTCTTAATATTATTTATAACCCAAAAATAGGAATTAAATGAAATGGAGGGAGTATTACTCGGGCAATTCCAAGTGTGAATTACATATTAATTCGACAATTTAAAATTTTCTATTGAAATTTAAATCTATATTAAAAAATAATAAATTTTTATTCTCCATACATACCCATAAAAGATTACATAATTTCTTTTTTATATTTCTTTCATACCCATAAAAGATTATTATTAAAATAATTTTATGATTTTCTTTTGAAACCTCCAATATAATTAATTTTTCATTTCAAATTGAACAAAAATAAAAATGTATAAAATAAAATATTCTGATTTCTAGTATTACCATAAATTTGGAAACAACTAATCCTTGCAAAGTTTTTTATTAGACGTGTTTTTGGATATTATTAGATGCAAAAGACATGTAAATAACTTTGGTGCAAAAATATACTAAATTAATTTTGAGTATTTGTATTAAATTAAAATTAATTTAAGATATACACAACATATGAAGTATTGATATATTTTTAATAATAAGAAATATTCCATCTTTCGATAAATAGGAAGTATCCACCCACTCGGTTTACTTGGTTCCGGTTAATGATCAACCTAGTGGATTTTTCAAACCGACTAGAGGTCTTAGACAGAGTAATCCATTCTCTCCCTACATGTTCCTTATTTATATAGAGGCCTTGACTACTAAGCTTGCCTTTAAGGGGAGATTAAATGGAATGATATCAAGGTTAACATCAACTCTAGGGGTGATTTAATTCCATATCTCCTGATTGTCGATGATAACTTGCTTTTTTGCAAGGCAAAGACTCTAAAAATAAATGAAGTGCTAGTGGTAGAATATTATTCCTGTTAGACTTAACCTTAAATAAAATACAAAGTAAAGAGTTCGGACAATTTTACCCCTTTCTTTTGCCAAACTAAATTGACTTAAGGTTTAAAGTCGAGGGATAGTAAAATCAAAAAAAGAAGGACCTAACTGTTATTTTCTACTAATGATATTTCTTGTTGTTTGATTTGTTACAGATTAGGAATGTTGGCGAATTTGGCGAAAAATATATTTTTTCACCTTAAATAAATCATGGATAGGTTATGTACTTTCTCTAGACAAGCGATTAATTTTTATAAATCATCCTTATGATTTTTTCGTCAAATGCCTCGGGAAGGGATAAGGATATAGCTTCGGCAATATTCCATATTCTATTATTGAATCGCTTGGTAAGCATTTGGAATTCCCTTCCATTCATGGAAAAAGGAAAATCTTTCTATTTCTCCTATTATTGACTGATCGAATAAAAGATTGAGTCATTGGAAAGAAAACTTATTATCAAAAGCGGGAAGATCGGTCTTAATCTAGTAAAATCTAAAGTTACTTCTTGTACACATTATGCAGCGTTTCTAGCTCCTTAAGCAGACATATAATTCTTTGGATAAAATCAACAAAGAGTTTTATTTGGAAATCCTCCGATTATAAAGGAATGCCTATGATTGCCTGGAATAGGATCTATCAACCTAAAATGAAAAGAGATCTTAGTTTGCATACAGTCGAAGTTGTTAACCTTGCCTTCCAATGTAAACTCATTTGGAAATTGCTAAAAGAATTAAGAAATTTATGGGCTCAACACATGAGAGCAAAATATGGTGTTTATGGTAGACTGTTTAAGCCTGATCAGAATACATATTCATGGATTTGGAAAATATTATCTAAATGTTATCCCATCTTTTGAAAAAATATGCATTGGAAAATTGGGAATAGTAAAGATATTTTGTTCTAGACTAATTTTTGTAACCACAAGAATCTAATCCAACTAACTAGGTTTGATCCACAAGCACTGAATTTACAGATTCATGTAAACGGGTTTCTTACTAATGATAATACTTGGGATACAACCAAGCTTGCTGTTGTCTTGCCCCATAATGTGACAGATATAATAAGGAGTATTCCTTTGCCGATTCATCCTACAAATGATGAATCTTGTTAGGGTCTTTCAGGCTATTTTATGGGAATCTGACTGGACCAACCGATTTGACCAGTTCAACTGGGAATCGGACATGAATAAGTCCGGACACGCTAGTTAACTCGCTGGAGTATTAAACCATATTGACTCGGTAAAAAATGCTCTAACCCATATGTATTTGACCTAGCTAAGTCGAGGGTGAATAAAAAATTATCTTTAATATTAATCTTAATTTAAGAATAGGAAAAAGCTCAAATCTTCATTAGTTAATGGCCCCGTTGAAGTATTATCAAGCTTCATGTTGCTGCCGGAGGACGAGGAAGAGGAGTAGAAGATGAAGAAGAGGGAAGACACGAGTGCAAGAAGAGGAGTAGAAGATGAAGGAGAAGAGGAAATAACTCGCTAGAGGAGGAAGAGGAGTAGAAGATGGGATAACATTTAGATAATATGTTAAACTTAATTTTGATAGATCACTCAATAATAATATTACAGCTATAGGATTTATTATACTAGATGAAAATAGAAAGTTTTTGCATGTAAGAACTTTCAACCTCGATTCCATTTTTTATTGGTTATTGAAGCTAATGTTCTAAGATTTGGACTGTAAGAAGCACTTGAAGGAGGCCATCGAAAGTCATATGTCGAAGGCGATAACAAAATTATAATTGATGGGATAAAGGGGAAACTCAAGCTACTATGACAAGTAATTTCATTATCAAAGACATCATACTCCTTTTGTGTAAGCTTGCTTGTTTTAGGATCTCACACATTTTTAGAGAAGAATTACACTCTGCAGAATCCTTGTGAGAAAAACATGCCTAATTGTTTGGACATGTTGTCCGCCCCCTCTCTTTGACTATTTTGATAGAGGATAATTTAGGTAGAATCGATTCGGGTATTTCCCGGACGGTTCCAGCTCAACCGACACGTCACCGGCCGACTGGGCCCGATCGGTTGGACAGGGGAGGAATCGGCCCAAGATAACCCTTAACGGGCCAGGTAAAAGCCCCAAAGCCCACTAGGGCTAGGGTTTCCCTAAACCATCGTAAAAGTACCGTTTTACCCCTTTAAAATCTCCTATAAATACCCATCTTTTCTCAACCCCAAGGCATGTTATGCTCATTTGACAAGACATCCCATTGGAAGATAACTACTCAAGCTTCTAAGCTCTCAATTCTCCTTCGAACATTCATCGGTGTTCATCGACACACATTCATCCCCGAGAACTTCCATCTTTGGAAAACTTCTCGACTCCCAAGGAATCCCTCCACGCACATCGAGGAAGATCTCCTCGATCCATTCAAACTCAGTTCATTACTAACTTGAGCGTCGGAGGGCGTTCCCGGGATCCACCACCCGGGCTTCGCCTTTGCGAGTTCGAGCGGTCATCACTCGGGCTCGGATCGATCGTGCCACGTCCCCGGAACCGAAAGCAGTAAATCCTTCCTCTCTCCGAATCATCATCCACATCATCAACTCGGTTTTCTCCGGAAACGGAATCCTTGTGAAAAAGACAACCTAAATATGATGTATATTCTATCATTATCATTTTGCCAAAAAAAAATAAAAAAATCCTCATTCATCGAACGAATGACCTTGACCTGTTTTTACTAGAAACAATGTTTACTGAAATTCAAATACAAAGAAAATTATTTCGAAGTTAGACATGATAATTTTGATTAGCTACTGCTTGTTAATCATTCTGGTGATATATGTGTTTTTGTTATTGGCATAAATGAATTGAATATAAGATCTATATCATCAAATTATGAATAGCTACAATTAATTATTAGATAGAGCTTATAGTAACAACGTTTGGAGCACCGTTTAATAGTTTGACCAAGTCAAAACTCTAATAAACCAAATATTAGTGTTCGAGTAAGGTAATGTTTTTATAACATTTCAAGTAAAATTTGTGAAATATTAGTTTTTCAAATTTAAAAGTAGCATTTCATAAATTTTGTTAAAAATATCATTCATTAGTTTTATATTTGGCAAATTATTTATACCCTTTTACGTCAATTTACAATAATCAACTAGCCAAATTACTAAATTTACCTATACATTTTCTTCAACCATTCAGATGAACAGCTACATGCTAACCACAAAAGTCTAAATACTATTCGCTATCTAAACAAGTTATTTATTACACAAACAGCTATATGTTACTCAAACAGTTAATTTTAATGAAAAATATCCTAAATATGTGTCGATTATATTGATAGATACCAAAGACACCCAATAGTATGAAATCTATTGGCTCATAAAATTTTGTAGAAGTGGTTTTATAATATTGAAAAATTTTAGAGAACAAGATGACTTTACACAATATATGGATGTGTTAATGCTAAATTTTTAGAAAGATACAAGACATTCTTTGGTATGTTATGATAAGATTATTTCTGAATTAATATATATAAAGATCTAGGGTAATTAAATATTCAAAAAGAACTTACATAATGGCTTGTTTATTTTTTTGTCAATTATTTTAAGGACCCCTTACTTTCTAGAAATAATTATTTGGTACCTTGAACTCGTATGAAAAGTTTTATACGATGGTGTCGCATAGTAAAAGACTTAATTGCCTCCCCCAATATGAAATAATTTCATATAATTATTTTATACAATGCTCTTCAATTTTATAGTTCTCATAAAACTTATTATCTATTTATATAAATTTTTTATATTTTACACAATGTTTTGACATTTTACATAAAGTTCCCTAAATTTTTTGAATTTTTCTTACAGTTTATTTATTATTTATTTAGATAATACTTGGGTGGAGAATGAAGAAGAAAACTTTGGTTCGTTTCTTAGTTTGGGTGTGTGATTAATTAATCTAATAGACATTGTCAATTGAGCTTTTTTATTTATTTTTGTCGGCATTACAAATGAGGATTATTTTAAATTAACGTAGTTTTCTGCGATTTAATCACCAGAATTAATTAATATCTGCATGCTAAGAAAAGCTACGTTATGCATCATCCATGCAATTTGCGAACCGTCCTTGACGAACAAGAAAATTTATCCTTTTTTTTTTTAATGGTCTTTCAAATGCTTTGGAAAGGCTATTTTGGCTACTATCTCAACTTTCTCTGTATACAGCTTGAATAATTAAAATAAATAAATTTTCTTGCAAAGATACATCAAAACCAAAACACAATAGGAGTGACTGAATCACATTCACAAATGACTTTGCCTCTTGAGGTTTACAATCTCCGTCCATGTTCTAATGTAAATGTAGTAAGTAAATAACAAAAGCCATTTTCTTATGCACATATTGATAAGAGAAATAACTCGTGTAAAGATAGAAAACAAGACCGTCAAAAGAAAGGAGAAAAACTCAAACTATTCAGATTAATGAACAGCTAAAAGTTTCGTAGAACACTTTTTAAAAGTCAAATTATGAAATATATATATATATATATATATAAAAGATGATGTATGAAGAACAATTGGGTTTGTGTGTCTTATAGTTCCCACTTCCTTATGATTTTTATGAGAGGAATCTGTTGATTCACACAGGAGCCAATTGCAAAAAGGAATAATAAAATGCCAAATGGATAGAAAGAAAAAGAAAGCTTTCACTATAATCTTACAACACACGGCGTCGCCAATTTTAGCTCATATGCGAAACGGCTCAGAAACGGCAACCATTTGTTTTTCCCCTTAAAAAGGTTTTTTCCCTTTTTTTGGGCTGAATCAATGGGCGCATGGGAGTACGAAACGAGAAACAAGGAAACACAAGAAACGTCTAGGATGGGAGCCTCATCTTTCCGAAACGGATGAATTTTCATCACAGAATAGAACTGGGTTGAGTTTAAAACTTTGGGAAAAAAAAAAAAACTATGATAAAATGTATTCGAATTTTGACTAAAAGATCCTACATTAAGTGATATGTGCAGCATATTTTATAGGCTTTGAAAAGAGATGTTATTGGAGTAATACTTTTAGATTTAATTTTTATAAAATAATGTTTGTTTTTTAATTATCTCGACCCTCTTGAGTCGTCCTTATAATAAATGAATTAAAAACTTATTTGGTTATTGTGATTTTTTCATAGGTTAGGGCTCACTGCTCAGTAGTGAAAGTTTTTGTCCTTCATTGGGCATAATTTAGTCCCATGTCCCATAGACTTGAATGAATTGGAAAATTTGAAGCATTAATTTGATAAGTTCAGTCTAATTTAAAGAGTAGCATCGGATTGTTTTTATTTGACATCCGATTTTGTCCGACAGCTAATTTACTGTTTTACTTGTAGTATTAGAAATATAATTTTACTTATTAGAAATCTATACCCTAAAAGTTTATATGTTTATGATTCTTCATTATTTGAATACTTGAATGAATTATGATTATATGTGATTGATAATTTGATCCATATTCTGAATATTTTATGTTTTGTATGATGAAATCACATGAACCTAATTAGAAAACAAGATTAAATTTAGAAATCCTTTTTGAATTTTCCCCTGTTTTTGCCTAAGTGTTGTTCTTTTTGCAAAGGAAATTCTGAAACTTTTACCGTAGATGTACAATATTTTTGTCTCTCTATAAAGTTTTTATGAATTTTGGGCTTATAAGTTATGAGTTAAAAATGTTTGAGTAAATCAACTCTGTTTAAGAAATTATGGAATAATCTTATTAAATTAGTCTATATTTTAGAGTTAGAAGCATGACAATGTATATGATAAAATTTTATGTCTTGTTTGAATCATTGTAAAATATTGACGTTCTAGAGTTATGGTTATAATAGAAGTTTTCTTTGTGTTTGGGTCCCCGGTTGGTATCTTGAGTAAGCTCTATCTAGTCCACCAAAATGTGTTTATGATCCTTTATGTATTTTAATTTGTGTGGGTCCTTAGTTGGTACCTTGAATGGGCTTTGTCCGGTCCGCTAGAATGTGAACGTGACTCCATAATTTGTGATTTGAGGACATCTATGTTTCTAGAATGATGAGTCCTTAGTTGGTATCTTGGGTGCTATATGGGTCCATCAGAATGTGTTTTTGACCCTTATGCTCGACGATAGTTCCTTATGTATGTCATAAGTTGATTTCTCCCAAAATGTGTAAATGAATAATCTAAGTAATTATGTAATGCTTGGGATGCTAACAAAGAACGCTATTGGAATCATATCTATGTAAAACGTATCTATTGTGGTGTAAGAAATTTAAAAATATAATTATGTCAATATGTGAGTAATAGTTATTGTCAAAATATTAGTCTTACTTAGCAAGCTTTGCTTTCTCTTGGGCTTTGAAGACATGGTCAGTATGGGATCACCACAGTTAGTTTATTGAATAAAATAACTATAGAATTTGTTCAAGGGTTTGAGTGAGAACGAGATGATCCCTAACTCGTGACTGGTATGAGATAGGTATAACTAAGTTAGTCTAGATGTTCGTCTATAATAACTGTGTATTTGTTTTTTAATGCTTAAGTATTTAAGATATATGAATGCGAATTCTGTGAACTAATATGTGAGAGTATTTGCATGTTATCTTTAATAAGATTTAAGTTAAAATTTGTTCATGTATATTATATGATTATGTGTTAACTTATTAATGTGCAAAGTGTAACAACAAAGAAGGTAAGGTTTATTTACTGGGCTTATATAGCTCATGATTTCACTATTTTTCCAGTTTTGTAAGTTAGGTGAGTTTCACGAAAGACCTAAGAGGGCTAGCAACTGCATACTTTCTGGAGAACTATGCATGCTTTCTGGAGAACTATACACTTAGAAGTTAGACCGTAATGAGTACATGTTTATGTTACCCTATATATTTTATAAGAACAAAAATGTATGTATTTTGCTCATAAATATGGATGACTATTTGGATATAGTATGAATATGAACGGGAACACTTGCTTTGGAATCATCGACTCTACTTTAGTTAAATTTTATTAATAGCTTCATTTGTACAATTTGATCAAGAGAATACTGTCTCGTAACATAGGGTCGTCAGTAACCCTCTATAGAAGTGCATTACGCTAAAGGAGCACATTATGCAATTGCATGAGCTAGCCAGTCAATCCAGCCCTTTTTCTTGGTGCGCTAGTGCGCCTGACTTAGTTGTAGGCCTTTTCTTCGCTGGGTTAGATTCCCGATCCACTCATCTTCAAACATCCACCTTTCTATGGCTTATGGGCTCAACCGCAATCTTGAGTATGAAATGCTATTGTCTCCTGTTAGAATTGTCTAGGCTCGTTAGGCTTTACTCGACGTTTATCGCGGAAACAGATCCTAAAAAGAATGCCCATTCACGGGAAACCGACCGTACCCTAAACCGACATAGGTGAACAAGTAGAATATACTAGGGCGCTTGAGAGAACCATGTCGAAGGAACTCGGCAAAATGACCCCGTAACCTCGGGAGAAGGGGTGCTCTCATAAAGTGATTTTCTTCCTTTTTCCCAATAAGTCGACGGACTTACACCATTGGGATACTTCGAATAAACTAGAGTACATATAGGATACACCTGTATTAAAACCTTTTCTCAAGATAAGCTATATTAAAAATAAAATAATAGAATCACATAAAGAACTCTGAATTTCCACAAGATGGGAATATCATATTGGACTCGAATGACATTATTGAGACCAGTTGTACTTGTGCCCAAATTGAAAATCAGTGGTCATACCATTGACAATACAAGTGCCTTACGTAGATACAAATCTTTCCATGGACATTTTGGATGAAAGTGAAGGAGATTGGACCCTTGTCACTCGATAGAGACCAAGGAAGAAAAAGCAAGTTTCCTCACCTCTTCATCATAAAATGAGACAAAACAAGCGGAGGGGTTATGATAGAAAATAAATGTGTGTTGTGTGGAGATCATGGGCAAGATCACTGCAATAACTTGTTCTTTGTTTGTAATATGTCGAATGCAATCTTGGGGGCGCTATTCTTAAACGGTCTAAAACACAACCAAGGTGGTGGGATCTTGAAGGGGAATTGCAACAATTTGCTGTGAAGTATAAGGGCAATACACGGAGGAACAAATGACTTCGGTTAGTGTTCGCGAGCACGGTATATGAACTCCTTTTTGCTTCCAATTTTGATATATTATACATTATCATAAACTAGATATGATTATTTTTGAAATTTTACGTAATGCATAGGACAAACTAATATAAATAAAATGTTGAGGTCATCTCTTTAATTCGCTTTAACGACCCCAAAACATAACTACAACTGGAGTTCCCATAACCCTTGTTTTCTTTAACAATGAGATCGGGTTGACAAGGCAAGACATAGAGTATATGTGCAGCATGGGTCAGTAGATAAAGAAAAGAAAAATGGATAAGGACTTTATCGGAGAAAAAGGTGGTAAACAATCACAAAACTAGTAATAAGTTCCTATTATTTATCACCTTTTTCTTCAATAAAGCCTTTATCCCTTTTCCCTTTTCCCTTTCTTCGTGTACTGACCCCTGTTGCACATAGAATTGATGTCTTGCCTAGTGAATCGATCTCATTGCTAAAGTAAAAGGGTTATGAGAACTCCAGTTCTAGTTATGTCTTGGGAGTAGTTAAAGCAAACTAAATGGATGACTTAAATATTTCATTGATATTCATTATTATCTTATGCATTACGTAAACTTCAAAAAATTATGTGCTATAGTTTACAATCACTTATAATACAACAAACTTGCAATAAAAAGGAAATCGAAAATTTAAATAATTTGATAAATTAGTTCACCCCAACATCAACTCATCAAAATAAATAAATTTGATAACAAATTTATCTTTATGACAAATATTTGGGGAGATCCCTATATCCAAATACCTTTTCAATTTTTACATTTTCACATTTATATTTTCTCCCTTTTGATTCTTAAATCCTAATCCACAAATTTTATATCTTTATGAGATGTTCTTGGAGATGACTCTATATCCAAATTATTTGTCTATTTCTCTAATCCATAAGCAAATTTGGATATACTCCTTTGATTTACCAACCTAACTATCATTCTATTTCCCTAATACTTATTAAATCCTAAACTCTTAAATCCTTTTCTCAAAATCTCAAACATTTCACGAATTTCCAACTTAACAAACTAAACAAATGTTACTTATATTCTTAATAAAAAAGTTCAACATTTCAATAATTTCAAACATTACCCACATTCTCAACATTCAAATTACCTCAAATACATTCAACATTCAACTACTTAAATTTTGTAAATAATTTAAAGTGAAAAATAAGAGATGATAGAAAATCACACCGGAAGAACGACGACAGGGAAGCGAGAGGTTAGAGGTCGAATAAGTAGTAGATCGAGCAAAAGGAAAGAGGAGAGCTATACCTAAAAGAAATGAGAGGAAATAGTGAGGGAAAGGAAAGAGTAATCGGAGGTAAAACCGAGAGCTTACCGGTGAGAGTGAGCGATGAGAGCTTACCAGCGACAAGTATCAAGTCGAAGAGATCTAGATCCGAGGACTACGGACGAGAGGAACTATAGAAGAGCGATAAGACCGAGAAAATGGAGAAGATGAACTGGGCGTGTAAAAGAGCAGGTACGAGTAGTCTCGGGTTTTTAAATATTTGTGGAACACATTTAACGACGGTTCATTGAAACAAGCTGTCGTCAAATGTGACCTATGATGATGGTTGTTTCTATGAATCGTCGTCATATGTTGGGGCCTTCACCTATGATGATGGTTCATTGAAACAACCGTCGTCATAGGGCCTCAACAACGATGCTTATTTACAAAAATGCCACCGGTTCATTTTTCATGACGGTTTGTCCTTTTAACCATCGTTAGAGACCCGTCGTTAAAAGTGGTTTATGTAGTAGTGGTTAAAACTAGTGTTAAATGAGAAGTGGGGAACCCTCCTATTTATAAAATATTTTAGGGTTTCGGAAACCCTAACATTTGCCTTTAGCCACTAGTTATAGGATAGTACCGGGTTTGAAAATGCTAGAAATGGATAAAGAAAAATCGGAAAAGCTGAACCACCTAAGATGACGCCATTTAGAGAGTCCGGAGGTCCGGCACCACACGGAATAACCACGTTTCGTGGTTTGAGAAAGCGTGCCAGGCTTGGCCGCTGAACGAAGGAAAAAAACGTTGCATTTTGAGCGGGTTAGAGGTTTGGCGCCGGTTCGGCTCCGGGTTTGGGAGTCCGAACCTAGTTTAGGTCGGGCGAGGCAATTATTTGCATGCCAACCCACCCCTAGAAAAATCAATTTAGGCTATTTTGTGGTGTTGTTGGCTTTTTATGGGCTAAACTAGCTACTGCCACTCTACTTTAGTCCGATGTTGACCCGAGTTTGCAAACGAGATCGAATTTTCATCACCGAGCTAACATAAATAAATAAATAGAAAATAGACCATACTTTTTAGTTGCTTATAATATGTAGCACTGAATCCAATATGTTGATTTACTTGAGGAGGAGCCACTATTCCCATTACCTTAAGAGTTCTTCACAATAGCTTTCTTTAAGAAAGTCACCATGAATATGACTTCATGTTCCGAGCTCGAAGACAATGAAGTTAAGATAAAGAGGAAAAAAGTAGGAAAATCCTTTGAAATACGTCAATAAGATTCTAATTGTCTAGAGGTGTTAGAAAAGCACAGGGTTTTAGACATATTTTCGACTTACTAAAAGAGATGCCTTTACATGTTAATGTGTTGTGCCACCCAGAGAGAGCATTACACTAATAACATCAAACCACATGATGCAATCAAATCCAAATGGCACCATAGGATAAAGAAATAGCAACACCGAAGTGGATCTTTTGTTGTAAAATTATGCCATTTGGTTTGAAAAATGCAAGAAAAAAATACCAAAGGGTAATGCAAAACATTTGACCAATGTTTTGTAAGACAATAGAGTATTATGTTGATAACTTTGTATTCAAGTCTAAAACGAGGTTGAATTACTGACAGTTCCTTCATCAAATAATCGAACGGTTAAGATAGTGCCAATACTACGGTTAAACCCACTCACATGCGCATTTGGTATCACCTCTGTAAATTCTTTTGACTTTATCTTTGATCCACAAAGGTATCAAGGTCGACCAAGCTACGATCCAAGCAACCAAAGAGATGCCTGAACCAAAGAATGCAAATGAGCTTCGTGGTCTGCAAGGCCGTCTAACATATATAAGAAGATTCATATTAAATCTTGTTTATCTTTGTAACTTTTTTAACTATTTTATGAAAACAGATATGCTCTTAGAGTGGGACGAGTCCTGTCACAAAGGTTTTAAGAGCATTAAGAAATAACTTGTCCAACCCTTCAATATTAGGAGCACCAATTACTGACAAGTTTCTTATAATTTATATTGCAACTCATGTGCAATCCCTAAGGGTATTATGCAATCAAGCAAATGACAAAGAAAAAGAAACAACTCTACCTCAATTGGATTTTGGATGGGGGCTGAATCTAATTACTTTCCGACTAAGAAGAAGTGCTTAGTTTCATGTTCGCCATCAAAAACCTAAGCCACTACATGCAATGTGATACAATGCAGGTCCCTGTAGGCATCAAAGCCATGACATTGAGTTTATCATAACAGTGTTCCTCCAACTACGTCATTTGCTTTATTTATTTATTTATTTCTTCACCGTCTTCAGAAATAATATTAATATTATTAAAAATCTGAGTTGGGAGTTTTGCATAATTTGCATAAAGAAATATATGTCGATTACTTATGTTTAGTGAAGTAGCAGTTTTTGTAACCACTTGTATGGTGTACTTCTTGCGTTTCAATTTATTTATCGCTTTAATTAAATTTTTTATTTTATAATATTTATCGCTTTACAATCATAACATACTAATGACTAGTTTATCAATTTTACTCTTATTAAACGCTTTTCTTTTTCTTATTTTTTGGTCATTTTAGGGACATTTTGATCTTTTATCACTAATTTATCTTAAAATTAACACCACCTTAATATTGTCTCAATAACCCAAAGCAACATATAAATTAAAATGGATGAATTATTAGATATAGGGGGATGCTACAAACTTTATCTTTGAAATTTCTTAGGTTTTTCTTCAACAAACCACCTAAATAAATTTTGTAAATAACAAAAAAAATTTCATTAGTGTTTTTCTTTACTAATGTATCATGATATTGAACTGGATTTTAAGTGTCACACATTGATATATAAAAACTAATTTCTCAAAATCTGCCCAAAAAAAAAAAACACTAATTTCTCACAATGTAACCCCTAAATCTTACTCTTATTTCCCATGTCACATCAGTAGTTTGTTCTTTAGTTAATTCTAAATTTTCTAAATGATTTACAAAATGTATTTTGACCTATACTTATGACAAAATAATTTATATATATATATATATATATATATATATATGTATGTGTGTGTGTGTTATAATTAAAGAAGATGATTTGTTTTATTTTAATATTTAATATATTTATATAGGTATAGTGTGCCTGTTTTTGTAGGTACAGAAAAAGTAATGTTAGTATTTGGCCGTATATATATGTATTTCTATTTTTGTTTGTCATACGTTTCCAACGTTGATTCATTCTTCTCAATTACGGGTTTCTTAATCCTACTGAAAAAAATATATTAGGTTGTATTGCTGTTTTTGTTGCCATACATACATTCCAACTAGGGCTGTAAACGAGTTGAGGTGAAACTCGTGTTCGACTCGAGTCACATTTTAGCTCTGATTTAACTCGAAACTCGCTGAGCTTTGAGTTTAGATTCGGGCTAGGTTTGGTTGGCTCAGTCTCAGCATGAATTCAGCTCACACTACTTGGTTTTTTATTTTCTTAAAAAGTTTCTAAATTCAAGGTTGTAATTGAAGTTAAATTTTGTATTTTTAGATTAAATTTAAAAAATAAGGGTCTGAAAGAACTTTTGGTGAATTGAATAGTAATTTTATACACACAAGTAAATCGAGCGACACCGAGCCGAACCGAGTTAAGCTGAAACCGATGGCTCGATATGTTTTCGAGCCAGCTCAGGCTCGGTTTAACTCGAGCATGAGCTCAAGCTCAACTTGATATGTTTTCGAGCCAGCTCAGGCTCGGTTTGACACGAGCACGAGCCAAGCTTTGACCTGGCCAAATTTGAGCGTTCCTTGAGCCGTAACAGACCTAATTCCAATATTGACTCATACTTATCGTTTATAGATTCCATAATTATTTTACAATGCCTAGCCCCAAAGAAAAGTTTGGCGCTGCTAGCAAAAGATATTACTCTATGTTCCATAGAAATTGTTCCTTTTAAAGGTAAGAAATCAGTTTTGAGAAGACATAAATGAAGCGTTATTTCTAAGAGAGAAGTAATTTAAAGTGTAAGTATATCATAAATAATTTTTAATTAGTGAAATAAAAAAAAGTAAAAGATAATGAGAAAATAATAGGTTTGACATTGGATAAAGGTGAACTTTAATTTCGATAATTATAATGGAAAAACATGACTTTTGATATATAGTAATAGAAGTACGACATTTAAAAATAAATAAACTTATAACTTGAAAAAAAAAAAGAATTTTTAAAATAATATTGTGGAGCTTACTGTTTGATTCTTAATCAAGGGTCTGACTGTTTAATTCGTTGGAGATGGATACGACACCACCAGTAAATGCAAAATATATTTTTCTAACCTACCATCAAGATTTGACCACCACAACCACAAATGGACTTCCAACTAAGCCCCTATTTGTCTTTATTCCTATGATCCAACTAAGCACCCTTTTTATTAAAAGATTTAAAAAAATTATTACGTAACCAGTAGAATGCACATTAAAAATTATTACATAAATATGGAATTATTAAAAGATTATTAAAACAAATTATTTTTACACCTAATTCTCCTCATTTCCCCTCCTTTTCCCATTTTACTATTTGTATCCTATGTTAATGGATCCGAAATTCCTTTTCTTCCATTTTACTAAATGTATTCCAGATTTATAGATCCGAAATCACACTATAATATCTGAGAACCCGTCCAGAATAGCCAAGGTATTTTGTTTTGCATGGCGGTGAGTTATTTTGGCCCATGGAATTGTAATTATGGCTTTTCATGAGAGAGGACAACATATAGACGTCGAAATCAAAACATAATTCCTGCGATGAGATTATGACATATGACATATAATATTTGAAATTATTTTTATAATGAAAGATTACGTAGTGTAAGCACACTCAGTAGAGAGTGAGGAAGGTAGGTTTTATTTTTATTTTATTTGGTGATAAAGGTAGGTATTCCATGATGTGATGAGGCGGTGCCTTGAATGCTCTAAAATATGTAATGACGTTTCGCAAAAATCTTGAGCCCTTTGCATGAGATATAGATCTGCCTATCTAAATCTCTTCTGACCTTTGAGCTCATGGAAAATTGCATCAACTTTTTAATACTTAGATTCATATGAATCTTGAGTTCAAATTGTTGAAATTTTACAATGCCAAAGTATAGTAAACAAAGAATAATATATACAGTTTTCTTTTTGTGGCTCACTTGTGAAAGTAACTGGTAGAGTATAAACATATTCATGTATTTTCAACTATCAGCTTAAATTTTTAGTTAAGTCGATTCTTGAATGGTATTATAGCATTTCGAGAGAGAGGTATCAAGTTTGAATATCAACAACTCTCATATCGATCATTTCATAAGGTATGGAGGAGTCTTTGATACATCAAAGGACATTTGCGTAAATAACTAGTAAAGTATAAACCTATTCATGTGCCTCTTCAACCATCGACCTTAAGTTTTTAGTTGAGTCGGTTCTTGAATATAGTATCATAACCTTTCTAAGTAAGAGGTATCAAGTTTGAATCTCATCAATCTCTATACGGATCATGACACAAGGTATGGAGAAGTTTTTGATACATCAACGCCTTAAATCCAAAGGACATTTGCATTAATATAATTGCTATTTTGCGGCAACCATTATGTCGAGTCAAAAAATAAATACACTTTTCTTTTTAATACTCATAAAGTGTGCGTATCTCTTACTAGAAGTTGATTAGTTGGGTGTGCCACTGCCACCCATAAAGCAGCATGAGATCGAGTAGTATATACATAATGAGAAAATGATAAAAAGGATTTGGACTTGGAGGGTAACCAAAGATAATGAAATAAATAAATAAACAGCGATTGTGCGTCTGATATAATAAGAGTATTAAATTTGGTAATGAGTCAAATCAGGGATGAAGCGAGATTATGTATGTAAATTCAGAATAGAAACTGAAGAACAGCATGAAGGGAGAGAGAGAGAATTCGTTGTTGCTGACTCAGCCATGACTTGGCCTCACCTGCTTTGGCCTTTTCTTCTTCCACATCAAACCCCACTCATCATATCATATCATATCATATCCCATCACCTACACCCTTCCTTTGCAGTCAAACATCATATTAACATGCATGGGACCCACCACCATACACATACATACATACATACATAAACAATGCATGACATGTATCATGGATACATGCATCCGTTTCTATGCCCATGCGCATAGTGCTCTATGCGTTCATTTATTTTAGGATATTTTTAATTTCTGTTTTCAAAGTTCTAGAAAATTCAAATACTTTACAAGGATTATGTAAAAGATATTGGTTCAAATAATGCCTGCCAAAGAGAGGAGGTTGGTTCCACACTTCCCTCCCAGGTTTGATCTAGGGAGGAGGTAAATTTTTCAACTTCGGATATGTTTGGTAAAATTAACTATTTTATCTAATGGTTAATTGTTAGTAATTATTAACTATTTTATTAGTGATTAATTATTATTGATTAGTGGTTAATAATTAGATAGTTAATTGGTGGTTTAAGATAAATATATTTGGTAATAATAATTATTTAAATAGCATATTTATATAAAATGACTTAAAAGAACACAATGGATATACTCTTTTAGAAAGTAAATAGGAAAATTTCATAAATAAATGTGCAAATACTAGGTAATGGTTTTGAAAATATTAATTTGAGTAGTTTTTTAAAAATATTGCATAAATCACTAATCATTATATCTTTAAATAAGTTGTATTTTAATTCCTAAAGAACACTAACCACTATCTCAAAAATTATTGTCGAGCACACGTTTTGTGTTGGAAAAACATTTGCTCCTGGTGTTGGGTTTCTAGGGTTATGGGTTTCGGTATTCCTTCTCTAACTTGTAAATGTCCACTTAAGTTTTACAAGAAATAGTTTCTAATAATTTTTAAACTTAGAGTTTAATTACTTACAAATAAACCGAGTTTTTAAAATTTAAAAGTAATAAAAGCAATTGAATATTTATTCTCCCTAAGAGAAATTTAAGGTTTATTGTTAGATGTGAAAATGAGTGTTTGACATATTTAAGTGTGGGTTATTTGGTCGAATTGAAGTAGGCATAGAATATGTTGTTTGTGGCATGTGGGAAACGGGTTTGAAATGGGGGGAGAAGAGAGAATATTCACATATGGTTTGGGGGCCGGCAGTTGAAAAACGGAGCCACCAGAAGAAATGGAAGGGTGGGACCCACCATGGTGTCATCATGGATGAGGATAAGCCTTCATTGTTAGCTTATTCAACATCGCACGCTACGAATTCCAGCCCACCACACCACACCCTCTGCCTCGCCAGTCAAACACACATATGGTGAACTTTTGCTTCTCTTTGTACTAGACATGTACTGCCTGTGTAGCGCCCTCCCCTTCGATTTTGGCTGAATACCTTTGTTTAATCTTAATCCTTTTCAAATTTCGATATAGACATCCCTAGTAGAGTCGCAATTGAAGACTTCTATCTCTATCCAATGGTGCTCTCTTCGGCGAGGGAACCGAGGGCATGACTTATGTAATGTGTCATTAACTCATTACTTTTAAGTTAGGACTAAATGTCTTGAATAAGAGCCAGTTGCTTGTGTCATTGCAAATGGAGTCACCACCATACTTCTTTTAGTAAGGCATGGACGCCTTTATTTTTGAATCCCTCGTTCACAACGCTAACATGTTGGTATTTGAGATGAGTTCGAGAGTACGATAGGCTCTATGAAGAACATTCGATTAAGCAAAAGATTATCTTAATTTCATGAAAAGTCAATGCAAGATTAATTTTTTTATTACTTTTAATACGTCCATACAATTTTTGCTGATCACTTTGATTAGATTGATGAAAGACAATAGTAAATTTTGGTGATCACTTTCTAATTTAAATAATTTCACATAATTATAAAAGCAATGAATTAATTAAGAAGCTACATCATGAAAAAATAAAAACTCATAAAAAGGAATCAAATATATTATATTTTGCTTAATGCTCAGAACTTACCTTCGTCTGGGTTTAGCAAGATAGTTCATTTGGTACTTATTTGCTTAACTTATAAAGGAGTTTGGTCTCAAAAATACATATCTTCAAAAGTTATTTTTTTTTTGAAAAAATATTTCATGTGAGACTTGCTCTTTCAATTTTAGTAAAGTACCAATATTGATAATAATTGATAATATTATAAATATAAACAACACATATTCAAACAAATAAATATTGATATTAGTTTATAATCCCATTATCTAATCTTTTCAATTTATTTATTTATTTATATTTTAATAAAAATTTACATAATTAAAAATTCTATTAGTTTAACTTTTCTTGAGATTAATCTGCATTTGCCCTTTCTTGAGATTAGACGCCACTTTCTTGAGAGTATATGCAACCATATAAAAATTTTAAAAAAGAAAAACATAGGAGGAGGAGAAGAAAGCGACGCCCAATTATTCTAATGGAAGCAAAATGAAGATTAATATAATCTCAAAAAAAAAAGAAAAAAAAAGAGGATAAGAAAGTGGTGCCTAATATCTAGAAAGGACAAACGCAGATTAATCAAGAAATCGTTAAAATGGCAGAATTTTTAATTAGGTAAATTTATATTAAAACATTAATAAATAATTTAGAAAAAATTAGGTAATGTGATCTAATAGGATGATAAAAAGAATATTTTATTTTAAAAAAAAACATATTAATAATTATATTAAGATAAGATTTCATTTAAACGGATATAAATAACTCTTACCAATCGCCATTAGGCGACGGTTAAAAAACCGTTATAAATAGCCCATATTCAATTGGATAATATTCAAACAATATTTATAACAATTTTTGTGATAAATCTTCTCAAAATGGAAATATATAGCTCCTTTCTAATCTGCAATTTCCTGCGATAGATATTTTTGTAGTTTCAGGTGTGATAGGGGATTTCTGAAGTAATAATCATTATCAGCGTTTCACATGCTTCTCAATCTCTCCCCCTCTCCCTGTTAGCTTATCCGAGTGCACAGAACGGTCACTATGTGACCTCAAGCCTCGCCCCCTAGACACCCAGCCGTTTCCGCAGCCAGTAGCCCAGGTCATCTCCGGTAGACGGCGCCAGCCGGCACCTCGCCGGCCACACCCGGTTCTTCACCACCCCCGGTATCTATGTTTGATGGGAAGTAAGTTGGGGTTTGTTTAATTGTGTCACTGTTGAATTAATTTTGACTTATAGAGCCGTTTATTGTGCCTGACGATTTCTTGTTGTCAAAATATTTCTAATTACCCACTGCCACTGCTGTAGTAGTTGTGCCAAATAAGGATTTTGTAGGCCAAGTATGCCAAATAAGGTCCACTGATAAAAGATTAGCAGACAACTGATTCCAATAACAATTCCACTTATGGGAACTAGGCCTTAGGCCCATATTGAGCCCAATGAATGAAACAAAAGCGGTTTGAAAAGTCCCCATTGTTGAGTAGTGACTAGTGAGCCCTCCTACCATGTGAAAGAACCTCAAACAGATACCTAGCCCAATAGTCTTTCTTGAACAAAATAACGCTGCAGCCTAACATAAAAGGCTAAGTAAGGAGACAAGGGCCTGCTTCGTTTAGTTATAACGAATTGTAATATTGTAAGGAGTTGTAAGCCAAGATGTAAGGAGCTATAACGAGTTGTAAGATAATTGTAAGGTTAGTTATAAGATAGTTATAAAGTTAGTTATAAGGAGTTGTAAGGAGTTAAAGCTAAATAGAACAGTAAAAAGATCATATCTCGCTTAAATTTTCTAAATTAAGGGATATTGTGGAGGATTAAGATAATAGGGAAATAAACTCTATTCAATAAAATAAGGCGTCCTATTATCATTTTAAGAAGATCTCTCTCTACAACCCACAAAAGCTGGCAAAATGCCTCATTAATGGTAAGTTGAATAGTTTGAATTGAGGAATATTTCAAATGCCTTATTGAGGGAATTTTCTTTTGGTATAAACTTCATATCTACTTAAAAATATATCTAACTAATATTAGCTATTGATCAGGTCAAACTTTGACCATAACTCCATATGCCTTTTTCTAACTTTGGCTTTCCCAACTATTTTTACACAAATGTGCTCTCTATATAACCCTAAACAGTTGTATTCATTTTGTGTAATTAATTAATAGTTATCGTTTAAAACCATTGTAGGTGATCTCTCGCAAGCCCAGCCCCTCTTCTTCATGAATCTTTGATCGAAAACTTAACACAGAGGAATTTTTTTCTGCAGAAGAAATAGGGCCTTTGTGTTATACCTGAGACAAAGTATTTATGAGGACCACTGAGATGAAGGTGGAGAGGGAAATGACATTGGCATTAATGCGTCGTAGGACATTGATGCAGCGCAGATCATCGAAATCTCCGAGCTTAGAGACCATTTTTGAAGAAGAAAGATGGCAAGTTTCAACAAATGCTTTCCAGAAGAAGGCCATGTTTTTCCTTCCTGTGGTTATTTTTATTGTGCCTTATCTATTGTTGCAACGAAGTGTTTGCTAGTTCATGTACGTTCTACTTTCGGCGCAACTCAAACCCTATTGAGATTTTTGAGTTTTTGATTGAAGCTACAAACCAATTTTGGTTAATTAATACATTTTTCAGTTTTTATTTCAATCTTCTTTATTGATTTAATTTGGACGTGATTCAAGATGCATCGTGTGATGTGTTTTAGTAGCTTATTAATACTCTATTCGTTTTAGAATACTTGTCGTTTAAAGGTTAAGAAGAATACAAAAGAGACGCAAAATTTATGACAAAGGTTGTGTTAAAAGATCAAATTGTCTTAAGGTTTCATTAGAAATGAAAAAAAAACTAATGAAAAAAGGAAACAAAAAAATTAATAATGACGTAATTGGTGAATTAATCATTATTATGTCATTGAAATTTTAAAGTAACAATAGATTATAAAACGAAAAAAAGTTAAAGTGATAATATGTATTGTGAAATATAGCGAATATGTGATACACTACGTGAAATGGATAATGTTTTTTATTTTATTTTAAGGGAATAAAGAAAAATCTATCATTAATTGAATTGTCTTGTAATTAATTAAGCAAAAACAATTAATATGGGACAACTAAATCGTTTTCCCCAACAAAACAAAATATCATCTCCATCATTCAATCAAACCATTTTACATTTTATGTCAATATTATGTGATCTTTTTCAACTTTTACTAATGAGGAATCACAATAAAATTATATCACGTTATTTCTATACATTATAAAAAAAAATGCGACTTTTATCAACAGGATCATATCTGTTGGTAAAAGTTACTTTTATTAGTAAAGGGTTTTACCAACAGAAAAATATATGTTACTAAACTGTTAATAAAAAATCAGTGGGTAAAAATTTTACTTAAAATCTGATTGTATACAGTTCTTTTACTTAGAATCTCGAATTCAATGACAAAATATTTAGTTACAATCATCAAAAATTACATTCTACAGAATGTTATACATATAGAAAAATGACATCAAGGAATTAAATCATACCAATGAGAGGGGCTTTTAAATGACTGTTTGTATAATTTGTACGCGAGCCAATTATTTTAATTGAACCACATCGACACTTTTCTATTTTTAATTATTTTAAATGATCGAAAGTGCAATTTTAAAGTGCTTGTTGATACTTTGTCTATCACCTATTTATTGCTTATTAATTTATGTGGAAAAAGGATTGGATTTACATCAAAGAGAAGCTTAGGAAGATTACATTTTTTTGTTTTATTTTTTCTATAAAACAATGTTTGTACTAGAGAGCAATTTCTTCACCAATCTCCATTGAAAAAGTTGTTTTAAAATTATTTGACGAATGTTCAAATCACATATTGATGTCAAAGTTATTAATGTTCTAATGGAAGAGGTTTTTGCCACTGGTGCATTGGTGTTAAATTAATCAATTCATCTTTTTTGAGTGAATTTGGAAGAGATTTTTGCCATAAGCAATCATGTGAGTTCATATATATATATATATATATATATATATATATATATATATATATATATATATATATATATTATTCAATGAGAGTTAGGATTTTGTATGAGAACTAAGAACTTTAAATCCCCACCCTTTATTTACAATCTAACGACTGAGATTAAACAACATCAACTACCCACTAATTCACCCATCTAACTTCCACCCATGCCCCAAGCGCCACCCCTTAACATGAAACTCGAAGCCACCGCTGGCCACCGAACCCTATTATTGTTAGTCACCAGCGATGGCTTACCATGCCCATATATATCTCTCTTCCCACTCAGCCCCCATACGCTTTGTTTTTTAGTCCAAGCACCATCCTCCTTCTTACTACTGTTGTCAAAAACTCTGGGCTTTCCCCTTAATGGGGTCCACCATGCCCATGTTTAGGGGTTTTCGATTATTCCGACGGATTTTCCGCTGGAAATTTCAACGGGGTGTTGAATCCCATCAAGGAGAGAGCTTGAATTTTTCAGTGATGAGGATGGTGGTTGCACGAAGGGAAGGTACCGACGTTTGAAAGGAGATGGGGAGGGCCGGATCAACACCGACAACAATGGGGCTCGCTCGTGGTCGGAGAAAGTCTATTGAGATTTGCCAACCACCAGTGAGCCGTCTGGCTGCCGGAGTCAACAATTTGGAGTAGAGAGATGGTGATGGGGAAGGGTGGTGGTGATGGCGTGGGTTAGGGTTATGAGATGATGTGGCACAATGAGAATCATTAGATGAGAAATTAACGGTTTTGATTTAAAGTTCTTAGTTCTTATATTAGGTGTTCTTATATATATATATATATATATATATATATATATATATATATATATATATATATATATATATATCAAATATGAGTAACTTTTTGTGTGTAAATCTAGCATGCCAAAGAGAGCAAGAATCAACAAAGTAAACATATCATTATTCATAACACTAGCATCAACAAAATTGAGTTTGAACATACGATCGCTACAATATGCTATGCCCATAAAAGTCCCATTTTTAGAAAATACAACATCATCATATTCTAAAACAGTCCTAAAATCATTCTTATAAAACAAATAAGTAGAAGAAAGATTTTTCTAATTTCGAGGATGCGCAACAAATTCTTCAAAATCAACTACTTTCCAGATGTGAATTGATGTTGTATTGAGCCTCTTACAAAACTTTCATTGCATTGTGATTTTCTAGAAGCGCTTCCTTATGCAAATAGCATCATAACTCTTGAATTATGCCGTGTCATTACAAACATGCACACAAATACCAAAGTCAACCCACCACCCAACGAGATTGGCGGCAGTCACATGTATTTAAATCACAATACCTACTTGGAAATCTCTCACCCTAGTAACCATAGTAACAAACTCTTAATTCTCGCTTTCAACCAAGTTACTCTTAGGTAGGGATGTTTCTCTTGACAAGATTACAATACTTAATGTAACGCTCTTTTTTGCTGCTACAACGATAATACTTACAATTGTTATTCTTGTCATTCTTACTTTTGTTGTTGCTAGTTATGGTATTTTCCTTTTATTGTTCTTCATGGACTTCCCTTTCACATAGTTCACCTTTGAACTACTATGGAGACATCTCTCTTTCTAATAGAAATAAGAAGTTTCTTTTTGAAGTTATTCCAAGTAATTAATTTTGAGATTAATTCCCCACTTGTAATGACTTAGGAATAATCACCTTAAGATCATGAAGCCTATGGACCAATACTTACAACTCATGTACTAGGTCAATAATAGTAACGAAATTTGACATCTTGTAATTGAAATACTTCATCATCAGAAATCTAATCAGTATCTTGCCTTTCAATGTTGTATATAGTCTGTAGTGTCTTCCAAATTTCAGTTCAAGAAGTCTTTGACATGTAAAGATCATACATATGATCTGACAAGGTGTGAAAGATGTGCCCTCCATACATGATCTCATTTTCTTTGTGCTTCTTCTTTTGCTTTGCTACTTTTTCCTTCTCCTCTAATGTGGCATCTTTTTTAACATTCGAGGTCTCTGGAAAGTTTGGATCTAAAATATAAGTAATTAATGTTTAGAACAGTAAGAAAGAACCTCATCTTGTCTTTTTAACGATTGAAATTTGCGCCATCAAAATGATATAACTTTAAGAAGTCTTTATTTAAGACTTTGAGTGCAATAATAGAAAATGATTTAGCCATCATAACACCATAAAATTGTTGGAAAATTTGTGTGAATCACAGAGATTTGAGTGAGAATATAAAGGTGGTCATATTTTTTTTAGAGAGAAAGAGAAAGGAAGAGATTGAAAGAATATACTTTCTACATAAAGTAAAAAACCTTTATTATCTCATAATTTGTTAATAAATAAATTAAATTATTTATTTAACAAAGCTAATTGAATCGATCCTTTTAAAAAGCTACTTTTGGATGACCACCAATCACCCCAGAGTTATGTTATAATTAGACGTGGCAAAACCGATCCGACCCGGAAATCCGATCCGAACGTACCTGAAAGTTTTGGGTTTTGGACACAATTTTCTCGATTTGAACCCGAAAAAAACCGAACCTGAAAAACCCGTAAATTAGTGGGTCAAACCCGACCCGAATCCGTTTGACCCATTAGGTGAAGACAATAAAAACAACCATTTTAGCTTTGTGACTTATTGATTGAATGTTTCATGCACGTTATATGATTTTTCCTTCAATTTATCACTCTTTTAATAATGGTTATTTATCATATCACATTATTTAAAGAGACGTTACATATTTATTACAATTATTTCCGGACGAAGACTAATACTTGTTTCTTTTCTCAACTTCTTTCTCATAAAAAAAGCCATTATATACAAAAATTATGCATAGTTAATTTCAATAAAAACATATATGGATTCAAATGGTGCAATATATTAAAATACTACAAGTGTATAGGTTATAGTGTTGTTTTTTGGTAAATTGAATATACCTAGTCACATCTAAATAATATACTTTTATTTTATAGAAATAATATTACTATAATGATGTAAAATTTTGATGTTATAATTAAAAATAATAATTTTAGTTTATTGTAAATCTCTAATTCTTATTTATTTTAAATTGTTTTACCTGTACTCGAACCATAACTCCTAAGGTGGGTAATAAGTTGAACTAAAACAAAGTCAAATTTTTGCTAGTGAATAAAATGGATCGATTAAACCTACCCAAGTCAAAACTTTCTTGATGTATTTTAAAATGCAGTAAATATGCATATAAACCTCTTAGTATAATATAAATAGTGAAATAAACATCGTAACCTTAAACTAATCATTACGAACAAGTCATTATTATTCAACTCATTATTGACCCAATCTTTCATTGGTTTTATTTAAACGGGTCCAGTGGTCAACCCGATCAGCTCAATAGGACCTTACACAAATATCATAATGAAATTTTTAAATATTTTTGAATATTCTTTTTAGAAAATACAAATACTATACTTTTTCATAAAATTATTGGCAATTTTAAGCAAAAATTATGCTTAATTTTTATAATTAAAAAAGAAAAATAACCGATAAAAAGGCGGTTTTAACCCGTTGGGTCAACCCGAAACCCGTATAACCCGATATACGACCGCCCGCATTTTACCCGAACCTAAAATACACCCGACCTTTAGTTTACCCGAACTTGAATACACTCGACCCGTATTTAACCCGTCCGCCCGAATTGATGAGTTTAGTTATAATATATCCTTGCAAGCAAGGCGGAAAACAGAATTGACATCACATTCTACCCATTACCACAGGCAGATCCACGACCTGTGGTGGAAACCATGCCGGCCACGATCACCACCACGGCCTATGGTGTTGACCGTGGTGGAAGGTTTCCACGAGCCTGTTTCTCTGCTCCTCACCAATGGTTTGTGGCACTAAAGAGCACACCCGTGGTGTGGCCTGTCACTTGGTACTTCATATAATGGCATGTTCACTTTGATTTTAAGTGTATTAAGTTGCTTTCTTTCCCGTATACCTCAAATACCGACTATATAACAACCTAACTTTAATTTTAATTTGGTAAAACATGCATGGGTGACAGCCTGACAGGTCATTTACATTCCTATCATGGCTAACAACTCTCAGCTCTTATCAGCTTCGAGGTACAAGTTATACCATAGTTTTAGGGCTATAAATTGAAGTTATCATATAAATTTTTTTATTTTTATTTTCAAAAATCCACTCCTTAAATCCATGTTTCCTTTTTTTTTTTTTTTTAAAAGAAGATTTCCTTCCCTAAAATGCTTCTTATTGCTGAATCTATACCATTATATAACTTTTGGTGTCGAGGTTGTTTCATTTAACTTTACCTTATAACCTTATAATTTCTTACATCTCCTAACAACTTTTTATAACTAATTTACGACTATCTTAAAATTCCGTACAACTTTATATACGACTATTTAGAGTTTTGTTTACCGGGCCTAAGTTTGGAATTATATGATAGCATTTAAAAAGCACTCACATGGAGATGTAAGACAACCAACAGAAGATAATGCGAGAGTCATGATAGAGTTACTTATTGTAAAAGACACAATTGCGCAAATGATGGGGAGATTATTGAGATTTTCACGTATCATCACTTCACTATTAATCACTGCAAACCTTGTTTATTGGTCGTTGATGCAACTAGCAGTTTACTATGGCCCATCAATTTCCCATCCAAAATACATTATCACATAAACCAAAATAACTCCCAACTAACTTTTAATGCTAAATTACTAATTATCATATAAGATAAGCTTAGAACGGTGATAAAACCTTATTCCATCTTAAATAGTGGAATGATTTTATAACTTACAAATTATGCAATAATATCCTTATATCCATAATTTTTTACAATTGTATCTTTTCTTTTTATTCATGATTTATAAGTTATATAGTTGACAATTTATTATAATTATTGAATATTTTGTCATTTTAAATAATAAAATATATTAATTTAGGTTGACGTAAAACATTATTGAAAGGTATTGTGTTACAAGATATATATCCTTATCTGACTGAGAATGCAGATAGAGAAACATATCTACGACCCACATTTTCATTTATTTGGGTGGCTTATTGTGTTGCTCAAATTCACATGCAACTGGGCTCTTCACGTCCTTTTTCTTGGCATCATGAGGAAAAGGTGGTCCTAATATTTGCTACATTCGGCTTCTCCAATCTTCAAAATGGTGGTTTCAAAATTCACCGACGTGGAAAGATTATACAGCCAAAATGTCAAGTTGGTGGTAGACCAATCACTCCAGGATACTTATGATGCTCCTCACTAGCTCCAGTCGCTTTAGGATCGCTAATTAATTTTTCCTCTTAATGGTCAGAAGTTAGGGGCGCGGAGAAAAGTCGGGTATCCGGTCTTAAATTCGACTCAATTTAGATCTGACGGGTTAAATTCGGACCCAGATTCAAGACTGATTTTAATCTTCAAGATCTTATTGGAGCTGGGTCCGGACCAGTTTATGAAAGTTTAAACCAGGACTTTGACCTCGTTACTCGAGAACTAGACAATTTTTAAAAAAAAATATTATGCGTATAATCCCTTACTTATTGTGAGAAAATCCTACTTGCAATTTTCCAGCCCGCATCACCCTCTCACTTCTCCCTTTTCACATCTCTCTCTCTCTCTCTCTATTCTCACTTGCCATCGTCTATCGTCGCCCTTTCTCGCTATCATTCGCCCATTATCTCTCTATCGTCATCGCTTTCACTCGTCAACGCTTTTCGAATGACTCTCGCTGTCATCATCACTCACCTCGTTATCCTCATTGGCTTCCCTTTCTCTCTTTGCCTTCTCCGGTGCTTCTCCGACGAATCACCTCGGCCAATCACATTCTAAGTCTCTCTATCTTTGTTATTTTCATATGCAATTATTATTTGTATAAATGTGCTCCTCATTTTGGAAATTGTGTTATGTAGCATGGATAATGATGATATCGCTCTATACATAATTATTCTTATCAAGATAAAACGTTGGTATTCAAAAGAAGACTCGGATCACACCGAGAATAACAAGGGTACTATATGCTCGCAAGTGGGGAAGAATTCATGGCTAATATATTGTCCCCGTGTAGCGGATCGACAATTTAAACAATATTTTTGTGTGTGTAAAGTTTCATTCATACAACTTATTCACATTGTAATTGAGAGATGCTTACAACCGGACTAGTATTTTGTAAAGGTTTTTGAAAAAGTAGGGATTTGTTTGTGGATATTGGCAAAGGGAGGTAGTTACGGGGATGCAGAAGGTAATTATAATTAGACTACATCGAAGTTTGCATGATGTCCCCCGAGCTCCAATCCCCTACGAAAACAAGTGTAGATATTGGCCCCTTTTAAAGGTATGATAAGTTTCTTTCTTGTTAAATTTTGATATTTATCACAATTGTCCGTATTATATTGGCCATGTTTTTCATATTATATTGGAATATTGGATTTTAAAATCTCGAACTTTGGGGTAATTTAATAGGATTATCCCGAAATATTAATTTGCCCATAACATCCCGAATTTAAATCCTAACATTTTTGGGTATCCCACCATCGAGTTACTGGATGAAAAGAATCGAGTGGCGAGATGACGTGGCGGTGGAAATAGTGTACGTAGCTTCTTTTTTTCTTACAAATAATTTGACTCGCTTTTTCTCTCTCTCACTTAACTCTCTCTCGGTCTAGGTCTTCTCTCTCATCCTGGATCTTTCATGACCATTCTCAAATTATTTCCTTCTCTCTCACTTTGCTCTCTTTCCTCTAGGTCTTCTTTCTCTCTCTATGAATCCTCCATCCTATTTCCGAAACCACGATTATTTCGGCAAAAAGCAAGATTTTTCCCTGAATTTAGAAATCATGAAGAAACCCCAAATCCAATTCAAGGTTTCCGGCAAGATTTTAGCTCAATCCGCCATTGCAGTTCTAGGATTAGGTTTTGTCGATGCAGGGTACAATCAATCACCTCCGTTACAATCTTTTGCATTTTTTCCTTATTGACTTGGTCAATTTTGTAACAACCCGACCCTAAACCACATTGTTTATCTAATTAATTCATTAACTACAAGATTTATATGATTGAGCGCGTGCACTTCAATTCGATATTATAATTATTTTTTTTGTGTTATGCAACTAAGGTGACGAAGTGGCCCCGATAAAAATCTCATAATGTAACGCCCCAAACCCATAATCACCGGTTTTAGACTAAGCAAGCCGCTAGCCGATGATTAGCGCAGTGGAAAGTAGGTCGAGGGCATTACGCCGCCCTTACCGGAGGAAAGGGCAAGGCTATAATAATAGATACGTTTCTAACCCCGGTTACTTGCTTTTGCCACTAACAGCAAGTGTCTCATGATAAAGCATAAACTTTAACTTGTACGAAGATTAAGCATAAGTATAGACTACGATCCGGTAAACTACGACAACGGCACTTAACCCTTGATACTCCAACTAGGTTGTCATCTGCGAGCCTCTAAGTCCTTAACGGACCTTTGCTTCAAATCTTCCACACCTTTACCTAAAATAAAACAAGAAAACATTTTCGAAATGTGAGCCGAAGCTCAATACGTTCACTATCATGCAATAAAATAATAGTTATGAAGTAATTGAGTTGAGCGCATGCATTTCAATTCATTTGTAAATGAGGGAGAGTGAACAATGTAAAATTGTTGCTAATTGATTATCCGAATGGATCCCTTTACGATCATCGGGTTTCCCTAAACGCATGTACACACACCCGGACCGATCGGATAGTCCGGTTGAAGGCGGTTAACCGCTACGGGGTTACCAACCTGGATATTGAGCGTACCAAATAATGGCACTTGATGGGCGGGTCCATATTAATGATAGCAAATATTATTTGCAAACAATTCTTTATTGTTGTTAATGACGGTCATATCCGACCTTGATTTATAAATAAGACATTGAAGGGCACGATCAATGAACGTACCTTGCCGATGTTCCTCCCTTTTCTTTCGGGCGGAATCCGGATGAACGCACGACGCTGATGCTTGATGACCTTAATTAAGGATAAAAAGTTTTATTATTATTAAACTAAATTTTTATGGCTTATTTATTAAATCATTTCAAAATCGTTTGAAATGAAAACTAATAAGGTTAGCTTCTACTAAAGTATATTAAGGTTATCTTTAAATTATATGACTGATTATCTTATTTTGTACAATGCAAGCATAACTATATATGTATGCATCTATTTACAACACTTTAAAGTATACGTATGACTTTCTTCTAAACACATACATAAATATATTTACACACTTTTATATTTATATATATATATATATATATATATGTGGTAACCTCAAATATACATAATTCTCTTCTAAATGATGCATTGAACACTAACTCCATTAGTTATCTTATTACATAAATATCTTCATTCATTCTTTTATATACTTGTTTTCTAAGCTTTCTAACCTTATTTTATTTTATAAGGGCATACTAATTCCCCAAAGATGTCCATTCCTCACATTTCAGTTTCATAAACTGCCCATAATTAGTTATCATCCTCATCCTCAATCTGTCTTTTAATCTCTTCATTAAGTTAAATAACCATGTAAACTAATCAAAAGTAATTCCTAACTCAGAATTACTTCATGAGTGTCCTTTACACAGAAATTGTCCATAAATACCCTTCATACAGGGATTTGTCCATAAATGTCCTTCATACAGGTATTGTCCATGGTTCTTCAATTTTCAGTATATCCAAATCTGACCAATTTTTCCATGCATCATTTACATACATACCATAATCAAATTTAATCTCCAAACAGAAAATGAATAACTAATTACAACTTAAATGCTTAAATTAAAAGAATGAAGAAATGAATCTGAAAAATTATCCTAAGAAATTTAATTAACAAAACTGAATTTGGAAATTTTACCCTAGCCGATTTAGATGGAGGAGGTTAGTTTAAGAGGGTTTTTGTGATGTTTGAAGGTTGGAGGGTTGAAGACCCGGGGCTAATGAAACCGAGCAGTCGGCCGCGGCCGAAGCAGTCGCTGGGAGTGACGAATGGCGCCGGAGGCCGGCAGAAGGCGGCTGAGGCCGGACAGGGCTACAGGCCGGAGAAGCCGCGACCACTAGGCAGAACCGGCTGAACAGGCGCAAACTCCGGCAGAGAGGCGAGTAGGGACGATGGTGTACTAGGGTTTGATGGTTGGGACGGTGACAAGGTGGCGGTTAAGGCAGAAGCCGACGGTGGCAGGCGGTGGTTGCTGGCGTTGGGCGGCAACTGAACAGGATACCGAGAGGAGTAGAGGAGTATCGTGGTGGTGGTTGGCAGTTCGGGTTCTTGGTGATGACAGGTTGTGTTGATGGTGGCGTTGAACTCAGGGTGGCCGGAGCAAGGTCGCCGCGGTGGGCAGCAGGCGGTGGCGGTGGCGGTGGAGATGGGGAGAAGGTCCTGCGTGCGGTTGTCGGGGCTGGAGAGAGGAGAGGGGAGGTTGTGAGTCAGTAATTAGGTTTAAGAAATGAAGCCTTAGGTTTCTCTTAAGGTTTTATACTCCCTTGTGTCTCCTCTTGCAATGGGCCATCCGACCCAGCTTAATTTCCTGGCCCAGTTAGGATCCTAATCCAATTTCTAATCCTCATCTACTTCCTAATCCTCCAAACTTATAATTATCTTGCTCAATAAACTTATTCTAATCTAGGAATTTTATTTTTAGCAATATTAAGTTTATAGAAATTATATTAGTTTTATTTGTTTAAGAATTTTTAGAACCCAAAATAAATTAGTCACGTAATAGTGTTAATTATCTTTTAAATCATTGAAATTTATAGAGTATGTTCGTGCGTCGTCGTTGTCATCATCCGATTCCTGCATTTTAAACAAGCATTGACAGATATATATATATATATATATATATATATATATATATATATATATATATATATATATATATATATATATATATATATATATATATATATATACATATGTACACACACATGTGTAATATGAAAATATTTGGAATTTGAAATGCACGCGCTCATGCTAATCTTGAATGTATTTAAGTTAATTATTTTCTTAGGGACGGGGTGTTACACATAATAACAATTATAAATTACGCATATGTTTAAAAGAGAAAATTTTAAAATTTACATGAGATGGTATACGGTTACAAGGTCGTTAATATTATATTGCAAGTGAACCGTTATATTTATAATTTGTAAACATCGTCAATGAAATAAAATAAAATTAAAAAGTAACAAAAATAATAAACAAATAAATAAATACATAAAAATAAACATAAAAATAAAATAAAAATAATAACAATAAAATCACCGGATTTTTCAAGAGAAAAATCCAGAAATTGAATTATCCGGAATTTGTGAAAAAAAACACAACTAAATATTTGGAGATAAAGGGAATCGGGAAAATTCATTCATCGATTTCTTTCCTCGCTCCTTCCATTCCTCTCGCTCCTCCCGTCCCTCTCGCCCTCCCGTCCTCCCCTGTTTCTTCTTCCTCGCAGGCACCTCTTCCGGCCATCGAGCGAGCGACGCCGGCGGGAGACCGGCGCCGGCCGTCCCTCATCTCTCTCTGTCTTGCTTCCTCCCTCTCTCGCGCTCTCGCCGTCACTCTCTTCCTCCCGCTAGGCGCCGCTGCATTCCCGCCGCGGTTCGCTTAGAAGCCAACCCTAGCCACGGCGCCGCCGGAGTTCGTCGCCGCCTCCGCCAAGTGGTTGCCGGTGCAGCCGCCGTCCACCACCACCCCTGCTCGTTCTTCCGAACTCCTCCTCTCCGAATTTGAAGGTAAAAAAGTAAACCCTAAATTATCAAGTTCCTTATTTATTTAAGTAATTGTAATTGTAAATTGAAGTGTATGATTTAGATATACGTTGTTGAGTGAATTTGAGGATTGATTTGGGAAAATTCGGATTAGTGTGGATGATGGAGGTGTGGCAGTTGATGGATTGATTTTGTATAAATGTGATTTATTTTGGGAAATTATAATTTAGAGAACGAGATTAGGGATGTTTTGCTATATAATTGAGTAATTGGATGGATTCGATAATTTGGGGAATGACTATACTCGAGCAAATGAAGGGCGAGTACATGTAGAGGCTAAACTAGCTAATGTGTAAATGTAGAGGCGTGCAGAAAACTTGGAGCATTAAGTTGCCTAATTGTGATTGTGAATGTGAAATTTGTTGTGAAAATAATGCTCATGACCTTAAGTTGGTATATGTATAAATTTTGAACAATCTGGTTAATTGTGAAGTCTTCCTCTGGAAAGGCATTGATAGATTGAATAATCACTTAGCTATGGGTTTGAATTCGATAAATGGGGAATAAAGAAATTACGTTATAAGTTGAGCTTGGCAAATTAATGGGATTAGTTGCATCAAATAAGAATAATAATGAGAATAATAATAATAATGATAATAATAATGACAACAACAATGTGGATAGCAACAATAAGAATTATTAAGAGCATGTTTCACATCTTTTAATAAACATAATAACGATAAGCTGATTGATCAAACATGTATATATATATATATATACTCCTTTTCAATTTACACCAACAAATGAACTGAATTACGTAAATAACATTAGTTATTTGATTAGCGTAATCGACTTCTTTAATTATTAGACATTGTTGTCCATGATCGAAACGTAACTAATGCAGTGAACTTATGAAAGAAAAACGTAGTTTACCCGATTGCCGCTTTTAAGGCATTATTTAGCCCAATTCCGTGATGATTTCAATGATATTTATTTAGTTTTGGGTTAGATTTTGCTAATTTTCTCTTTATCGTCACCTAAGTTCGTAAATATCTTTATTATAGGTTTTTGGGCTTAAATTTGAGAGATTCGAGGTAAATTTCATGAAAAGCGATGAAGAGAAGAGTTCGGGCCCAAGAGGAGGCAAGAAAGAAGCCTAAAACACATCAAGAGAAGTCGCACGACCCCATGTGCGAAGCCGCATGGCCGTGCGGATCATCAAGCGAAAGTCCCGAAGTGAAGGAAGGCCGCACGACCCCTGTGCACTTCTCGCACGGCCGTGCGACAAGTTACGGAAGATTGAAGACGCGCACGGTACCCGTGCGAGAATTTGCACGGCCATGCGAAACAGGCAGAGAGCACGAACGCGGCAGATTTTTCGCACGGTACCCCGTGCGACTTTCGCACGGCCGTGCGACTACTTGTTTCGGCGATTATTTAAGTTTCCTAATTGTATTTGTTGAGGGATTCTATTCCATAATTTTAGAGATTTAGCTAGGGTTTCGAGAGGGCTCGAGAGGAGACTCAAGAACACTCTTTATTGTTCATCTACTTCAAGTTTTTATGATTGAATCGCATCAAACTTTTTATTCGGTAATCGTAATTTCTTCTCTTTATCTTTTCTTCACAATTTCTCTTTGTTTCTCTATGGCTATTTTCTCCAATCTTTGTCAATTGTTTAGTATCATGTTTAGGGGCTAATTTCTTTACTTAGGTTGGGATTGATCCCTATTATGCCTTGATAATCATGAATTGAGTACCAATTGGGTTGTTCTATGCTTTTTAGGTTAGAATTCACTTCGTTCATCACTCTTTCATTGATTGCTTCGAGAGAGGACTCATATGCTTTTATTAGGGTTTTGTGGAACATCGAAAGATGAAAACTTACCTAGAATGACGTTGTGAACGATTAGAACTTTGATATGAAAATAATTAAGGTTTTAATTGGGGGTTGTGAGATGCATTCATTGTAATTTTGCCCTTTATTAATTCCATGAAAATAGGTGATTGGATTGTACAAGATTAGTCTTTGACCTTCGAAAGTAGGCGAAGATAGGCTTAATTGGTGTCTCCCTCTTCTAAACTACTAGCATAGGCAAATCTCAAGCGGTATTCGATTCTAGTTTCGGGCATATTAGTGTGATTAATCCCAATTTAAGACTTTTTATTCATCGGTTTCTCTTAGTTATTTTGTTATTAGTTGATCCAAAAACCAAATCATTGTCGAACCGAGTTTTTACCTAGATTAGAGTTTTTAGGTGGATTTAGTATTTGAAAACGAGTTCCTTGTGGACACGACCCGTACTTGCCGGTTCCTACCTACAGACTACACCGTGCACTTGCGGTATTATATTTCTCTCAACAATGAACAAATATAGAAAATGAAGTAAGTCGTCAATACTTATACAAATTCAAGTATTAAAACTCAAGAAAAACATTATTAACAATGGAAATCTATTTGAAACAGAATTGAGGCCATTTCGGTTGCTTGGATAGCGGGTAACTTAAATTTTTATAAAAAGGGAGAAACAAACATTCCCAGTTCGAGTACGTTCATTGCCTGTACCTTTCGAAAACTCACATGTTTCATCAAATCTCAACATTTCTCATATATATAACTAATAATGAATCATTTGCAAATCAAGTTTTGCCACCTAATCAAGTGATCCCCGCCCAATTATCAATCATCGTGGCTTATGCCCATCAATTATCAATAATTAGGGCTTATGCCCAACCCGCGCGGCTTCAACTCGGGTTCTCGGTCGGCCGGGAGGTGTGCACCTTACTAAGATCGTATCAATTATCAAGGGGTTCCACTTTCGGATAATAACCGGCAAGCAAGTTTTAATTATATTCTCTCCCCCGATTTCAAACTAAAATGAATTGAAATGCACGCGCTCAATCAATGTGTTTCAAGATTATTTGATCGTGCAGGAATGTCCGTACTCGAATTTCGACTCATTATTCGAATTATTTTGATGTTTTTGTTTTTAGGAAAAACATCCGTGAACAGACCCTTCACCTAAGAATCCTGACGGGAGCAAGACTTAGCTGGATACTTCATTGTCATTGTTGTGTGATGGGTTAGATGCTCACAGCGACTCTCATCCTCGCTAATTTTGGGTTTGACCTTGGGATGTAATTAACTTTGCGTATTTCCTATCGCGGAATGTTGTATTGACCACTAATATCTCGTAAATATGTAGCAGAACCGTACTTTGGGATTGGTTTACTTAAGTAGTCGGCATGACAATCTGCGACGTGGCATTTAATGTTTCCCTGCCTCACCGAACCATAACTAATAGACACGAGGTTATTATGGTATTTTAAATCCAGACCTTGTCCTTTTGTTAGAGGCAGCGATACGCATTCGATCGTTAACTTCCGCTGCGACCTTACCTAATATTCTCGAATTAGAGAATTATTAAGTAACGGGATTGGGGGCGTTACAAATTTAAATATGAAACAAAGTAGTTTTCGAAATCAAATTCTTATGAATTAGTAGTACAGAGCGAATTTTCTGAAATTAATTTTGCATTTAACATAATTTTGCGATTCGGTATTTTTGATTTTTGGTTAGGTATAGTGGAGATTGGTTGAAGATTGGGGTGATCTCATAGGAGATTGAAGATGTGCTCAAGGTTGCTGCTTTTATTGTAGTTCTTCTCTCTTTGTTTCTCGTTTTTGGCTCTCTAAAAACCCACAAAATGAGTAGTAAATCAAGTAACATATTTTTGAAGGCATGATTTTATTTTATTTTTTGGGTTGATGTTTCACCTTGGATTAAAGCCCCAAATTGAATTTTTTTTTGGGAGTTTGAACAAAACCTAATAATTTTTTTGTTGCTTTAATTTCCTTTTAAAATAAACCTCTCTAATTTTAGTGTCCTTTAATAAGAAGAAAATGGTGATACAAGAGTTTGATTTTATGTTGGAATGATGAGATTAGTGTGTCAAATGTTAATTGAAGAAAAGTATAAGATTGTGGATTGAGACTTTAGACCCCTAATCGATTTCAAAGAAAGGGACTCCAAAGTTAAAGGGAATAGGGGTGGGGGAGGGGAGAAGGAGATATGGTAAGAGATGCACATAGAAGTTAGAGGAGAGAGAGAGAAAGAGAGTTATGGACAAACAAGATGGAGCCATTGGAGGAGAGAGAATGGCAAGGACATTTGTGGAGGAAGAAGATGAAGAGAGGTAGAGGAGGAAAGAGAGTGGCAGGTAGATGGGGGCAAAACTAGTCAAATTTGGTGACATGTAAAATGAAAAACAAAATGGTTAAACCTCCGCCGCCACATCATCTCGTCACCGATTCTTTTCATCCATAATTCGGTGGTGGGATACCCAAAAATATTAGGGTTTAAATTCGAGATGTTGGGGACAAATTAATATTTCGGAATATTCCCATTAAAAGACCCCAAAGTTCGGGATTTTAAAATCCAATATTCCTATTATATTTGGTAATTTCTTCTAGTTAAATTTTACATAGGATTCCAGTGGAGCTTAGATGAGACATATTCAGGCATTCGTCGGGGATTAGCTAAAAATTTTTAAAACCGTCACGGAGAGAAGACTTAAAATGTATTGGCTATATGCTCATTTGATGTGTTGTTCACTTACATCAATGTTGGATAGGAAGATAGTGTACATAATATGAAAGTACTTACATATTGTCATTAATCCAAAACTCAAATTTCCTCACACCTCCGAATGTGAACATCCCCAATGAAATCTTAATTCTTGTTAATAAGTGTAACATATTAAACACGTGAAAGTGATGACTTTTGAAAGTTTTTATTTAGCAGGATTCTATATATCGTAACACGATTGGGTATTTAAAAACATAGAAGGAAACGGATGTTCGATCTTATGTGCTTGAGTTTAAGAAATATGGTCCATTGGACGGGGGTTAAAGAAAATTTTAATTATTTTTGGATGTGTGGCTCATCGAGTTATTAAATTGTGAATTACTTATCACATGTTTAAATTTCATTTAAATATAAAATGAATAGGAAAATTATAAGCTAAACTTAAAGACTTGAAACAAAAAAATTAGGCTAGACCTAGTCCTTTTAGCCTTAAAGATTCCTTTGAGGAGCTATGGCATTGTGATGTCCTAGGCTCGGCCAGGGTGTTACACTATACCTAATGGAGCTTTTCTATATGACACTGCATACTGTACCTAGTATCGTACTCGGCCTTAGCAATGGTAGAGGCTATACAGATTCTTCTCAAGCTAAACAAGGTCTTAGATCTTTAGGGTACGTAGCTTATTCTTCGCAACTAGTTACATGTCTCATACCTTATTACATGATTCATATCTGACTTGCTCATATGCATTCACATAGATTTTCCCCAACACATTAGGGGCTACTTGCACATCTGTATTCATCTTACATGACATTATATACTTTACCATTCACCTTACTTGGCCTCGGCTGAAGTGTGAAGGTTTCTGTAAACATGAAATTGATCCCATAATTAATACAGACTGAATGCATATTACATATTACGTGCATTAACAATTCAATAAGAACACTTAATCAACTTGTTGATTGCAAGGTAGCATTATTTTAAATCTCTGAAGTATCCTAATCCCAATAAAATTGATTTTGTAGATAAGATTTTGCAGAACACATTTTGAAAATTCACAAAAAGACAAATATAGGCTTAACTAGCCAATCTTCACAAAGATTTGGTGACTAACAGTCACTTAAGCACTCTCTTTTAGTATACACCATTATCTTATAAATTTTTAAATGCTTTTGGAACATATACTTTTAAAAAGAGAAAAATAAAAATTAAGCTCACAAAATCTCTCTTATTTTTCTCGTTCGTTCAACCATTTATCGATATATAACAAGCGAACAAATACTCTCAAATACATATAAAACGGTCTGACATTGTCCACCCTCAATTATTGTAGCCTTTTAAATTTATTTAATCAAATAGAATTCACTCAAATTAAACTTTGACAAATTATGTAAAGCCAAATTGTGTTAACTCTGCTGAATTAGGTCCATCACTGTAATCTGTCCTTAATTTGAAGGAGCTTTTGTAAATGGTATCATCATAATCATCATAAGTATTAAAAAGATGCAGCAGAAAGTCGAAATCATGGAAATGATACACGACAGACGATAATAATTAACTCAAATTAAACTTAATAAAAACATGCATTCGGAAGCCTCCAGAACCTCACCAACCATTATCCTCGCTCACCACTCCCAGTACATTCAACATTTACTCCAATTATTGATGGTGATAAGCATGGGACCCCATCATGATCAATCATAGATAGCTCTCAGGAAAAAAGAAAAGTTGAAAAACACAAAGCAAGAGAACTCAACCACTAATGTACACCATGAATCTGGACTTAAGCAGAGATTCTCTGGTACTCAGCAGGGGCGGGTTCATGGTGGTGGCCAATGAAGATGAACTCATAGATGAGTCCAGCAAGACCACCACCAATGAGAGGTCCAACCCAGTAGACCCAGTGGTTAACCCAGTTCCAGCTAACCAGGGCTGGCCCGAACGACACTGCCGGGTTCATTGAGGCGCCATCGAATGCCCCTCCGGCCAAGATGTTGGCTCCTACGACGAAACCGATCGCAATCGGGGCTATGACTCCTATGTCGCCTTTCTTGGGGTCGATTGCTGTGGCGTACACAGTGTAGACCAGTCCGAAAGTCATCACAATTTCGAATACCACGGCGTTCCACACGGATACGTCGGTGGACAGCGAGAAAGCGGATGTTTCCTACAAAACCAAGATTCTTTAATTAATTTCATACAATTAATACACCTAAAAAGTAATGACGTGCATGGGTCGAGAAAATCAGCACACCATAAACTTCTTTTTTTCCCTTGCTTTTCTTTTCCCTAATTTTGCATTTACTCAGTATAAGGTTTCCCCTCTACACCTGGACTCCATAAATTCCATTCTACCTCCCCTTAGCCCTATCTTTACGTAAAAGTTTTTCTCTTAAGAATTTAAAAGCCTCCAATTTTGCTTCCCCTGTTTCACTCTGTTTTGTTCTGCCCTTATATGCCACTATGTCTCTTCCTAACAAACACCATATGAATACCAAGTTCGTGCTGCTCTTCGAACGTCTACGAAAAGTACTGGTAGTAAATTGAAATATTAAAATACAGTGAAGGTATATATAGATGAAGATAAAAATGAGGGGGAAGAAAAATGATATACCAAGCCACCAGTAGCGAACTTGAGCAACAAGCAAGCAACGGTGGAGCCAAGGAGCTGAGCAATCCAGTAAACGATGCCTCGGAGGAGAGAGATGTTGCCACCAACGAAGGCACCGAAAGTGACGGCGGGGTTGACGTGGCCACCAGAGATGTTGGCTCCTACAGCAACACCGACGAAAAGGCCGAAAGCGTGGGCGATGGAGGCGGCGATAAGGCCGGCAGGGGTGGTGGAACCGTTTGAGGTGAGCTTCGCGAAGGCCATGCCAGAACCCTCACCGGCGAACACGAAAATGAGGGTCGAGATGAACTCGGCCAGTCCCGCCCTCAGTGTGTTAGGGTGGGTGGCCTCCTGCACCTCCCCCACGCTGATTCTGCTGATCGGCATTCTGTAGCGCTTTCTTTCGCTCTCACTCTCCCTCTTACTTCTAACCCTCTCTCTCTGGTTTTCGCTTCAGTAGTGAGCTGGGAGAGTGAACGTGCCGGGTTCAATTATAATGGAGGGAGGGACAGAAGAGGTCAGGCACGATGGTCTTGTTACCGGGATTAACCGGTTATCCGGTGCAAATGTGTGGACAAAATTTTTTGGGATGTTGCCCAGCCTGTCATATATTTTGAGTCAGACTCAAAAAGATATGGAATTAACTTTTCTCGTGTGCCTAAATAATATATATATAGTTAGTTCATATTATCATATTATCATCAATTCATAAATTAATTAAATATGTACTGACTTTCTTCATTTTGTAATATCCGATAATTTATAATTTTAATGATTTATAAATAATTAATTTATTAATTTAAATTATTTTTTCTCCCTTATTTTTAATAATATCTTAGAAATATTTAATATTTTAATATAAATTTTATGATGAATTTTGTGTTTTCCTTTATTCTCTCCCAAGTTTAAAATGATATATATTTGAAAATAAAGGAAATACAGCATTTCTTTATTGTTTTAAAATTATTGTCATATATAGGTAGGCTTTCCTAAAAATTAAAATAATAAAAACAAAAACAAGTGATAAAGTGTTACATTGGAAAAGTGCTGGGAACAACACCCCAACAAGAAGCACATTAATGAATGAATTGATAATACATTAGGACACAGGAAATTTAAGTTATTTGAAATATCAAGCCAAATTAAATACAAATACTATTGCATCTTTTAAGAGAAATACCGCCTCATCTATTTCAACATACTTATTACTTTAAAATTATGAGAAAATATTAAAGAAATACTAAAATTTATGATAAAATTTGTGTGAAAATATCAAATTGTCCTAAAATTTTATTGAAAATGAAGAAAATTAATGAAAAAATAAGAGAAAAAAAGTAATTAATAAGAACATAATTGGTAAAATAGTCATTAATATATTATTGGAATTGTAAAGAAACAAACATTGTAAAACAAAAAAATTAGTTAAACTGATATATATTTTAAAATGAAGGGAGTATTGTATGTTGAGGTTGCTAATTTTCATGCTTTAATTATACTCTGTTTTTAGATCATAAAGAAATACTAAGAAAATATAAAATTTATTAAAAAATTAATTAAAATAATATATATATATATATATATAGTTTTCACTCTTATCATAAATGGGCAAACTCAATTAGGTTTGAAGGTTTTACAAGACATATACATGCGTATCACAACATTATTCCATTTGGGACGTCCATAAAGTTTTGAATATTTTTATACTACCCACTCATTGGAACTATTTGTCCCCTTATCTTTTTGTCATGCCTTTTCGGCTTAAAAATAACCCAATCATAAACTTTGTAGCTATATACTTCTTTCATCTCATAATATATTATACTTTAATTAGAGTTTTTTATTTCATAATATATGTATCACTTTACTAATTTCAATGACATAAACGTTGGAATAATACTTTCTGTTAAGTACTCTCATACGTTTAATTATATAAAGGTGTGAAATAAAGAGAAAAAGAGGGTATAGATTTTGTTTCAATAGATAATAGAGTTGAATTGATTCCAACTTCGAGTATATTCAACCTTCGTTTATATGTATAAAAAACACATTTAATGAAAGGGTGATTTTTCTCGATAGAGTCTCCGAAGCTCAAGTTATAGAAAAATCATATAAATCTCGTAACGACTTACCATAGTTGTTTGTGCAGCTTGCTTTCATAGGCAGTAAGGAAAGATCTTAATTAGAATACTAGTAGGACTCCTTCCTTGTCAGATTGAGTTTGTTTCTAATCATCTTGAGTCTCCCACATCATAACTTAATTTCTTTCATTGTCTTTTTCCCTGTTCTCTCTTCTCTTCCGTTCATTTATCCCACTTTCTTGCAATTTTAGATAAATTAGACAAATTGTACACGTATATGGATTTAGTCCAAGTACAGTAAAACGATTCACGACAAAAGTTGCACTTAAGTTTGGGTATATTTTTTAAGTTTGTATTTAATTTTTCAGTCATTCTAAATATACTAACAAAATAGAAATAGAATTTTTATAAATATAATGTGAGTAATTAGATAAAAAAATATCATCATAAAAATAAGAATATTTTAATTAAAATATTAAAAGTATATTTTTTGTTAGTAAGAATAGAGTTTTTGTTAATTTTTTAAGTTTAATTATATGTTCATATTATTTCTCCATTGTCGATTCTCACTCTTTGGTTTATATAATCTAATAATAATAATATATTTTGAGTATTTTTTATCCTCAACGAAGTTGCTTTGACTATTGGTGTTATATCATATAACTTGGCTTGGTAGATTCATGTTGAATTAGTTTATTGTTTATGCATTCTGAGTTCTAATTAATATATACTAAATTTGTTTAACTTTATTTTTAGTAACTCTTGTGTGAGACCATCTCACTTAAAAGGTATTATGAGACGGAAATTTTTATGGTGACTTTAAATACATAAATGTTGACTAATAATTCATTAGGGGTAACTCTAATAAAAGTCACATCTTGATAAATTATTAGTCACTCCCGAATTAAAAAGTTATCATAAGTATAAGTGATTGGTCATATTAAGACTTTTAAAAAGTCGCCTCTAAAGATGTCCTGTCTCATAATAACTTTTATGTGAAACAGTTTCATATAAGAATTTGTGTTTTATTTTACTCTTTTTTTTTTTTTGGTAACAATAAGTTTAGTTGTAGTTGGTAACCTACTTCTATCACATTTGAATGGATCGAGCAATTAACCGTTAAGACAAAACCTTATATTTTAAGAAGTTTCTACAATAAAATAATTTTTCCCGTTAATATGGAATAATATTTTATAAATTGTATTTTTAATGGTTCTAAAAATAGTCCGCACGTAACACTAGTTAAAGGATTAGTCTAACTTAATTTTTTAAATTTTATTTCATGTGAAAAAATGTTGTAATTTTGAACTCATTATTAACTCTAAATACAATTGACCACTTGTTATAACTATTTCACAACTTGTTATTATTTATTTTATTTTCAATTTTGCATAAAGAGTAAAATTATTATTACAATTTGAACTACGTCCATTTCAAAAAGGGGAACGGTGTAATTGCATGAGCATGTGGATAAAGGTTGGCCTTATACTATAGATTTATAGCCTTAACCTAATAGGATAATAACACTTATATTATAGATTTGAGTCTATAGATCCGATGATATGACAAAATTTAAGACAAGAAATCTTATTCGTTTTTTTTTAAATAATAAAGACCAGGAAAATAGGGGTGTATTTTTTAAAAAATTAAAATAAAATATTATTTATAATAATTTAAATTTATAAATTTGAATTTATGATATAATTTGTAATAGGAGTAGGGAGGGTATGAAGAAGTTGGGATATCTTATTTGGATTTGTGATGGGTGTTAACTGGTTTGTCACGTCATGGGATTCTAGTTGTCTGATGTGAAAGGATATAAACCAAAACAAAAAGAAAAATGATTTAAAAAGGGTGAAGAAGGGGCAGATGGACCACACCATACACAACTTGTGCCTTGTCTAATATCTAAGTGGTCGGCGCCAGAGAGGCCGCACATTGACGGGCCGGCGCGGCTGTGCCCTACCATCAGGATCAAGTACTACTTACCTTCAAGCCTCGCTTTACATGTTTGAATTTGAATTCATACTACAATCTTTGGCTCTTTCAAAATGTTAGAGCCAAAAATTGTGACTAGGGTACCCATCCTAATTCATCTAATTTGAGTTGATAATATCTATTAATAATAGGTATTCGAATGTTTTAGATGGGTATACATAGTCCGTTTGAATTAGCGTTTATAACCTCTAATCGCTCATAACAACTCATAACAGACTTTTAACATCTTATAACAGATTGGTTATAACCGCTATAATAATTGCCCATTATAACAGTGTAATCATAACCTCATACAATTATTTATAATGATGATGTTGATTATTATTATTATTATTATTATTATTATTATTATTATTATTATTATTTTGGTAATAAGTTAAGGATTTTATTACCAAACTACCCTTTGTCTAAGCAAAAGGGGTGATATCTCAGTGAAGTACAATCCTAGTCAACTATGTCTAGTATCATTCTCCTCTAGCTACAAAGTTTTTTGCTTTGTTTTGCCAAAAAATCAAATCTAGTACATATGTCATACTGAACGGCTTTCCAAACTTGGCTCATAGTCTTCGGCTTTCCATTGAAAAATCTTGAGTTCTTTTCCTACCGGATGTGGTAATGGAAGACAACATATGTTGAGAATAAAAGCTTCCTCTAATTCCACTTGGTCTCCAGTAGGATAGTGTGTAGTTCTTCTAGGTTGTTTGCTTGGATATTATATTGTATCCAGATCACCGATCATGCCCCATACATTTCCGGAGAATGTACATTGCCAAAAGAGGTGATCCCTCTCATCTTGCCAACCTTCATCATTGCACAATCTGCACTGGGGTTAATCCCCTCTATATACCGTGATAACTTCATAGCGAGTGGGATTCTTTTTATGCATTAGAATCCATACTGCAAATGATTGCTTGAGGACGTTGGTTCTATTCCATGCTAATTTGTCCCATTGAATTTTGTTCCTCTCCCCCATTACCCATTGATATTCACTATTCGCATGATAATCTTATTAGATACTGACTCGTCATTCCCATTGCACTCGAAAAGCGTGTTTAAACAATTCTTTCACTCGCAGAGTTTCTTCCAAGTACAATCGTCCGACTTTGGAACATAATCCCACCAGCTTTTCCTTCCTCAAGTAATATCCATGAACCCACTTTACCCATAATGTATCTTCTTTTAGTGTTACATGCCATACATACTTAGCCATGAGGGCCTTATTCCATTAGTCGATATTCCTTATCCCCGCACCTCCATATTTCTTAGGCTGGCACACTATATCCCAACCCACCGGTGGTTGTCTTGCTTGGTGGTTTGTACCACTCTACAAGAAAGCTCGCAAACCGCCTCAATCTCCTTGATTATTTATTATGGAAGAACAAAAGTACTTGCCTAAAAGCCCACTCGTCCCCATCAAAACCGAGTTGATTAGCTGAACTCTTCCAAGCATAAGAGTAATGCCCACTCCTCCAAATTTTAATTTTCTGCTGTAATTTTTTCACCGAGTAAGGAGCATTCAGCTTTTGACAACCTAGAAGCGATTATAGGGACTCCAAGATACCTAAATGGGAGTTTCCCGAAGCAAATCCACTTTGAGTTATGAACTTATGTATTATGAGCTTATGTTTTTCTTCGACTTTCAGCCTTCCTACCACAATTTGAGACTTCTCTCGGGCTTACCTTCAGCCCCGATACCCTAGAGAATTTTTCCAGGCTCCTAGTTATTATAGCCACCGATTCAACATTTGCCCTTGAGAAGATGACTAGGTCATAACCAAAAATGAGGTGGTTAAATTTCATGCTCTTACATCTAGGATGATATTTAAAGTCGACTTCATCACCTGAAGCTCCAAACATCCTAGATAGGTGTTCCATTGCAATTACAAACAACACAGAGGACATTGGGTCTCCTTGTCTAATGTCATGTGCTCCTTCAAAGCTAGGTAAACTTTTACCATTGAATTTTATAGAAAAAGAAGCACTCTTTACACAGGACATGATCTAATTAGTTACCTTTTGTGGGAAGTATAGGCCATATGGAGCTTCTTCTAGAAAATCCTAGTGAAGAGAATCATATGCTTTCGAATGTCAATCTTGAGCATGCATCTAGGGCTTATATTCTTCCTGTTATAGCCTCTAACTATTTCCTAGCAGAGCATAACATTCTGGACAAGTAATCTCCCTTTATGAAAGCACACGAGGCTAGGTGAGATTATGTAGGGAAGCACTTCATTCAATCTTTGGCATATAAGCTTTGTGATACATTTATAGACCACATTGTAGCAAGCAATTGGTCTAAAATCCTTTGCTAACCTTGGGTTAACAAACTTAGGAATAAGAACTACCTTCGAAATATTTAGGTTTTTAGGCATATTGTTTGTACTCGAAGAATTCCTTGACTCGCTTTGCATACTAATGGCCCTAGCTCCTTCGAAGAGGCCTTAAAGAAACTACTTGGAAAATCCATTTGAACCTGGTGATTTGGAATTAGGGATGGAGAACATAGCATTCTTAATCTCTTCATCATTGAATCCTCTACACATGTGTGTTTGTTGATCAAGTGTCGGTCTTTGTCCTCTCGTGGTAAACATTCTCATCAATCTTAGTTTTGCCAACCTCGTTTCCCCAACAAGTTTTTATAGAAATCCAAGCATAATTTGACCAATTTGATCAAGGTCCTCGATCAATTGCCCTTCATTGTTTTATAACCGATATATGTAGTTTTCCATATTCCTTTTTAACAATTACAAAAACGAACTTTGAGCATTGATCACCCATTACAGTCTAATCCAGTTTGCTCTACTGTTTCATTAGCATAAGTGAGTGAGTCAAAGCCTGGTTGTATTCGGTTCTAGCTTGCTTCTCCATCTCCTGTAGCTGGAAGTTTAAGGGGTTAGCATATAAATCTTCCCGTGCCTCGAAGAAGCTTAAGTCTCAAAACCTCTTTTTTCGATGTACATTGCCAAATTCCTTACTATGAAGTTGCGATAGGGGATTTTTAATGTTTCTTATGCATATTACTAGTTGACTCATTGCTGAACTTGTTTTCTCCTTCTACATAGCCATGCTCACAATACTGGGAAACTCCTTAGACTTGGTCCACATCTCACAAAATTTGACTTCCTTCCCGAGTTTGATAGTTGGTCTCATTCTTAGTCTCAATGGACAATGATCCGATAATGATTATGCCATGTAATCAACTATCAAATCACCTTTGTTATAGAGCTATTCAACATTGTGAAAACATTTGGCAATTCTGGAGTAAACTCTATCTCCATCCTCTTGTTTATTGCTCCAGGAGTAGCTTGCCCCACTATTTCTTATTTCTAGCAGGCCACGATCATGTATGCAGCTTAAAAACTCCATTATTTCATACAACCGCACTCGGAGCTCCCCGCTCCGTCCTCTACCGAAGTCACGAGTTGAAGTCTCCTATAACGCACCATGGTGCTTACGATCCATCTGCTATCTCTCTAAGTTGGAGCCAAAGTGGAGTTCTTCTTCCTCTTTATTCATACCATATATAAAAGTCATGTAAAAGTCTGGTTGGAGCCCTTTCTTGATCTTGTAGTGTACCAATTGATCACTACTAGCCTTCTCTTTTACCCCGAATTGTTGAGTTTTCTAAACCACCCAAATTCTCCCCTAGGATGGTGGGAATTGTTGATGAAACTGCCCCATCCATCAAAGTGCTCGAGTTATACACTTGGTCATAGTTCTTGTCTCTTATTATGGTCTCTAACATGGCTAGCAAACCCACTTTATTATGATGAACAAACTTCTTCAAGTCTCCCTATTTATTTAGGCCATTTAACCCTCTCGCATTCCAAGTGACAATGCTATCCACGATTTGTTGGTGGCTCTTCCACAGGGTCCTCAACCACTTGTTCTACTACCATTTCCTCATTCACCAAAACATGGAAGGAATTTGTAACGACTACCCGAGATGCCACAGGAAGGATCCGATTCTTGTGTGAATTTCTTTCGTTTGTGACCATAGTAAACCCCTCCCGATTAATTTGTTCTGTTTGGGCTACCTAAGGCTCCTTTTGAATAGGCCTCCATTCCTTACTCGATGTTTTTCCTCTTTCATTCATTCTCTTCATGTCCAAAATATTGACAAGTGGCCACATATGATAGGCTTCCACTCATAATCAACTACTTGTTGTATTAATACTCCTTTCTCATTAACAAAATCCACGAGTAGTAATGGATTATCAAGTCTGGACTTCAACCAAAATTCTTAGAAAGCTCATTTTGTCCTTCTTTGTAATTGTCTTATCCATCGTCAAAGGTTTTCCTACTAGACTCCTAAGTTTTCTCAAACTGGATACACTCCAATACTTGGCATCAAGGTTAGGGAATTGTATCCAAATAGGCGAGTTTTGGATGTTCTTCCTATCCATAACCAAATCGAGTGTCCATGGTTTAATAACAACAGGCTTTTTGTCAAAAAATAGTAGTCCCTTATATGCCACTTGTTGTTGCTCCTTAGTTTCAAATCTCACCATGTATATGTCGCTTTTAACTCCTACTACTCTTTCCAAGTCCGGATGGTTCCATACTCTTTTGAAAAAACCACCATTACAAAGAGGGGGATTAGCACCTATTACACAATAGACTACCGAGTACTACCGTAATTCAATCTCGCATTTCTCGTCGACATTTTCAATCTTAGTAATTCGCACCCCATTATTAAATTCACGTGGTATACATTCTAGATCCATCCCTTCATCCCCCATTAACAACATCAAGCATAGATTTTACCTAGATTCTCCGAGTTGATCTTGTTGACTTCCATCTCGCCCAAGATTACGTGTTCTAATTTGAACCTCCTGGCCCATTAGTTTGAGTCCTCTTAATTTCGGGGTTACAAATCCATCCTCATCGCGATTAGGAGTGATTACTCGTTTCATTGTTGTGGTCTCGCTTCTCGATTTGTTGGTTCTCCATATTTGTAGATTCATCCGGGAAAGACCCACTGAGTACCGGCTAACAGTGTCTTGGTCTTCCTTTCCCTCTCCCTCTCCCTCTACCCTCTACCCTTTACCCCGCCCTCTGTTCGCTCTCGCCATGGATGAGAGGTTACATCGAGCTTATGAATCTTCCAAGTAACTCTTTATATATTATTATTATTATTATTATTATTATTATTATTATTATTACTACTACCCCACTCATAACCGCTATAACAACTCATAAAAGTTATAATCGCTAATTATAATAGCTCATAACGCTTTTAAGAACTCATAACTCGTTATAAATAGTATAACAACTAATTTTAACAATTGAAACAAACATACCCTAATAGATATAAAGGTATCCACATACCTGTAGCTATATTTAAAAAGATAATAGTACCTTTGTAAATTAAATGTATTAACAAAAGGCCCTAAAATTAGACTAAATGTGTTAACTATAATGAGGTATCCCATAATAAGTTTTCTTTCTCCTCTCTTAATCCACTCTCCTCCGTCTCACTCTCTTTCTATCCATAAACTCCGCTGCCCTTTCGCTACCGCCCCTCTGCTGCCGTCGTCCCTTCGCCACGGCTGTCAGCGCAGCCCCTTTGCTGTCGTCGATTCTCCGCTACCTCTCTGTCTCACTTTTTGGGTGAATCTGAAAGAATGATATCAATTAAAGTTATCTCACTCTCTCTCTATACTCATTCGCTGCTGCCGTCCCTCTGCTGCCGCCATGTGGTTTTTGAATTATTTTGCATTATTGAACCTTAAATGTAACAAAATCATTTTGCATTTGCAGGAAATTAATCGTCTTAGTGTCAAGGTTTCTGAATTAATGTTGCATCTTTCTACTGTGAGAATGTTGTCTACTTCACCAGAAATACATATATAGCAAAGCAATCACTTAAATCAAAATCATAATTTTGCGTTTGATCAGCTTTGATGAGAGAGAGAGAGAGAGAGATGAATTGGTGAGGGGAGCACCATGTGGGTATTGATCAATGAGTATATGCCAATTTCATTAGAAATAATACCTATGGATGAGTATTATTTATGTGGATAACACCTATGTGGGTAATATTTATATGGATAAAAATTCACCATAAATATTAAAAAATATGAATATGGATATTCTCCACTCATATGAATTGTGAGATCAGTTTGAACTTTTGTTGTCTCATACTTGAGAGAAAGTTGTTTATAGTCATCAAGTGTTGGACAAAATATTAGACAAGACGCCACAATTGGTTCATTGAAATCCAATTAATCTTGTGGTGTCATGATCAAAATAGATTGGTGAATATCTGTTCGTTAAAAAATAAAAATAATATAGCTTATTGGCTATTAGATGTAGACATCTGCAAATGGTATATTGTTTTATAAAAATCTCATCGATGATACTTTAGGCCCAAACTGTATGCTCCATGGCAAATGCACAATTTGAATTCGGACCCAAACCCATGATTTATTGTCCTTTTTCGCACATATAACAAATAATCGAAATAAATTGTGATTGGTAAATATAAGAGATAAAATCTAGCTGATCAGATATAAAAAGGATTTATTAATAAAAACAATATATCTCGATAAAATTCTAACGAAATAGACATAAAAATAAGATAATAATTTTATTTAGTTAGATTCTCACTTCAACTTTTCTACCACTATAAATAGGGGGCTAGTCCTAGGGTTCAAAGGTGGTCAATCAGAGGGAGGAAAATCAAAGAGATAAAATACAAAAGAGCAATGAGAGACAAAAATAAAAAAGACTATTGATCTACTGAAATATTGTCCAGTTGGGTTTCCAAAATATTACAACATTTAAATGCTTTTAGGAGTATTACAAAATTTTCATATATACCTGGTTCGTCCAACCATATGTTGACATATGATAAGTATCGGATATTCCCAAGTGCATATAAGGCATTCTCGCCAAAATATTGTCCACTTGAGTTTCTAAGCCAAAAAGGTTGGTTAACTCGAGGGGACAAACCAACTTTTCTTCCTTTTTTATTTTTTTCTATTATTCAATTTTATTTTGTTATTTGGAAAATTTGTAATTAAATTAGTGCTCCATTGGATGAGAATGTTTAATTTTTTATTGCTTCTCTTTATATTTCTTGTATGGAATTTGGATATGACAATTTATTTACTCATATAATTTTCTAATACTTTGCATGTATTTTTTTCTTATAACATTTCTGTTTCCGAGAGGAAAACGGGTGTGATGATGCTTCTTTGATCCTCCACAAAATAAGTTCCAGAGTGAGAGAGAGAGTACTTGAGAGGAGCCTTCAAGTAGGGGTTGGACATGCAACGACTCGAATATTCAAACTACAAGAGGGTGATTCGAAGATATACCTCGAAGATCGAATGGAGACGTTAAATGTCCAACTCCCACTTGAAGGCTTCTTTCAAGTGCTCTCTCTCACTCGGGATTTATTTTGTGGAGGATTGAAAGAAGCACCAAGGAGGCAAGGTTATATAGAGCCCCATCTCTCGATCAGCCGATATCACTGGAGTCACTACTGTCTCTTTACACAAGACTAAATTTTAGAATTTGAATTTCAAAATTCAAATTAAAAATTCTCATTTCTCAACTCAACCAGAAAATTAATAAAAATTAAAAATTGAGGGTTAGGGTTAGGGTTAGGATTAGGGTTTTGAGGGTCTTAGGGGTGGGCTCGGGGAAAGGGGGCTGGGAGGGTCTTAGGGTTCCGGTGGGGGGTCGGGGTTGGGTCCGGGTAGGGAGGGTTCTAGGCTGGGAAGGTTGAGGTTGGGGCCGAGTTAGGGGGTTCCGAGCAGCAAGAGTGAGAGGGGTCGGGTCCGGGACCGAGTTAGGGGGTTCCGGGCAGCGAGAGCGAGTCGAGTCCGGGGGTTGAGTTGGAGGGGGAGGGAGGTTACCAGGCGGTCGGGTGCAGCACCGAGTTAAGACAGAGAACTTGGGTCCGGGCGTGGCGGCCATCAAAGAGCGAGAGAGAGAAGGATCGGGACTCGGGGTGGGGGCCGAGTTGAGGGGGTTTACCCGGGTAGCGGCAAGGCGAGAGTTGGTCGGAGGAGGCGGGTGAGGACCCAAGTGCCGGTGAGCGAGAGAGACCGAGGGAGGAGGGTGTGTTTAGCACCGAGGAAGAGGGGGATTCGGGGCGGTGGTAGGGTCCGAGAAGGGGGTTGTAGGAAGGGGACTCGGATGTGAGCAATGGTCCAAAAGAGAGGGGTTCAGGGGTTGGGCCGAAGGGAGAAAGAGAGAAGGGGAAGGGAGATTGGGCCAAGTGAGAGAGGGTTTGGGGTTGGACCCAAGTGAGAGAGAGAAAGAGTTGGAGAGGAGCCGGGTGAGAGAAGGGACAAGAGAGGAGGTCGTGTGAGGATTGGGTTTAGGGGCCAGCGTGAGTGAGAGAGGAGCCGGGTGGAAACCTAGGTCCGCGAGAGGGTCGTTTTTAGTGAGTTTTTAGCGTGTTTTTAGCTAGGAGTCGGGAGTCGTCCGGGGTCATACACACTTGTAAAAATTAAACTTAAAAATCACACAACTTTGTAAAAATCACAAGAACGAAGCATACTAATTCGGAGCCTAAACGTCTCTCGACATCAAGTACCGACTTAGCCTCCAGGAGCTAACAAGTCGCGTTTCCACCTCCACAAGGGGACATCTTTCGGAGTTCAGCTTCAACTTACGCTCAACGATAACTTAGCCTCCGGGAGCTAAAAATCACAATCCGAACTCCATAAAAGGAAAACCTCTTAGAGGACACACGACCATGCACTTCCAAGCTTCCGGAGTTGGAAGGTCGCGTAAAGACCAATTCCGTCATGGGCACTTGCAGTCCTAACGTAAGGTTAGAGGTTCGCGCTCTCCGTGGGATGTTCCCTAGCAAGAATCATGTACATCTAAGCCTCCCTGAGCTGGAAGGTCGGGTGAAGACCCATGTCCGCATGGGCACTTGTACTCCTAACTTAAAGTTAGGGGTTGCACTCTCCGTGGGATGTTCCCCGGCGACAATCATGCACTTCCAAGCCTCTCGGGAGCTGGAAGGTCGCGTAAAGACCCATGTCCGCATGGGCACTTGCACTCCTAACTTAAGGTTAGGGGTCGCGCTCTCCGTGGGATGTTCCTCGCGAGATGCATACACTCATGCATTTTTAAGGCTCCGGGAGGTAAAAGGTCATGTAAAAGACCCACAACGATGTAACCGTGGCCAATTCATATTCTTCGAATCTAAGATATGTGGAGGCTGGAACGCCTTGAGGATCCTGGAAGAACCGTGGGAAGACTCATCCTCCCCACAAGGGTCCCAAAAGGACCAGGGGATAACTCATCCTCTAGACTCTTTCTTAGCCCCAAGGGGCTAATCAAAATTCATCCATCGCAACAAAGCATCAACATCCAAACAGTAAAAGCAAAGAGAGGCAAAGTTAACAAGATAAACTCCGTTCATTCATTCATTTGTTGAAACAAAGGCGTGAAGCATGCCATTACAATAAGGATAAAGCTTCAAGCTAGAAGGGATACAACGCTATCGCTACACTACAAGGACAAAGGAAGAACCATGGTCACCACCTCACTTCTTCTTCGGAAGATTCCTCTTCTTCTCCGCGAAAGGTTCTTCTTCTTCTTCGCAGGAGGTTCCTTCCCTTCGCCTTAGTCAAGTCCCATCAGCCATGAGAGGAGCGGGAAAAGGGGCCATCAACCGACTCGCTGCTCTCCAAAGAAGGATAAGACGATGAGCCAACACTCGGAACGGATCATGGTTGAAAAACCTATGATACTCCTCATCATCATTTAACTACCCCAGCTTCCAAACATCGTCGATGAGAAGCTGGTAGAACACCTCCGCAGCAAAGGATGGCTGGCGATGCTCAATAGCTATTTGCTCGGCCTCGTCTCGGTTGAAGCGAGGGCACAACTTCTCGTATTTGACTGGGAAGCGCTCCGAAGTCATTTTCTTCAAGGCAAGAGAAAGGAAATGAGTAAAAGGTGAGGAAGTTTACCATCCAACTCAAGTTCACCTCCTATTTATAAAGACTTGGGGCCACGAAAGCGTAAAGGTAAAGGCTCCACATTCCACCTACCCATCTCTGGAAGCGTACAAGTAGAACGTGAAGGGCTAAATGATCCGGATATTTCCCGCATAGCCCAACTCACCTTCCACATCACTAACCAGCTTGGGCCCAATCGGCTGAACGATGGAAGTATCAGTCCAAACCTCTTCTCAACGAGCCGGGTAAAGCCCAAAGCCCATTAGGGCTAGGGTTTCCTCTTAAATCATGGTAAATTACTACCTTACCCCTATTAAATTTCTCTATAAATACTCACCAACCCCACTATCATAACATATGCTCATAAGCTCATATTATCCATTACAAACACGTTCCTCTCTTAGAAAGTCTCACAAATTCCCAAAAACCTTACTTCGTTAAGCAAATCCCGAAATCCCGTAAATCCTCTTTTGCCATATCGAGGAAGATTTCCTGGATTTACTCATTCAATTCCTCACACTAACTTGAGCGTCGGAGGGCGTTCCCCGGGATCCACCCCGGGGCATCGCCTTTTGTAGGTTCAGCAGCTCGCCACATGGAATCCATTTGATCAAGTCACGCCTTGCAACCGGAGCAAGAAATCCTCTCTTTCTCCGAATCATCATTCAGCTAATCACATCCCTTTTTCCTCCGTAAACAATTTCAATTTTTTATTTTGAGTAGAGGTTGTCAATGATGACTGGTATTGAGATAGATGTACCTCATCCAAACATCGTACCATCGCCTCTAAATCTAGACCTTTGGTTTGAAGTTAGATGGTGTCTACTCTCTATCGTGCATTACTCAAGAGCAACCTTTTCAAAACCTTCTATTTTACCACATGATAGAACCGATTTGAATTTGGAACTTGAGAATCTTGTACCACTATGCAAGAAGCCTTCAAAATGGAAGTCCCAAATAGATGATACTAGGGGTGAACGGTTTCAAGCAGCCTATCCCAAAACTTGAAATCCGAACCTTAATCTGTTTGATCGGTTTCGAATTTTAGGAACCCGAACCGGAATATGTTTGATCGCTTCCTGAATTTCACTGACCTAAACCTAAATTCAAGGACTCGAACTAAGCACCTTGTCCATAAATGCAAGGTCCGAACTAAGCACCTTGTCCATACCATTATTGTTAGAAAAAAGAAAAAAAGTGGGGTACTTACTAGTATTACTAAGGAGTTTCTAATCAACATTTGGGTCGGGCCTCATATTAAAAAATTGAAAAGTAAAAATCCCCTTGATCTAATATTAAAACCGAAAATTGAAAAGGTAAAAAATGTAAAACATTATTAATGATTCCGAGTACCCACAGCTTCAAGAACTTGAACCTGTCTTAGCAAATCCAGGTTTCGATTCCAAAGTTGATTATTGGAACTATACCTGGCAATCGGGTCATTCGGTTCGGGTTCGGTTCGAGTTAGTTCGGTTCGGGTTAACTTCGGGTCGATCTTATTCGGGTCCGATTCGGTTTCGAGTTCGGGTCAACTTCGGTTCGGGTAAACTTGGGTCGATCTCGTTCGGGTTCGTTCGGTTTCGGTTCGGGTCAACTTTGGTTCGGTTCAACTTCGGTCAATCTCGTTCGGGTTTGATTCGGGTTAATTTCGGATCTAGTCGTAATCGTGTCACTTTTTGGATCAAAATCGATTCAAAATTGTACCACTATAGGCACAAAAGTCCATCTTGAGAGACCCAGAAAAAAAATGCGGGTTGTGTCACTTTTATTGGGGTTAAATTGATTCGGATCTTATTCGGTTCGGGTCATTTTGGGTTCGGTTCGGTTTCGGTTCGGGTCATTTTGCATTCGGGTCGGTTTCGGTTCGGGTCGGTTCGGTTCGGGTCGATTCATTTCGGTTTTCGGATCAAAATCGGTTCAACTGCTTTCGGATGTCGGTTCGGTTTGGGTTTCGGGTCGTTCGGGTTTACCCATTCGGTTCGAGTCGGCTTTGCCGAGTCTAATTGGAACTTGAACCGCAACATATTTGACGAGTTTCTAAATTTTAAAAACCTTATTTGATATCGGTAAAATAGTTTCGGTTCCGGAACCTTACCTATTTGACCTGTTCCGATAAGATTTTAGGATACTCGCCAAATGCACTCACCCCTAAATGATATGTGTTCTTCCTCTTTAAGAGCGTTCATGCTTTGAAGTTAGAGACTCGAATGTATGAACGAAAAGATTGAATTAAATTGTAATAGAAAGAATGAAAGTTTGGACTATACTAAGTACATTTTGATATATCTCCCAAAGGATAACTTAGAATATACCTTTAAGGAGTGCTATCAACCTCGTTTAGATAGGGTTGAGCCAACTCTTGCGAGCAACATATTAGCAAGTTAGTCTTGGAAAGAGATATGATAATCTCGAAATGTTTTAAAAATGTCAAAAATACCACTAATAAAATTGTTGATAAACGATTGCCATTGGACTAATAATTAACGATTAAAAATGTCACTCGTATCTCAATTTAATATGTTGTAGCAGGTAAAACCCATAAAATCGGTAAAAACTCATTTTCCCTTTTTTTAACAAGTAAGTTGTCTTTCTCTCTCTCTTCCCTCCGTTGAAACTCTAATATTTAAGAACCGGAGACGACATAGAGAGAGAGAGAGAGAGAGAGAGAGAGAGAGTGTGTGATTTGGATGTCGGAGAATAGGAAAATCCTAGATGGAATTAAGTAGAGAGGACTAATTTGACTCGATTAAAGCAATCCTCCTTCAAACGCCGGAGACAACACACACACACACACACACACGTATATATTTGGATTTGGGGGCAAATAATCAAATTATCCAACCCGACAACGTTGAATCAAAAACCCTTCTTCCGAATTCCTTGAATCCCTTATTTTCACTCTCTCCATTCAAACATCAAATCTCTCTGTCCTTGATTCCTTCTAAAAAATTCTCCCCTTATATATATGTCCCCCAATTCAATTATCCCTTTCTTTTACTTCCCTTTCTATCCTCCCATGATTTCCGCCAACCCCACCTATTACTCTATCTCGTTGACTCGTCCAATTGACCTCGTAAAACCGCTATCGATGAACCCTAGTCTTCAATTCCTTTTAGTATGCGTTTTCTCCATTGTCATTGTCGGTATTGCCATCTCAAACGATGTCGTTTTGACCTCGGCTAGGGAGTTGGTTGTCCAATGCCCCACCGGTCGATCACTGTTGTCCTTCATCGTCGTTAAGTTTCTCTCTCTTCTCTCTCTGCATTGTGTTTGTTGTTTTGATTATGTTGGTTTGCCGCTTAGTTATTGATGTGAAAATGGGTGTTTGAGGCCCGAATTTTTATCGTGGAGCTAAAATTATGATGTGCTTGAACATCGGACCTTCAAGTGGGGAGAAGAGAGAGAGAAAGACAACTTACTTGTTAAAAAAAAGGAAAAATAGGTTTTTACCGATTTTATGGGTTTTTATCTCGTCGCAATATGTTAAATTGAGATACGGTGCCATTTTTAACCATTAATTATTAGTCCAAGTGGTAATCGTTTATCAACAATTTTATTAGTGATATTTTTGACATTTTTAAATACTTCAGTGGCATTCTGATCCAAGATCTAAGCTTTGCTTAAGAGATTCTCCATGATCTCTTGCCCTACTTGTTGTTCCATGGCTACACACACAAATTATAGGCGCCTTTTAGGATTGTTCATTATTCAATGTAGGTCTGGACCGAACCAAAGACCATATCAGACAGGCCTAGACTGAACTAGATCAAGTAAATGGGGTTTGGCGCTTTGTTCAGGACTTTTTCTCATTCTATCTTCAATCCAGCCCATTCCAACCATCAATCTACCAGTCTGGTTCAAGGACGAAATAAAATTAGTTTCTTTAACCAATACTAGCGCCTACTGATTTTGTTTGCCTTGGGTACACTAATTTCCAATAATTTCTTGATTTCCAGACTTAGCCTTCAATAAAGCAGCAAACTAACCAAAAAATGAAAGGCCAAATTGGTCCTAGTTTGGTTGGTCTAGGATCGGTATTCATTTCATTAGTCCGGTCTGGCCCAAAATCAAATATTCACCCGGTCCAGTCCTTAGTCCACATCCTTTCTCTTATTCGATTTTCGCTCCAGGCCAGTTCGATTTGTTGGCCTTGGACAGATGAACATCCCTAGCGCCTTGGGCCTTCCTCTAAGCTTAGCTATCTACTTAGGCCCAATACTCAGAGGTGGATGCATATTTCATGTGTCCTTTCTCTTGCTAGGCTTAATCCTCATGTTAAGGCCCAAGACCCATGAGTGGATTTTAGGGACCAAATCACCTTTTTTTTTAATCGGGCTTATGTCCCTTTCGGCCATCTTCTTCTGTTGAAGGGCTTTATAAAAGGACTGAATTACTGGCTTGATAAAACTTTTGTTTGATGACTTGATGTAACATAAGCTTAGCATCCTATACAATACGTACAAAATTCATGGTGTATAACATTATTGAATGTTTTCTTCTACTCATATTTCAACTGTTTATCAATATGAACACAATAAATTGCTCTTTTGCAATGTATCTGCTTTTTTAGTAGTAAATGACCCACCAATTAGACCCTCTCCACAAGATATAAGCCTAGTGGCTCGGAGGACAGTAGCTACATGATCACTGGATTAGGTTAAATAGAATCCTAATTTTGTGTTCATACCCATAAGAAATTTGTCAGAAATTTACAATTTTCACAAAGAAATTGATCGATAAATATATTAATCTAAATGGTTCTAATATGTAAACTTAAATGGATGACTTGATCATGTAACTCGTAAATTGTGCTTAATGAAAGCAATTGTCTTTCCATGCCTTATTCCAAAGATTAAGGGGAGAGAGTGTCACATAAATGTGTAAGGGAGAGATTGCTTGATATCTTACTCTAAATCTTGAGGGTGACTCGAATATGAAGTATTTGAACTCTTTGCTCTATCAACGGTTCTGAATAAAAGACAAATTCATTTGTCAACTTTTTGTAATTTATGTTGCATGGAAAACAAAGGGGATTAAATTGAGTAAATAAAGGTCATATTGGACTCAAAGCTATGATAGGATGCATGTCAAGAAAATGCCACTTAGAACTTTTCTTCAAAGGCCTTACATGGAACTCATTTTCTTGTTAAGTTCTTTTGGATTTTGCTCAACATCAAACATTTTTGTAGTTCGTCCACATCATACTTTTTACACTTCATCATGTCTTTATGAATTTTTTAGTACAGTTGATTTCTCTTTGATTTAAAGGTTTTTAATTATTGTAAAGAAAACGATTTTTTTATTTTTTTGATTTTGAAACAGATATTTATGCTGAGAACGAACATTAATACCTAAGTTAGACTTGCCATTATGTCTTACTTCGTTAATTAAAGAGAGATTTAATAAAGATAATTATTCTTAACCTCTTTAATCTTAATCTTAATGCTCTTTAATTTGATTTTTCATTCCAAAACTATATATGTGATATAGTTCAATTGAGGTGCACAATTTAGGGAATTCAAATGAATTTAATGTTGGTTTGTTGACAACTGGGAGCCAACCTCTGCCAGTAATTGAGAGGGTAGCGGAACAGGTGGTGGAGGAAATTCCACGTAATAATCAAATTAATCCCATTACCTAGATGGCGTAAGGATGTGTGAACTCTATTTTAGGCTCTCCAGTTCACTCGGCTCAATCAAACTCCTCCACCGGCATCTCGGGTCCCGAATTCCCCGGGCTTTGAAAACCTCATTCCCGAAAGTGTGAAAGCCCAAGCAAGATTGAAAAATAAGAGAAATGCATAGCAAGGGAAACCAAAAGGCGTACTCAAAATAGACGCGGTAGGTGTAAGGTCGTGGCTTCCAAAATTCTTAAGAGTAGTAGGACAAAGGAAAACGTCAAAACATTCATAACAGTAATCGGGAGTACGAACTGTTCAAGATGCCTATAAAAAATATCAATGACAAGGTTGAGGAAACTAAAACAGGGAGTTTGAACAAGTCTGTCACCCCGGAGGATCTAATCGAGTTTGCAAAAAATTGGGAACACTCGTATACGAGAGGAGGAAGATAACATAAAGAAGAAACTCGCCAAGATGTTGAAATAAATGTAACAAGGGTGTGAGTTTTGTGCTAGAATAGATACGAAGGGGTGTATGAAGGGATGCTCATTATTGGATATTTGTTGGATCGTCTCGTGGGCGTATTAGATGTTGAAATAAATGTCTTCTAATATAATTATGAACCGTGTAAGTGTCTATAGTTAGGATTTGTACTTAGATTTTAAAGTGTCATTAGAAGATTAAAGCACTTAATGAGGTGTACTGTTAGGGTTGGACTATTTTTGCCAAATTTCTTTACCTATTTTGAATGTTAATTAATTAAAAATATCAAAAATATTCTCTCCAATCAAATCAACAAACGTAATAAAACTTGTACGTATTGGTAAAATAAATAACTTGCAAAAAGTCGAGAAACAAGACTCTCACAAGAAGGAGAGAAATTGTAACTCTTATAGAAAATGAGATAAATACAAACTTTAATAAGAAGGATAAAAATCCAAACTTGCACAAGAAGAGGAGAAATCCTAATTCTTACAAAATAAAAAGAGAAAGAAACACAAAGTCTCATAAGAAAGAGAGAAATCCAAACTCTCATAAAATGGGAGAAAACTTACTAGAAAAATACCTTTAAATCTTAATTTGATTGAAGAAATTGAAGTAAAAGGAGCTTATCACCTAGCCGTAAGTACGTCAAAGATAAGTAACTCCGATAATTTAAAAAAAAGAAAAAAATAATAAATATAGAGGTAGGATTTAGAGAGGAGGAAAGAGAATTAAAAACAATAAATTTGAATTTGTGAGTTGTTAATTGAAATATTATATAAGGGGGCGTAGCAATTTTTGAGAAGGGAACGTGCGTGGTAAGATAAGATTGTTGGTGGAAGGGAGGTTAGATGCTGTACAAGTCATTTGAGAGGGGCAGCCGCAGGCCGAACTTGAGTGCAATTATTATGGAGCAGCTAGGAATTGAATAGACGAGTGTCCTTCGCCGTACGCGTTTCCCATCTGCCGCTGGCTGAATTCATGCCCTCTCCTACTTATTCACTTCCACCTTCTCATAATAATATATCCACGTAGTTCAATGAAAATGGTTTCACACCTTCAACAACTCCATGTCTTTTTTTTTTTAATCTTTCTATAATTCCCATTACCATTCCATCCTTTCCTAGCCGAAAACAATATAATTTTACTTCTAATCAAATTATATTTTTATACATTTTAGGCATTTACACTATTAAAAAAGTTATTTTCATCATTTATGATGATATAAATGCTGATAACCGTTAATAAATATTGATAATCACTTAATGTAGTTGCTAGTAGGGATGGCAATGGGTCGGGTGCGATTGCACCCGGACGCATTTAACTTTTTAAAACTTGAACCCGGACCCGACCGGGACTCGGCGGGTCCACGGGTCTTAAACGGTCTAAGTATATTTTTATCATAAATGAGTTTAAAAATCAGTATTTTGTACCCTATTTTAATATTATTGTAAATTTACAAGTAATTTTATTACATATAACCTCTTTAGTATTATACGAACCTATTAATCAACCAATCTATTGTACAAATTAAAAACTTAGTTCATACAAACCAAATACACTAATATATTAAACACAAAGTTCCTCAAAGTTTGACACCATAAAGTTCAAAGTCCTTCAAAGCTTAACAACCAAATTGTGGGAAGGGTTTCCAAATTACATCGGGTCGAAATTTGTATGAATATTGCTTGTTAGAATTTTTAAAAAAATAAAATTAGTGATCGGGTCTTAAACGGTCTCGGGTCTGGTCCGGGTCTTATTTTTGAAACCCGGATCCGGACCCAAACCCAAGTACAATTAGACCCGGACTCGACCCGGACCCATTGGGTCCCATTTTTTGGACCCGGACTCGATTAAATGGGTCGGGTCCGACGGATATGGGTCGGATCCAGGACCCATCTGTCATCCCTAGTTACTAGTGATAATTGCTAAATACTAATAATAACTAATTATAATTATTAATAATCGTTAACCACTAATCGTAATATCTAATAAACACTAGTAAGCATTATCCGCTAATCACTAAATACAGAAATAAATAAGCCCTCATCGAAAGATCAGCTGCCATAATACTTGAATTAATGAAAGACAGCTCATTGAAACACCACAAGACAAAAGTAGCCGAGTTAAACTTGGGTGTCCGTACAAATGTATTGCTTGATAAAGCACTGCTCATGTAAATTAGCCAAAAAAAAACCTTGCCTATAACTATATTAAAGTTTATCTTGATCCTAGTTAATGAGGATCAAAATAAAAAAATTACTTCATCCGTTTAAAAATACATTAAGGTCATGAGGGAATATCAACAAAGATAAATTTTATGTTAAAAGACCAAGTTGCCCTTATATTTCATTGGAAATGAAGCATATCAATGAAAAAAAGAAGAGAAACAAAATAATTAATATGTCATTGAAATTGTAAAGCGACAAATATCGTAAAACGAGAAAAGTTAGTTAAAGTGACATATATTGTGAAACGAAGGGCGTACAAAACTATTGTAGCTACGACGTATAACTACTTAATCAACTTAGATAATTATATTGGGTTAGCTTTGGGTTGGCTAAAGCCCTAACTAAAGGATGGATGTAGAGGGGACAGCTTTGAAGTACTTTCTGTGGGCTTTGAAATAATAGTGCACTTAACAGATGTATCAACATTCAAATGCTTTCTTTGAATGCCATTCAAGTATACGAAAGGCGAGAGGTTATATTCTATAAAACTTGATTCACTCGTCACTTTAATCCATATATACGTCAAATTGTTAACGCTTGTGTTTGCATACAGACCAACGGTAAAATATAGGTAGGTAGCTTATAATTTCGATCTCGAATTTCAAATTGCTGAACCGTTATACTAAAGTTTTTAGTTTCAAGTAGTACTCAACCCAATGGATTAGAAATACCATTCTTTTTTTTTTTCTTTGAACAAATATTGTAAGCATTAGAAATAACGATACTAGGAGTATACGTAATGTTTGAACTAGTTTTAAGAGTCAATCAACATAACATATGACTCATAGTCATTATGAAACATATATAGAGGCTTAATGATTTTTTTAACACGTATAAAAGTTGACTGATTATATACCAAATTATAAAGTTCTACTAAATTTTTTTAATATCAAAAAGTTTTAAAACAAATTGTTTATCTTATATAGTGTTTTTTTTTTTTTTTTTTGCGTAACATGTCCTACTTTACAACGTGACGTAGCAGTGGATAAAAGTTAACATTGATATATGAGTACAATAATATTTGAACTAAAAAACATTGACTCTTAAATAATTTTTATTTAAAAAATGTGAGTCCCATTTAATCTTTAATTGAAATGTAAGAAACATAGGAATGAAATGAAGTACGTAAAAAAAGAGTAACTTTCTAACACTCTTCATTATTCTTAATCTATAAATACTTTCGAATAAAAATAAGAAATATTAGTTTTTAACCCGTGCGTTATGTTTATAATATTTATCTAAAAATTATATGACGCATATTATATTATTTTTTAAAAATTTTTTCTGATTTGATCACAAAAATTAATATATTTTAATAGTTAGTTATATATATCTTGACCATAAAAAAGTAATTAATTTAATTTTAAGTTACATTTAAAATGAGTGAGCTTAATTTTTTTAATAAAAAAATTATTTTTAGCAAAATATAATTATCCTTAAAAAATAAGATTCTATTTCAAAAAGAATTTTTTACTAATACTATAAAATTTTAAATCATTAGATTATATTATTTAATAATTATATAACAACACTGTTATATTACTATTTTATAATAAATTACAATTTTAATTTATTTTATATTGGTTAAATAATAATTATTTATTTCTATTAATACAAACTTATTAATTTTCTAACATTTATATTTTTATTAATAATAATCCATAAACACTCTATTTAAAAAAGAGCGAAAAAATCAACTAATGATGTGACATTTAATAGCAACATGTGAGGTAATCTCAAAATCCAATATTCATCTTTGAAAATAGAAAATTATATATTGTGTTATATATATTTTTTTCTAGATTCATATTTCATGTATTAATTTTTTAAGATATACAATGAATAGGCTTTATGTACAATATATCATACTTCTTAATTAAATATTAATCAAATTCGTTAGACTTTCCGACATCTTAAAAAAGCATATTGTCGATTCTCAGCGGATTACCCGTCAAACAATTTTAATCACTATTTTGATAAAGTTTTTCTAGCGGTACAAACTATTGAATGTTTCTTTAAATTATAAAATATTATTATTATCAATACTTTAAAAGTTTGTGGGACACATATGAATACTATAATATTTACATTGGCTTCTTTTAAAACACTTATTTATAATTTTTTCAAGTCTTATATCTTCCTTTTTATTCAAATTTATGACATAAATTTATTTTTAAAATAAATTTATAATTTATAAGAGTATATAAATAGATAATAAATAAACAAATATTTTTTAAAGGTATCTGTAAATATAATCACAAAGAAAGAAATAATCATCATGATCAGTTAGCCAACATTAATGGAGTTGTAGTAGTGATACTTTTTTTACTTAATCTATTGATACTAATATAGGCTTGAACTTCCTGACCTCTAACTATTAGATTTATAAAGGAATATTGTAAATTGATAATCAGAATAAATTTTGCATAAGAATACAATTAATTTTTTTAGAAGGAGGTTTTTTTAATTACTAATAGTAAAGAATAAAATCAAGCGGCATACTAAATAGAAATCATAAGATACTTTAATAGTCTTTTACTAAATTAGTTATTTACTTACTTATGAATAAATTTTACCTTAATATTATCAAATTAAAAAAAAACGAAAAGTAGCTACTTAAATACAAAAACCAACCATTAAAACTCTATAAATATAAAAAAAGTAAATAAATAATTTAATACATCTTCTTTATTTTTTATACTATTTAATTCAACTTCTAAATTCAATTTCAAAATCCATATATATATATATGATTTTTATAAACTGTCATAGACACTTCTTCAGTGTCCTCCAAACACACTCCAAGGACGAAGGGCATCAGTGCATCACCACTGTAGGAGCGGTGGGTGTAGGCATTAACTACGACATACCGCGTATTTTGAAGACTCCCCGTACAATCAATGCCAAGAAAAACAAAACCTATAATGTCCTTCTTATTCAGACCCCATAACCAATCATCACTCCACTCCACCCTCTCGGAACCTTCATCTCTTTCCCTAGAGCTCTCTCTCTCTCTCTTGTACCATCCTATAAAACCTTCCAAACTAGAATCTAAAAGGGGCAGATACCTAGAGACTGAAAGCAGCAGCGTTCCCAAGCAAATTGATCTCACCAACCTACGTACACCATCACTCTCAAAGAAGAAATCCTGAAGAAAATGACAGGAAAGAGTAATTTGATGAGGCTGAAGAAGCTGATAGTGAAGGTCACGAGGTGCATGCAGGTCTTGCACCAAATCAAACCGGTCCCGTTCGACGATGGGTCGGATGAGAGCAACGGAAGACGGGCATTGGTCCCCAAAGGGCATTTCGCAATTGTAGCAGCAGGGAAGGGTGATGAGACACCGAGCCGGTTTGTGGTGGACTTGAAGTACCTTAGAAGCCCTGCATTGTTGAAGCTGCTCAAGGAGGCTGAGGAAGAATATGGGTATCACCAGGAAGGTGCATTGGTTGTGCCCTGTAAGCCTCAAGAGCTACAGCAGATACTGGAGAACAATAATATTGTATAGGCATATAAAGGTAGTTTGGGTTTTATTCACGTAGTATAAATTTAATTATTATGACATAAATTCAATTGCACAACAGATATTTATACACATTCTTTGTAGCTTAGTCCCTCCAAGCATGTAGCCTTACCATTTGAATTTGCGACTGCTATTTTAGGATAAAGGCTTTTTTCTTTCTTCTGATTTTATAGTTGTTATTACTTAGTTTAAAAAAATTAGGTACAATATTCTCAAATTTATGAGAAAGACAGACTCAGATCAGATGCTCTGGGGTTTTCATCATAGAAGTTATGATACAACACTTTTCAAATATATAAATGAGTAAAGTAGACAATTTCTTTTTACCTATTCCTTTTTACTATTTGATTTAAGATTGTTGGCGGTTTTAAATTCTATTTTTAATTTTAGATATCGACAAATATAAACTACTATATATTTATCCTACCTTAAGTCTTCAATCATCAACTTAAAAGTTTGTAGTTAAGATATATAATTTACAATACTGATATATTTAATTAAAATAACATGTATTAAATATGTATATACAGAATGACCTAACATACAACATGTCAGTAAGGTTTTGTGATGAATTCAACTATCAACTTCAAGAGAAAAAACGAATGACCTAACATGCATTATTCTAGTTGTGTTTCCAATAAAAGCGGGCTATTAATTATTTAAAAAATAAAAAGAGAATCCTCTATAATTTAATTTTCTTGCCAAAAAAATTTAAACAAGGCAGATTCCAGTGTTAGGAAGGAGCTTTTCAACTGCGCTTGATCAGAACAAAGAAAAAATTGATACGACCTTTTAATAATTATCTCTGAAAATAATTAATATTAACCATATATCGATATATGTTAACTTTTTGAAATTAAGGTTTTACAATAGTATTTTAATTGGTTATGAAAAAGGATATATTTCATACCAAGTCGATATACAAGTTTTTTAACATTCACAAGAACTGAGATGCAACTGGACTAATTAATAAGCAACATATTACAAGTAGGATTAAAATAAATAATCCTCAAGGAATTTGTGAAAGACACATTAAAGCTTCATCAACAAAGACATTTGCATAAGACAAGTTGAGGAATGATGAGGGAGTGTCTTGTAGGGTGGGAAGTAATTTAATAGAATTACATAATTTTAAAATTTCTTTTATGGACATTAATATTAATTATTTCTAGCTGCATATTCTCATTTAATTAAGCATATAATTTAAATTAACGGCTGGAGATTCCAAATTAGGAGAAGAGGAAAGAGAGATTGAATGATGTCCATATTGGAACGCGCTCCAACTGGCGAATTTAAGCCCCCAAGTACTTGAGGGCTGTGTGTGCCATAATCGCCAGGTCCAAGTCAACAATCCAACCTGTACATGAGCTTCCCGTATCAGCAATAAATTAAGCAAACGAACCAAGCCGGAAAATAACAACGGCATCAGGCATCTGTGTCGTGTATTATTATTTCAGTAACATTCCGTTTTCTCCGTTCCTGTACCGGAGGAGATGGGATGGGATGGGATGGGAAGCGCTATATAAATACACTACTATCATTTAGCCATCGTCATGCCTTGGGTATTAAGCATCATCAAACCCTGTGGAAATTAATGTAGTTAGATCCGACATATTTAGGCTTTCTACAGTATTATAATATATGAAATAATTTTTAGGTATCTCAAATCCAAATGTTTTAAACATTTTTTATAACTTTGAATAAATCTCCTAGTTCTTTGGTTTTTTCTTGTGAATGATACGATAACAGCTGATGTAAGAGTGATTCAAATACATACCTCTAATAACAACTCTCAAAAACTTTGTTAGTTGGAAAAATGTTTTGATTAATGCGTCCTGAGAGCTTCGTGACTGAATGTATACATTCACTTATCTTGTGTACTCTTGGCATTATATTTTGCATTAGTTACTTAAAATTGGACTAGAAAACTCTTATTCACTTCTTATAGTTAGAAAAATCAAAAAATAAAAAGAGAGAAGCAAAAAGATTTGAGGTAAGTAACTTGTTGGAAAGAATTAAGTCTTAAATTTGTAACCGCAAGTGTACGTAGTTGTAGCTACCAGCAAGCATGGATCATGTCCACAGAGAGTTGTGTTTCAAATATCAAAGTTATCTTAAACTTTCTATCTAAGAGAATCGGGAGAGATGAGAGATATGATAACTAATATAATCCTAGAAAACAAATAAAAGAATGTTTGGATTGTGATTTTACCACTTAATAAACTAACTAATCAAGACAAGTTTAAACCTACCAAGCCTATGCAAGTATTTAAGAGTAATTGGTTGCACCATCAAAGCCCACTCAAGCCACACTTTTGAGGATCATGTGCAAATCTAGTTGTTCTAACCAACTACTTTCATGGGGTTAGCCCAATTAGACTACAAGAATAACAACCTATGGACCTGGCTAGGATTCGGGCTATTTTCATACCAAAATCTTGACTATTCTCTACACCTATGCTAACAAATTGGCACAACCTTTCAGTAATAGACCAATCACCTAAAAATCAAAATGAAAATCTCTTTCGGGCATTTCATCGAACAAGTGATGGGCACTAGAAACAATTCCAATTAATATGCATAAACTAGATGAGTTAAGGCATAAACAAGATCAATTAACCATTAAAGAGACTAATCATAACCAAAGCAATCAACTTTAACTACTAATTAACACAAAGCATGAAATAAATCTAAAAAACTAAACTAAAGAGCAAACTAACACAAACCAACTTGAACAAGAATGTAAATTAGTTAATTAAACTCAAACATGAAAAACAAACAATAATCTAATTTTAAATAACATCTAGACAAATAAAATCAAATCTTTAAACTAAATTGAACTATCAAAAAGAGGAAAAGAGTAAACTTATGCTTGAATTAAAATTGAAAACTTGATCGAAAATCTTGTACAAACTCTACACTAATCTCCCCTCTAATGAGGTTTTATTTTGGTTAAGCAAGAATCTTAAGAGGGCCCTTAAAATACTTAAAAACCGAGCCCCAAATCAGAGCAAAAGCTGCCTTTTTAATAGCTAGTAAAATCGAGCAAAAATCGAAACCGGGTCGTTGCATGGTTGTGCAAGTCCGCACGGCCGTGTAAAAACTACACTAGTACCGTGCAAGGCTGTGAAAATTTTTGGTCAACTCGCACGGCTGTACAAGTCTGCATAGGTATCCGTGCAAGTCCGCACAGCCATCGAGAAACCGCACCGGTGCATGTGTAAGTTTGCACAACCACACGAAACCGCAATGGTGTCTGTGCACGCCATTATCTTCCTCTTTTTACTTCCTTTTTGCTCAAACTTTTCCCTATTAACTCGATTTGACTTATTAGCTAAAATTAAATAAACCAAGTAAAAATCCTCGAAATATATTATTTCACAAGCCAAAAACTAAGTAAATAAGGGTATAAATAACCTTATATTTGACTCGAACATAACTATGTCCAAGTTTTATGTAATATAAAATCGGATAAAATAAAACCCTATTAACAAAAAGAACATAGTCTAGATATCTATTATTTCTCCTCACCCTAAAGACTAAATACTAAGATCTGCTTTGTCATTTGTTACCAAAGGAGGTAAGGTCTTATTGATCGAACTCAATATATGCACTAACCTTAGTAGGAGACATAAGGACTTGGAAAAGTTTCTCCACACTAAAAAACACAAATTAATAGAGAATATATAGGGATAAATATGTAATTTTGTTGTATATAGTTTACTATATATACGAGGCCGTACACTCGCTTTGGTAAACCATTATACCACTAAATCTCACATGGTATCGGAGCAAAAAAGAGATTAGTGATTCTTTTTTTCTTTTCTCCCTTGTTGGCTTCCTAGGATTTCTACCCCTAGAGTTTCCTTGGCTTTATTGCTCGGGAAGCCACACCCCAACCGCCTACCACCAGCTTTTTGTCGGCTTTCATGGCCTCTACAACCTCTTTCTCAGCTGATCTAGCACAACCTCGCTCCCAATCAACCCTCTTTCGCAGCCATGGGAGGGCGTGACACATCCTCGCTTGTGGTCTCCCTCCATGAGCTCGTTGTCGTGTCTCACTCGGTGGCTGCCCACCCCGACTCCTCAAATCTTCCTCCTTCACAAACAACCCCTCTTCCGTACTTCTCTTAGATGCCTACAATGACTGGTTCATCTTCTTTTCCGGGTTTTCTTTTAGAGTCTAATGCACTTTGCTCGTTCTCCTTGGGTCTCTTCTCCGGTCTCATAGAATCCGCCACCTCTATCCCTAGCTTGGCTCTCTCTAGTTGTGCTGCTCTCGCTGATCTATATTGGACCTCGTTGATAGGAATCAACACTTGTTCTTCCGACGAAATTTTGCCGCTTCCACCCTCTATTTGGATGGCGAACATCACTACCTATTTGACTATGACCCTTGTCACGGTTGGTGAGTTTCTATCTTGGCATACTCAATTCACTTCCTTTGTGGTGATGCATTAACTTTATGAAATGCTTGATGGCTTCATCCCTCGGCTGCCATGTCATCTCTCTCTCTCGTTAATGGTATGTTTAATCCCAATCCAAGCTTTGGGGTGTGGTTTCAGTGAATCAACTAGTACATGCTTGGTTATTTGCTACTATCTCTAAAGATAGTGAGGTACGTGATTGAATTGTTCGATTGACGTTTGGCGACGTCTTGAGTCACAATTCAATATGGCTAGTCTTGCTAGAGCTCTTGATTTGGAATGTTTGTTGACTAATATTAGTATGAAGAACAACAATCTAAGGATAAGAATATAAATTCTATCAAATCCACTCGCACGCTTTAGCCGCCATTTAATCCTCGTTATGGATCCGGAGTTAATTCGTTAACTAGTGCTTGTTTGCTCGATGACTATGATTCATTGTTACTACCCTTTCCATGTTGCCTACTACTACTTCGTTTGATGATTTGCGCTCTAAACTTCTATTTTATGAGCAACGTCTTAGTTACAAATGAGATCGTACCTATCTTTCGCATCTAGCCTTCATGGCTACCATCGAGGATGATTCATCTTCCGAGGGCACTATGTCAAGGGATGTCTCAAAAGGCAACAACAACTCCAATAAGGAAAATACAACAATAATAAGGGATGTGGCCGCAACAATCGCAATTACTCGGAGCAATTACCATTAATGCAACCGACTCGGTAGAACACTTCTCGGAGTGTGCCTACGGTTATTGTTTTATGTGATTCAGCTGATTCATTAGTTGATTATGTTCATTCCCTTGCTCCGATCACTAACTCTTTATCTCGCAAGCACTAGTCAATCCGAATGGGTATTAGGATCTTACCCTAATGTTGTCTCGTGAGATGCATCATGGTCCACGACACTATGCCATTCACTTCCCTAGTCGTTATACACCTTGTACCTAGTCGGGGATCCCGACATATGCTTCCCTCAATCTTGTTGTTGGGATGAACAAGTTTGGTACCCTGATTTAGCCATAACATCCTATATGGCATCGGATGATGGTAAGTTATCTTCTAAAGTTTTTTACACTAGGTCTATGAAGGTTCAAGTAGGAAATGATACTTTACTTTCATTTCGCATGTTGGCAAATCACTACTTTCCACTATGCAACGCCCACTTGCTAAACTTCAACCTAATTTATATTCTATTAGATAGTTATGTCATGTCGAGTAACTATAATTTCAGCTTTTACTTATCCTCGTGATTGTGTCACGTACAACACCTTGGGTGACGTCCTCTTGTAGGCTAACGAGTCCCGGCTTTGTCTACACTGTCCCTATTTCCACCTCACCAGCCCCTCTTCCTGCCCATGTTGTCTTGACTATGCCCGGTGACCTTTGGCATCGTTATCCGAGTCATTGTGGAGCTAGAGTCTCAAATATTTTTAAATAAAAATAATTTAGTTCAACTTACTACAAATTTCTCACACACTTACAAATTGTTGTTTAGCTAAATCTCATAAACTTCCTTTTAATTCTATCGAATGACTTCTCCATTAGAGAAGATTTATTCTAATGTTTGGCAGTCTCCTATTTTATCTCATCATGGTTATAAGTACTATGTGTGTTTACTCGATGATCATTCTTGTTTTACATAGCTTTATCCAATGAAACGCAAAAATGAAGTCCGTGAGATATTTACTCGAATTTCAAGTCTTGGTTGAAAACTTGTTTGACTATACGAAATTAAAATGTTTCAATCTGATGGTGATAGAGAGTTTGATAACTCTCCCATGATGGAATTATTTCATGAAAAAGGCATTACTTTTGAAATCTTGTTTTGATACTTAATGGAAATGTGTGGCTGAGCGCAAGCGTCGTCATATTTTTGAAATGGTTCGCGATTTTTAATTGATGCCTCTATGTCATACTATTTTTGGTTAAATGATGTGAATGTAACTATTTATACCATCAATAGACTTCCCACACTGTTCTATAGAACCAAACACCATTTGAAGTTTTATTTAAGAGAGCCTATGATTTTTGTTTTCTCAAACCTTTTGGTTGTGCTTGTTTTTCTAATTTTGTGGCTTCTTTCGCAAATAAAATTTAGCCTCATTTGGTTTCTTGTGTTTTCTTTGGCTATGCTGCCCATTATAAAAGGTATTGTTGTTTGGATCTTGTTTCAAGACTTGTTTTTGTAAGTCGTAATGTCGATTTCATAAAAGTATCTATCTCTTTCCAAATTTAACTAACAAAGCTCCACATTTGACTAGATCCTATGTCTTTAGTCTTGATAGTATTTTGCGCTTGACTTCCATGATTTCTTTGTGGTTAATCCTGCGTTGCTCGTTACTTCAAGGTCACCTTTAGGACTTGATGTTGCTGACTTATCTCCTTCTCCTAGTCCATCGGCTAATTCGGCATGCCTACGTCCGGCCCGCTACCCTAGCCCGAACGAGATAAGGCTAGTTGTGTCTCGCCACACCTCGCCCCGTCCTATCCCTCGGCTTGATTTTCCAGCCTCTTCTTTTCTCGCCGTGTTGTGTGTCCTTACTTCTTCTCTAGTCCAACCCTATGTTTCTCCCTCTCGTGTCGAATTGGCCTGCCCTGGTTTCTCGTTATCCCATGCAAACTAGGTCCAAGTTTGACGTTGTCAAGCCTAAAAATATTTTTTGCTTATCCGCCTCTATTACTAAGGTTGAACTTAGTTTTCTTTGCTAAGACTTCCAAAAGTTCTAAGTGGTTTGATTCTATTGACTGAGAAATATATAATGTTCCTCTTGCCAACAAAACTTGGGATTTGGTACCTTCTACACCTAAGTAGAATCTTGTTGGTAGTAAATGGGTTTATAAGATAAAGCACAAATCGATAGTAGTGTGGAGAGATACGGGGCTCAATTAATGGCCCAAGGTATTGACTATCATAAGACATTCAGTCCCCTTCCCCGAGCCTTTAAGTCAAATTGGGTTTACCCTTGAGATAGGGATCCAGTTGGGTAGCCCACACTTACCAAGTGAGTGTTACTCTAGTGATAAGCACTCCACACTTTCATTTTCTCGACAGGGTTCAAATCTTGTTGGAGACAATTTCCTTACTAGGTTTGCAAGAAATTGGGATATGTTGTGGGTTTGGGCTTTGAGCCCGGGTTTAGTATCCTTATCCCCTTCCCCTAGGCTTACTAGGTTTACCCCCGATATAAGGGCCCAGTTAGGTAACCCACATTTACTATTGTAAAAAAATGAGACATTCGATCCCGTTCAAACCGAATGCGGTTCGTCTTCTTTTTCCTTACTTATCTTTTACAATTCGGCTATCCCACGATGAAGCGGTTGTAAGCAATCGTAATATAGTTGTAAAGTTAGTTATAAAAAGTTGTAATGAGTTATAAGCAACTATAAGAAGTTGTAAGAAACTGTAAGGATGTAAGCTAAAGTTAAATGGAACAGGGCCTTAGATCTCTAAACCGATAAAGGGCATATGGATTGAAACATGCCCCTTAGGCTTGATTTTATAAATTCAACAGACTTTCTTTTATCTTATGGTTTTGTGCGCAATCATGTCCACGCTTCCATATTCATTTGTCACACTAACACATATATTTTTGTTCAACTGCTATATATTGATGATATTATCCCGACAAGCAACTTTGAAACGATGATTCACAAATTTATTAGCCTTCCTTCGTAGCGAGTTTGCAATGAAAGATCTTAGACGATCTTTGTTACTTTGGGTATTCAGGTGGTTTACTCTTCCTCGAGAATTTTCTTGACTCATCGGATGTATGTTCTTGATCTTTTACACATATTTCAACTACAAATTGTAAAACCTGTAAAAATACCTTTTGTTGCTCAAACCACTTTATCCTCCTTTCGGATAGTGAACTCGCTTGCATATCGCACTCGATATCGAGTAAGGTAGGAGTTTTACAATACTTAACTATATAACTCAACTTGATATTGCATATGCAGTACGGGTAGTCTCTTAGTTTATGCTTGCTCTTTGCACTACTCACCTCTACACTACCAAGCGTATTTTCCGTTATTTACAGGGCACCTTGCCACATGGTTGTGATTCGGTCTTGCCAAGTCTCCTAATTTGGTTGTAGTATACTTACGCCGATTGGCTGGTTGCAATGACTCATGTTGCTTCACCATTGGTTAGGGAGTTTTTCTTGGTCCCAATTTTATTGCTCGGCGCTCTAAGAAGCAACCTATCGTTTCCAAGTCTTCCACTAGAGCCGATTATCGTGCAATTGAATATACTGTTATCGAGTCTATTTGAGTTCACAAGATTATTTATGATCTTGGCATTTTGGTTACTCAGCTGTTCGGCTTTATTATGGCAACATTAGTGCTACATACGTGGCTTCACAATTGATTATCATTTTGTTCAGAACGGGTTGTCGATGGAGATTTCGTAGTTTGTTATATCCCTACTTCTTTACGAGGTTGCGGATATTTTTTACTAAAGGCCTTCCTTCCCACACTTTATAATACATAAAAAAAATATATCCATATGTATTCCCGATCATATTGAGGGGATGTAATAGAGGAGATATAGGGGTAAACATGTAATTTTATTGTACACAGACTTACCATATATATGAGGTCGGACAATCGGATATGGATAAGCCACTACACCACTAAGGGCGTGTTCGGTAAAATTAGTCTGTTTCAGTAGTGGTTAGTCTGTTTTAGTAGATGTTAGTCTGTTTTATTAGCGATTAGTCGTTAATGACTAGTAGTTAATGGTTAGATGTTCAACTAGTGATTTGAGATAAATGTGTTCGGTAATAGTAGACTGTTTAAGTAGCGAGATATATAAAATGATTTAAAAGGACATAATTGATAAAAGATTTTAGAAAATAAAAAGGAGAATTTTGGAAATTATGTGCAAACACTAGGTAGTGTTTTTGAAAACGTTACTTTGAGTAGCTTTTCAAAAACACTACCTAAAACTCTACTCACTATGTCAAACACCACTTTGCCGAACACTTACATTTTTAGATAAGTAGTGTTTTACATCCTCCAAAATACTAATCACTACCTCAAACACTATTGCCGAACACACCCTAAATCTCACAAGATGTCATCGGACGAAGACTTAAAAGTGTTAGTTTACCTTACGAAATTTATTTACTCCAAATAATGCTACATATTCACAAATAAAGCCAACTCAAATTGCTAATATAATTTAACAGTGGTTGCAAAAGTAGGAGATCCCAGCCGCAAAGTGACAAATTACTCCGATGCAGTAGACCCTTTGGCATATTATACATTTCACTAATAAAGGAAGACTTTACAATAAATTCATTTCCACGAGAAGATAATTTGGATCAATGTTTGCTCATTCTTGAATACATCAACATTTGCTACCTTAGTTCCCCAAGAATTCTATCATTTCACATCTGAACAGTTACTTGGACCAACAGGCTCTCTTAAGCAATAAGCTATAGCTTTAACAGCAGCTTCAACAGAAGCGTCTTCTCCCTACATCAAAGACGGAAAGCAGTAAATAATTACTTCATCCAGATGGAGCAGATTCAAAGCAAAGGAGACAGGCAGAAAAAGAATTGTTTTACCTTCTCTTTCCAGTAGAAGATGTTTCCATATTTCCCAGCCAAACGGCTCCAAAAACTACGAGGTATGTCAAGATCAACTAAAGTACCCACATTGAAATTCAATATATTCCCTGGCAAGAAGACCAATAATCATAAAAATGCACCAGTTTCAAAGTTCGCTTGGGTGGTTCCAGAAGATCTGAGCTTTACCAAAAGTGGGATCAGCGACAAAGACAATAGTCCTGTCGTCCACTTGCCAGAAATCTTTAATCGCCAATCCTGAGAAGAAATTATCAATTTAATTCTTCAGAAATACGTACCAAAAATTTCTAAAATTGGAGATGTCAGGATCCTAATCTAATTGCAAGCAAAACAATGTAGAAAAACAGCTCTTAATACCAGGTGTATCAGGATAATTCTGTGCTAAAATTCTCAACTTGAATCCTGTGTCTCTCTCTAGGTCAGCAATCTCCTGGACAAGTCTCTTTTCCTGGGAAATCGAAATTCATTATGAGGACTATCTCTTCTGCAAAGATCATACCATTCTGAATTGATAACATCAGTATCACATTTTCACAGAACACCAGGTTTTATACACGGAATGACTTGAAGAGTACAGCGAAATGGACACCACTCAAAAATTAAGTGCTAAGCAAACTGTTACAGGATGCCTTCAGGAACATCTTGTTTGGAAACATTTTTGGCCATGAATAGTAATAAGGTGATTCATCTCTAAACACAGTTCTTTACTGAAGGACAACATAGATCAAAATAGATGCAAAGTCACACAAGTTGCAACCTCCATCAAAAATATAAAATGCCACAAAGATCATGAGCATTTTCTCCAGGTACATGGATTTATGGCCTTTATTTGGACTTGATATATAAGACAAACAATGCCTGATCTTCTCTTCTATCAGTTATGACCAAAAAGACATGATAGATCTGAAATAACTAATTTTTGCAAGACGTTAACTTCTTTATGACAAACTATCAGCTTAGTAGTTTAAGTCACTGTAAATTGGAAGAAGCAACAAAACCTGTCCAGCAGAAAGGAAGCCAGCTACATCAATAACTGGAGTATATTCTTTTGGAAGCAACTCTGGCTTGTTGACTCCCACTTTGGCTTCAGAAATTCCAGCCCCTACAAATTTTTAAACATCCCTTGAACTTCAGTTGCTTAGGTCCATTGGTTGTATACAGCTCCCACAATTTATAGAGAAAAATATATGTTCAGCATATAGCAATGCAGCATTCAGTGATAAAGTATTCCATACATACAGGCTATAACATCAGAGACGTTTTACATGACTAGCACTCAACAAAAACAGAAAAGGTCAATTGATTTCTATTTCCTGTGTATTTTTCAGAGTTTTACTTAACATAAAGCAGTGTTATTTGATCATTGCTAGCATCATGCATTATTAGAAGTAAAATGAAAACTGTTTGACACTCTAAGTAGCAGTAAAAATATTAAACACAGCAAAACCATAAAACAGTAGGTGATTAGGCTGCTTAGATTCTTTCTCATCAATACAACTAAGAGCAACCCTTTTTCTCAGTAATGAATGCGTAATGCAATTCTGCCCTACAATTTGAAAGATGGACAATGAAAATAAAAGACAACAACAACAACATATGAAAAGAAGAGGGGGCAGAATGTATATGAAGCACCAAAGAGAAAGGTAGCCAAAAAGAGATACATTAAACAATTTGTTGATGATTCTATTTGTACATTGTGATAATACCATTACCTACAGAAAGCATTATTTTCTATGGAACACCAATAACCCAGCTAAGAGACTCCAGCCTGATGAGGGTGCAAAAGGCAGTATGTAAACAACATTGTATTAGCATCTGAATTTCAGCGAAAACCCTAAAAAGGCATAGAAATGAAAATCTTGGCCCACTTTACGGTAACCTTGAACACAATGCTGAATTTCTGATACAACTCCAGTCACTCTTAAGACAGACTACATCATAATCAGACCCCGTTAAAATTCCATATTCCACAAAGAAGTTGCATGATAGTTGATCAGCTACTGGAAATACATATGCTAATCACTGGTTCAAGTTTTTGTTGTCACGCTTGTCCTTTGCTAGTCAATAGATAGGTCCATGCTCCAGCTGCGAATTATCAATGAAGCCCTTCCCAAGGTTATCAAAACCAGAAGGACCAGTTGGTCAACCGGGGTTCGAATATGAACCAGACCATGGTCTGGTCCCAAAGCACCTATCAACCAGTTTCAGCATGAAACATGTCAAGCTATGTTACCTCAACCCTTCTTTTTGTCCCATGTACACTCGGATATAGGTATAGACACTTTGACATTTCCTTTTAGACCAAAAATATGCAAACTTCAAGAAGTTGCCAAGTCAGACATGACACCGTGTCAGATATTCAGCACTTAAACATGGATGGTCGAGTCCGAGTAACATAACAGTCAAGAACCTGTGAAGATCCAGTCAAACAGGAAAAATTGCTCGAGTGGACTGGAGTTCTAAACCGGTTCAACCAGTAATCCTGCCTTGATTCGAAACTGTTTTGAACAAACATTTTGCCTCCCGAGCTATGAAATGCAATACTCTTGCTCCCCACCAGTACTAGTAGTGCCTCTACCCATTATGCCCCATCACATTGTTATAACTTTAATGAGGCCTTTTGTTTTCCTTGTATGCTCCTTACTTCTAAAAATAATTTATAAATCAACCCATATATATATATATATATATATATATATATATATATTGATTGCAACCCATACATATTATGATTACAACAAATATTTATAAATAAGTCATATTACTATATAATCAATTAGATTTAGGACAAAAGACTTCCACCCCCTCCCCGACCCTTCTAAAATGGGATTTGCTTATTTTTAGTTCTCATATTTTTTTAAAAAAGCCATACATAAGTATGTAACTATAAGAACTATTAAAATATAATATTACTACCTTTTTGTCTCAGACTTCAATACACAGTCTTCAAAGTAGCTAAATATGAATTAAGTTGTTTTAACTCCTACACATATATGACTAAATATATTCAGATGATTTGCAAAACTCGGCCAACCGGTTGAAGCAGATCTAACAGGTCCAACCGATAAGAACAATGACCTTGCTAGCTTAACCAGTTCATTCACGACTTTGGTTCTAGTAACCTTGCCCCATCTCATAATAGGTTGCAACATCTTTAGCAGCATGTTCTTGTTCTTCCTTTTTGGTACAAGAGACGTCTTTTCCCATATTCTGCACATTCTGTAAGTTATTTCCTATTTTTAGGAAGCTCCCATTCATCCACTCAACAATTCCAAACAAGAGCTTCCATTCACGATTGAATTAATCACCTCAGAAGAATACACTTTTTATGTGCAAAAGGTGTAAATACATAAGATTCTTCGACCCTCATTGTATGGAGTTGGGGTAGATTCTGAAACGAAACTACACAACATGCTGTCTTATTGGGCACTAGTGAAATGCTAAACCAACATATTGACCATATTCCTGAGCATTAGGCCATGTCTATACTTTTTGGCCAATAAGGAGCATTATATTGTAGCTTGTCATCTGTTCATGCGCCAAACATAAGAACATCAGCTTATAAGCTCCTCAAAGTAGCACCTCAGCTCTTCTGCTGATTAAAGAGCACTAGGGGTCCTGCTTTGTTCCATCTATAAGCACACCCACCAGCTTCCTCTCCCCTTATGTACTACGTCCATCAGATCTTTACAGTGATTTTAGAGTTAAGAGATGAGATCACCCGCAAAGGTTATACAATTTCAAAACATCATTCTGAATGAAATGGATCCAAATTTATGATTTTAAAAAATGGCATTTCTCAGGAACAATTCCTGTTTTTTTGTTTTAAATTGAAAATTAGTCTAAAAGATTCTGTGCTGGTATGTTATCACTTGTGCTGGAATGTTATCACTTGAGATAGAAATGGCTGTACATGAAGTATTGCAGGAATGCACTGTTGGTATAGTTGGCACCTTTTGACGTAGATGAAGAAATCAATTTTGGGAAAGAAAATTTCATGTTCGAATTATATTAAACTAAATCAACTTATTTTTGTATTACTCCAGTTGTAGGCAAAAATCATTGCCAAGAGAAGTTCCAACAAAAATGCCCAGCATTTCATGTACCTCTCGGAAAGCCAAAAAGCTTAATGAAGCTCCATAACTCAAAATTGCAGCAAGAGTATACATAGCAAAGAGAAGATTAACCCTGACATTCTCCAACATAAAGAAATAAAATACAACGGAAGGGAAAGGGGGCAATGCTAAAATTAGGGAAGGATGAGACTGATGATTTTACCTGAAGTAACCGAGACTGCAAGAGCGAGAGAGCTGGAGAGGATAAGATTAACTGATTTCGACCGAAATTCAGAAACCCAATTAGTAAACTTGGCTACTTTAGGCACTCCGATGGTTTCTGGAACAGATACCTTGGCGGGTCCTCCGGAATTTATCGGCCAAGGAAAATGGCGAATTGCCATTGCTCAACTGATCTCAGCGGGTTCCGTGGGATGTAGAATGGATAGAATAAGATAAGTGCATTTCCCAAGGGTAAAGCTAGAACTGACCCAACAGAATTATCAAAAGTAATACCAGTAGTATTAACCGACCTTAGATTGAGATTTTCCATCATTTTAAGTTGACAGATTTTGTTTTTGGAATCGGTTTGTCGTTACCGCAGATGAAATTGTTTCGTAAAAGTTGTATCTATATTAAAAATTATTGTATATTTTGCTTAATTATTGTATATTTTTTTCATTTTGTCATGTAACCCCACTTAGATAATGAATTTTTCTAAGAAACGTATTATTTATATTGCTTTGGAAAGGAGGGGGAGGAATTTTAAGATCAATAATAAGTAATATAATATGTATTTTATTTTGGGATTTTTACAAAAGGAAAGATGGTATGGGATTGATGAAGTAATTAGATTAGATTCATATCAAGGTTTTCAACACAAATAAGCACATATCGAATTTGTCTAATTACGAGTGTTAGATGGGCCATTCTATTTACACAATTTAGTAAAATTATCCATCTATCTCTTGAAACCATAGAAATAACTAAAAAATCAAATTATAAAATCATAAAAAATGAAACAATGGGGAGAGAATAACAAAAAAATTCAATAGAATTGTGGGAAATGTTAGGTATCTAGGAAGCATGATAATTGTAGAATCGGCTAACTATGGAAGGAGATTACCGAACGATTTGGTGAAGCACAACAACCCTTGCTATATCAACTAAATCGAGATCTTACTTTTCTTGCTCAAGAAAATGATCCGGGTTCTTTGTATTAAAGATGAAGAAAATTTGGGATGAGGTTCAAGAAATTGATGAATTTCCTTAGTGTACTTGTGCAGCTTCAAAAATTGGTACACGCAATCTTCAAAAAAACTTCAAGACATGCGTGCTAGACTCAAGCTTTTTCAATTCCTCATGGGACTCAATTCAAGTTACAATATTGTGAAGGATCAAATTCTTGCTATAGATCCACTTCCATCTGTTAATAGGGCCTATTACATCATTCAAAATATTCCAAAGTAAAAGAAGATCACCGGATCTCTACAAAATCGGTTTGAAACTGCTGTACATGTTGTGCAAAGGTCCTAAGCCCATTGGGTCTAGAAAAGAAGTGAAGAAGGGGAAGAGTGACAGGAATGACAAATATTATCATCACTACAAGGTCAAAAGACACTTAATGGAGCAATGCTTCAAATTAAATGGTTATCCTAACTGGTACAAAAAAAAGTATGGATAAAAATGGCGGCTCGGACACCAATACAAGGGCATCGGGAACACTATCATCATGACACTTCTCCGGACACTTGTAAAGACTCACCAAATGAACGACATGGTGTGGATAATGCCTTTATATCTCGTTGTCTGTCAAAAAGTGTTGAAAGCTTTGCAGGGAAGTCAACTATGTCCAGGTCGAGCAATTTTGCATCAAGTAACTCGGTTTCTACTTCACACCACTTTGCGGGTAATTCCTTTTGTTGCGTCATCTTTTATGGACATTAGTGGTATTGATAAGAATGATATGTGTTGGATAGTGGATAGCGAGCTTCGGATCAAATGTCATCACAATTGCATTTTTTGAGCATAACCAATATCTTGCCAAGCCTATTCTCGGTGAACTTACCCGATGGGTCATTTAAGTCTCATTCTTGTAATTGCTGACATTAAGTTGGGCTCGGATATCATTCTTAAAGATGTCCAATATGTGCCCGAGTTTAGGCATAACCTATTGTCTATTAGCAAATTGCTAAGTTCCACCAATCTGATTGTCATCGTTACACAAAAGGGGTTCATATTACATGACCTTATTACTAAAGAAACCTTTACAGACTGGTTGCAAGGAATTTGGATTGTACAAGCTGAAGGCTAATAGCAGACAAGCAAGAGATAACTAGTCTTGCCTTACATGCTTTTAGTAACAATGTATACTGTTATCAAAGTGATGAATAATGATGTTTCTTTGTTACATGCTAGATTAGACCATTCTTTTATTTCTAAGATGGTACATCCGGATACATTTAAGTGTACTAGTGCAAGTAATAAGTTTGTATGTGATACTTGTGAAATGGCTAAATTTCACAGAGTTCCGTTCCCTATAAGCAATTCTATTGCTAATAAACCTTTTCGGTTGATTCATGTCGATTTGTAGGGACCCTACGGAATCGATGACACTAGTGGGGCTCATTATTTCTTGACAATATTGGATGACTGCACTAGATCTACATGGGTTTACTCCAAAACAAGATGCAAGTACTTGATTATATTAAGGGATTTTGTGCATATATAGCTACCGATTTTGACAACAAAATTTAGTTTGTCAAAACTCACAATGGTACTAAATTTTTCCAAGATACTTGCTCTGTTTTATTTGCTCAATTTGGTATTATTATTCATCGGAGAAGTGTTTCTCATACTCCTCGGCTAAATGGTCACGTTGAAAGAAAGCACGGACATTTGATAGAAACAACTAAAGCACTAAGGATACATGCCAACCTTCCACAAAAATTTGGGGATCTTGTGCTCTAGCTGCCACCTATCTTATAAACGAATGCCTACTAGTGTTTTACATTAGAAATCTCCTTATGAGAAACTTTATGGTACTATACCCGATGTATCACACCTCGGAGTGATTGGTTGTCTCTGTTGTGCCAAAAATTTCAAACCCATTCATGACAAGTTTGCAGCAAAGGCCAGAAGGTTTATTATCTTGGGATACCTACTTGGGGCAAAAGGCTTACAAAATTTATGACTTAGACACTCACTCGGTCTTTGTGAGTAAAGATGTCAATTTTATTGAGGATGTTTTTCCTTACAAGCAAAACTCTATAAACAACAATGAAAGGATGCAAATTTTCTACCAAACTATGATGTAGCTTTCGATATCCTTTTTCTCCCACTCACACCCAAACCTAGCTTATTACACATATTTCGGACAATAATAATCATACACCTACTATACCCGATCCACTAACATCACCTTCTTCCATTCAACCTGATTCTCCTACACAAACATCGACCACTCCTGTTAATGTTTCCCCTCCCATTCCTCCTTGAAGGAGAACAACCAGAAACACTAAACCTCCTACTTGGTTACAAAACTTTGCTTTTTTATCTCAAACAACCTACCCTTTATTTGATCAATATGATTTTGATCACTTACAACTTGAATATGCTGCCTCTTTATGCAATGTGTTAGCCACCACAAAACCTCATACATACAAGCAAACTCATGCAGATCCAAGATCGGTAGAAGCCATGGACAAAGAAATCGAGGCTTTGGAAGCTAATGATAGTTGGGAAATTACTACTTGTTTCACCCGTTAAGAAGGCAATTAGTACAAAATGGGTTTATAAAGTAAAATATAACACTTATGGAAATGTGGAAAGATTTAAAGCTTGCTTTGTGGTTAGAGGTTTTGATCAAGTCAAGGATAAAGACTACAAACATACTTTTTCTCCTGTTGCCAAATTAGTAAGCTGTGAGACTTCTTATAGCCTCGGCCACTCGCAAAAGGTTGGCCTCTACACCATCTTGATATAAATAATGTATTTCTTCATGGCTACTTCGATGAAGAAGTGTATATTATGCCCCCTGAAGGGTATAACAAGGCAGCTGGGAAAATCTACAAATTGAAGAAGTCATTATATGGTCTTAAACAGGCCTATAGACAATGGAATAAAGAGCTAACATTTTTCTTGTTAGTCAAGGGTTTTGCCAATCCAAACAAGACTATTCTTTACTCACAAGAGTTCGATGCTGAATTTATGGCAATTATGGTTTAGTTGATGATGTACTCATTATAGGGGCCAACGAAGCATCTATTATACAAGTTAAAAAATCTTTGGATGACGCTTTCACAATCAAGGATATTGGTCTTATGAGATATTTTTGGGCATCGAAGTAGCCGGATCAAATGAAGGTACCCTCATTAATCAAGGAAAATATCTCACCGATATTCTCGCAGATGCGAGCTTATCCGCATGTAAACATGCCCTTTTTCCTTTGCCAACTACTTTTAAACTAAGTGCGGATGAAGGTGATATTTTACCAAACCCTAAAAACTACGGAAGATTAGTTGGGAGGTTGCTTTATCTAAACATCACTAGGCTTGATATATCATATTTTGTACAACATCTTAGTCAATTTGTTCATCAACCAAGGAAGACACACAAGGACACAACTTTACATCTACTGAGATATCTAAAGGGCACAATAAATTTAGGCCTCTTTTACCCCGCTAACAACAATATGGTGCTTTTTGGATTTACTTATGTAGATTGGGGAAGATGTTTATTCGAGTAAAAAGTCATTGACGGGGTTTTGTGTATTTATTGGTGATTGTCTGGTTTCTTGGAATACAAAGAAACAGTAAGACTGTTTTCAAGTCCTCAGCTGAGTCCGAATACGAGGCCATGTTTGAGACCACAAGTGAGTTAGTTTGGATTGCGGGTTTACTCAAGGATTTGCGCATTCCCATACAGACATCCTATCTTTTTACATTGTGATAACAAAGCCGCTTAATACATTATAGCTAATCCTGTTTTCCATAACGAACGAAGCATTTGGATATTGATTGTCACTATGATCACATTGAGGCGGGGTTTTTACAACCGTTCATGTTAGTTCTAAAGCTCAAATAGCGAGACATCATAACAAATCCACTTCCGAGTTTATCGAGCACAACTTTCTCACTACCAAGTTGGGTTTTGCAATATCGGGAATCATAGAGTTCAACAACCAGCATCTCACTCGTGAAATCACAACGGAGCATTGCTAAAGATTATCATAACCTTCGGCTGGTTTCGAGCAAGCTCCATCAACGAAACCTAATGTCGGTCGAGCTCCAAGAGCCATTCAAGCCGATTGAGACCAATTAGTGAAATGTTCACCGTTGAATTGCCAATTTGTGATCCGTAAACCTGGATAATCTGATCCGAGAAAGGTAAAAAGGACTTCCAATGGCGGACTCAGTAGATTCTCCAATTGTCATTTGAATAAGTGACTTGAATACGAAGATCCAAACAAGAAAATAAGATCGAATGAATTTCAGAATCAACAAGGATTTATAAAATTGAATAACGAAATCAAGAAAATTCAACAAAGATCAAAGAATTCCGGCGAAAATCAGAACCCTCATCTATGATACCATGAAGAATTGATAGCATATGAACTAGAGAGAGAAATAAGAGAGAGAGAGAGTCCGAAAGTATATTTTTCATTATAAGGAAGGCAAGTGAGTTTTTCATGTCTTGCTTAGGTATATATGTACATCATATATCTACAAAGTCTCTGTAATCGAATGAAACTTGTGAACCTCACTAATGCTGACTACGATAATTTAGTTGCTCATATTAATTCTACAATAATAGTAATAGGAAGTGGGAAAAATCTAACCTTACACTTAAATAATTCCGTTTGTCGCACTTATTGGCCATTTATTATTCTTATAAAACTCTAACTTTTCTCTCATTTGTGGTCGTGATCTTTTCAAGACACTAGTTACTATGCACAACCCCCTTTCCAAGCCTTCGTTTAGCCAATACATGATTCAAGCGAGACTTCTTTTAAATCATTATTGTTCGTTTCTTAAAACTTTTAGTAGAACCCTAATTCATGATGATCTTAGCTAGGTAGCATACAAGGTTTGATTTGATAGAAATTTCTTAACTTGATCCTTTTTTTCATGTACATAAGAATCAATATAAAAAGTATGCATGATAGAAATTTCTTTTATCATATATACTTGTCTTTCTTAAAATTATAGGTCAGCATGGTTCTTGGGTACAGTAGAACTAGATAAATGATTTCGGTTTTAGTTTTGGTTCCTAAAAAAGAGGAATCAGTCTAATGTTTCAATTCTGGTTTCTAAAAAGAATTTCCATTCACGATTAAAAAACTTGACCCTTCTTGGATTTGAAACTTAGAAAAAAATTATCTCCCGACACTAACATATTTGTTAGCTTATAATAAAATGTAAATAAATTTAAATTTTACCTGAATTAGAAGTCTAATGATTTGTAGCCAAATCTTTATAAGTTTGGTGGCGTTTGAGTTTAAAGATCTATGCCGGATCACATTTCAAAGGGTCTAGCTACAAATTATTAGGCATCCGATTCAAGTAAAAATCAAATTTATTTATGTTCAATTATTAGCTAACAAATATGTTAGTGTAGGAAATATTTTTCGCGAAGCTTCAATTCCAAAACAAGTCAAATTTAGGCACACATATCCGAACTTGAGGACTTTAATTAGCCAAGCTTAGGAAAATCGATCTGCAGATCAGCTCGTTGAACTTAAGAGTTCACCATACAAGTCAAGTTCACACCCACTTTCAAAGTTGAGGTCATCTCAAGTGGCCAATCCTCGACATTCATCCTCGCACTACATGGAGCCAGGTGCTCAAGTAACATAGACAAAACAAATAAGTATTACTTAATGTCTACTTCAACCATCATCTTATTTAAACTTGATCAAAGTAGGGAGTAAGCTGTAGATAGTCAAAAAGTGTCTCGGTTTTAATGACTTTTTTGTAAGCCCAATGATGAAAACTTAGCTTCAGTTATATGCTCGAGGTAAGATTGGATTAAGGTAGTATTTTCTTTCTTTCTTTTAGCCTAAAAACGAAGCTAAGCAGTAGCCCACACCATAAAAGATCACAAAATGATCCAAAATTTTGCCTAGGTGACCCATGCCGGTCCACAGCCTTAGCCTTGGACTACGCCAAGACAAACAAAAATCCTCGAGACCGTGTGCTGGCCCACGCTAGTCTCTAACCCCTCAAAATGCGCTGTTTTTACTCTTTCAAAGCTGGAAGATTCTCAACCGATTTTCATCCGGCTTTGTTGGAGAAAAAATATGCTTCTTTTTATTCGTTTGGAGGCTAAAGTAAGGGAACCCTAACCTAATTCATTTCTATAAATACTAACCCTAATGTTCTCATTTCCACACACCTTATTCAACACCTCATTTAGTCAAAATCAACCCCATTTTACTAAATTCTTCACTATTTTTCTCTCATTCTCTCATTTTTCTCATCCTCTCTAAATCAATCCTTTCACTCTTCTCACCAAAAGCCTCCTCAAAGAGGAAGACTTACTTCCTCAAAAACTCTCGTTTTCCTATTGTTATATAGCATAATCCAATCAAGCTTAGCAGATTGACAGGTGGTTCTACCACTACAATATTTTATGGTAACTAAGGTCTAACAAGATAACGACTAACCTAGGTCGTGTCGATGGGCATGAACTACTTGTGTTGGCCGTTGGAACGCTAGAAATCGGAGAAAATTGGAGAAGAAAGAAAAATGTTTGTGCTCATGGTAAGAATAGCCGGTGTTGCACTTTACAAGTCTTAAATTATCAGCTAATCTTAGGATGCTTGGGCATTGGTGATCAAATCAACTCAATTCACCTCATAACACCAACACACAAGTTTAAATAAAAAATAGGGCATAAGCATGCTTAATGAACTCAATTTCCTGCAGAGAAGCATCAAAACACCTTAAAAACAAATGCATTTCACGCACTCATCAATGGCTAAAGGCGATAAAGGACGAAAACTTCGGTGGCACTAAGTCGGATGTTGAGGATGCGATCAATGACATTGAAGAGGTACTAAACTATATTCTAAATTTCTCCAAAGAATATTTGGCTAAATGTCTGTTGAAAACTAAAGATCAATATGATTGTGAAGCCAAGTGCTTTAGAAAACAAATTCGAGTTTGAGAAAGAAAAATTATACTTAAAAATACTTTTGAAAATCTTCATACTAAATTTAAAGGACCTTGAATCTACTTCTAAGGAAAAGGAAACAATCCTCGAGAATCTTAAAACTAAAAATCTTATTTTAAAACATAATTATGAAGATTCTTATAAGTATCTTTTAAAACCTACCAAAGGACAAGAGAACTTAGACATTCTTCTTGGATCTTAATGTACCTCTTTAAACAAGGAAGGTATTGGGTACAACCCTGAAATCAAAAGAAAGCATGTAAAAATTTCTTTGTTAAAGAGACCAAATTTTGGACAACAAAGTCATTTTTACTTTGGAAAAAGAAAGAGCTACTTTGATCATTCAAGAAACTAGAGATGTTCAGGCCCTAAGGTGGTCAAGCTTTGGTACCTAAAGGAATTAGACCCCAAAACATAAACCTTGATAATTTTGGTACTAGATATTTTGTAAAAGGAATTAAAAAAGATATGAGGATTTCTTTTGTAGCTGTGCTAAAAAGCAGATACTTAATTGTTGTACTTAGATAGTGGGTGTTCAAAGCACATGATTCGGGATCCTTTAGATTGTCTTAATTTCAAAAAACAAAAGAAATTTGAAAGAGTTACATTTTTCTGATAATAGCAAAGGAGCAATTTTGGGCTTTGGGAAATTTAGAAAAGACAAAGGAAATACTCTTGACAAAGTTTTCCTTGTAGATGGTCTAAAGTACAATCTATCTTTTTAGCATATCTCATTTATGTGAAAACGGCAATAAGGTTAGATTTGATTAACCTCAATGTTTGTTTGAAAATCCAAATACAAAAGAGGTAAGACTTTCTGGTCCTAGAGTTGCTAATATTTATGCAACTAATTCATTAATTTTCCTTCAAATAATTTTTCATCCTTCAAAGCATCTCATCATGATTCTTGGTTGTGACATTGAAGATTAGGTCATATTAGCATACGGACTATTCATAGATTGTGTAAGCATAATTTAATTTGTGGTCTTCCTAATTGCATGTTTCATAAAGATCATGTTTCTGCTGCATGTGTTTGAAGTAAGTAGGTTAGAGCATCTTTTTCAAACCCTTCAAAATGATTTCAACCTCTAGACCCATTGAACTTTATGAATGTTGATCTATGTGGTCATATTTCCATTAAAAGCTTGCATGTTAGTTTTTATGCATTTGTCATTGTAGATGATTTTTCAAGATATATTTGGGTATTCTTCTTGAAAGAGAAATTTTCTTTCAAGGTCTAGCAAGCAGGTTCAAGTAGAAAAAACTTTGTCCATTGTTCATGTACGGAGTGATCATGATAAATAGTTTGAACAAGACAGCTTTAGAGAATTCTATGATCAACTTGGCATCTCTCACAATTTTTCAACTACAAGAACTCCACAACAAAATGGTGTAGTGGAGAGGAAGAGTAAAACATTAGAAAAGATTACAAGAACCATGCTCACTGACAAGGATTTGTCATATTTCTTCTACGCAAAGGTTGTGAATATATGTTCTACATAGGTCTCTCAAGAAGACTCCCTATGAACTATTCAAAGGCACGAAAGCGAGTATTTTTGATTTCAAGGCAGTAATGCTCTGTCCACAAAAATAGTAAGAATAATATGAGTAAGTTAGATGCTAGATCTAATGAAGGTATATTTTTGGAATACTATTATCATAGTAAATCTTATCATAATTTATAATAAACTTACTAAAGTTATTAAAGAGACTATTTATGTTGTATTTGATGAGAATAATAATGATGGTTGCATATATAAACTCTTTATATTTTAGTGAGTTAAAGCTAAGCAGGTATCAAGATGAGGAAATTACACCTTTGGCTTAACAAAATTATTAGAACATATTCGCTGAAAATCAACAGAACACTGAATTAATTAAGGGTACTTACAAAACACTGACACTAAATTTATCAATTCCAATACTATCCAAGCTGAAACGGTCATCAACTTAAATAAGGATCTGAATCTTGAAGCCGGTAAAGGATTTAAATACAAGGCATGTCATTGTAAAAATAACCTTGTCTTAGATATTACTTTATGTATTCAAACTCACTTTACTCGTAGAAATTTTTGTGCATTCTTTTCTTTTATTTATCATATAGAGCCAAAGAATGCAACTGGATCAACGTCATGCAAAATCAGAAAAAAAAAAAAACCATATTTGAACCTTAACAATAGACCCAAAGACTATCTAGTCATAGAAACAATGTAAGTTTTTAGGAACAAGTTAAATGAGTATGGAAATATGATTAGAAATGAAGTCAGATTAGTGGTTAAAGGTTATAACTAGAAGGAATGCCTTGACTTTGATGAGACTTTATCCCGTGTTATTATATTAAAGGCAATTTACATTCGACTTCCATTTGCATATTTCATGGGTATCAAACTCATAATACATACCAATCTATCAAGCTCATCCAAGTTTTAATAACGCATATATGGCTAAGTGTTAGGCTTTCAAAATGCTCAAGGTCAACTTTCTTTATATAGGACAAAAAAATGGAAATAGTTGCTAAAACTCATTAATAAAGTCAGAGCAATATGTTGCATTTATGACATTTGACAAAGAAGTATCACTCATGAGTCATAACCCAATCGATCAAATTAATTCAAATATAAAAACAACATCAAATGTAGAATTCTGATTTGAAAATTATTATTGTGTCAGTAACAGTTTAAAAAGAGTTCTAAAAAATAAAAATAAAAATTTACGTAAAATTTAAAAACATTCAATAGCACTAAGGATTCAAACAGACGACGAGAATGCCAGACGAATGACATTGTGTGACATGTATTTTGCATATTTTTCCTTGATGGGCCCGTGTTGGTTTATCCAGAAGACTTAAAGCAGAATAGAGGGGCGATTTAATTTGGTAATATGTTGAAATGGTGGTATTATATTAGATTGTACAGAACAAGTTTAGCTGTTAAGCTTCATCATCATAATGCTCATCATTCAATGGCAGCTAGCGACAGACAAAGACAACAAAGACACTCGTCTCCAGTAGTTTGCCCCGTCACCAAACTTATCGACACAAAAAGGCAAAGCAGGCTCCGTCACTAATCATACGATACCACCCACCGTGCGCCTCATCATGTAGCCTTGTTTAATAAGCCACGCAAACACCCCCCAATCTCTTAATTACCCAATCATTTTTCCAAACTTTTATTACAACATCAATATAATTGTTAAATTAATAGCGAAAGTTTCATGTCTAAATTTACCATTTTTTTATTATTTTGTAAGAAAATTAATATAACATGTATCCTTTGAATATACGAACAAAATGGGTACTACATTTTTACAAACAAAATATCACATTAAAAATAGGTGATTTTAATAATAAAAATTACTGTAAAATTTACAAATTTAATGTGTCGGTATACTTTTGTTAGTTAAAACAGGGTTTGTGAGATCAATTTTGTATACTAAACATATGACATGAGAGTGATAGAACTATCGATTACAATAAGAAATGCAAATTTTTTGGTCACTAATATTACAAATCACAGGATATAAAGGGGTTGTATTGCCATTGGTGACAATAATTGATGGAGAACCCTTATAATATTCTACGATGGAGACTAATTATATGCTTACTTTTTGTTTCTTTCTTTTTCTGGGAGGTGGTGGGAGCAGGAGTACCAATTATATTTGAAAAATGCACCTATATTTTGATACTTAATAATATTTATATAAATTAAATGAAATATTTTATAAAGCTTATAAAAAGTTGGTAAATAACATTTGTTGAAATTTCATTAACATCGACATACTCTAACTCTTCTTACTCGTACTTTTTCTAATTGTAACTATATTTATTTTTTTCCCTTTAAAATCACACATCTGTTTATATTGCTAAAATCAAATTCTTTTTGACTTTTTTTATTTATTTTAAGTCAACTTAACTACTTTAAAAATATCATAATATAATTTCAGTTAAGGTACACAAATTATTTAGTATCTTCAATCTAAAGTCAAGTTAGCATTTATAATTGTTTTTAAACTTCGACAACTCTCCTATTATCACTTGATCCCTGTCACAAAAAGTTGTTACTGCAAGTATGTTAAATAAAGTGCGAGTGTTGACTAAACTTTATATAATTTAGAACTCACTTCCTCGTATTATTTGTGTAATTATTGTTCTTCATATCGTTAATAATGAGTTTAAAAATAACATACGGATCATATATTATATAATAAAACTCCAAACTATAACACCATTTCAAAACTCTATGCTTCCATAATACGAGTTAACTAGCTCGTTAAAGAAACAAAAATTAATAGGATGAATGAATCGAACAGTACAATATAACAAAGAATGGATAAATTGAACTTTAAATCAAATTTGACTGTTAAACTAAATTGATCATTAGTTTTAATAAAAAGGATGGCATTTTGAATCTAGTTGCTAGTGCACTTTGTTGTCACAGTTACGAGAAAACGAGATGTCCATTTAACCTAGTGCTGTGATGCTAAGAGTCCAAGTGTTCCAACCATACATTTGTATGTGCCATTCCGGCAAACACAGCAGAGGTCGGTGGCTTCACCTCCCCTCCCCTTCCTCTGTCAGTCAGTCGCCCCCTTACTCATGAGTCATGTTTTCACTTTTCCTCACCGTCTCGTACTCTCAGTCCACATTTCACACCTTTTATCACGACTTTTCTTTGTTTATTCCGCGTCCGCGTTTGCACATCCCCTGTCTCCATCCAATGCCCAAATCTTACATCATTTTGCATTATTTAATAAGCGAAACCCACCAAAACCTCCCCTACTATTTCTTTATTTAACTAATATTGTATATCCATGTGCTTGCCTCCAGCACAGTACTGTCTGCTCCCTCTTTCTCTCTCCTCGCTGCGATTCCTCAATATATATCAACTGTCTCCAACTCTAACGCTCTAACTCCATCACAAAATTCGTATGCTCTGTTCAGAAACCCACCAAAAAATGGCTCTTTTTGTTTACCTGATTTTCACCCTCTTCTCGTTTGCAACTGCCTGTGATCAATGCGTTCTGTCAAAGGCCGCTGTCTTCTCCAACGCTTCTGCTCTGTCATGTAAGCCTTTCTTTATCATTATCTGTTTCATTGATTTGATCAAAATTAGCTCAAATTGACATTAACCCAGATGATTGTTTTCATTAAAAGCAAAAGGGTAACCTTCAATTTGTTGATTTGATGCAGCGGGAGCTTGTGGGTATGGCTCCTTTGCTTTTAAGCTCAATGGTGGACACATGGCTGCTGGTGTTCCTTCACTTTACAAGAATGGCGCTGGCTGTGGTGCCTGCTTTCAGGTATCCCCAATTGCTTTCAGGTATCCCCAATTTGCTTTCAGGTAACTTTATTGACTTTTTTGTTTTTGTTTTTGGTGAGTAGATAAGGTGCAAGAACAGTGGGTTGTGTACTAAAGCAGGAACCAAAGTGGTGTTGACTGATGTGAATGATAAGGCTAACACCACTGACTTGGTGCTTAGCAGCAGAGCTTTGAGGGCCATGGCTTTACCTGGAAAAGACCTACAAGTTGTGAAACTTGGAGTTGTAGATGTGGAATACAAGAGGTAAATATCTCAAACTAGAGAGCTTCTATCAAGGGAAAGTATAAGTATTTGGTAGCACTAATAGGCATTAGGGGTGATCTTGGTAATCAAGCATTAAACTTCCGTGTGTGAGTTCTTCTCAATCTATCATTGCAATTGGTGATGAGAAAGATTAGAAATTTAGAAAACATCTCCATCACTGTCATTTAGCTTATTAGGTGAACTGATGAAGTTTGCAAAGTAATGCTCACATAGCCACATAGAGGAGTATAAGTTTGAATTTATTGTAGGTTGACTTTTTATAACTTTACCGTATTGTAATATATTGTAAAGTTATTTATAAGAAACTATAAGAAATCGTAAAGTTATAAACTAAAAATTAAATGGAATAGTGTCTAACTAATAATAATATCGGCAACAAAAAAACATAATAATAATAATAATAATAATAATAATAATATCTGAACTCATCCCTATTATAATAACATAGTATCAAGGCATCAAATATTAGGTCATTGAATGCCATCAGTCTGGTTGAACTAAAGTAATCCCGTTGACTTGGCTGAAATGCTGAGCAACGGTCAGAAATTAGTGTAATAATTGCAATTGGAGTGTATGAAAGCACTAATTAAGTATGTTAACTTGCATTAATGAGTTTATGTATATGTATGTATCTGCAGGATAGCTTGTGATTATAAAGGCCATAACTTAGCTGTTCGGGTGGAAGATTCCAGCAAAAATCCTGGATATTTGGCTATTAACATCCTCTATCAAGGTGGTCAAACGGAGATTGTTGCAATTGATGTAGCTCAGGTATTGTTAAATCCAATTAGGTCCTCTTTTGTGAGGAAAAATAAAAGTGAACCGGAATCAAATTTGTTAAACCTATTAATCAATATCTGTCACTCGTTTTACAATATTGTCACTTTACAATTTTAACGACATATTAATAATAAATTTGTCGATTTTATTCTTATTATGTTTTATGTTTCTCCATATAGGTTGGCTCATCAAATTGGTCGTTCATGAGCCGGAAGCACGGTGCAGTGTGGGAGACGGGCAGGCCTCTGGGTTTTGGGCCACTGCAATTCAGATTCGTCGTTACATCAGGCTTCGATGGCAAGTATATCTGGGCCAAGAACGTCATGCCAGCAAACTGGAAGCCTGGAGTTGTATATGACACCGGTCTCCAAATTGACGACGTTGCCTTAGAGGGTTGCAAGCCTTGTGCTGATGGTCACTGGAACTAGCACTGGTCCAACCATCGCCTGTACAGCCACAAAATTCATCTTTGTTTTCCTTTTTTTAGGGGGTTGGAGGAGTTCAATTACTAATTAAACGCAACATATTGAGATTTCTAAATATGTATCTTTTCTAAGATAGGAAATAAAGACAAGTAGATTGCATACGATACGATTGAATTTATGCCAACAGGTTCAGGTGGTCACATGAATTGATGCATATATGAATTTGCACTCGTCAATGATCTGATTTCTATCTTTCATTTTCAATTTCATTTTTTACTACAACGCGTTTTTTATGCACTTAAAAGTTTGTACTATTGGGATGTGTTAAAAATGGTAGGCAAAAAGGAAATTAGAGGGATTCTGTGGATATTTGACGATGATTTATACTCTCAAGTGCATATAAAATTTGTCCGATTCCACACATATATATTATCCTATTTGAGCTGTAATATTTTGATTAGTTGAAAAATAATCCATACTAACACCCTAAAAGTAAAAAGTCATTACTAGAAACTTGGGGGGGAGGGTGGGAGGGGGAAGCAAAGATAAACAAGCTTGAACAAGTAGAGAGTAGTCCTCACTGACCCTCAAGAGTGAGTAGATCTTGTCATAACTTAATATGCTTCTTGCAACACTCTCAACACAAATATGCTTAATTAGCTTAATGTAGGTCCATTAACCATAGACTAGCAGTGGTAGACTTGTAAGGTTGGTGATATTATAATGTTCGTCTCTTGTTCAAGAAATTAAGGCCGAAAACCTTTTTAGATATGAAACCTCCATTATGTGATTAGTAGGAATAGTGGAGTTGGCTGCTTGGGTTTTTACATCTCTATGCAAAGACCAGCAGGAACAACGAGCCATTCTCCCTACACCACCAAAGGAACTCCGAACTGCTCTTGAAGTGGACCAAGAAACATCGCTTTGCTTATAAGATGCAACAATAGTCATGAAGATTTTATGTCCAAAGATGATTTTTTGTTTTGTCTTCTTGTCAGTTGGAACCTTTTGGCATCTATCCAATTTTATCATCCATTTTCCAATTTTTTAGCCTAAATCCTTTCTATGTAAGGTTTATATATTTTGAACTTATGGGTTCAACTAATCTAATTTTCCTTTGGTTTTCCAAAAACCCAAAAAAGTGTGAATAGTGGAGTTCTGTAAAATTTTACATATCATCAAAGTTCTCGAAGATGACTAGCTACATTTTTTCGTCAAATTAGTATCGAAATATTCAAGAAATTTGTAATTTCTATCGTTTATATTTCATCGCTGTTGTTCATTATTCTTTTTCGCCCTTAATAGCTACATCAATTTTTAATGAATTCAATACTAAAATCAAACCAAAATTTCATTTTTATAAGCACAACGCAGAGATGAAAACACTATTTTGCTTCTTCCATCTTTAGATGAATGGATCACAACACTACTATTTGTATTACTTTTAACTCGTTGAATATTTTGAAATCCTATATACTAGATGGGTCTAGTGTTTGTCGATAAAATTTCTGACTTTTAAGTACTACTTGTCAGATACAAACGGAGGAACCTATGCCAATTGAAGGTAGGTGTTTGTGGTATTGTTATCCAATTTTTTGCAAAAGTATGCATTAGAAATCGGGGATTGAAAATATATTTTGTTTTAGACCGATCTTTTGTATTACCACCATAACCTTATATAATTAACTAGATTTAATCTAGAAACACTGAAATTACAGACTCATTGTAAATGAGTTTATTATTATAACACCCTAGCCCCTTCTTGGGTCACAGACATCACCAGAAATAACTTCGTGGATCCACATCCAACCCTACTAATCTCCACAAGCCTTTCCAGCGTGCTTCATATGCGCTCATACAATGTCTAGGAGAACTTTCCAGGAGGTCACTCATCCTAAGATTACTCCAAGCTAAGCATGCTTAATTGTATAGTTCTCAAGAATGGGCTCTTTAAAAATAAGGTGCACCTTTGATAATATAAGTAGTCGTTTCAAATCTTTTTAAATACATTCACCCATATTTAAGACTAAAACGCCCCCATTCTACTTCACAAGTGGACCGACTTATGAGTCCACTTGATCTGTGGTACCTTCAGAATCTTTGCTCTACTAGGCGACTGCCTAGAGCTCTTTTTCCGAGTGGCGCAGCTCCTAGGCACGGGTCCGTAATGCCCAAACCCTTCGTCGGCTGCGGACATCACTAGAAATAACTTCACGGATCCATAACTAACCTTACAAATTTTAGTTTCCTTTGTTTCCTCTCACATGCTGCCTAAAAAACTTCCCACGAGGTAACATATCCTAAGACTACTTCAAGCTAAGCACACTTAACTGTAAAGTTCTCAATAGTGAGTTTCCTTAAAAGAAGATACACCTTTAGTGATATAAGTCATACTCGGGGTATTACAATTACTGAAAAGAATACCCCAGATAAATCCAAGCTCAATGTCATCTTGCCTCACAATGTTGTGGATATAATCATGAGTATTCCCTTGCAAATTCATCCTACAAATGATGAATCTAGTTGGGATCTTTTGGGAAGTAGTGTCTTCACCACGAAATCAGCCACTTGATTGAGTCATGAAAATGAGAGGCATAGTATGTGGGAAAGAAGTTGAATTTAAAAACTGATATTCCTTCCAAGATTAAAATCTTCTTATAACAACTACACATTAATGGGATCCTAAGAGAGACTTTTGCCTATAATGGGCTCAATATTGATTCTTTTTGCAAGCTTTATCAAAATAAGGGAACAAAGTCGGCCACTTATTTTTTCCGCGGCCTCCAACACAACGTTTATGACATTACAACAAGCCATCAATGGATCGACATCAAAGGAAATCAAACCATTCAATTTGATGGAAAACATCCTAGAGTTGTATCACTTCAATCTTTGGTCAAATCAACGCTAAAAATTCATATTCCTAATGTGAAACATGTAGAAGGACATAAATGCCGTAATTTTTAGAAGTGAAGCCTTCAATGTCATCCTGTTAAGGTACTCTCTAACACAATTCTATGTAATCTTCACCAAGTTCATGAAAAACAAATCCATCCTGTTAAATGGGATAAGATACCAGGAGGATATATTAAAGTCAATTTTGATTGATCATTCAGTAATAGTAATTCGACTATAGGATTTATTATACGAGACAAAAACAGAAAGTTGTTGCAAGTAGAAATTTCCAACCTTTGTTCTACTTCTATATTGGTTGCTTCTAGTGCCTTGACATTTGAACTGCAGGAAGCACTTAAAGCAAGCCATCAAAAATTATACATCGAAGGTGATAACAAAATCATTATTGACAAGATAAAAAGGAAGCTCAAACCACCATGACATGTAGTTTCATCATCAAATATATTATATCATTCCTTATGAGCAAGCTTACTTGTTTTAGGATCATACATATTTTTAGAGAAGCCAATTGTGTTACAGATTGGTTAGCACATTTTGGTTCGTTTTGTCACTACCCAAATTGTTTGGACATGTTGTCCATCGCCCTCCTTTTTGCCTATTTTGGCATATGATAATTTAGAAAAAGTCCTTGTGAGAATGATCTGTCTAAATTATATTTCATGTTATATCATTTACCTTTTTGCAAAAAGAAAGTAATTAAAAATAATACAATAGTTTTAAAATATGTGTGTGTGTGTGTGTTTGAGGTTTCCATAAATTGTTACATTTATAAGTTTTAATTTTGTGTTGTTATTAAGTGTTGCATTGAACTAAGTTTAGTGTTTTTTTAAAAAGACAATTCTTCAAATCTCTCAACTAGAGTTCAATCACATTTGTCATATATCTTGAGAGATCAATCACATTTGTCCTATATCTACCAAAAATGTAACAAGAGAATGCTTAATAAAATACTCAGCAGACTCTGAAATAGATATAAGGATCCCAAACTTTGCTTGTTAAACCTATAATCCTCTTCTTTCTCCCCCAAAAACTACACATTCAGAAGAAACCTTCAGAGAATATTTTGTTATCTGCATTCGAGCACTTGACTACCAAATTCAGAAGAAACCTTCAGAGAACACTATAGGTTTGATTGATCATGTACAGTACTTTGAGGGTGACCTTTATTTTTTTAAAACTGGCCCGGATTTAGAGAGTGGCAACTCGCTTGTTTTATGACATATTAAGTTATGAAAAGGTTAATTGGGGGATGGAAAACTGATTTAGTAGGAGGTAGCACAGGAATTCACTTTTTCTTAGCTTGACCCCTAAATCGTTGGTAGTTTAGGAAAAAAATACCCCCAAAGTACCCTAATCAATCAACTTTATAATTTGGTATATAAATATCTAACAACTCCAAAGTATGGTTTATTTTAATCAAAAAGAACGTCCAATATCCTCAAAGTATAATTTATACAAGTTTAAAATAATGTACCCTTCTAAAAAGTGAAAACCGAAAACCGAAAATAATATGATAACAAGGAAAAGAGAGAAAATCCTTGGAAAGTAGGCAGTTACCAAGTAGTCACGTTTTGTAAAAGAGACTGATAAAATTGTGAAGTGGTACTATGGGATGGACTTTAAATAAATAAAAATAAGATATAATTTTTTTTAAATGGTAAGTGTGGGCCACCCAACTGGACCCCTTTCTCAAGGGTAAACCGAATTGAGCTTAAAGGCCCGGGGTAAGGGGTAAAGATACCAAACCCAAGCCCACAACACATCCCAACTTCTTGCACACCTAGCAAAGAAATTGTCTCCACCAAGGTTCGAACCGTGGTCGAGAGGATGGAATTATGGAGTTCTTACTACCATGGTAACGCTCCCTTGGTAAAAGTAAGATATCATTTGATATTATCGATAAAACCTTATCCGAGTTAATTGGAAGATACTTGGCATTTGCATTATTTAAAAAGATGGTTTAGGTAGTCAATTTAGCAACCTTAGAAAACGAAGGAATATGTTTGGCCTAGTTTTTAAAAAAATTATTTTTGTTTTTTAAAAGTTTTTAAAAATTTATTTTTGGAGAAAAATTGAAATGTTTGGCCTAAATTTTATATAAGTATTTTTTAAATAATTAATTTATTTGATCAAGATTTTTAGAAAAGAGAGAGAGGAGATAGAGATAAAACAAAATAACAGAAGAGAGAGAGAGAGAGAGATGAAAGAGATAAAGATGGAGAAGAGAGAGAGATAGAGGAGAGAGAAGAGATAAAAAATCGTAGAAAGATAGGAGATAGAGAAAGGAGAGTGAGAGAAAATAGGATCTGTGGGTGGTTGTTAGATAATTTTTTCAAAAATTAGAAACGAGAAATAGTTATTTCCTATGTTTATTTTTAGGGAGTTTTTTTTTCCAAAATCATTTTTGAAAAATAATTTTAATTATAAAAAAATTAGTGTTTGGTCTAATTTTAATTTTTAGAATCTAAAAACAGTTTTAAAATCTAGGCTAAACACCAAGTCTCAAAAAATGGAGGAAAGAAAAGGAGACAATTATAGCATAGAAAAGAAGACATCAATCTTCTAGTTGAAAGAGATCTCTAAAGAGAGAATGAATCTCTAGAGAGAGAGAGGGTCCGATGCTTTGGAAACCTAAACTCAAGAAACCTCCGGACTTTTCTTGACGCTCTTGCCGCCTCCACTTTCATTCTCTCTCCGCTTTCTCTATCTGTTCTCACGCCTCTTCTCCTGTTTATCGTGTGTATTCCTCCCGGATCTGCCTTCTTCATGTGGATTTGGGAGGATTTGGCGGATTTTCCGACAAAGATGATGTCATTTTTTTGCTGTTGGTCCGAAGATTTTGCTATTCCAAGCACGGTGGCATAGATCTCACCCTGTTCCACGATGAATCGTATTGGTTCGATTTTTAGAAAATTCACGACATCCTTTGTGTTTTGATTGGCGATTGCAAGTTAATTTCTAGATCCTTCTTCGAGGTTAAGGTTGGGTTTGCTGATTGTACCAGGTAAGTCTTCATTTCTCTCCTTTTGTGATTTGTTTTGGGGTTGGGTTTGGGGGTTCTTCTCGATCCTTCTTCATGACGGTCGGGGGAGATATTTATTGAGTCTTCCGATTGTGTTTGTGGGAGTTGGTGTTTTATTTTGGGTTTTTTTTCGTTAGTTTTGTGATTGATTACTTGTTGTTTTTATGTTAAATTTGGATCTCAATCCTTCTCTTTGTGGTTCTCTTTGTCCTATTTAAGCCTTGTTTAGGGGTTGTCATGACTATTACCTCTTAAATCTTGATTTGCTTTGTCTTCGAATGTCCGATATTCCTCTTCCAATTTCGACAATCCCGATGCTAATACACTCGATCAATACCCAAATTCCTCTTCTAGTCATGCTTCCCGACCTCCGAGTCCGGACACTGTTGGCTGGATGCTCATATCTTCATCCGGGTAATGCCTCTTCCCCGTCGTTTCTTCTTTCGCTGACAAGGTTAAGTTCGACATGGAGGGTTCATATGATGTTCGAACTACCCCATCTCAGCCGAGACCGGGTGTTCTTGTCCGAGGAACTGGAGATGATAACCGAGGATTGGGTAGAAGGCTGTCTTACTTGACCTTTCCTGCAATGAGGTTTTATTCCCGACCATTGCTCATGTGAATAGTATTGGTTGTGTTATTAAAACCTATGGGGTAAGCCACAGGGCAAGCCTATCCCATTGGTTGTGATTAAGGGAAAGACTAAGGCTTATTGGAAACATGTTAAGGGTAACCTTGATTATGTGGATTTGGGTAACGACTGGATTTTGTTCCGGTTTGCAAATACGGATAATAGAAATTATGTGTGGTTTAATAGACCTTGGTTTGTTCATGGTCCGAATCCGATTTTGTTTGGTTGGGTTCCATTCTTTGATCCCTACAACACGGCAATAACTAAGGTTGATCAATGGATCCGTATTCCATGACTTCCTCTTGAGTTTTGGAATTTTGATGCATTGACTATGTTATTAAAACCCGTAGGGGAAGTGATAAGGTTGGATCAACATACTTTGCTTGAGGAAAAAGGTCGGTTTGCCGGGTTTATGTCAACGTTGATATTACTTTGCCTCTAAGAGGTTATATCTCTGTTAGCAACTCCTCCAAGTCTATCTTGCTCCCTCTTTCTTATGAGTGGTTGCATGAAATATGCGCTTTGTGCGGCTGCGAATCTCATGCTTTAGAGGCTTGTCTTAAAGCCCCGTGGACTCCAAGATTGAAGTAGTGGTTGAAAAGTTTGGTAGCCATGGGTTTTCTATGATTGACAAGGTTTACGTGCCGTTGGGGGAGCGGGGATTCTTTTCCACGGCCTCTCTTCCCGATCAATGGATTAGAGTTTCTCCTAAGAAGAGGGTAGGTTTTACATGTTTGGGAATGAAGCGAGTGCAACCCTCTTCTATTCGGAGGACTAACACTCGTGGAGCCTTCTCGGAAAAGGAATGTACCCGTGCCTGTTTCTAGAGTGAATGATATTATTTCCTCTTATTTGCCTTCCTCTTCTACTTCTATCTTGGCTAATGGGGTGGTGGTCCAGTCTAAGGAGCTTCGAGTGTGATTTGATTAATGTTTTGGATGTTGGTTTAAGGTTGGATAATCAGCCCACGAGCCTCATCATGATGTGGGGGAATGATAGCCACGACTCCACTCTTAACTACCCGGCTTGTGACCCTTTGATGGCTGAAGTTCCTTATGACATGATTCAATTATGGAGATGGACTTCCTAGATGCTATTGGCGGTAATACTATTGATGAAGAATTTCTTGATATTGAAGATGAAGGTGTTTTGTCGGTCTTGTCAAATTCTTCTAAGTAGGGGTGTATTCAAGCCGAGCCGAGCCCGAACTCTGCCGGGCTCGAAGCTCGGCTCGTGAGTATCATTTGTAGCTCGAGCTCGGTTCGTGGCTCACCAAGCTCGGCACAATTAAGCTCGAGCTCGGCTCGCCAAAAGCTCGAGCCCAAGCTCGGCTCGTCATTGGCTCGTCAAAAGTTTCTATTAAACTTCGTTTTTAGGTTCAAAGTCACCCTATATATATACTTACTATAAAAACATAAACTTAAATTTAATTGAGACTCTTTTTCTCAACAATCACAGATATACCACTTGAAAAATAGTATAAAACATAAATAAAACATTTGACGCTTTGATAATGAAATACAAATTACTAAAAAACCTGAATTTTAATTTAAAATCCTTGTAACAATAACATCTATTATTCACTAAAAAAAAGGCTCTTTATTCCACATTTCCAATATAGCAAAATGTCATCAAAGTGGGCACGTCGATCCTTCATTAGACATTGGCAATATGAACTCTTTAGGTTGATCGTCTTCTTTTGATACCTAAGAAGGGGAGACAAATAAAAGTTACAACTATATCATTAATACAATTTTATTTTAATTTATACTTTAAATTGACAAAAAAACTACCTTTCTCTTCTTTTTTGTGACACCATGTAGATGACGCAACCAATCACCTCCACATATCAAAGCTTCCACCGTTTCAGGATCTAACGAGCTACGATATGGATCAATCACTCTACCTCTTGCACTAAATGTTGCTTCCGAAGCCACCGTTGTAATGGGTACAGCAAGTATATCAGCAGCCATTCGACACAAAACACCATACTTCTCTTAACGTTGTTTCCACCAACTAAGAATATCAAATGAATGAACTTCGTGGCTGTCATTGTATAACTACCTTCCTCAAAATATGAATCCAAATCACACTTTCGAGGTTGTATTACTTTTTGAGTAGCAACTCGTTGCGGAGAGAGTTCATTGGATCAATCATATCGTTTCCCATACAAGATCTTACCTCACTTTCCCCAACATCCTCAACACAAAAACTCATTTCCGAAGCATACTCGGAGTAAAGCTCATACAAAGCATCCCTTACTTTTTAATATTTTGTTGAACTTCATGTGGAGGATACAAACTTGGGAATGTCAATTCAATAGCCCCCATCTTTAGTCTAGGATCTAACACTGCTACTATAGACATAAGTAAGTTGCATTCACTCCAATATTTATCAAATTTATCCTTAATCTTCCCTACAAAGGAACAAATGAAATCATCTGCTGAATATCGATGTTTATCTAACAATTCTTTTATCGTACTCACATAAGAAAGAAATAGATTAGATGTTGAATATTCTGACCCGGAAATAATATCGGTGGCATATTTAAAAACTTTTAAAATGGGAATCAGCTTCGCACATTCTCCCAACCTTCATCACTAGGAAGGTATTCGTAACTAGGATCTCGCTCGAGCAAATGCTGGGAATACATCCTTAAACTTTAGTACGAGTTGTCAACATATCATAAGTAGAATTACATCATGTTTTGCTTTCAAGAACCAACTTCCTTTCGGATATTTGCAAGCTGTTGAACAATTTCACCGAACAGTTTCATTCTTGCGTCACTTCCGGTTATATAATCAACACTATCATTGACATTTTCAATCACATCTTTTATCTCTTGAAGTCCATGTTGAACCATAATGTTTAAAATGTGAGCTACACATCTAACATGAAATAATTTACCTCCACATGGTAACTTTCTACTCCTTAAGATGGTATCTTTCATGATCTTTATGCAACTATCATTAGTCTGTAGCATTATCAACCGACACGGTAAATACCTACAACAAAAAAATCAAATATTAAATTTAAAAATAATAGAAAAAATTATAAAATAAAAAAATAAAGCTAAATGTTCAATAGACAGAGAGGTAAAAACCTACCTTGCTATCAACTTCCCATTCTCTTAAACCTTTCATGATAGCATCTGCTATTTGCATCCCACGTCGAGGAGGAGGTAAGTGAACAAAATTTAAGACACGCTTCGTAACTTCCAATTAGTATCAACCCAATGACCAGTGACAACCATGTATTCAATCTTTTGAGGCTTCGATTTTCACAAATCAGTAGTTATGAAAACTTTCTCAACATTTCTCAAGGTCGCTTTTAATTTCTTCTTCTCAATATCATAAGCTTGCATAAAATCCACTTTTCCATTTTGACGTGAGATCTTTTTCCATTCCGGAAGTCCTTCTTTCATCATCAAATTAAACCCTTCTTCTTCTAAAATGGAAAATGGATGTTCATGCATGAGAATCCAATGTGCTGCACGTTCCCTCATTTTGGCCATATCAAGTTTCTCATCATGCAAAGAAGAAATCATTTGATTTCCATTAGCATCACATTCATCAATAGCCACAAAGTTAATTCTTTTTGGTTTCTTAAATTCTCCTGTCTTTGCAAACAAACACCTATGTGTCTATGCAAATGACTTGTTGGCCCCCTTTTGTATATGTGAATTTTTTCTTACGAGTGCTTACAACTGGCCCCTTGAGGCTTGCGATTAACCATATTAATTTCCATATCATCCCAAACTTTTGACGTTCTCTTTCTCTTTAGTACTTTGAAAGTACCTGAATCATCTTCTCCTTGTTCCTCTATTGGCTCATCGTTAGAAACATGTTCACTATCGTCAAAATTCACTTCATTTTCAATATGCTCAGGTTCCATATTACTTTCTTTTGAAGCTAATGCATCGTCATTATTTGCTGACATTTTTGCACTTGCTATGCACAAGATATATACGTATGTAAGTAATTATCAACATTATCCAAGAAGTCCAATTTTAAAAACACACTAATCATCCCAATGTATGATCTTACAGAACCAAAATAATTTTTAATAATTATTTCCTGATTATGAAGAATAATTTAACACTAAGCCATATATTTTTCACTTTTTATTTTTGGACAGAATTTAACTTGAACTTCCAAATGGCATAACTTTTAATTTTGATATTGGATTTCGATTAATGAGCACAATATAGAAAGGTATAAGTGTTTCCTACAACTTTTACTTTATGATAAACAGCAACCAAAAATTATAAATACCATAAAAACTCAAATTTATCACATGGGTCAGCTTCGGTTATAAATTGCGCAATCACGGGAGAAAATTAATAACTCTCTCGATTTAAGTCCAAATTAATCAATTCAAAAACTAAAATATGGAGAACGTATAAATCTATGTATCATATGTTTTTGAAATTTTTAGACGATTATATAAATTATGGAGAAATTTTAAAGTTAGAGAATTTCAGGTTAATTTTCTGGTTCTCCTATAATTTATAACTTATACATAAATCAACCTCTTTCAATCATAAAACCCACGAAAATCTTTCATAAATAAGTCCTAATAATAATTTTCACCCTTTGAAGAACCCAAATAATTTTTAATCATTATTTCCTGATTATAAAGAATAATTTAACACTAAGCCACATATTTTTCACTTTTTATATTTTGGACAGAATTTAACTTGAACTTCCACATGGCATAACTTTTAATTCTGATATTGGATTTTGATTAATGAGCACAATATAGAAAGGTATAAGTGTTGCCTACAACTTTTACTTTATGATAAATAGCAACCAAAAATTATAAATACCATAAAAACTCAAATTTATCACATGGGTCAGCTTCAGTCATAAATTGAAGCAGTCACGGGAGAAAATTAATAACTCTCTCGATTTAAGTCCAAATTAATCAATTCAAAAACTTAAATATGTAGAAAGTATAAATCTATCTATCATATTTTTTTGAAATTTTTAGACAATTATATAAATTATGGCGAAATTTTAAAGTTAGAGAATTTCGGGTTAATTTTCTGGTTCTCCTAGAATTTATAACTTATGCATAAATCAACCTCTTTCAATCATAAAACCCACGAAAATCTTTCATGAATAAGTCCTAATAACAATTTTCAACCTTTAAAATTTCATTAAGTTAACCAAGAACAAGAAACATAATAAAAAGTATGAGCTTTTAGGGTTTTTACCTCCAAAGAAAGAGAATTAATCAAAAAGTGATACTTCTATCTTCACTAATCAAGATCTGAAAATTTAATAATAAAAAAGTTAAGAGTTGCTAAAGTGCAGCAAGAAAAGATTGAAATTCTTTTACAATAATTATTTTAAAATTTAGAAAAAAATCCCTAATTATACAAGAGCAACTTACCAAGAATAAACAAGAGAGGCAAGAAGAGATTGGTGGTGGTGGGCGGCGGCGGCGGCAGAGCGCCGGAGACGGCGGGCGGCAGGATGCCGGAGACGGCCGGGCGGCGGTAAGGGGAGAGAGAGAGAGTGAGGCAATGTGAAAGAGAAGAAGAGGAATGAAAGTACTTGCTATTTTTTTTAGAAGATATATATATATTGATTTTTAGATAATATACATATAAAAGATAATAAAATTATATATTTGCTGATTTTAAAAGATTTACATGCTGATTTTTAGACAATCATATCAAAAAATAATAAAATTATATATATATATATATATATATATATATATATATATATATATATATATATATATATATATATATATATATATATATATATAAACCTAATAACAGACATTATGACTAAATAAAATGATTTTATTTCATTAAAGTTTTAAAAGGTATAAATATATAATGAATTAATTGAAAGAGGAGGAGAAAAGGTTACAAGGCTCTAACCAATTTTACGGCTTATAATCACTAGTGGTCACAAAACATATGGCCCAAAATGGACCAATTTTACGGCTTATAACCACGAAAATTTTTTTATTTATACGAAAAGTAAACTAGATTAATGTGAATCATATATTCCTTATCAACATTTTATCTATCTTGATTCTAGGTTTTCATGTATATAAATGTTAGTAATTGGTAAACAAAAGTTTTAATAGATTAGGTAGAACCAAATGCTTTACTTAAGAAATATAAATCAAAATAATTATGCTAAATTTAAAAATTTAAATTAATTGCTAGATCGGTGATGAAAAAAAAGTTCTTCACATACTAATCTCCACAAATTTTAGCTCATTTGTTTCAATTTGTTTAGGTTCATTTGTAATTAGCTTGTGTAAGCTCGACGAGCCGAGCTTGTTTAGGCTCGTTTGGTAGGCTCGTTTGCTCGGCTCGTTTACTCGTTCATTCGTTCGGCTCGTTTGTAATGGGCTCGTGTAGGCTCGGCGAGCGTACGAGCTCCAACATTGCAAGCTCAAGCTCGGCTCGGATAACTATCCGAGGCTCGGCTCGGGCTCGTCACAAGCTCGGCTTGGCAAGCTTTTATACGAGCCGGCTCGCGAGCCGGCTCGGCTCAGTACACCCCTACTTCTAAGATACGTAGGATTGTGTATGATTTGGATGAGTTTTCAGCCCCTCCCCTAAGTTGTAAATGATCTTTGTGTGGGTTTTTTTGTTGTCTTTGTAGGTTGGGTGGTCATTATGGGTTTGTTAGTTTTTGTTAAGCGACTTGAGTTTCTTATTTTGCTCTACTTGTTTCTCTCTAGGATGTGGTTGTTAGGTCTTCTTGTTCTTGTAGGATTGCTCCTTTTTGGTTGTATAGGGTCTTTGGTTTCTTTTGTTGTAGTTTTAGGCTTCCTTGTATCTTTGTTTCTCTTTTCTTTTGGGTGTATTTTTCTTTATTTTACCTTTTTTCCTGGGTTTGCTCTGGATGTGTTCCTTAATGTTTATTATGGTGAGAAACCTTATGTATTTCTATCTTGTTTTCAATTCTTTCTTTTTCTAGTTTCTACTCTCTCGCCTCTAGGCTATTCTTTTGAACATGGTATTGGTTTCACTCATATTAGAGTTTCGATTTATCATCTATCTTTTTCTTGGTTGATGTGGTGTATGTGGTTCTGTTGAAAACATTGCAGGAGTTTATTTCTTTTTTGTGTTCTACACCCTACTCCTCTATGGTGATTTTTAGTTTTTCCTCGGTGTCATTTTTGGGCTTTCTGTGTTCTTACGCTTCCTCAATAACTCTGTAGGGGTTTATAGCAATTGCCCCTATGCATTGTCTTGGTGGATGTTGCGCGTTATTTGTTGGTTTATTCTTCATCTTTCCCCTCTTATCGCCTCTACATGGGTTGGATTTTCTCTTTTTCATCTATTCCTCATTGTTGGTAGCTCTTCCTCTCCCTTTGGACTCGTGGTTTTGAAGAGGGAGGGTTCCTTTGAGAACACTAGAATGTCTGTTGCCTTGGGGATATCTTGGTTCCACACTTTGATATGCTCCTATGATGACATTCTGTTGGCTATATTTTGCTTAATGCTCCGAATTCAACTATGGAGGCGTTTCGGTGTGCTTTGTTGCCCCGATGAGGGTTGGAAGCCAACACCTAATTTGCCACCTAGTCTTTCGAAAGTCAATGATGGGATAAATGATTTATTTGAGATTTATTTTATGAATCATTTTTTTTGTAGCTTGATAGTTATTGACTAGTGACTTTGGATCTGTTTTTTGAGATTGTTGCCCTCTTCTACCTGGTTTTCGGCTTATGCTGGTCTTTTGTCTTCATGGAACATGTTGGCGAGTTGGCCTGCGAAAGAAGGGATGGAAGGCACCTGGAAGTACATGACTTATTAGAGAAATTCCCTGCGTTCTTCATTTTTGGCATATTTACGTTATAATTTTCTTTTTATTTGCTCGCTACTTTTCTCTATCATTGTCTCTAAACTATCTGAATTCTACTTGGTTTGTTTGCTATTTTTGGGCAAGTGGAACTCTAGTTTATATTGTGGTTCCCAAGACTCATGCTCGACCAACCGGATTTGGGTACGTATCTTGCTATGCAAGTTGGAAAAATTTATGTTTGACAATTTTGTTATGCTAAATTACTGCACTTTTTATTATAGTAGTCATCTGTAGGACAATGAAGAATATTTAATGAAAGTTATTGTATGGAACGTTCAAGGTGCCAAAAAGCACCAAGTTAAATAAGAAATTCTCATTATCAATCGGAAAATTCGTCCAAACATTTTATTTTTATCCGAAACTGTGACTAACGAAGTCAATACTAAGAAAATTATTTACTGCATCGGGTTATGACTGTTTTGATTATGTCTTACCATGTAATCATCATAGTGGGGGTATGGGGGTTCTTTGGAACAATTGGAACATAACAGACTAATGTTATTATTGAGAACTTATCAAGATCTATTCATCTTCATGTCCGTGATAAAGTCACCCTTAAAGAAAGTGTTATCTCGGGTATATATGGCCTCGAGCAAGCTATTGATAAGGCCTCCTTTTGGGATTAGTTGCACAAAATCAATGAAGTAATTAATCTCCCCGGTGTATTATTGGAGATTTTAATGAAATGGAATGTCTAAATCGAGAAAATAGGGGGTCTAAACTTGGCCTCTATAATATTCAATGGATGCAAAACTTTCTCTCGATATCCGAGGGAAAGTGTTTCGTCTACTAGTAGAATATTTACTTGGAAAAAATTTCTTACGGGTTATCTCATTTATGAAAGATTAGACAGAGCAATTGTACGTGAGGACTGGAATAGAATTTACCCCAGTTGCTCGGTTTTTCATGGGCCTTTTTCTTGCTCCGATCATAGTTATATTCTACTTAACACTAATTCGGTTTCTTTAGTTCAACCTAATCAAAATTTCAGATTTCAAAATCATTAGTCTAGTTATCCGGAAGTGACTGATATTATTAATAAGTCTTGGAAGGTGAATCACGGAGGTACGACAATGTATAAGGTGGTGAATAAATTCGAGATACGTTAAAACTCAGCTCAAATTATGGGTCTGCTAAAGTCTGTCGGAATTATTTTCACAAAGTTGAAAAAATGCGAACCGAGTTACAAAATTTGGAAGATAGGATTATTCTTGATCCTTGTAATCAAAGGCTCTTACTTGTGGCACACTTGTCCGGTAAAGCAACGAGAACGTCATCTCTTGTTCAATTAGAAATCCTGGGGAAAATAATATCGAAAAGAGTGACTTACTAAGGGGGATAGAAATTCGAATTTCTTCCACAGGTGTAGCACTATCCGTAAACATAAAATGACTATCCATCGAATCCAGGATGATTCTGGTGTCCGGATGGATAACAATGAAGATATCCAAGGTAAATTTGTTACTCGAATTTATGAAACGTTTCAAATCCACATAGTAATTTATTAGATTTAGGCCCATAACTAGTTTGCCACGCTGGATCTCGAACGAGGAGAACATTCAGCTCATTCGACGATTTTGGCGAGAGGAGGTTAAAGCTGTTGTTTTCCAAATGAACCCGGCTAAAGCACCTAGACTCGATGGGTTCGAGTGTTGGATTCTTTCAACAACATTGGGAAACCATTGGTAATGATCTAACCGCTTGCATTGTGGATTTTTTCACCATGGCAAGCTACTGAACGAGGTTAATCATACCTTTATCACGCTGATTCCTAAAGTAAGTTGCCCATCACTCACATCGTATTTCGGACCGATTAGTTTATGCAATTGCTCGTACAAAATTATTTCAAAGATTTTTATGAATAGATTAAGGCCTATTCCGCAAAGGATTGTTAGTCCATATCGAGCACCTTTGTTCGAGGGAGGGACATCCACGACAACATACTCCTAACACATGAGGTAATTAACAAGTTTGGGAACATTAAGGGAAAACAAGCCTATGTAGGTCTTAAACAGGATATGGAAAAAACTTATGACAGAATCGAATGGGATTTCTTGTTCTCGTGTCTCAAACAACTAGGGTTTCATCGGTATGGATTAATTGGATCCAGGAATGTGTTACTACGGTCTTTTATTCACTTATTATCAATAATGAAACTTGTGGCTTCTTTCAGCCTACTCGTGGTTTAAGATAAGGCGATCCCTTGTCTCCTTACCTCTTTATTATGTGTATAGATGTCTTAACTTATAAGCTCCATCTGGAGGCTTTCCAAGCATAAATTTGGGGTAGGGATTAAAATTCGTCCACAAGCTTAAAAAATCCTGTGCCTTTTCTTCGCGGATGACAGTTTGCTTTTTACGAGGCTAATGTTGATACTTGTTTTAAATTGGATAATATTCTGAATGATTTCGTTCCCGATCCGGTCAACTTATTAATTACCATAAATCAGCACTAGTTTTTCCAAAAGCTGTATCTGCAATGACGAGGAATTCTATTTCTTCTATCTTTAATATTCCTCATACGGAATCTTTTGGTAAGTACTTGGGTTGTCCTATCTTCAAAGGATGACCTAATAGCTCTGTGTTTTCCGACTTTTTGCGAAAGCGGATAGTAAGTTACAGAATTAGAAAGCTAATTCACTTTTCAAAGCCGATAGAGTGGTGCTTATTCAATCCAATCTTGAATCTTTACCTACTCATATTATACAAAACTTCATATTACCAAAAATACAACCAGTTCTCTTGACAAAATCAATAGGGATTTTTTTGGAAAAAAACCCCATGACACAAGAGGAATGCCTATGGTTTCGTGGGATAAAATTTGCGAGTCCTAAGGAGTTTGGAGGGCTAGGGCTTCGCAAAGCTAAAGTTGTGAATCGAGGCCTTCCTTAGCAAGCTGATCCGGAAGTTTTTGTATGTTGATAATAATTTTTGGGGGTTATTATAAGAGCCAAGTATCCCCGACTATGGATTTTTCTTTAGGAAATGCAAGGGATTTGATTCCTGGGCATGACGATGCTTGCTCAAAGAAAGAGACTTGTTTAGAAAAGGCTTGCGATGGAAAATAGGGAACGGGAAGAAAGTGAAGTTCTGGTCCGATAAGTGGTATGGAGATCGGTGCTAGAAGAGCATTATGATAGCTTTAACCCTGCCATGTCGCATGTGGACTCCTTTGTTTGTGGATTCGTAGCTTCTAGTAAAGAATGGGATTTTGCTCGTCTTAGCACCTTCCTCCCACCTGATATTTGTCATGCTATCAAGGGTATCCCTTTACCCTCCCATGAAATAGAGGATACTTGTTTGTTGGGGCTTGTCTAGCAGTGGTAAGTTCACAATTAAGTCTGCCACTTGGAATGCATATAATATTCCGAATGGCATTCGAAGTGGGATTTTGCGTGGATTTGGATTTTGGATTTAATGCGCAAATTAAAGATGTTCTTGTGGCGGTTAGGCCACAATGCTCTTCCCACTCGGGTTAACCTTGCAAAGAGAGGTCTTAATCTTGACATTACTTGTCCAATTTGTCATATGCATTACGAGACCATTGATCATCTCTTTGGTAAATGCCCCGGCACCGGGGACTTTGGGATATGGTTTATCGAGCATCGGTGGTTAGGGGTCAATGTTAGCAACCTTCAAAATTCTTCAATGAACAATATTTTTTCCGCATTCGGATCACCGAGACAAACATCTCAGGTGATCCGTATGGTTCATGTGTTATGGAGCCTGTGGAAAGACAGAACGAACCGATTTTCAACAATAGCACTTTCAATCCGATGGCTCGTTACAGTTGAGGGTTAAAACTTCTTGGGCTGAATGGAGATTGAGGTGCAAACTAGACCAATCTACTTTCCATTCTTCCCTTCCTCCGAGTGTATGATAATCCTCTCACGCAGTATGTTCGTTGGCACAAGCCTCCTGGAGGGTGTATCAAAATCAACTTTGATGGTTCGAAATCTTCCTCAATGGCGGCAAGTGGATATGTGATCGAGAGGATGGAATGGCAGATTTATTCAAGTAGGAGCCTCCTGTCTAGGTTCTTCATCGATTCTAGTGGTTGACGCAACGGCTATGAGAGATGGCATTCGAGCTGCAGGTGCAAGCGGGTTTTCAGTCCATTTACCTAAAGGGGATAACTTGACGGTCATCAAGGCGGTGAGAGGTGAAATTCGGATTCCATGGGAGATCCATACGCTTATTCAAGATAATGTTTTCTCTGTAAATGCAATAATATTGTCATCAACTACACGTATAGAGAGGGCAACCGTGCATCTAACTCGGATAACTCATTTTGGACTTTTCATTTAATGTTGTCCGGTCTTGTATTCCTTCTCTTTCATTTCTCTCCATTTTAATGAATAACAACTTAGGTAGAACTTTTGCGAGAAGGGTTGCTTGCTAATTGTTGTACTTACCTTCTTCCAAAAAAAAAAATTTATAGCGTAGAAAAAGAGGGAAAAACACTCCCACTAAATATTATCATGTCATCCAGTAAAAATGTTATACATATACCAAAAACATGCCTTACATAGATAGGTCAAGAATCCAACAACCTTCCTCTTGATATAACTCATCCAAACATCTTATTGAAAAAAATATTTGTCTAAACCAACAAAGTGTTGGTGAGGTATCACCCTATTAAGAAAAAGAACATAAGTTCAAACTTTTAAAAGTGTACTTATTGGGAAAACTTTTATTTTAAAAATTAACATTAAAAAATGAATTACACTATTAAAGTTTTTTAAAAAGCTAACCCCCAAAACAAACATCTTTATTTATTAGTATTTATACCATGGATCCCGTGATATGAAATAATATAAGAGATAAAATCTAATATTTATTGAAAAGAGGATCATAATAATAAAGGATAAATTTTAAAAAATTAAAATAAAATACCACATATAATAATTTAGGTTTACAGACGTTCGTTTGTCTATGGTATAATTATAGTTAGAGAAATGATATGTGTCTTGTACAAAGACAATCTTGAAATGACTTGTTTAACCTATACTAACGTGTTTTATAATTAAAATTTTTTTTAATAAGTATAATCAGTTATGAATATAAAACTTTAGTAATCATTGGCTACTGCTGACAAATATTAAATGACACCTTAATCGGATTAACTATATCCAAAAGTCGTGTTGTACATATAATTTTATAAATATGAAATTTATGAATAAAATGATAATTTCAACTTCACTTATAAATTATAATACAATTATATGATATAATAATTTTAAAATCCACATATAATATTTAAGGTATGTCTTCTACAAGAAATATGATTTAACTATTTAAAGCTCCCTTTTATGTCCAAAATAAAAAACACTTCCTTTTATTGTTGTTTTTTTCTTTCCAGTTTCTCCCCAACCCCAACCCAGATGCGAACATAGACCTCTGTTTATATATGGAGCGGTCCCGTTCTTCTTCCGATTTGTTTCCCTTCTTCAACCTCTCTCTCTCTGTCTCTCTCTCTCTCTCCTTCCTTGATCTTCTCTGCACTTAAAAGAAGAGGTTTTAGGTAGGAATTCTTGAACCCAAGAATCACGTCATTCTCCAGGGTTACCTACAAGTTCTTCACCTATAATTCCAATTCTAAACTTTAGGGTTTACTTTCTTCTTACTCCGGTCGATAAATCATTCCATTCGAAGTCTTCGATTCCCGCCTGTACTCCATCAACGGTCGAATTTGTCGCAATTCATTTCAATTTTCGGTGAGTAATCGAGAACTCGACTGTATTAATTTCGCTTGAGATGCAAAACCGATCTAGGGTTTCCAGAAAGTTGCTATTAGACGTCAATTGCTGTGCTCGGTTTAATCTTCGCATGTTATTTGTTGAATACTGCTGTTTTTCTCGAATAATGCGGTGAAATTGGGGGTCGGTGGAAGTTACCCGAAATAGATGATATTAGGATTTGAATATGAACGATGGGGTTGAGGAGAGTAAGAGAGAGAGTGAGAAGGATGGATGCCGGAGGGTTCTTCCCGATGATTATGGACGAGCAGTCGCAAAGGTGGCTGTTGCTCAGATTTGTGAAGGAGTTGGGTTTGAGGCTGTTAAGCAATCGGCTTTGGAGGCATTGTCCGACATTGCTGTCCGTTACATCTGTGATTTAGGGAAATCGGCTAGGTTATATGCTAGTTTAGCTGGTAGATCAGAGGTTAACTTGTTTGACATAGTTAAGGGTTTAGAAGATTTGGGCTCCTCCAGCAGTTTGTTGGGCACGTCAGGGGTTGATCACTGTGCAATGGAGTCTGGTGTTCTGAAAGAGATGGCTGAGTTCGTGGGCGCGTTGGAGGAATCCCCATTTGCACTTCCAATTCCTCAGTTTCCTGTGATGAAGTGCCCACGAGGAATACCCAGCTTTTCCCAGATGGGGAGGTCCCAAGTGGTAAGCACATACCTGCTTGGTTGCCTGCATTTCCGGATCCTCACACGTATATCCATTCGCCCATTTGGAATGAAAGGAAAACAGATCCCCGGACTGATAAAGTGGAGCAGGTGAGACAGAGAAGAAAGGCAGAGAGGTCTTTATTGAGTTTGCAGCAAAGGTTGCTGTCCAATGGTTTGGCTGGGCCCTCAGGTTCAGGGCATTATCATGTGCATGTTGGGACAGATTTAGACGCTAACACGGAGAATAACCCATTTCTCGGCCCGCCATTACCAGTTGGAGAGAAAGATGTTTCTTCAGTTGTACCACCTAAACTTGCAGATCAAGAAGCTGAGACGAAGCAAGTTTCTGTTCTGGAGACATTTAGTCCAGCCATTGATGCTATGAAGGGCGGGGAATCCGAATCCATGGATTTGGATCAGAGGGTGGTTTCAGAAAGGAGACCTGTTGTTCATTTCAAGCTAAAGGCTGGGAAGAAAATGCTAGTGGAAGATTTGGATGTAAATCTTAGGAGCCGAGCCAATGAAAAGAAAACATCATTAATGGGAAGAGATGATGACAAAGATGACAAGAAGAGAAGAGCAGAGCAAATTCTCAGGCAGTCTATGGAGAATCCCCAGGAACTGCCTCAGATGTAAATTGCTGTATCAGCTGGCATCACGGACGCTATATTCTTTGTAGTTTGTTGTAGGATAATTCTGGTAGTTGAAGCCAGTATGTTCTTGGTGATACAGATATTGAGCAGGTTGCCTTTCTAGCATTGTAGCAGCTTTTACCTCTTCGGAGGCTTTGTACCACAATTCTTTTAGATATAGTTCTGTTTTCGGGCTTTATCAAATGAATGAATGAGGCTGATTCATACTAGTGATGTTAGATATGTTATAGTGTACTGGTTCATTTGTAATTAATTTGTTTTGACCAGCCATGTATGCAGCGATCTTGTGTTTAGGTCATGGCTAATGAGAGAAGCATTCAGACCACAACATGATGTGTTTCTTACCATCCAAGAGAAGAAAGGCTCGAAGCTCGGACAATGCGTTTCCAAGGGCACATCACCAAATGGATTATTATTCGTAGACTTGCTGATGAGAATGAAGTAGAGATACATAGTGGGAATATGTTTGTCGGATAAGATCTCGACAGGATCATTTTAAGTTAGGGTCATGTTTGCCTTAGCTGGTTTGTTTCACAACAACTTTAGATTTATTAGTTTTTCCGAGTAAATTGATAAAATTTAGTCTCTTTTTGTAGAGGTATAGCTCTGAAAAACATAGATAGCTAAGGTAATCAGTGCGGAGGGATAAGCTCCCGCTACAAAACGAGATAACCTTTATCAACATCTCATGGATTATTACTGGTAAATGAGCTTCCCATTGTTCATTTCACTGCTAGGAGACCCACAGATAGTGTTTTTTTTTTTCATATATGACATTATTAGACACAATTTTTCAAAACTTCTCAACACCAAAGCATTACATTAGATTTTCTATGATTGATAATCTGTTTTGCAGCTAAACAATGAGTAACAGAAATTTCCTCAGCACACCCATTAGAAACTGGGTGAAACAGATAAAACCCTAAACTAAAACTTAATAATTAATATCCAAAACAAAGCAGAACAAAGGTACTTCAGATCACTAATGGCTCCAACCTAAGCCATAAACAAGAGAAGTTTCCACCAGCTGTTCACAACTTCAGCTTCATATCTGATTGTGAAAGAGTTAATCTGCCTCGGTGACTAAAAGTCATGAAGGCCAAATCATCGGGTATAGAAACTATCCTGCAATCCATAGCACATACACAACATTAGCTAGCTGAAATGTTTCTACTACATTATGGCATCAATACAGGAAATACATCAAGAAAGGAAACAGGGACAAAGGCTTGAGCATACAGCATAGCATGAGGTGTGTAATTGCACACTACCGACTACTGTTATTTTTTGAAATAGTTCTATTGTGATTAAAACAGAAGGAGCATATTCATACCAACTGAATACAAAGAGCAACCAAACCAGCAAGTTATTCAGCAGCTGGTCGACAAACAATAACCAACAGCACCACCACCAGGGCAGGGTCTAAGAAGATCAAATAGTAGGCAATCCACCTAGCAAGCAGAGAGATTGCTCCAATATTGGAAATTCTTTTTTTAAAATAAAACATTTTGTAAGAAACTATACTAGCAGTGGAAAAGTGGGAAAATGCATTTGAAAATAATATCAAATCACAGACAAACACACGTGATAAGTAAAACCCTGCTTGCAGGAGAGGGGGAGGGGGAGGGCTAGGGACCAAAGTTAAAGCAACTTTGCTATTAACAGACAGGGGCCAAATGGAAGACACCTTCATGCTGCATTCATCAGTCAGAAGCAGCATACGACTATAGAAATCAACAATTGTAATCAAATACATTATTTTTGAGTAATGATGAAGGTAACACACAAAGCTGTACTTACTTTAAAGAAACAGTATTTCTGTCCTCGATTTGAATTTTCCCTATAAATCTAGTGCAATAAAGGTCGAAAATGATTTTCAGTGTAAAATTAAATGGGATCTCTGATTTCAGTTATTTACGTAGGTGAATTCTACTTGGTTTCAGTCTCCTTTACACGAACATGCCTATTAGTACACATAACAGTATAACAATCAGTAAGGCCATATATTCAACTTTCTGTTGCATATATATGCTTATAACTAAACTGAACATGTCAAGAAGCTGGCAAAAATTATATGCCAATAGGCTTGCACAATTATAGGCAGTAAGAATTCAACCATTTCTAGGTACACCTTCACATGCAAATCTGCAGAAATTACAAAATGCCCATGATCCACGTAAGTTGGATTTGGAGGTCTATTCAAAAGTAGCCTTGAAAGCACAAGAAGGTATGTCATTCCCAAAATAGTAGAGTGATAAACAATTACCAGGCAACATTGTTGCCCTGATTATTACCAGATCACATTTATAGCTTGGGGAGCTACCACAACTCGAGTTCAGTATGTGCGGATAGCATAAATTGGTCCAGGTGTGTTGTATACCACTTCGTTTAGATTGGCTAGAGAGTGGGGAAAGCTCATAGGTATATTATTACAGAGCATAAAGGGAATTTCAGGATACCATTAATTAGGCTCATTTGTAACATTATTGGCCGATTGAACTTTTTTCTTACCAAAACAAGTAAGATAAGGATCACCAACTAACTATAGTAGTAAATTACCCAATAACAAAAATTGAGCTTGTTGATCTTTATTTATTATGAATAAACTAAATCCAAAGTACGTTTGAAACTTTAGTCTCCAGCAAGGCATTCAAAAATCAAAATCACAAACCAACTTAGCCCATTCACACCACCAGCCCTGTTTAGCAGCAAGTCTGCAAGTGTCATCTCTATCCATTTACTTTGTCTTTCCTTTTCTCTCTCCTCCTCTACTCTTTCACGATTTGCAATCAGCCTCCTTGTTTGTCCCTCCCTACCCCTGCCCCTTTGTCCTTAAAGTCAACCCTAAATTTCCTAGAGTTAATTGTGCTACCTCCTTCCTCAATTTGCAACTTCATATATAATTTTGCTGAACTGAACACATGATATCCACTCTCTCAACCCCTCCCCCTGGGAGGCCCCTTTCTCTTCCCTTTTCAAAGGGGGATGATGGCTTATCTGTCCTCTACCGATTAACAACGGAAGGTGGACCGGAGAGATCAAGAACATGGCCTCATGACTCATGAGCCATGTCAAGACGAGATATTTGTCAAATCCAAAGGTCTTTGACCTTATGTGAGGTGCCATAATTTCCCTTTCACCATCTACCAAAGCAAACTCAAGGCCGTCAGAGGTTATGACAATGCAATGTATGCATTCTAGGCCACTAATAATTTGAGCTAGAACTTATTCCTATGTTTACCAATAAGAATGCATTATTTGATTTAGATGAAGCAATTTAATTCATAGTGGAGGGAGGATGGCATCTAAAATCACATCTCTGGTACAGCGTGATCTCAATTTACAACAGCATAAAAATTAGGATACAAGTTTATTTAAAGGAAATTTACTTTTGGTCTCCCACCCCACACCACCCCATCCAAATAATTGTAACTTCCACTAGGAGTAGGTTCGGGAAGATACTAGTTAGAAGAGGCTGGGAAGGGTTTAATCACTGACAACCTAATACTGAAAAACAAACAGTTGATTCTTATCCTACTTTTTAATGTGCACAAATTTGACTAAAGGCTATTCAAACTAAGACAACAAAGAAACTTATACAAATCTCATTCTTCTCATAGTATCTAAATAGACTGACAAAGCATCAGTTGATTGATTGATTGCTTGCTGCATCCCCTAGATGTAGAACGTGGAGCTACAATAGATTGAAAAAGGAATGGAACTTAGGACAATACATTTCTTGAGTACTCTTGAATTATAAATGAGATAGCAATCACCTCCTTCACTCTGTGGAAAAACAAAATCCATACTACTCAGTTTCTGTAACACAGTTTCCATCGGACCCTAGATTAAAATCGTGTCATTTAATTTAGGCCTCATAAAATGTTTCCATTAAACTTGTCTCATAACTACAATAATCTAATGCTACCTCAATATATTACACCACCATTCTTGAATATTTCGTTTAAAAAGCACGCCTAGCTGTGCCACGGAGTAAGCACACCAACGGGCAGCAAGTCCATAAACCCCGGCCAAGGCATGCGCCTCAGTGCGCACCAGAGGTAAGCATGTTTTGTGCACCTCGTCCGCCTTGTGGAATTTGACCAAATCCAAGAAATCGAAGGAAGACGCTAGTGTATTTGCATAATAAATCATCCTCTGTGTTTGAATCCAATGCCAATTGCCTCACAAAAATCAATCAATTGTTGCAACTTTTAAATCCAGGGTTTTGCTTGTCTCTTTTTATAATTCTACTATCTTAACTTTGTGGATCGAGATACCATGATGTTCCATTATCATATCCTCAAGACTATTTGTGGTGTTCTCTGTAGTTATTATGATGTCACATTCACTTATTTGATGTCATAATCTAACTTATTTGTCAAAAATATGGTTTGCAAATAATTTTAAGGCAGTTTTAGTAAAAGTGTGACTCGGTCCATAAAGCCAGACCTTCTCCTTGAAGCGCGCACCCCAGAACCCTTTGCACTTTTGTGTGACTCGAGCTCTTTAGTCTAAGCTTGAATATCATTGCAATAATAGGAGTTGCTACAGCATTCTCTAATACATGGTGTTTCCTTTCCCATGGTAAACCAAGCCTTTTCATCATCTGCTACTTAACCTTCAGCTCCATATCCTAGACATGAAAAATGAGAAATGATGGAAGGAAAACCTTCAAGGATGCCCCATATACGGCTCCTAAAGGACCTAAACACTAAGTACTTCTTAAATGGTCCAATACCAGCACATCATCAATGGTTTTGAGCTATTCTGGAACGACATGCAAGAGATTTGTTGACGTTAAAAAACAATTCCTAAAATATCAACCCAATAAAGACACTTGTAGTCTAAAAAGTAATTGCATAATTGTTCAGAACCATACATGATAAGGTGGTCATAAATCACTTCATGATTTTTAGTACACAACCTCCTATGCTTTGCTCACACCATCTATGGTTATAGGAAAATTGCTCAATTGAGATGCACAATTTTTCCTTTTTTCCCCTTTTCATCAAAATTAAGATAGTAATAGGAATACTGATTTGATCTCTTAAGATCTCTCCAGAACAGCTTCGATACTAGTCAATAGAAAGGCTGCCTACATTTTCGCATCACAGCACCCTAATATTCTGCGCTCTTGACTAAACACAGTATCGAATGACCAACAAGGCTAAAGTCACAACATGATAGAAAAGTAGAAAGTCTTCCAGATCAAGAGAGGGGGAAAGAGACAGATTACCTGTTCTCCTCTGAATCTGGATGTATAGATTTGAACTTCCCAGGAACAGTTAGCCCGGCGTATAAACAGAACAGAAACCCTAGAATCAATTCAGCTACTACCTGCATCAACATTAAATCCCAAGTTTATATCTCAAATCAAAATAAACTCGATCAGCTCCAAAATAAATAAAAACATTCATATAAAATTAAAATTCATTCGAGGCTACTAAAAATCTTACATTCATAGGAGGCCCAGAGAATTCTTCCTCAGTAATCTTCAACAATCCTCTATCTGCCATCAAGACAAAAACTTTGTCCTTACTCGCATGAAATCGAATTAAAAAAGGGAAAGAAGAGAGAGAAAAAGCTGTCGATTACTACATTGAATAGTGGAGTAGGCAGCGTGAGAGAGAAAAAGGACGCCGACGATGCCGATCGTAAACCCTAGACCCATTTCGGAATCTCGCGAATCCACCGGAGCTGAAGGCTTGAAGACTGGATGACGAGAGAGTCTCGTTCACGATCGAAGATCTAGTTTAGCGAATCCAACTCACAACGCCGTCGTTTTTCCCGATTCTTGGCCCATGAAGCGGAGTGGTGGAATCAGCTTCGGATCATATATTTGGGTCAGGTATTTTTATTTTTTTTTGAAAGGAGGGGTATATATTACTCAAAAACACTATTCAAACAAGAGTCAAACAAAGCTAGCTCAGCTATATTATCATGAGTTTCCTCAACCCAAGATCGAACAGCGAAATCATAAAGTTGAAGGTGAGTTAGAGTATGAGCTACCTGTTTCCCTACCTTCTAACATGAGAGAAAGAACAAAAGTCAAAATAATGTGAAAAAGAGAGGACACTACTAAGGATAAAACCAACTTCCGATCTTGGGCACGATTTATGCTTGAGCTTAGAAATGACGCTAAGTGAGTCCCCTTAAATGACAACCCGTCCGAACCCATGTTCCCATGCCATTTGAATCGCCCTCACGTTTGTTATATGTGTTAGGTGATTTAATTTTTACGTTGTGTTAAATTGGTAATTGTTTTCATAAATTTATTTTAGAAAAAGAAATAATTTTAGAAAAAAATTTCTGATCGATTCAATTTAGGTTAGTTTAAGATTTTGTTAGACTTGCAATGAGTCAATTTTGACTTTACTAACAAGCTTATTGTATAACTTGACGTTGCAACCTTGTTTGTTGCGCCCTTCTTATTTTTCATTGGCAGACACTTGAAAGTTTGATATAACTTTCAATTTTGACTTTACTAACAAGCTTATTGTATAACTTGACGTTGCAACCTTGTTTGTTGCGCCCTTCTTATTTTTCACTGACAACGACTTGAAAGTTTGATATAATTTTATCTACTTTATACTAAATAATTTCATTGGGGCATACCTCTTTGTTTCTTGCAGGCCAAATATGCCATACCAAGAGCGTCAGTTGTTGTACCTCCTTCGACTCCAATTGCTTGTCACATCTTGATCAAATCCATTTTCATCATCCACCTGATCTTCCAAATAACTACCTTCAAGGTACTCCTTTAACCTGTTCGTAATGAAATATTGCACGATGCACAACTTCGGAACTATTGGTAGATAAAATGAATAGAAATATCATATATAACGAAAACGAACGACAAAAAACATAAATGAACAAAAATCCGAACGAAATGAGTAGAAACGAACATAAATAATTAAGCTGTTATAACAAAAATAAACATAAACAAATAGAAATGAATTGTTATAGATGTTAAAACTATTATTGAAATTATTATGAGCTATTGCAAAATTTTTATTATACTATTAAAGATATTATTCATTTTATGTATTTCACGCTATCGAATATTTTGTGAACAAAGAATATTTAAAAAATAATGATTTATTATTTTTTAAAATTTTATATATTTTTTATGTTAATTCATTTAGGGAAAACTAGGTTTCCATTAGTACCTATCTCAAATAATTTAAGAAATATAATTTTTTCTAATTTGATAAAAAGACAAAAAATTATATGATTAAAAAATTATTAAAAAAACCCCAAATAAAATACTTTCCCCTTCTATATTATAAAAAATAAAAATAAAAATTACCCAAAACTAACCCCAAACTACTTCTCACCCTTTACTTTCTTGTACTTTCTTCAATCTGTTGTCTCTCTCTCTCTCTCTCAATTGGAGTCTCCTTCTCTCTGTCTCCCTCTCCCTGTTCCACTCTTCTTCACTCTCGAATCAATAATAATAATAATAATAATAATAATAATAATAATAATAACCAATAATACAAAAGAACATAAACGAATAGAAATGAAAAGAAAATAAGAAATGAAAAGAAAACAAAAATAGATATTGGTGTATATGGAATTTCGAACAAGTCCTTCATGCTATTTTCCATATGTAATGTATGTCGTATTTTCTAATATATGTCAGTGCATGAACTGAGCTTTAGCTGTTAAGGTAAAGGACATCAACCTCCATATAAAATGGACGACTTTGGATTGGGCAATTACTACTTACAACCTTGGCCATGATTCATCAGCACTCCTAAAAGATAGCTCGACTTATTGAGAAAATACCATCTTTTTGCATAACACCAAATATGCTTGTCTTTAGGAAAACCCTTGAGAAAAGGGCTACCTTCTAGTTGGATTGCTTACCTTGTTAAAAAAATGATAACTTTGATGTCACGCTTGTTAAAAATATTCTTAATCTAGGCCCAATCCATTACTTATTATTGATATCAATTAGCTCACTAACAAGGTGCATCCACAATAGTGGCGTGGTATGTGTCCTTTCTCTATTAATAACCTATCTATCATCTGTAGACACTTAACAAGTATCTCGTCTTTTATTTATTAGCTTATTTGTTTGTTTATTAGCCCGTTAATGTATGATCGTGGTTAGATTAGACCAAGGCAATTTTCCTTTCCCTTTTTCGGCCCAAAAATCAAAGCGAATAGTAGCCCATCAGCCAAAGAAATTAGTTTTCCAAACTAGAAAATTTTCAAAAGTATAAACTTTTCAAAAAATTTTCCCAAAGATGGAAACCCTCCAATACTGCCGTGGGTCAACTCCTTTGTCATTTGGCGCCCACCTCATTTTTAAACCCACACCTCACTTAAATAGGCCAAAAATCGGTCTAGTGACCCACACCGGTCACAAAACTGAGCTCTAGATCATGCTTAAGTTAGACACGGATACTCACACCACCAAACGACCCATATTGGTCACTTGCTTGCCAAAATGCATTGCTTTGACCCGTTCAACATGGGCAGACTCCCAGTGACCCACACTGGCCACCTAATGCGTGACAAGGTGTCCCAAACGTCCTAGGAGGTGATCGATGTCAACAATGACAAAAGATAACCTCAACTTAAGCCTTGTTGCAAGTTGTAGTCCTTAATTTTTACCATTTTGGACTAACTATTTAATTAAATTCAAAGAAGAGTTTAAGGACATACTTTGCATGGATGAACTCCTTAATGGATCTAGTTTCATTACTCAAAATTATTTTGCCAGATGAGTTTTGGTTCTTGACTGATCACGCAATTAGTGCACCTATCACAAATTAGGCTCTAATTTATGTGGTTTAGTTAATTAAGCCAAGTAAGCTACTAAACTCATTGTTTTTAAGCATGTAATTTGACTCCCTAAGCATGAATTCCAACATCCAATATCTTAGCCTTGTTTAAATGGTGGCATTTAGCCTTTATCTTGTCCATATCATTTCCAAGTCTTCATTAATTGATGCTTGAGTTTATCGCTCACTAGTGTATGTCCTTATCGTGTTATACACTAGCGCTCGTTGCTGTTGTCACTTGTCTTCGTGTATCCTCGCTGGTGCTCAATGCCAGCGTACCCGTTGAGCGCAGCTTGTCGTCACCAGTGCCATCGCCCATTGTTGCCTAGCGTCCAACGTTGTCCTCCCCAGTGCATGTCCTTCTCGCCTAGTGCTACACACTAGGGCTCGCCCATTGTCCTTGGTAGCACTATATGCAACGTCTATGTTCAGAGACAACGTTTTGGCTCGTCTACCCTCCACCTCGGTAGACAGCCCAACTTACCCATACACCCAAATCTCGGTGCCAAACCTCCGAATTGCCGCCTAGTGTCACACATTAGGAGGGTGGGATAAGTTAATTCCTGGGAATCTTATATAACATGAGAATTTTTATTTTTTAACATCTTAATTTGTTTATTTTTTATTTTCACCGTCCCTTGTAGAAATTATCATTTGGTGTGAGCAAAGAGGGAAACAAAATTTAAGAGGAGGAATAAGAAAATTAAAGAGATTTGGATTTTTTAAAAACATTGGATAAGATATTTTTGTGGCAAATAGTATTGTTGTTGTTTAAAAACTATTCAAAAAAATAATAATTATAAATTAACAGTAGTTTAAAAATTTATTATTAAACAAATTTATTTACAAATTCATTAAATAAGATTTCATTTTCGTAATATAATACACACATTATGTAGAGAAAGAGTATTTTAGTCATGTTCTTCCATTTGTTCATATATTCAATAGTTCAATGTACCTAAAAATTTATTTCTATAATCATGAGTTCCAAAATTTATGCAAGATATCGGATTGTCTCAAAGTAAATAATTCACATAAAATTGAAAAATGTAGATTAAGCTCATCCTGAAACATTCTTTTTAAATAGTTATTGTAATACTTTTTCTTTTTTTTTTTGATAGAATTACTTTTTCTTCAATAGATGTAAGTAATTTTTTCTCGTCTCTTGAACTTCATCACCTTAATTTTACAATTAAGAATATCTATATTTGATTTGAGTATGGAAAAAAATAGTGTCTGAGACATTTTTTTATTTTACATCCAATCCTCATATTTATATACTAATGACTAAAAAATTCCAATTTTACCCCTACTTAATGGTGAATGGGAAATAGTGTAAGTAATTCAACATTGATTCTCCAAGCATTATGATAAATATGTTTAGTAATTTCATACTAGTTGTAGCAATAACTACTCATTATTAAAAAGTTTATTTTTATTTAGGAAGATAAATATGAAACAAAAGAGTATTATTTTCTATTTTTATGATAATTTTGGATAAGGAAAAATCTGAGTATAGCAATATAAGTCAAAACTTTATGCCTTATAAATCGGGCTACTCCACATTACCTAAATAGTAAAAACTATTACTTTTGAACCGTTTATCTCTTTGGTAGTAAGTTTCCCTTCTCTTTTAAAAGGTCCTAATGTCTCATCTCTTTCTCTCTTTCACAAATTTCTTTCACTTTTCATGGGGCTCTCCTCTTTCATATATATATATATTCAAATTGCAAAACTTTCATACTCAAAACTGATCCCCCAAAAAAATAAATTAGAGAGCCCCATTATTTAAACTTCTTCCATAGAATTATATAATATTAGATAATTTTCATTGAATTATATATATATATATATATATATATATATATATATATGATCCTTTTGCTCCTTCTTCTACCCATAATTGTTAAAAATATCCTTATTTCACCTTTTGCAGATGACATTTTATACATCGAATTGCAGTAATTCTAATCCTAAATGATCGTTTTTGATTGTATTCAGAATTCTATCCCTATATTTTTTCCAAAAAAAAAAAAACACACAATAAATATTCATGGTGAATTTTCTAAATTAATACCCTCAATCTAATATACCTTCCTGTGTGTTCCCCAGACCATTATTTTCTCATATCTTTTTCCTATAAAAGAAACAGTAATGATAAATAATGGAATTTCCTCTACGGAGGTCATCGTTCAACAGATCATCTCAGAGCTCTTCCTCATATAAGCTGCGCCACCCCTTGAGCAGGAGGACGAGGAGGATGAGGAAACCCACTCTGAAGAACACCATCCAATCTTGTCCCACCACCACCGTCACTCCCAAGCTGTAGCCTCCGCCCCTGAGCTCTATATCCCCACTTCCCCCACCAGCCCGTCCGCCTGCGACGTCATTGTCAAGATTGAAGCGCCGCCCACCCTCGGAGGCGAATTTGGCACTAGAAGCAAAAGTAAAAGTAAAAGTATCCGCCGTACCAGCAGTGATGATAGCCCTGTGGGATCCCCTGGAGGGAGGAGAGAGAAAATCCTTCTTCTCCCTCTTTAGAGTTCTCTTTCCGTCGACCTGAAGATGAAGTTGCTAAGAAGGCGGACAATGAACCCCAGGTTCAAACTGAACCTCAAGCGTCAGCAACAATGGCGCCTTCAAATGAGGATTCGCCAGCATCAAAGCTCATTGGACGGTTCCTGGAACAACAAAGGGCAACAACAAGTGTTAGTATGTCATCGGAAATGGAATTGGAGGTGGAAAATCTCCAACAACAAGAGACGCAACGTCGCCGACTTCCGCCATTGCCTCCGGAGGCTATTGCACGGCAAGGTTGGAGCCGCAACCAGAGCGATATTCTAAGCCCCAGTTTCTCTGTTTTGAGTGATTACAGAAATGCTATTGGTGTAAACCGCCATGGTAGCCATGCAAACTACAACTTCGATGGGATTTCAAGGGAAAATCGCGTCTCTTTCCAGGATTCCTTAATCTCTGAGCCGGTTGGGCGTGGTTCTATCTACAGTAATGTTGATGAAGGCTCCTCCTCCTCTTCCTCGTCAATGACAAGAGAAGACGATGATAATAACGATGACCTCGACTCTAGGATCAATGCTGCAGGGATACATAGTAGGAGAACTATCAATGGTAATTCGAGTGTTGGTCCTGGTCCGAGCATTAGCGGGGAAATGTTAAGGTCTGGATCAAACAATGATTCACTTCGAAGGGGTGCAAGCATTTCTATTGGATCTAAGACCAAGTCTAGGTTGATAGACCAACCTCATACTCCTTTAGAGCAACGGTCCGGCAACATACTAAAATCCGGGATGGTCAACATGCGACCTGATTTTCTTGAGGAGGAGGATGACCCCTCCTTTGATGATGATGTGCCGGAGGAGTTCAAGAAAGCACATATCAGTACCTTGGTGGTTCTTGAATGGGTGAGCCTCGTTTCTCTTGTTGGTGCTTTAATTTGCAGCCTAATCATACCTCCTTTAAAGGCCAAGACTCTTTTAAAAATGAAACTATGGAAATGGGAAGTTTTAATCCTTGTTCTCATTTGTGGCCGATTGGTTTCTGGATGGGTGGTAAGGATCATTGTCTTCTTCATTGAGAGGAGTTTCCTGCTCCGAAAGCGAGTACTGTATTTCGTTTATGGGCTCAAAAGGCCGTCCAGAATGTCATCTGGCTTGGTCTCGTTCTCCTCACCTGGCAGCTCTTGTTTGATAAAACGGTATCAGGGGAGGCTAAAAGTGAACCCCTTCGAATTGTGACCAAGCTTTTAGTCATTGGAGAAGTGTGTGCTGTTGTATGGCTTTTTAAGACATTACTTATCAAGGTTTGTGCATCCAATTTCCATGTCAATGCCTTCTTTGATCGGATCCAGGAGTCTTTGTTCAATCAGTTCGTGATTGAAACCCTTTCGGGTCCCCCACTTTTTAGCTTCCAACAAGGTCAAGAAGACGATGACAGGACAATGGCAGAGGTGCAAATGCTCCAGAATGCCGGGATTAGCATGCCTCCTGACCTTAAAGCTTCAATGTTTTTCCGCAGCAAGAGTGCCAAAAGCACTCAGCCAAACCAGAGTGGATCAGCACCCTACAAGAGCCCTATAGGGAACAGTGCTGGTCTCTCCGGGTCAAATTCTAACAAAATTGATGAAGGGATAACTATTGACCATCTGCATAAGTTGAATCAGAACAATGTGTCTGCTTGGAGTATGAAGAGATTGATGAGAATTGTCCGCTATGGGGCTTTAAGCACCTTGGATGAGCATATCACAGACACAAACACTCAAGAAGATGAGTCTGCAACTCAAATTAATAGCGAGGTTGAGGCCAAGGCTGCTGCAAGGAAAATATTTCGCAATGTTGCTCGATCTCATTCTAGGTTCGCTCTTTTTATCTTTCCGTTTGTAAGTTTCCTAGACTTTTAATAAACCAAGTAATGTTTGAATTGGTATCACAACGTAATACAAATTAATGCAATCTTCAATGGATATTGTTTTCTAATCCTCCGTTTCACAATACATAATTATTTTAAATAATTTTTTTCATTTCACAATATCCATCGCTTTACGGTTTCAATGACATGTTAATGACTAGTTTTTCAATTTTGTCCTTATTAATCATTGTAACTCACCTATCCCCTTTTCCATCAAAAAAAAAAAAAAAAAGAGAAGAAAAGAGCTGGCGTGATGATAGTGGCTTTGATGTTTTTGTAATTTGTGTTTCGTGGTTGCTGGTTCGAGTCCCATCATCATAGCCTTTTCTAACATTTTGTTTGTAACACTTTTGGTTTCGGGCCCCATAATCTGTCAGGTCAATTAGAATGTGTTTGTGTATTTTGTAATAACGGAGCCAGAAATTTAAAATAAGGATGTTCACTATCTTTTGATTTAAATTTAAAAGTGTCCAGGTGATTTATAATTTTTAATTTTTAATTCAAGTATTAACTGTTTTTCAATTTTTTTTTGGCCAAGGACACCCTAGACTCCTTCAGGGCTCTGCCCTGTTATTTTAGTATACATTTTGTTAATACAAGTATACTTTTTTATTCTCTTTTATCTTAATATTTGCCTCATACGCGGTGATAAAAAGAAATATTGCCTCATACGTACGTATGTCTTCTTTGTCAACAACATACTGTATGTATGTTTTTGGAAAAGTATACTTCCAAGAATAAAATGTAATGTACACCAAGGCAGTGTAGTTGGCAGATTTAACAAAATTTTTTATTCTTAAAATCTTTCTATTTTTATGGTGATATTTTTCATATGATTGTGTCATATCATATAAATATTAGTTTGGGTCTATTTTGTAAGTGTATTTAGAATTATTGTATGTTTATATAGTGAAAAAAACTAATAAAAGGAGTGTTATTGTTACATTTATTAGTATTATTAGTATTAGTATTTTGGAAACATAAACGGGTCATTCTCTAAAAAATATAGAGGTACTAGCCTACGTGGGCGGAGCTCGGATGAGGCCAAGGGTGTCTGGCCTAAAAGCTCTTTAAAAATAACTTTTATTTGAACCAAAAACATTAAAATTATAAGTAATTAGACATCTTTAAATTTGACCTAAAAGACATTAAATATCTTTGTTTTAAATTTCTAACTCCGCTACTCGCCCAAAAGACATTCTAAAAAATATATATACTTCAGTTTGATTTCGTTCCTGATGTAGTTTGTTGGAGGTCTCTACTTGACGTGAAAATTGTGTGTTAAAATGTCAGGTACATCTATTTGGATGATATTCTTCGTTTCATGCGAGAAGATGAGGCTCTCAAGACGATGAGTCTTTTTGAAGGAGTCGCTGAAACTGATAGAATTAGCAAATCTGCACTTAAGAATTGGGTGGTAAGTAACTCATACTTCTATTTATATATAATTTCAACGAAAGGGAAGAAGAGACAGAAGACAAAGTCACATTTAATTAGTGATACTGTGATATTAAATTTTGAAAAATTGAAGTACTTGGGTGAGATCGTACATGTTCAAGAACTAACTCAACCAAAAACTTAAACTAATGGTTGAAGGTCCAGGAATAGGTTTATACTCTAATACGCCCTCACGCGAATGTCCTTTGGGCTTGAAGCGTAGATGCAACAAAGGCTTCTCCTTGCCTTGTGCAATAATTAATATGGAGGCTGCTGAGATTTGAACTTGAAACCTTTCGCTCGTAAAGGCTTTGATACCATGTTGAAGAACCAACTCAACCAAAAGCTTAAGCTAATGGTTGAAGGCCAAGGAATAGGTTTATACTCTAACAATACAAGGCAAAGGAAAAATCGAGGAAGACATTGACACTACAAAAAAAAAACACAAAAATACCGACGGGAAATTTTGAACGGGTTAAGACCCGTCGAAGAATCTGACGGGGATTCCGATGGATTTTTTAAGGAATTCGGACGGAATTTCGATGTCGTTGGTCAACCCGAACTGATGAGCGGAATTCAAACGTAAATTTCTATCAGAAATTCCATCACTATTTCAACTTTTTTTTTATTTTTTTATAGTATGATCATAGTATAATAGAGGGATAGAAAAAAATGAAGTTTGGTATCTAGAATGTTGTGCAATAAGAAGAACCCTACAAAGTTAAACAGAAAGTTTGTCTTATAATAGTTAGACCAATATTATTATAAGGCTATCTTAAAGTATCGGTGGATTAAGAAGACCCAAATTTAAAATGTTAATAGTATTATTATAGATTTAAAGAATCAGGGAAATATGACTATGGTAGATTGGATAGGATTAAGAATAAAGTTATTGGATAAAAAGTAGGGATGATGCCGTAGAGTATTAGAAGAAGGAGCCCAGGCTCAAATGATTTGGTCATATAGTAAGAGAAGTGACATAAATTCTCTCAAAAAAAAAAAAGAAAAAAACGAGAAGTGACATAAATACGCATGCGCAAAGGTGTGAGAGGTTTAACCTGTCGAAATATAGGAGAGATAGACGATGACAAAAGAAGAATTGGAATGAGATAATTAATAGGACATGATACCACTGAGACTTACAAAAGATTTGCCTTAAGATAGAAGTTTATGGAGATCTAGAATTATAGTGGTTGATCTTAGATATTTGGTTTCTTACACTTTGGATTTCAGTCACTTAGACTGTGTTTGATTTTAGGAAAATTAGATGAAAAGAAAATTTTTAGGGAAAAAAATAGGAGGAAAATGTTCTTGGGACAAGTTAGCAACATGATCCTAAAAGTTGATGATCTAAAATACAAAGTAGACATAAAAATGCACATGTGAGACAAGGTTTAGTATGAAAACATGGAAAACTCCAACGTAGACTAAGTGTTTAATCTTGCACCATACATTTTTGTTTAGAATAATGGATAAATTTCATTAATTAAATGTCATATGACATCTATAATAAATATCAAAATCAAACAAATTCATAATTAAAATAACAAAATAAATCTTTCGATTGAAAGAACTAATTGAAACTCTTACGAACGCTCCTTTTCCACTCAATCGCTATTTCATCATGCAACCTTTAATGAGGAGATTCAAAAATCTTGTATATCCTTTTTATCAAATATATTTATTTGTTGTAATAGTACGAATTTGAAAAATTGATATTTTGTTACGAGACCGATAAAGATATGACAATCAATCAATAATTCACTCGAGACACAACCATAATACCATGAAAAGAAATTGAAAGAATCACTCCAAAAGCGAGAGATAATACTACTTATTCAAAAAATGTATAGAGAGACTCTCACAAATGGAGAGATAATAATTATTTGTAGATAAAATACTAGGTAAAATATAAAAGAAAGATAGATTAGGGCTTACCATTGACAAAAAGCCAATGACAACCCCTAAGAAAAGAAGAAGGTAAGGTTTTCTAGAGATAAGGGGGATAGAGGAGGAGGAGGAAGCAACTAGAAAAAAAACCCAAGTTTCTTGCACAATCCATCCACTACGAAAAGCGGCTTTTAGCGTTCGAAAAATATCCAACGCCGATATAAGAAAATCGGACGCTAAACTGATTTAGCGTCGGATTGGGAGCTAACACTAAACCCCTCGACGTTAAATTAATTTAGCATCACATAACAAATCCGACGCTAATTAGCGTCGCCTTAACTCTCGACACTAATAGTGACGAAGGACAATCGGATGCTATTAGCGTCAGATTTTGAAATTTAGCATTAGATTATTCGGACGCTAATAGCATCGATTCCAAATCGATGCTAAATTTCAACGCTAATGGCATCGGATTCCAAATCGACGCTAAATTCGACGCGATTAGAGTCGGATACCCAAGTACGACGCTAATTTCTTTAGTGCATTCCAATTCAATATTTAGCGTTGGATTTTTGAAATTTAGCTTCGGACAATCCAATGCTAAATATTTTTCCAACTATTTCATTTTCACGTTATTTTGGGCATTTCCTATACAAATATTATACACATTAACAATGTTTTCCTGTACATTGTGTACATTTATAGTACATTTTATTTCATCTCGCTCATGCAAATTTTAGTCATCCACAAATATACAAAACCACAAACCATAAACCATTTATAACTAACCAACAACCAAGTCTTACAATTAAAATATAGATTGCTCAAGCTTAAACCAAAAAGAAGGTCCAAATAAGAGGCTCTTGCTTGCCACAACTAAAACAGAGATGTTCCTTTGACCTTTTTGTCTCCACCAATCTCGAAGTGCTTGCACCTATTAAAAAAATTTGTTGATTCAATTCCTGGTTTGTGGTGGCTTGCAAGCTGTACCAAACAAAAAACATTCACACCGAAGATTACTAAAACACCCAATTCCGAAGCTGTAGAATTTTCTAAAAAAAAAACAAGTAACTAAGGAATAATCAAAGCGAGTGAACAAAATTCTACGAAGTAGAAAAGGAAAAGGAAATATCAAAAGTTGGGGGAAAAGAAGAGGAGGTCAAGTTAAAAAATGGAGGGTAAAGAGAGAGAAGTACTTGTTCCATGTGACCCTGTGGAAAGTAGAACACTTTTTCTTCTATGCGTGGAACATCCACCAGCGGCCCTGCACATGCCCTCCATAGCTCTATATCCGGATCATCCCCTCCCTACCTATCAATCAAATTTCCACCCCCAAAAATTCACTCGGAAATCAAACAAAGAAAATTATTTAAAAAAACCAAAAAAATTGACTTAAGTTTCTTGTATATATCGAGTAGTAATGATTAATGAAAGTCTGTCAAAAAAAAAAAACACACTCGATCCTTATGGCACTGGAGAGCGTGGGTAAATCGTTTAAAGTTCTTCAAGCGATTGACGAGAAAAATAGAACCTTATGGCCGATTTCATTGCCTTACTCAACCCACCGATCGAGGATTGGAATCATCGAAACCACTGGGTCACCAGACAACGGATCCACGTTGGCACTGGCGTCCGCTCCGCACGCAACTCGCCTGAATCAATGGCTCCAATGGCGGACACAAATGACACTAGTCCCGACAAACTCAATAGGACCACCAAATTTCATACCATATTCAACGCCGAAACTCGATGAAAATGGTGAATGCCCCAGAATCAATTATCAACCTAATCAAAGAGCAAAAATCGAGAAAAAAAACAACAAGTACGTTTTAGATCTAGCCGCATACCAAAAATTGGCAACGATTGAGCAATAATTCGACCAAATACAAGTTCAACAATCAAAATAATTGAATTCCACGGGAAGTCGGTGCAAGTAATTACGATGAAGGTGAATTCAATTCAATCAAATGAAATTCAAAGAAGCGAGAAAGTTGAGGACGACGGAGATTTCTCACCGAAGCATCACGATGATACTCGACCACACGACGAAGTCATTTTCGCGATCTCTATTCTCTCTCTCCCTCCTTTCTCTGTCCTTCATTCCTCTCGGAGTTTTTTGTTTGAGTCAAGCGAGAAAGAATGATGGAGGACAAACACACACAAAGAATATATCTAATTTTCGCTGCCCTTGCTTTTTTTTTTTTACACGAGTCCGTGTTTGATTTTAGCGTTGAATTAAAAAATACAATGCTATTAGCGTAGGATTTTTTATCCGACGCTAAAATCGGACGCTATTAGTGTCAAATTTCATAATATGATGCAATTAGCATTTGATTTTTAATCGGCGCTAAATCGGTCACTATTAGCGACTTTTTTGCGTCGTCACGTAATATGCAACGCTAACAATGCGTTTTCTTATAGTGATCTATATACAAATAGGCTTGGGAAGAAAACTCGTATTCATTTAAAACTTGCAAAACTCGTCCCATTTAAAATTCGAATGTGTGATAAAAATTTGGGGCAATGGATATGGATCGGGTATTGGTCAAAATGGGTATTAGGTAGGTATGAGTACGAGTTTAGGCTTCACCCGCCTTATTACCTCCCCATATAGCATTTATAATCCATACCCGAAACACACTCGACCCTTACTCGCCCCCATTTAACACCCACAACGTATTTTGACAAAATATTAAAAAAAGTTATTGAGTGTTATTAATTAACGAGACATGAGCGCAACCCAATTTTAGGTCCAATTTTAGACCCAATTTCGTTTGAAAAGGCGAAACTCTAGTTGGTGCAAATGCAAGGTCTTGACTTTGATAATTTCTCATTCTCTCGCCCCTCACTGCCTCTTCTCCTCTTTAGTCTCTCTTCTCCTCTCTCATCTCTCGTGTTTCTCTCTCTCTCTCTCTCTCCTCTCTCTCTCTCTCTCTCTCTCTCACTCTCACTCTCACTCTCGCACTCTCTTTCTCTCACTGAGCATTTTAAAGTCACTAAGTAAACAAAATTTCTTAGGCCAAGTTGGCAACTGACTCTAAAAGTTGATGGTGTAAGGTACAAGTTAGATACAAAAATGCACGGCAGACAAGGTTTATTATGAAAGCGGGGAAAACTCTAACATAGACTAAGTGTTCAATCTCGTACAGTCCACCTATATACAAATAGGCTTGGAAAAAACAAAAATCATCGCTCGTTAAAACTTGTAAAATTCGCCACCCCTATTTAAAACCTGAATGAGTGGTACAAATTTAGAAAAATAGGTATGAGGCGGTATTGGTCAAAATGGGTAAAGGGCGAGGCAAGGGTACGGGTTTACACTTCACGCACTCCATACCCTCCCCATATAGCACCTATAACACATACTCGAAACACACAACCCTTACCCACCCTACTTAACACTCACAACCCGTTTTGATCAAATGTTAAAAAAAAAAAAGTTACTTGAATGTTGTTGATTAACGAGGCATGAGCATGACCCAATTTCAAGCCCAATTTCGTTTGAAAGAATGAAAAACCCTAGTTGGTGTCAAATGTAAGGTCTTGACTTTGGTAGTTTCTCATTCTCCCTCTCCTCGGCTCGGTGCCTCTTACGTTCCTTAGTCTCTTATCTCCTCTGTCATATCTCGTCACTCTCTCTCTCTCTCTTTCTCTCACTCGGTCAGTCAACCTCTCCTCTGTCCGTCTCTATCAAATCTCCGGCGACCACCAAGGCACTAACAAGGCATGCAGCAACCCCCAATAACTCGAGGTGCTACAAAGCCACTATCCGCCCACCCACAACTGCCTTGCCCGGATTGTCCGATTTTTTGTTAAACTATCATAAATATCAAATATAGGTGCAGTATGGGTATCATTTTTTGTCTATTTATACTCAAACAAAACCCACGTATTCGTAAAACTCGATGGATATGAGCGATGACGGACCCGGGAATTTACGGAAGGGGGTCGAAATAAACTAAATAATAGTGTACACAAGTAAAAATTTCGGCGAGTTTTCTCGTAATATGGCTAATTCCATAGGCTTAACGCCTTATCCCTGCACGAAACACATTCATAAACTCAACGAGCCACACGCTCGGAGTATCAACAACACAAGTTCAACGAGCCACACGCTCGGAGTATTCACATAGGTCTTGTGAATGCATCCCCCAAAATGGGTCATTTCATCATTTTTAAACAAATAAAAACCCAAGTAAAATGCAGCATCTTCCTTTATGCTATATTCTAACCAATTACCGTATAAACCATACCGGGAGATATTAAATCTACGCATATATCCGGACATTGACGTTTGAGGGAAAGTATGATTTCGGGGTTGAAAGGGACCTTTTTGAAGATATACTCTTCTTACCTCATCTTGCTCATATTGTGACATTGGTTTTCTTACTCCGGATCGGATGGAAGTGCATTGACATCAACTCAACTTCTCCCAATAGAAGAGGGATTGTCATTTACATCACACGTTGTAGGGGAGGGATTGACATTTGCATCACAAGTTGTAGGGGAAGGATTTATATTTGCATCGCCATCTTCATTCAATGGTGATTTTCAAATTTCGAACTTGAAGAAATGGAGGGTTACGTAGCGATCTTTTTGAAATATCTATGCATTTTAACCTATAATAAAAATTAAACAACAAAAATCAAACCTCTATCGTGAAATTGGTCTAAAGAATGAATGAAATAAAATTGAAAAATCAATAAAATCACATAAATTAAGGATAAAATTAAAGAAATTAAATCTAACATCAAACAAATTATAACTTAAATTGAATTAAAATTGAAAAATTTGAAAGTTGTGAACTTACGGATTTAGGAATGAATCAATGATAGAGTAGAGAGAGTGTGGTGCGGGAGAGGAGAGGAGCGGCGAGTGGCGGACGGCGACCGGGCGGGCGGCTAGCGATGGCGGTGGACGGCGCCGGCGGTGGGCTGCAATGCAATCGTTTGGGGCTCCTCCTCCGGTGTGGTTGTTGGCTGCAGAGAGAGAGAGAGAGTGTGTGGGAGTGGGAGAGGAGAGGGACGGCTCCGCAGCCTCCGCCATTGACTCTGGTCGGGCGAGCACAGCGGCATGGAGGTCGGCGGCGGTGGTGGCCGGTCCGGTGGTGGGGGCAAAGCGAGCAGGTGGGGCGGGGGCAGGTCGTGCGTCGTGGGGCAAAGCGAACGAACGGCGCTCTGCGAGATGGAAAATAAGTATGAAAGAAGTTGAATTTTGAAAAAAAAAAAGAGATTGCTTGTATTAGGAATCGAACCCACGACCTCGCGTGTGACTATTGTCATTCTCACCATCTAAGCTATATTTACTTTCAGCTTAAATTGTATTCTATAAAGAATTTATTTTTTTTAAAAGGGGGTCGATTGACCTCACTGACTCCCGGTGGGTCCGTCCCTGGATATGAGTATGGATATGAATTTTTAGCACTTGGTGGGTATACGTATGGATATGAATTTTTAACACTCGATATATTATGGTATGTGTATGGTTATACAAACCTATCCCGTACCCACCCCATTACCGGCCCTATATACAAACCAGTAACCATTCCACTAGATTTCAAAATAAATAAAAATGACTCAAAAGATTCTCAAATAAAAAATTTTCATAAAAATATTTATATAGGTAAATAACTTTTCTATCCCATACCGAAATTTCACACTGTATTCATTGGGATGAAAGCAAACAAGACATAGAAAAATTAAATAAATAAAAACTCTCCCAACACAACCACAAAACTAATTACAAATATTTGCAAGATAACTAAGACCGCCAACAAATATAAACAAAACTAACACCACCACCAATAATTCAACACAAAATATATACACATGGTGGGTGATCATATCATAACCATTCCAGCTCAACAAATTTCAAAATTCTTCCTAAAAGTGAGCATCCAACCAAATCACAATCCTAGATGTGTCCACAACTATAAATAAAAAGAAAAATACAAACCTAATTCATGATTATAAAAAAGAAAAAATAAAGAAAAGAGAATGAGAATAAATGGAAGATTATAGCAGGTTAGGTGCTGGGTAAGCTAATCTAAAGCCTCCTCTATGGATGGTGCTTTAGGAGGCTACTTCTTCTCATCTCAAGATTAAGGTCTCCAACCCATTCGACATCAGAGGTCTCTAAGTGCTTATCACGTGCAAATGCATGTATCTCAAAATCGTGTAATAAGAGTACTAATAAAGAAACAAAGTGAATGGCCTCTTTATTTATGAAATGTCATGAAAAATCTATAAAATGATGAAATATATGGATTAATACGACTTTCTTAGACATGTACTCTAAGTATGTGCAATATGGGTCAATGAAGAGATCATGCTGTTTAATGTCACATAGGAACTCGTGAAATACATGCACATAACAGGGATTGAAGGAGAGAAAGTGGGGACAAAAAAAAGTGATTCGGGAGAGATAGGGATAAGAGGGGGAGAAAGCTTTCTTTGTAATTGCTCCCCCTCCCCCAAAAAATTGGAGAGGAATTCAATCTTTCATTCATTTTCTTTCCTTGTTTTGTTCAAATTTTCCACTCATAATTTTCTTACGTCGAATTTAGCATTAAGCAAGCATCAATATTTTACTTTGTTTTTTCAGTATCCAGTTTTTCTAATTGTTTGATTGATTAATTTGATTAGCAAAATTAACTACAAATTGTCAGTTAAAAAACAAAGTCGTACGGACTGCAACTAATAACTAGGTAGTAAACCATATTCATTGATCTTTACAGACTTTCTTACAAGGGTTTTTTGAGATTGAATGGGGGTGGGGGACGATAACATAGTAAAAGCTAAAAAGGTTTCTTACTCCTTCCATCTTGCATTCTTTACTTGCAGGTTGAGTTGCATGCATATAGAATTGACCATTCTACGTATTAACCTGCGCCTGTTTTCAGGTGAATGCATTCCGGGAACGAAGAGCACTTTCTTTAACTCTCAATGACACAAAAACAGCAGTGATCAAGCTTCATAGAATTGTGAATGTTTTAGTCAGCATCATAATCATCGTGGTTGCAGCCACTTGGCTCAACATCATCGCCACAAAGTCCCTCGTATTCCTCAGCTCTCAGATTGTTCTGGTGGCGTTTGTTTTCGGAAACACTTGCAAGAATGTGTTTGAGTGCATTATCTTCTTGTTTGTTATCCACCCCTTTGATGTCGGTGACCGCTGTGAGATAGATGGAGTTCAGGTACTCAAACTTTTGCTTCAAGACTTACATATTAATTCCTTAAGACATAATATTGCTTCTGGCTAACTCGTTATCTTTTTGTTCAAGAACCAACTCAACCAAAAGCTTAAGCTAATGGTTGAAGGCCTAGGAATAAGTTTATACTCTAACACGCCTCCTCACGTGAATGCCCTTTGGGCTTGAAGTGTGGATGCAACAAAGGCTCCTCCTTGCCTTTTGCAATAATTAATATGGAGGCTGCTGAGATTCGAACTTGAGACCTCTCGCTCAGAAAGGCTCGATACCATGTTCAAGAACCAACTCAACCAAAAGCTTAAGCTAATGGTTGAAGGCCTAGGAATAGGTTTATACTCTAACACTTTTTATTTTCAGATGGTAGTCGAAGAAATGAATATCCTCACCACTGTGTTTTTGAGATACGACAACCTGAAAATTCTATTCCCGAATTATATTCTCTTGATGAAGCCCATCCATAACTACTACCGCAGTCCGGAAATGGGAGATGCAATTGAATTTCTCTTCCATATTGCAACTCCAGTTGAGAAAATTACACTAATGAGGCAGAGAATAACTAAGTACTTCAATCTCTATCTTTCTACTTACTGTCTATTTGATGCAAAATTATACGCTAATAGGAGTACTCCGAAGATCTTATCATTGATCATATCATTGCAGTCATATTGACAACAAGAAGGAGCACTGGTGTCCCAACCCTATGATAATTTTGAAGGATATGGAAGGCTTGCATATGCTGAGGATAGCGATTTGGCTCCAGCATCGGATCAACCACCAGGACATGGCAGAGAGGTGGACAAGGCGCACTATCCTCGTCGAAGAATGCGTTAAGATCTTTAAGGAGCTTGATATAGAGTATCGTCTGTATCCTGTGAATGTTAATATTCATTCCATATCAACGCTTAATTATCCTCTTATCCCTCCTAATAATTGGCCTACTGAAGGCAGCAAAGAGATTTCCCATTCCTAGACTCCATAGACTACCTTAATTAGTTAGCTTGTTTATATGCAGCTACCTTTAATCAATGGCAGAAATGTGTCTATATTTCCTCGGTTGAGTTATGTACATAATGTGTAAATAGTATATATATTTCGTTGGTTCTCTTTGAACTTCACCACTTGTTTTGATGATATATGCTAGGATTATTTTGTAACTAGTACGAAGAAATATGAAATAAATTTTCACTCCCCATATCATTAACATTACAATATTAAAAGTAATGAAGATGGTCTAGTTAAGCAATTAGATCTTAAATTAATACTCCCTCAATCCTAAAACTTTTGTCGAATATGAGAAATAAAGGAAAATAAAGCTTAAATGCTGAAATCACCGCTTTTTATGGAAAAGGAAGACGCGCAACGGTAAATTTGAGGGAAAGGGTTTTTATAAGGGTGATCTGATTGTACTTGATACCATCTCTAAAAGCGATAATAAAATGGTTAATACTTTTTCTGCTTATATCATTGAGTGACTTAATTTATGATAAGCTAGATTAGATATGTAAATGTCGACTTCATTGAAAGCCTAAACATCTCCACTGGATTCCTAAATTGTCTAATATGAATTTTTCTAAATGTGAAGTGTGTGTTGAAGTTAAGTTGCCTAAGAAACCATTTAAATAGATAGAAAGACAAACTAAGTAGCTTGAGCTTGTACATAGTAACCTGGGAGATTTTAAGAACTATATGTGTAAAAGGTGTAAAATATTATGTTGTCTTTGTTGAAGACTACTGATGTTACACTTTCGCTTATCTCCTAGGTACAGAAGATGATGCAGAAGAAATGTTCTTTAAATATACAGTCAAAGTTGAAAATCAAGTAGATAGAAAATGAAAAGACTTTTAAGTGATCGAGGTGGTGAATACAACCTCACAACTCTAAAAATGTTTTGCAATGCTAATGGAATAATTCATGAACGGAGTACCTTTTATACTCCATAACAGAATAGGGGAAAATAAAAATAGAACTTTGAAAAATATAATTAATGTCATGTTAATTAGTTTTGGACTTCCTGATAATATGTAGGGGAAGACAGTTTTATCTACATGTGATGTATTACATCGTGTGCCTCACAAGAAATTTGATAAGACCCCATATGAATTAAAGAAAAAGAATCCTCCTAACCTAAATTATTTAAAAGTATGAGGGTTTGACTAAAGTTGGATAATCTGAATGTAAAAGAGAGAAAATTGGTTTAAACTATTGATGCATTACTTATTGGTAATGCAAATCAAAGTGTTGTATACCGATTTATACTAAAGGTGCAAATGGTTCATATATGCATGGTAATATTATTGAATTTATAGATATTGAATTTTTTTAGTATATATTTCTTATGAAAATTACATCTCATGATTATCACATCCCTCATGAAATATCCTCTAATAGACATGCATGTTCATCCGATATTGAATTAAGGAGAAGTAAAAAGATTAAAAAGGAAACTAATTTTGGTCTTGGTTATATTACTACACTTTCTATTAAAGATGACATGTTAAATGAAGAATTTATTTATGCATATGTTATTGAAGAAGATCCCAAAACATATGATGAAGCCATGAAATCTATTGATGTTGTTTTCTGGTAAGAAGCAATTAATAATGAGTTTGACTAATTTTGAGTAACCATATATGAAACTAGCTGACCTTCCTTTAGGTTGTAAACCATTGGGGTGCAAATGGATGTTTAAAAAAACTTAAAGATTATGGATTCATGGATAAATACAAAGCTCGTTTGGTGGTTAAAAGATTTAATGAAAAGAAATTAATTATTTTGATACATATACTCATGTGACTAAAATAGCCACTATTAGAGTATTGATTGCACTTGCTTCTATTCATGACAAATTCTGCATCAAATAGATGTCAAATTACATTCTTAAATGGGAATTTAGATCAGGAAATTTATATGGAACCCGAGGGATTTGTGATATCACGACAAGAACATAAAGAGTGTAAATTGGTGAAATCCTTGTATGAATTTAAAAAGCCCCTAAACAGTGGTATATGATAACTACAAATGGATTTAAAGTAAATGAAGGTGATACTTTGTGAATTACAAGTATGTTTCTTATGGTTGTGTTATTATGTGCTTGTATATTTATGATATGCTTATATTTGGCTTGAATATGGATGTTGTTAATGAAACTAAAAACTTTTTGAGGACCGAATTTGAAATGAATGATATAGATGAAGTCTGCTTTGATGTTAGGAGACAAATATGACATCAATCTTAATCGGTCTCATTATATTGAGAAAATACTTAGAAGGTTTGATTCATTTGATATTGATCTTGTTAGGACACCTTATGATGCTAATTTACATTAGGTAAAGAAAAAGATGATCCTTATGTACCAAATGGAATATGAAAAAGTAATTAGTAGTGTTTATGTTTTTGATGAATTACACTTGGTCGGATATTGGCTATGTTGTGTGTAGACTTAGCAAATATACTTATAATCCCATTAATAACCAAATGCATTGATACTCTTGCTTAAATATTTAAAAACTACAATGGATTGGGGTTTGTATTATAGCAAATTTCCTATTGTGTTGGAAGAATATCGTGATGTCAATTGGGTATCTAAATGATTAAATTAATTCCACTATTGGTTATGAGTTTATTCTAGCTGTAGGTTTTATATCCTGAAAATTTGGTAAATAGTCTTGTACTGCTATGCCTACTAATATGAGTTCATTACTCTTGTATTGGCAGGCTGTGAGGCTGAATGGTTGAAAATTCTGCTAGCGAAGTCCCATTGTAGGGGAAGCTAGCTCCTATATTGTGATAATATGGAAGTTATCTCAATTGCAACGAATAAGACCTTCAACAAAAAAAGAAGGCATATAAAATTGAAACACAAAGTAATGAAGGAGTTACTGAAAAATTGAGTGCACTACTATAGGAACCACTTTTAACGACGGGTCTTTAATAATGGTTAAAAGGACAAAACGTCATGAAAAATGGACTGGTGACATTTTTGTAAAAAACGCGGTTATTAATGTACATATAACGACGATTCAATAAATAAATTGTTGTCAAAAGTTTATGCTGAACTTTTGACAACGGTTTAATAATTCAACCGTCGTCACATGTACATCTATGACGATAGTTCAATGAAAGAACCGTTGTCGTAGGTCGTTCATAAAAAACCCTCGCTCGTGGCATCTCACTTTCACTTCACTCTCTTGCTACCGTAGTTAGGTTTCCGGTTGCTATTCTCTCTCTTATCTCTGTGGTTTCTGGTGGTTTTCGGTGTTTTCCGGCATGCTTCCCACTCTCTCTATGGTTTCCGAGTCATGGACGCACCCCCTCCCCACTCACTCTATCTGCGGTTTCCGATTCCCCTACTCAATTTCACCGCCCTCTCTGTCACTCTCGCCCGCCGGTATGTAACTTATATATCCGTCTATTTATAAAATAAATGTGTAAATGTGGCATGCTTTATAGTCCTCATTGTCTGCTTGAAACTTAGGGCTTGAATCTTGATATGTAACTCATATCATTTAGAGTAGAGGCCAAGTATATACTTGTACATATTGTGTAAATGAAATGTGTAAATTAAACTTGACAAATACATACTTGTACATGTTGAATGTTATGCATTTTTGAATGTTATTGTAAAATGCTAAGTATAAGTGACAATGAGAAGAGAAAAACATAACACACAAAGAAACCGAAAAAACGGCCAAAGCGAGGAACCGGGATCTTTGGGCGGCTAGCATGGGTCTGTGCTAGACTATACGGTCAGCCCATGTTGGCAGCTGCCCAACCCAACTTCTCTGTTTCTATCCAAAAATTATTGTACATGTTTATTTATTAAGATTTGTATAATTACTTGCGGTATAAAATGGATTCTTCCAAAAGTACAAAAAAATTCGAGAGGGCGAACTATGATAATAAGGAGAAGTTGGTCCGAGTAGAGACGATCCAACCATCCTTAGACGGGTCGATTTTGATGGGCATGCATGGAAATGCTGTAGGTGATCATAAAACTCCCTTTATGAGCTATGTTGGTGCGGCAACCCGCTCATACGTGAACATCAATTACGGAAAATGAAACGAAGTCCCCGATTTCATTAAGGACAACTCTGTGAAACAATATTCGGGTAAATGCACTACATCTCAACTTAGTATTGCAACTTATTATAAATATATATATATATATATATTAATGCATATCATTCTTGTGTTTCGAAAACGTCCAACTTGAATGTTAATAAATATGAGATCTCCTTCGTGAAACACAAGACCCTCATGTCGGCGGCGAGAAAAGTTTAGATACTTCAAATCTCGCATTGCCGCTATATGGGTTTGCAAAACAAGGCGAGATAAAATAAGAAGGTAGACCTCGGGAGGTTTACAATTGTATCACCGAGGATTACTAGAGATCGTTTGAAGCACATATCACCTCTCCGGAATATATGATAAGTTATCATCATCATTTGTTATGTTTTTTTCGATTTAAGTTTTACGCATTGATATTTTCGTTGTCCTAATTACTTGCGTTGATGCTAGGTGAAGTCAACTGGAAGAGGATTAAGAGTAATACGTATCCTCATTAACATATATATATATATATATATATATATATATATATATATATATATATATATATATATATATATATATATATATATATACATATATATATATATATGGTTAAGGGTGAAAAGGGAGTCAAGCTGGAAGAGGATTAAGAGTAATACGTATCCTCATTAACATATATATATATATATATATATATATATATATATATATATATATATATATATATATATATATATATATATATATATATACATATATATATATATGGTTAAGGGTGAAAAGGGAGAAAATATAAATGTGAAAATGTAAAAAATTAGAAAGGTATTTAGATATATGGGTCTCTCCAAATACTTGTCATAAAGATAAATTTGTTATCAAATTTATTTATTTTGATGAGTTGAAGTTGGGGATGGAATAATTTATCCAATTACCTAAATTTCCGGTTTTCTTTTTGGGTGCAAGTTTGTTGTATTATACATGGTCGTAAATTAGAATACCTAATTTTTTTAAGTTTACATAATGCATGAGACAATAATGAATATCAATGAAATGTTGAGACCATCCATTTAGTTTGTTTTAACTACCCTAAGACATAAGTAGAATCGAGTTCCAATAACCCTTTTTGACTATAGTAATGAGGTCGGATTCACTAGGTAAGACATAGAGTCTATGTGCAACGTGGGTCGATGAAACGAAGAAAGGGAAAAGGGATAAAGACTTTATTGGAGAAAAAGGTTATAAACAATAGGGAATTATTACTAGTTTTGTAATTGTTTACCACATTTTTCTCCAATAAAGTCTTTATCCCTTTTCCTTTCTTCGTTCATGACCCACGTTGCACATAGAATATTGATATTGATAGGGTTGAGACTTGCATGTATGATAGGGTTCCCAAATTGAGCTATCTTACCAACTCAAAAAAAAAAAAGAAAAGAAAAGCAAAAACAACTATTTTTTATTTAACACCAAATCCTTATGATCGTTATCAATATTTTGTTTTTTGAGGAGAATGATTGAAGAGATAAAAGGATAGGAATTTATTGACAAAAATAGGAAAAGAAAAACATGATAGCAATATGAGTGTTCACGAGAAAAAAAAAAAAGAAAAAAGAAAGGAGATATTACGGAAAATTCATGATATCATTATTTAGATTTTCAACTCACATAATATATTTACGGACATCAATATCAATATTATGAAACATTTTTCTCCAATAAAGTCTTTATGTCTTAGGGTACTTATGTCTTAGGGAAAAGGGATAAAGACTTAATAAATGGTTGATTGTTCGCGAGTGCTTCTTCCTAAAACAAAAACAATAAAATATTTGGAAAAGTGAGTCGAAACTCAGTACGAACATTCCTGCACTTGTAAAATAATTTTGAAACATGTTGATTGAGCGCGCGCATTTCAATTCATTTTAATTTGAAATCGGGGGAGAGAATGTAAGTAAAACTTGCTTGCCGGTTATTATCCGAAAGTGGAACCCCTTGATAATTGATACGATCTTAGTAAGGTGCACACCTCCCGGGCCGACCGAGAACCCGAGTTGAAGCCGCGCGGGTTGGGCATACGCCACGATGATTGATAATTGATGGGCATAAGCCACGATAATTGATGATTGAGCGGGGGACCACTTGATTAGGTGGCAAAACTTGATTTGCAAATGATTCATTATTAGTTGCATATATGAGAAATGTTGAGATTTGATGAAACATGTGAGTTTTTGAAAGGTACGAGGCAATGAACGTACCTGAATTGAGAATGTCTGTTTCTCCCCTTTTATAGAAATTTGAGTCAGCAGTTGTTCGGCAACGGAAGTGGCCTCCGTTGCATTTAAGATGGATTTCTAGGGTTAATAATGTTTTCTAGAGTTTTAATGCTTGAGTTTGTATAAGTTTTAACAATTTATTTCATTTTTTATATTTGTATGAAGATCGATTAAACTAAGGTTTGTATTACTTAGCTTTACTTGCGTTTATTGAATATAATTTATATTAACTAAAGAAATTGATTAGGCTAACTAAATACTCGATGATTTTGGTGTTATTTGATTTGCTAGATGACTTGGATTGAAAAATGGTGTACATATATACATAACACTTATTCTTAATTCATTCCTCACTTCTCCCTTCTCTGCACTCAAAACCTATAGTTAAATAATTAATTAATCCATCAAATGCCCTTCCATCGGAAGGTTTCATAACTTTGCCGAATCGCCCAAAACTCATACATATACGCCATTTTAAGTGCCTAAGCGTTATTTCCTCGACAGAACTCGTATTCATATCCAAATTAAGCATACCAAGTGTTCGGATGTCCCCATGCCTCTTACACAATCTATTATCCGACTTCATCCTCCCGCCTATTTTTCTCTTCCTTTGTGTTCAATTCTAGCTATTTACAAAATGTAACAATTCCACCAAATTGTTCAATTCGATAATAAAACATCCTCAATCTCATTCACTAGTTCATAATTTCCCAAAAGAATCACATTTGTTCATATGCGTACACCAATTAATCCATCAACTCTGCCACACCTCAATCGTCCACAACAATTCGGATTTTCCCGGATCAATTTCTGAATTCACTAAACAACATATTTTTGAATCATATACTTCAATTTACAATCACAATTTCTTAAATAAATAAGGAATTTGATAATTCGGGGTTTGGTAGTTTACCTTCGAATTCGCAGAGATGGAAGCCAAGAACAAGAGCGAGGGCGGTGGTGGGGCGTGGCAAGCTGCGCCGGCGACCATTGAGCAGGGGACGGCGACGGCTCCGGCAACCGCTGCGGCTGGTAGCTGGCCGGAGAGTGGGCCGCGGCGAGGGACGAACAGCGCCCGCGGAAGAGAGAGGAGAGCGAGAGCGCGAGTGAGGGACGAGGCGAGAGGTGGACGAGAGGCGCTGGGCTTTTTCCGGACGACGCCGGCGCGGCCGCTGGCCTGGCGTTGGTGGCGCTTGATGGCCGGAAGCGGGGCAGGCCACGAGTGGAGGCGGAAGAGGAAACAGAGCACGCGAGGGAGAGTGAGAGCCATCGCGCGAGAGTGTGAGAGTGTGAGAGGACGCTGCCGGCGGCGCCTAGCGCCGGCTTCGGCCGCGTTGGTGGCGTCCGGTGGCCGGAGGGAAGGCAGCAGCAGCGAGAGAGATGGTGAGGCGGGGAGGATGGAGGGGAGGAAGCGGGGGAGCGGGGAAGCAAGCGAAGTCCCGATATATTTTGGTCTTAACCGCCTCTCTCCCTTTTTTTTTTTTTTTTTGTGTAAAATTCCGGAAAAATCCGAACGGATTTTTCTTTCAAAAAAATCTGAAAATTTTATTTTTATTTATTTATTTTATTTATTTATTTATTTGCTTTGTTTTCTTTTATTGTTACTTTTAAATTTTATTTTAATAATGATGCTTACAAATTATAATCTTATTATGAGATTTTTATTAGGGCCACTTCGTCGCCTTAGCTGCATAACATACGAGATAAAAATAGTTTAAATATAAGATATCGAATTGAAGTGCACGCGCTCAATTATATAAATAGTGTAATTAATAAAATAAATAATGTGATTTAAAATAAATAAGGTGATTTAGGGTCGGGTTGTTACATTATGTAAAACTTAAAAAAAAAATTATGCCTTGTTTATGATAATGTATAATACATCAAAATTGGAAGCAAAAAGGAATTCTTTAAATGGGAAGAGGGGTAGAGGCTTTATTAAGGGAATTGGTAATAGAATAATTCTTTGACTTAACTCTCTCATTCGATCATATTGAAAATGAGTTATAGAGCACTTCCTGTTGGTTACGAAAAATTATGCCCACGCTTCAATAGGGATCGTGCCGAGCAAGCTCGCTGTTGCCTATCCCTCGTTGTGAAGACATTCCACAACCTTCGATTGATGATGCCATGGAGCTGGATTTTGTAGACTTTGACAAATCCCATGCTCTCAAACAAGTTGTGTTGCGTTTTAACCGGGACCTCCTTGAAGCCTAGGTAGAGCGTCACTTTGACCATCTTGTAGAAGTCCAAGCAAGCAATTCGCACTCATTTACAAGTGACGCGGCGGGCGAAGGCACAACTTCAAGCATGGGCTCATCGTCCGGTCCCTCCCTAGAGAGCGGTGAATCGGTGGAGGGCCCTTTCTCTCGTTCTTCTTTGGTCCGAACTTCGGTACGAAGGAACTTACCGAAGGAAAAGGGGAGGAACCTCCCTAAGGAAAAGAAGAGGAACCTCCCTAAGAAGAAGTGAGGTTGTCCACCTCTACCCTTGCACGAACTCCAAGTAAGTAATACATAAGAGGATCATCACTTTGGGACAATGACAAAGGAAATAGACATTGTTGGTGAGATGACCTCTTTGTGTATTGTTTTTAGTATTAATGCCAAAAATTCCATTTCTTTGCACGGGAGTTATGCTTTTTAATAGATTGAATTATGTGCTTGTCTTTATGACTATATTGCTTGCTTGGAGTTCGTGGAGAGGTAGCGTACACAACAAATATTACATATATATATATATATATATATGTTGTCCGAGCTACCTCTACAATAGCTCCAATAAAGCACTATTGTTGTAAAGACAATGACATAACTAAATCTACAACAAAAGCATCGGTTTGGGTAAATAAAGATGAACTTTTTCACATAAATACTGTAAAAGTACTCTTTGTATTATAATTTCACATCATTGTAATATATTCGAGTGCTTGGAACTTAATTATTGTGAAATATGGAATTATGTTGTCGAACTTGTTCAAGATGGAACTTGTTGTGGTTGTAGTAAGTGGGGAAGTTTTGTATATATATATTGGAAAATTGCGGCTATTGGTTGTTGTTGTGTTAGTTGTGATGTATTTTGTAATGTATTTTGTACAGGGGTTATGGAAAAACAAAAAAATAATAAAAAATTCTGACCTATGACGACAATTTTTACATTAGAACCGTCATCATATACCCTGCCTAAACAAATTTAGGCATTTCTATGTAGACCTCCGACAACGGTTACGTGGTAAGAACTCTCGTCATACGTTTCTATATGACGATAGTTCTAAAGGAAGAACCATTGTCATATATGACCTATTACTACGATTTTCAACCGTAGCAAAAGATGTTACATACAACGACAGACCACATACACGACGCCAGGTTAACCGTAGTTAAATGTCGTTTTTAATCGAAGTTAAAATTGGTTCCTATAGTAGTGTCATCACTAAGTCAAACCACTCGGTCAAAGTCTTCAAGATTGTATGTGGTAGTAATCCAACTACACCTGTTGACCTAACTCCATTGCCTACTCAAAATCGATTTAGTAGTGATGTTGAGGAACGAGCTAGAGAAATTAAGAAGCTTCATGACAAGGTGAGATCCCGGATCTCAAAACAAAATGAGCAATACCAACACAAGCTCACAAGTTTGGTTAGTCAGCTACATTTAAAGAAGGAGATTTGGTACATATTCATTTGAGAAAAGAAAGATTCGCTCTAGGTCCACCTAGAAAACTCGGACCAAGAGCGAGATAGTCCATTCAAAGTCTTGAAACGAATTGAAGAAAATGCATATAAAATAGAACTACCGAGTAGATTATAATGTTTCCGCTACCTTATGTTGTTGATCCATCTGCATATTATGAAGATGGGGAGGAGCAAAGACTCGAGAACGAGTCTTCTCCAACAAGGGGAGCTTGACAACGGTAAAAAACACAACTCGACAAAGAAAAAAATGCTACAAAGTTGTCTATTCATTAATGCACTTGCCCTATTCTATTTTGAAAAATTGAGGCTAGCGAGAATAATTTGGTAGTAAGAATGAAATATTGTCAAAAAGGCTCCGACATTATGGTAGAAAATGGAAGCTTGTAATAAATTGAATTAGTTATAATAGTATCGGATTAGGCCTATAAATTGCCATGCTTGTAACCGCAGAAAGGCAATAAAAAATTATAAGAGTATTTCCATTAAACACTTTGAGTGTTGAAAGGTTGAGTGTTTCTCCCTTCCTCTATCAATTCCTAAAAGTAGGAAGTATAGAGTTCTCGTATTATTGGGTTGGCCTCCAACATAATAATTTAGGTCTCCGACTTGATGTGAGACCCAGAAATTTCAGGTGCTTGCCTGGTAGTGAATTATTAGAATTTTTCTAAGTCGGAATTAGAAACCCGAGAACCGAAACCGAGCATGGGCTAGCTAAATTGGGCCTTGAGAAGCTAGTTGGGCCCAATTAAAATAAAAAAAAAAGAAAAGGAAATGAGAAAGGGAGAGTTGGCGGATTACTAAGCAAGGAAGAGAATGAGGACCAATTAAACTTGGACAGCAGCCCATTAGGTGTGATTAGGAGAAGAGGAGAGAGAATGAGGCTAGGATTAGGACCGAGAACAAAGAAAAGAACGAAAGAAAGAGGAACAGAGAAAAACGAAAGGAAGCGAAGTAGAGCGAGAGGAGAGCGAGAGGAAGCGGAGGAAGCGAGAGAGGGAGCAGGCGCGAGAGGCCGATGGCCGGTGGCCACCTGAACGGCAAGGCGCCGCTGCCGGTGGGCAAGGAGAGCGAGAGCTCGGGAGGCCGAGCAGAGCGAAGAAGAAAGGGGAACGAAAGAACGCGGAAGCGGGGAAAGCGATAGGGAGCGAGAACCCACAGAGAGAGAGGAAGAGCGAGCGGGAGCGAGAGGAACGCCGGAAGCGGCTGCCGGCGGGCACGGCGAGCCTAAGGACAGGCAGCGGACGAAGGTGAAAGGAAAGAGAAGCGAGAGGGCGAAAGAAGGAGAGACAAAGCGAGAGAGCAACGAGGGCAGCGAAAGGAGGAAGAAGAGGAAGCAAAACCCAAATCGAAACCCAATTCGAAACCTTCCAAAACTGAATTCTTAGAACCTCTAAGAATCTAAGGTGAGTAATCTGAATTCATCCTCTAAAATAAAATAAATTAGGTGGATTGAACTTGAATTCGAAGTATGAAATTGGAAACCCTAAGTTAATTGAAGAAGTTAGAGGCCTAAATTTACGAGACTAGCAACTCACGAATCAAAGAGCATGTTGTGATTATGTGATGCCTAGTTCTGAATTTGTGATGTTTAAGCATTATTGAGCATGATTATTGAGAATTGGATGAGAATAGCTTGAATAGGTTTAGTGAGAAAAATCAGAAAATTGAATTCATGATTTAGTGCAGATTTTTCGAGTGAATAAAGCATGCTGTCTGCATTATTGTGCTGTCATGTGTAGCATAAATTTTCTGTAATTTTTACTGCAGCTTTGTGGCAATTTATGGGAATTTCCTGTAAAATTTGGTATGCATTGGATGAGTAGATTGGGAGATATGCAATTTTAAGTGAAAATGTCCTGTTTTGAGCAAAATCAGAACTAAATGAGTAACTGAATTAAGAACTGAGATTTAAGAAGCTATGTGGCTAGATTAAAAGATATATATCAATTACGGAAAGTTATAGAACCATAAACCACTTATACGCGATACTACGCGAGCACGAAAACGATAAGTTCATTGATTCCGAATCCTAGTTGGCATGTTTGTGTGATTATGCGTTTATTCGAATTACATCGATTATAAATGGCATAAGCATGCGTATGTGAAATGAATTGATTGTGCTTGAGTTAGAACATGCTTATGTGAATTGCTTGTTTTGAAGAAGTTACGCATGAACGTGCTAAGCATGAATTATATGAATTAAGTATATCTTATGTATAAGTAATAAGAAGATAAGAAACATAAAGAACTAAAGAAGGGAGAAAGGATTGTGTTATTGATCTAAGACCCCACGAATTAAAGAACCCTCTGAAGCTATGGCCATAGAAGTGTCTGTCAACCCGAAGCCACGAATTGAATTGCTTCCACTAAGAATTGACGAGTATGCGTCCTTCGGGGAAGGGAGAGCGCCTCGAGGCCACGAATTGTATGCCTCCGTGAACCGAGCCCACGAATTGTTTTGGCTCCAAGAATTGGGTCTTTAGAGCAGAACATAAATCTTCTTTCCATTCGAACTAAGAAGACTTAAAAGAATTATGATATGAAGAATCGAATGATCATGCATGACGAACAAGAAAGAGCCAATGATTTATGAAATGCATGATTGAACTCAAGAAGAAGAATAAGAAGATCAAATCCCGATTTCATATGAGATGAATGCGATAAGAACTAAGATATGATCTATGTGATGAATGCCTTGCATGATGAATGATTTACTCGATGAATGACTTACGTGATGAATAACTTACTTGATGAATGATTTACGTGATGAATGAATTACATGATGAACGATTCCATGACTTACTTGTGTAGAAATATGAATGAAGTATGTTTGACTGAATTCATAAGCAAATGATGTCATTATGTCTCTCGGCAAGTTGGTAAGTTTAGAATCTCGCATGTCTTAAGTTTATTTGATCCGAATCGCATGTTATGAATGAATTGAGAACTTACGTGTGTTTGTTAATGAATTAATGTGCAAAGTGAAACCCGGGGTTGGGTTTGGATTATTCACCGGGCTAGTGAGCTCATGACATCACTAACATTTCAAGTGCGAAGTTAAGACCGACGGGAGTTGCCTTTGACTTTTGGAAATAGCGGACGAATAGGAGATGTCGGACTTACTGCTTGTTTTTCTGTCTTTTGTTTAGAAAGATGTTGTAAAGACTGTTGTATCCGAACTTAAGTTTGATTATGAATGTAAAAGCCCTATGTGAATACTCCGAGCGTATGGCTCGTTGAGTTGTGTTGTGTTTCTCCGAGCGTGTGGCTCGTTGAGTTTAGATTGTGTTTCGTGCGGGGTTAGGGCTTTAAGCCCATGGGTTTAGCCGGTTTACGAGATGAAACTCTGCTGAAATTTCCAGAAAAACCTTCGAAAACCTAGAATTACGCTTCCGCCAATCCAAGAAAGGGTTATTAACCCTAAGTTGAGATCTTAAGCAGCCTTAGGGGTTCCTCCCGGGAACCACGACATGTAATACTCCTAGGGTGGGTCTAGGGGTGTTACACTTGATTTCTAAATTCAGAATTTATCTATGTAACAACACAACCTTAAGAAAACATATTACCTTTAATACGTTAAAATATTGTGAGCGCGTGCATCAATTTCAAATTTTCATGTCATATTATATATATGTGTGTCTATCAATATTGTTTCAAATGCGGGACTCGGATGATAGCAACGACGATGCATGACCATATTGTGTAAATTCTTAAACATAACTCAAAAGATATTTTATCACTTATTATTTTTATAAATTAATTTTATCTCAATTAATAAAATATTGACCGGTAAAGATTTTAGTTGGAAATATTTAGATTTTTATCAAAATTATTATTCCAAAACATCAATATTTTTGTATAATTAATTTATTTTAATTTTGAAAATTCTTTTGCAAAATGAGACTAACATGATTTTTATAAGCCTAATGATATTTAAAATATAAAAATCATAAAATTAGCATAAGAAAATATTTATAGAGGAGATATGTTAGAAATTGGGAATAGGATTGGATAAGTATACATGGAGCATTGGGCCTAGAAAGCTGAAGTTAAGTCCCATTCAAGAGAAAGAAGGTGGAGTATATAAAGAGATTTATGTGATTAACATTAACTTAATTCATTTTCCCCCATCTGCTTTATCTCTCTAACCCTCACAATCTCTCTATCTACCCCTGCTCTCTGTCCGTCGGCCACGCCATCGACCCAACGACCGCCACCATTTTTGCGGCCATTTCGCCGCTCCGGCCACCGCTTGACCGTTGCCGGTCAGCCACCATCTCATCACAATCACCAGCACCATCATCAAACCACCCAAAATCACATCCCTCTTTCTTTCACTTGCCCTCCTCTCGCCTCTGCACTGTCCCCTTAGGCTTCATCTCGGCCACCGAAAACACCACCAACAGCCGCCGCCACCTGCTGTCTCTCTATCACTGCCGCAGACCTCCCAGCGAACTACCCAGCAGCACCAACGTCACTTGAGCCACCCTAAAACATCACTAGCTGCCACCGTCGCCCTGTCTCCGGCCTAGTTCCGCCACTCTCTACCGCCGCTGCATGCTTCTTCCGCCACCGACCGAATTCCGATCACACCCGAACCACCACAAACCCATTTTCTAACTCCCTTCATAGTTTGTTTTAGCTAAAATTTCCAGAGTTTTTGAAGAGAAAGAGGGATGTTATTAGAAAATATCAAGTTCCCCAAGTGTGATAATTCCTTGGGGAAAACAGATCACGGTACCAGTCCATTTTCAGGACTAAGTCCGGCAGCTAGACGTGCCACAATGTTCCCTCCTCTCTTAACATGATTCGCAAGAAAAGTGTTAAACCGACTACATAAACTTCTAATGTCATCAAGGATGATCTCAACAGTGACCTTCCTCTTTGTCCCGAGTGGAGTTTCCTGATAAAAGTTAACGAATCACTTTCGATAATCACCTTTTTGAAGCTTGCCTCGATAACTCTAGTGAGACCAAAAGGCATAGCTGTAGCCTTTGCTTCCTCTATTCCCCATCTCGCATCTGACTTTCGGGTACCCACAAGTAGAATTTCAAGAGTTAATTTCATCTTAATTGTGTAAATAGATTACAATTAGTTATTTTTAGTATTATGTAAAGAAAATTGGAGATTGAAATTTGATGATATTATGCGGATGTTTGATTGGGTTCATGAGATTGAGGAGAATTTTTGGTGATATTAATCTTGGCGTATATTTGAGTTTAATAAAATTAAAGTAGAATTTGTGAAAAAGTTGATATGGATATATGGAATTGGTGATTAAATTAGAAGAAGGATGAGCTATAATTATTTTTATTGATCTTGGTGGTTATTTGATTTAGTTATAATTTTGGAGAATTTGGAATAATTTTAAGTTAGTATGAGGTGTGTAAAGTAGAATTTTAATTGAATTATATGAGTATGTTACATGTGGATAAGAAATGGTCGTTTCCTTGTGAATTAACTTATGGTGATATGAATTAGATTACAGTGATTATGGATTAGATAGTAATGTGAACTAGAGTAAGTTAGGAAGTTAAATAAATAAATGATAATAAAAGTATTTAAAGATTTTACATAAAGAATAAACATCTTTTACATTGTTTTTAAAGTAAAATGCTATATTGTGTTAAATTAATACTATTTATAAATAAATCTTTTTGAGAAAAATAAAATAAATACCCTGTGCTAATAATATATGTATTTACATATGTATAACATTAAATTTATTTGTGATAAAAATCGGTATTGTTTGTCTTCATTTGAAATAATACTGAGATATTAAAATAACTAAATGATTACAAGTGAAAATTTAACTATTAATGAAACTTATTTTTTCAAACCTTTATCAACTCAAGGTACGTTCATTGATCGTGTCTTTCGAGTATTTCAATTATAAACTAAAGTCGGGTATGGATGATTTCAATTATAACAAAGAATCATCTCGCAAATAATATTTGCCATATAAAAGTGATCCGCCCTTCAATACCATTATTTGGTATTATTAATACTCATCATCAACTTAGGTAGGTCTAACACCATATACCTGTTGGTCACCTTCAATTGGACTTCCCGATCGGTTCAAGTGTGTGCACATATTTTAGGGAAACCAGGACGATCACAAGGGTAATCACTTAGATAAATAATCAACAAGCTGTTTTACATTATTCTCTCCCCTCTCATTCATAAATGAATTGAAATGTGCACACTCAACTCAACTATTTAATAACCTTTATTTTACAGACATGATAATGGACGTATTGGACTTCATCTCACATTTCGAAAATGTTTTCTTGTTTTGTTTTAGGTAAAGAAGTTGATGGTGTCAAGCCATAGAAGAGTTCTATTCGGGACTTAGAGACTCGCAGCGGCGACTATGTTGGGGTATTAGTAGTCGAGTGTTGTTGACTTCATTTATTGAATATTAACATGTATTTTTGTTTATCATTGTATAAGTTGTAACTGCCTAGCAAAAAAAAAAAATGTAATAACCACGAGTAAAGTTACATATAATTATATCCAGCCTTTCCCTTTCTTTTGGTAAGGGCGACGGTGACGTCTCCCTGACCTCCTTTCCGCTGCGTCAATTATCGGCTAATGGTTTGTTTAGACTAAACCGGTGATTACGAGTTGGGAACGTTACAATCTATCCCTTACCCATCCGGTGTCACTTAGATCCTTCAATGCCAGTTCCACTATGAGAAATGCCGCTTGTACTGCCGATTGGGCATACCCTATCCAGTAACCATAATTCCCATTCTGCTCCTGCTGCTAGTGTATCTTTGTCCCACGAACCATCTGTGGTCATTGTTACTTGCATCTGCTGTTGTTGTGCATTTCCCTTACTGTAGGCCAATAGTGGTTGCTGTGAAGAGTCGATTTTCTTATTTTGTTGTACCAGTTTCTGTCGTTCAGTGATTGCTAACCAATGTTCCACATGTTTCTGGGTGTTGTCTATAACCCCCTCTGGATTGAGAATCTTCCCGCTAAAGGTCCACATTTCTCTCTCTCCAGATGCCCCACAAAGTTAACATTAACCATGTAATTTTTGAGAGTTTCCACTTACTTTTATCCTTAATTAATACGCTCAACCAATTTATTATAAGCCATTGAGAGAAGTCTAGATTAGTGGAGTTATTCACCCTTAATCCCAAATCTCTACTTACCCAAATTCTGCTTGCCACTTCACAATCTTGAAAAGGTGTTCTGCAGACTCCTAATGGTAATTACAAAAGGGACGTTCCCTCCGCTAGCTTGGTATCCTCTTTTATAGAGACTATTTCCTAAAGGAAGCGCATCTTGTATGGCTCTCCAAATGAATATTTTGATTTTCAGTTCCATTTTGATTGCCCAGAATCTCCTCCACTCTTTATCGCCCTAAGCTCCTTCAATTTGACCCTTTAGCTTTTCATTAAGGAATGCATACCCTGATTTGACCATGAACTCTTTACCAATATATTTATCCCATAAAATTTGGTCTTCTACTAAGTCACACCTTATTGGGATAACTAGTATCTACTTTGAACTTTCCTATGAGAATAATGATCTTATTTTTAATAGGTCCCAATTCCTTTCTTCCTGTTGAAGTGGAGTTGATACATTCTCCTTTTCATGCTGCACTCTTAATTCGTCATTTTAGAAATTGATCTTCTCTCCTCTTGCCCACTTATCAAGTTCAATTCTTATTCTATTTCCATTTTCCATTCTCCATGAAAGCCCAACTTTAAAGGTGTTAATAGCTTTGCATATTCTCTTCCATCCTCAAGAAAAAGATGGAGAAAATAGGTTTCCTTGTATTTTATGCACCGGTGAAGGTACCCTGTATTTTGCTTTATATACTCTTGCGAGGAGTCTCTTTTCATTTTTATGTAGCCTCCAAGCTTGTTTCATAAGCATTGATTGGTTGAGTTTGGCTACATCTCTCATGCCCACTCCTCCCATACCTCTTGGCAATATACGACCACCCTCCTTTTCCAATGGATCATTTCCCTTCCTGCGTTGTCACCCCTGAAAAAACTAGCCATAATGGAGTTCAATAAGCTGGTTACCTTCTTAGGAATACTAAAGACCGAGAAGACATATTGGTTCAATGAATTACGGACTGCATTGATTAATACCAGTCTTCCTGCCGGGGAAAGCATATCCATTTTACATGACTGCATCCTTTTCTGCACCTTATTAATAAGGAAGTGAAAATGAGATGTTTTTGTCTTCGGAATGAGTGGCATTGAGCCAAATATCTATCAAACCCATCAACCACTCCGTAGTTGAAGACCAACTTGATATCCTCAATCTCTTCCCTACTCATATTCTTAGACAACATGATTGCTGACTTAGAACTATTCACCATTTTCCCTGACGCCTCACAAAAGACATTTAATATGTTAGTTAGAGTCATCACTAGGTTTAAAGTAGCTTCTGTGAAGACTAATGCTTCATCAGCAAAAAAATATCTCTGGTGCTCGTCTTGCTACTATGATTCCTTTGAGCTGCCCCCTCTGTTGACTATGGACCATCATTACCGAAATCACCTCCATGTATAGAATGAAAGATACGGTGAGAGGAACTGAGTAGGGTGGGACTCCAATATTCTCTCTTCGCAGACATCTGGGTGAAGAGGAATGACCTCGATCAGGCTTTAATTGATGTTGATACCTATTGGAGACAAATACTGAACTAAGATGGATGGAGAACGCGGAAATGGGTACTCAATTCTTTTTTAAAAGCTTCAAACTTAGGAAGTATTTCAATACCATAAGGGGTCTTCAAGATGAAAGAGAAAACTAGACCCAAGACTCACATGAGATTAAACAAATTGTGTGGAATTATTTCAAGGATCTTTTTTCAGAGATACGTTTGGATTTGGTAGCTATGAGAAGCATTGATATAGCAATACAGAACTTTGACAAGGTTATTACTGGTCAGGAGATACAACAGTTAAACAAACCTTTTATGGGAGAGAAGGTGAAGCTGGCAATTTTCCAGCTAAGAGTATTGAAATCACCACATGACCAGTGATTTTTTATCAAAGGATGTAGCACATCGTTAGGAAACATGTCATTCAAGGAGTGCTATACATTTTAAATTCAGACAACTTTCTGAAAAAGATCAATCTCATGGAAATAGTTTTGATCCCAAAAAGAACAATGCACTTGACTTGATGTGAAGGATTTCAAGCCAATCAGCCTATGTAATGTTTGGTGAACAAATTGAGAGGAGGTATTAAAGGACTCGTAAGGTAATATCATAATACATTTGTTTTAGAAATAAATATCACCGACAGTAGTTTATCGGTGCATAAACTTCTCTCCCATATTAGTAAGAACATAAGTGAAAGGAAAATGACAGCATTTAAGGTGGATATGAGTAGAACTTATGATATGATCATATTAGATGGATTTTTTTAGAATGAGTGTTAATCAAGATTGGACTATCGGGTAACTGAATGAGCTTGATAATGCAGTGTGTTACTGGTCCAATATAGGGTGCTTTTCAATGAAAAGCCAACGCAGCTTAGACGGAATCTTCAGGTCTAAGACAAAAATGAATTAAGTTGGGGCACAAGAGAAAGTGAAGTTCTTCTACCCTTTTATTGTCGTAGTGTTGGTAGCGTCGACAAGTCAATCAAAGCCATCCATACATTGATTTAGATTTGCCCTGACCGACAATGAACTTTTTGTCCTTTTCTAAAATGGGAAATTATCCAAGGCAATCGTTCCACAATGCGGTCAAGTATGGACGTGACCACGTGTCATGTTAATAATAAAAGAAAAAGAACGGCTCAAAATAAGTTCAAACTAATATTCTTTAATTGTAGTAACAAAACATGTAAATTAAACGAAAGTTATTACATAAGGCATGTTAGAAATGATACTATCATTATAAATTTAAAAGGTTGTGTTATGTGTCTTATATAAAGATACTTTTAAATATCTTATTTTGATTTATAATAAATATATTTTATAATTTAAAATTATTATTTTTTTAATAATTATAATTAATTATGAATATAAAATTTTAATAATTATTTGCTATGCTTATAAATATCGAATGATACCTTAATTAGATCAACCCTATCTAAAATATATGTCATATGTATTATTTTATAAATATAAAAAATTACACATAAAATAATAATTTTACATAATTCATAAATTATAATATAATTTTAGTATTCAATCATACCATTCTTTTTTAATTTATTATAATATAATAATTTTTAAGTATGAAAAAAATAATCAAAGATGCCTATCATTTCTATATATACACCCGATTACGTGATATAAAAATTCTGCTAAATTAGCGTAACAACCTCAGCCCCAACTATAATAGCAAACGCTGTAATAGCCGTTCTAAAATTTTTCCTGACCCCTTTATAATTAATTCTTCTCCTCCTCTATGCAACATCTTCCAGCTCAAAACAACAAGAAAAAAATTATAAGCAGTAAAAATGGTTGATGCCAAGCAAAAGCCTCATGCAGTGATCATCCCATACCCTCTCCAAGGCCATGTTATCCCAGCCGTCCATTTCGCAACCAAGCTTGCATCCACAGGCTTCACCATCACCTTTGTCAACACCCAATTCATCCACCACCAAATCACCAAGTCGCACCCCACCAACCACGGCAGCAGCGGCAGTGACATCTTTGCCGGAGCCCGTGATGCGGCTCTCGATATCCGTTATGCCACCATAAGCGATGGATTCCCGTTGGGGTTCGACCGGTCCCTGAACCATGATCAGTTCATGGAAGGGATCCTCCATGTCCTCTCAGCCCACGTTGATGAGTTTGTGGGGGAGCTGGTCAAGTCTAATTCGGAACCTAAGGTCTCGGTTTTGATTGCCGACACATTCTTTGTTTGGACCTCCATGATAGCTAAGAAGTATGAGCTTCTCAATGTCTCCTTCTGGACCGAACCTGCCTTAGTTTTGAATATTTACTACCATTTGGACCTCCTCAAAAAGCATGGCCACTTTGCTTCTCAAGGTAAAGATTTGAACCCTTTTTTTGGGGGTTGGGTGGGTTTAAAAGACATAGTTGAGACTTGCATGTATGATAGGGTTCCCAAATTGAGCTATCTTACCAACTCAAAAAAAAAAAGAAAAGAAAAGCAAAAACAACTATTTTTTATTTAACACCAAATCCTTATGATCGTTATCAATATTTTGTTTTTTGAGGAGAATGATTGAAGAGATAAAAGGATAGGAATTTATTGACAAAAATAGGAAAAGAAAAACATGATAGCAATATGAGTGTTCACAGAAAAAAAAAAAGAAAAAAAGAAAGGAGATATTACAGAAAATTCATGATATCATTATTTAGATTTTCAACTCACATAATATATTTCTGGACATCAATATCAATATTATGAAATTGACTTTTCAACAAGTGAGTATTAGGCCCCTACAAAAAAGGGAAAGTAGGTTTTCAGGTAAAATATTTCAATTTAAATTTTACTATACAGGTTTTTTATTTTAAAAAAAAAAAAGCCAGTTCATTTTTCTTTTCATTCGTGTATGAGGTTTTTCTTTTACATTTTTCATTTTTCCCCGTTTCTTTTGATGATTATTATTGTTAAAGGGTTTTTTTTATTGCTATTTGATGTTTGGTTTCAAGTAATATAATGCAATAAATCATGTAATGTAATCATGACTGGATAGTTTATGGTAATTTCAATTACACGATAACTATTTATTGTAATACTTTCATACAACTAAATAAATTAACGAAAATATTTTTATGAAGTTGAGATAATCATTTGTTATTTGGACGATTAGATAATCGCACGGACACAATAGATTATATACCCGGTGTTCGAGCTATAGAACCGAAGGACGTAATGTCATACCTTCAACCCTCAACCAAAGACACATCAACAGTGGTTCATCGAATTATCTACAAGGCCTTCAGTGATGTTAAAAACGTCGACTTCATTCTCATCAACAGTGTTCAAGAGCTTGAAAATGAATGCATCTCAGCTTTACACCAAAGCAAGCCAACCTATGCCATTGGACCTATTTTCTCCACTGGGTTCATTAATGACAAAGTGCCTACAAGCTTGTGGGCCGAGTGTGATTGTACTCGATGGTTGGAGACTAAAACCGTGGGATCGGTCTTGTATGTGTCATTTGGAAGTTATGCTCACACAAGCAAGGAGGTGATCCACGCCATAGCTCGCGGACTTTTGGCTAGTGAAGTGAACTTCATTTGGGTTGTCAGACCTGATATAGTGAGCTCAGATGACACAAACCCCTTACCGAATGGGTTCAAAGAGAAGGTTGGTGGGAAAGGACTTATTGTGACTTGGTGTAACCAAACTAAGGTGCTGTCGCATAAATCTGTAGGTGGATTTTTGACGCACTGTGGATGGAACTCTATCTTAGAGAGCACATGGTGTACAGTTCCACTGTTATGCTTTCCTCTCCTCACTGATCAGTTCAGCAATCGAAAATTAGTAGTTGATGATTGGAGAATCGGCATAAATCTTTGTGATGATAAAACAATCAAAGAAGAGCAAGTTTCTGAGAAGATTAGTCATTTGATGAAGGGGACATCTGCTGCTGAATTAAAAGAGAGGATTAAACAGGTAAAGAAAACCTTAGAGGGTGCATGGGCGATGGATGGATCATCTCAAAGAAATTTTGAACTATTGAACACAAGTATTAGGGAAAAAGTAGGGCCAAAACATTGAGCTCTAATAGTGATATAATTATTACTTATAAAGATTCGATGCAATTGATTATGCCTTTGATGTATGTCTAATTAGTGAGGTACCCTTACAAATATGGGTATCGAAATATTTCCCTTACCCTTGTTCCCTCTTCTCTCCTCCACGTTTTCCTCGCTTAGAGTTTCTCATGAGATATAGACTTCTGGGCTTCCTAGCCAATGTTAAAAGTAAATATGTAATCCTAGTTTTGAGTTTTATCAATAAATAATATGATACCTTCAACGAAAAATAAATCATTAAGTAAATATATGATAATTATTGTTGTTGGAATAATGGCATGAGGTTTCTTATCTTTATTTTGTCCCGCATTGAAGTTTTGAAGCTTTATACTTAGGTTTAAATACTCATTTCTCTTTGTTGTCAAGTCCTGGTGGAGCAAAGGGATAAATTCATTTCAGTTTTATATGTTGACCGTAGTTATTATTTTCTCTCCTCTTCTTTATCGGTTAACGAGTCATTCTTCCCGCTGTTTTATATACGCGTAAAACCTTCCCCTTCTATTCTTTCTTTTCTTTTCTGGACATACCATGACACAACTTCCTTTCCTTTTCCTCTCATTGCCATTGATAGCTAATCCTACTTCTTACAATCTGAAAGCGGATTTTAATACTATCAATGGCCGTCAACTTCCACAAAGCTCTCCCCGACCTCTCAAAAATCAAACCTCTTGATGGAACTAATTACAAACGTTGGTCCCATAAACTCCTCATTCTCTTCAAACATTAGAAGCCGACTACACTCTGTCCACCATCCTTGTTGATGACAATAATCAATTTGAGACTACTCGGATCAAATGTCGCATCAAACAAGAACAAGGATAAAAGCTCCACTTCCTCTCGTCGACGCTGCTAAGAAGAAACTTGAGAAGGACAACAAAACTATTCAAGGATAATTACGTCACCATATAACTAACCCTCTGTTTAATTTATTTATTGATTATAAATCTACTAAATTTATATGGACAAAAATTGCAAACTAATTATTCGTGTAGATGACGCTGGCAAAAAGAAGCACGTGGTTAGAAAATAGCTGAAATTCCAGATTGTTGACGACAAACCAATCATGGAGCGGAGTTCATGACTACGAGAATCGTGTGCTGAAGTTGTCAATGAAGGTATGAAGATGTGAGACATACTTCAAGCAAACATACTGATGGAAAAGTTCCCACCCTCCTGGAGCGATTACATGAACCAATTGAAGCATAAGAAAAAGGACCTCACCTTGCAAAAACTAATCGGTCACGTAAGGACCGAAGAGGTTAATCGTCTCAAAGATAAGATGGACTCCCTCTCTTTAAATTCCTCTAAAGCTAACCTGGTTGAATTTACTGTGCAAACAAACAAAGATATGTTCAAAGACAAAGAGAAGTACAATCGGAGGCGAGAATAATTCTAAGCATCCATATGAACAAATCAAGCAATAAAATCCATAAACAAAAGGTGATGTGCTATGTCTGCGGTAAGCTAGGACGCAAGGCCTATCAATGCAACCTTAACAAAGGATCTAACTAAAAGCCCGTTAGACAAGGAGATGCAAAACCTGCGAGATAAGCTACTGCACAAGCCAATCTCACAAAAGAAAATGAGATAACTTGTGAATTTTCTTTCCACTCAAATTTCCAAGAATCAAACAGGATCTAAAATTGTGAGTTTAACCAAACCTCATATGTTCCATCTAAAATTGTGAGTTTTATAAATTATTATCAAATCACAATGGACCCATATGTAATTTTTTCCTCAAATAAAATTTTGACCTTTGAGATATAGAGTATTGCATTTCCACAAATCATCTAGGTGCCAAAAGTGGGTCAATATGATGGAATCATTGATCCACAAGAACACATTTTGCTTAAACAATTAAGATACATGAACAATTTTAGAGCCTAAACCCATAAATTTATTAGGGTTATTATTAACCTGTTTTTGTTATGTTGACTTTTTCAAAAAAAAAAATCAACGAAAATTCTATTGATCCAATTATTTGTGCCAAATTTTTGTATTTTAATAAGATAAGATAACTATCAAACTTAACTTTTAAAAGAAAAATGTGCATATTTCATCACCTTTAAAAATTTTCAATCTTTCCTCATTAAGAGATTCTTTTTCAATTTAAAAATTACTTTAGTTCTTATATTGCTTGCGAAGAATAAAAATGTAGAAAGTGCTTCTTACTCGTTAGGTTCACCCAAGCCCCAAAACTTTAGGGTTAGGATATAAATTTTTTCTAACCTGCACTACTACAAAAAATCACTTTTAACGATGGGTGTTTAACGACGGTTACAAAGACAAACCGTCATGAAAATTGGACCAGATGTCACTTTTGTAAATAACGAGTCATTGTTTAACATATATGACGACGGTTCTAATGTAAGAACCATCGTCATAGATGTTGTTAAAACATTTAACTACGATTACAGTAATGAACTGTCGTTAAATGTCACATATGAAGACAGTTCCATGGCAAAACCATCGTCATATGTCTTTCGGTTCAGCATAAAAACGCAATCTGCTGTTTCCACGCCCACTTACAACTCTCGATCTTATTGCTTTCTACAGTTTCGCTCCTCCACGAACCTCGCTCATCAGATTTAGAATTTGTTCCTCGCCACTCGGTCGACTTGAATTGGTAAGCCTCTCCTCACTTTCGTCGTCTAGATCTCCTCTCTCTTAATCTTTCATTTATTTATAGTTTCCTCTCGTCTTTAAGTGTAGATCTCCTCAAATTCTCGTTGTCAAGCCTCTCCTCACCCTAACCATTCTCGGTTCTTAGGTATGAATCTTTATCCTCTCTTATTTTTCGCTTTAAGGTATTTAGAAAATGTTTTATAGTTAAATGTTGAATGTATTTGCGGTAATTATGTGAATTTTGATAATGTAGGTAATGTTTGATTGTTAAAATGTTGAATATTGAGAATGTGGGTAATATTTCTTTAGTTTATTAAGTTGAAAATTCGTGAAATGTTTGAGATTTGGAGAAATAGGTTTAGGATCTAAGGATTTTTGGTAATTATAGCGAAATATGATAGGTAAGGATGGTAGATTAAAAGAGTGCATCCAAATTTGTTTAGGGTTTTAGAGAAATAGAAAGATAATTTGGATATAGGGTCATCCCCAAAAACCTTCTCATAAAGATAAATTTGTATTCAAATTTATTTATTTTGATGAGGTCATGTTGGGATGAATTCAATTATCCAATTATCGAAATTGGTATCCAAATATGGTTAGAGTTTAGAGAAATAAAAATATTTTTAGGGTTTGGGGAAGTAGAAAAATTTGTGGTTATATATTTAAGGATCAATAGGGAGAAAATATAAATGCAAAAATATAAAAACTTGGGAAGGTATTTGGATACAGGGATCTCCCCAAATACTTGTCATAAAGATAAATTTGTTATCAAATTTTATTTATTTTGATGAGTTGAAGTTGGAGGTGGACTAATTTATCCAATTATCTAAATTTTCGGTTTCTTTTTTTGGGTGCAAGTTTGTTGTATTATACATGATCGTAAACTAGAGGCCATTATTTTTTTGAAGTTTATGTAATTCATAAGACAATAATGAAATATGAATTAAATGTTCAAGTCATCCATTTAGTTTACTTTAACAACCCAAGACATAAATAGAATCGGAGTCCCTATAACCCTTATTGACTTTAGCAATGAGGTCGGATTCACTAGGCAAGACATAGAGTCTATGTTCAGCGTGGGTCAGTCCACAAAGAAGTTGAAAATGGATAAAGGCTTTATTGGAGAAAACGGTGATAAACAATAGGGAATTATTATTAGTTTTGTGATTGTTTACCACCTTTTTCTCCAATAAAGCCTTTATCCCTTTCCCTTTCTTCGTGTACCGACCCATACTGCACATACACTCTATGTCTTACCTTATGAATCCGACCTCATTGTTAAAGACAATAAGTGTTATAGGAATTCTGGTTGTGGTTATGTCTTGGGGTCGTTAAAGCGAATTAAAGGGATGACCTCAACATTTTATTTATATTAATTGTGCTATACATTATGTAAAATTTCAAAAAAATCATGTCCAGTTTGCGATAATGTATAATATATCAAAATTGGAAGGAAAAAGGAAACTATATATATATATATATATATATATATATATATATATATATATATATATATATATATATATATATATATATATATATATATATATTATAATAATAAACGTTAACAATTGGAAGTAAAAAAATTCTTTGAATGGGAAGAGGGGTGGATGCTTTATTGAAGTAGTTGGTAAGAATAATTCTTTGACTTAACTCTCTCCTTCGATCCCAAAATGAGTTACAAAGTATTTCCTGCTGGTTACGAGAAATTGTGCCAACGCTTCAATAAGGATCATGCCAAATAAGCTCGTGTTGCCAATTGATGAGCGTCCCTCATTGTGAAGACATTTTACAACCTTTTGATTGATGACACTATGGAGTTGTATTTTGTAGACTTTGATGAAGCTCATGCTCTCAAATAATTTGTGTTGTGTTTCGACTGGGACCTCTTTGAAGCATGGGTAAAGCGCCACTTTAACTAATTTGTAGAAATCCAGGCAAGCAATTCGCACTCATCGGCAAGTGACACGGCGGGCGGAGGCACCACTTTAAGCATGGGCTCATCGTCTGGTCCCCCGGAGAGCAATGAATTGGTGGACGATCCTTTCTCTCGTTCTTCTCCGGTCCAAAGGAACTTACCGAAGGAGAATGGGAGGAACCTCCCCAAGGAAAAGAAGAGGAACCTCTCAAAGAAGAAGTGAGGTTGTGAACCTCTACCCTCGCACGAACTCCAAGGAAGGAAACAAAAGACCAAGCTCTCCAATAGCAGGGTAGAAAATTCATCATTCGACGAGGGTTAGAAGAATTAGGCTCCTTAATATTACCTTCGTCCCTGATTTTCTTAGAGGAGTAATGAACTCACTCTTGACGAGGTTCGTGGGTGAGATCATTGAGTTTTTATGTTGTCCACCTCTGTGTGTGTTTCTTTTTTGGAAACTTTGTGGTTTAAATGATTTCAATATTTATGCCAAAAGTTCATCTCTATTTTCCTGAAGAAATGTTTTTAGTAGATTGAGTTATGTGTTTGTCTTTATGACTATATTGCTTACTTGGAGTTTGTGCAGAGGTAGCATGGACTGCAAATATGATGTATATATATGCTGTCCAGGCTACCTCTGCAACAACTCCAAGCAAGCAATATCATTATAAAGACAATGACATAACTAAATCTATTACAAAAGCATCACTTTGGGTAAATAGAGATGAACTTTTTACATAAATAATGAATAAGTACTCTTTGTGTTATAATTTCACATTTGTAATATATTTATTGTTGTAACTTACTGTGAAGATTTATGGAATTGTGTTCTCAAATTTGTTCAATGGAACTTCTTATGGTTGTAGTAAGTGGGAAACTTACCCTCCTGTATTGTAAGTTGTGATGTTTTTCAAAAATTACGATCTGTTAGTTGTTATTGTGTAAGTTGTGATGTATTTTATACGGGAGTACCGAAAAAACAAAAAAACTATTAGAAAAATGTAGACATATCACGACGGTTCTTACATTAGAACCGTCATCATATGCCCTCGCCTACGGGACGTATGACGACGGTTCTAGTATAAGAACCATCGTCATAGTTAATATATGACGACGGTTCTTACATCTAAACCGTCATCATAAGTAACATTTAACTACGGTTTTTGAACCGTAGTAAAAGATTGTACATACAATGTCGACCACATACACGACGCCAATTAACCGTAGTTAAATGTCATTTTTAACCGTAGTTAAAAGTGGTTCCCGTAATAGTGCTTGAACCCAAAATATAATTGACTTATTTTATCGCTCGCTCGAATTGCCATGTCTACGGTACTTGACTCAAATGTACCTTTTGCATACTCCTACTAAGGTAGTACTATGTGGGTAATTCCTTGCACACTTAAGGGAACAACCAAAATTTGTGTCTAACTGGAGTTTTGGGGGCAAAAAAGCATCAAAAAATATTAATAAGTAAAAGGTTGCAAGGTAAGTATAGAATCAATATCAATGATTTATCTCTTCTATTCAGGTATCTCTATAACCATAATACAACTTAGTTTTTCTAATCTTAAAATCTTTTGGACCTCTTGATCGATCATATTTCAATAGGATTGATAATTATTCTTCTTGTTACATTATTGATGAGAGGTTGCGAGGCTGATATAAAGAACTCTTTGATGACAATTGGATGTTTAGTTCTTTTTCACTTGTTTGGAAAAAATTAATTAATTTGAATCAAACTGTTTCCAAAGCAACGTCAGCCTTGGTGTATATTCCATTTTCATATGTGACTTTATAAAAGGGAGGAGTATTATTTAAATTAAGTCTTGGATTTCTTTGCACGAGGACGTCCCGATTCTAAGTGTTTGGGAATTTATTAGGTGTGTGGGAATTTGTTAAGTTTAAGTAATACTTAGTTTAAGTTATACAATTTATTTCATTTTAGTTTAGTTTTAGATGATTATTGCATAAAGTGAAGGAAAGAATATAATATCAAGTTGGAAAATTAGAATCCAAGCAATTGCTATATTATGGATAATTTCTTAATCCTAATAAAATTTGGAAGACAAGAAGTCAACTCCAACTACAATTTAACTATCAACTGAGTGTTGGTGTAGTAAGCGCTCCACACTTCTACCTTTCCATCGGGGTTCGAACCTTGGGAGAGACAATTTTCTTACAAATTGTGTGAAAGAGTTGGTTAGGTTATAGGCCCGGGCTTTAAGTATGAGTTTGATATCTCTATCCCCCTTTGGACCTTCAAGCATAACTGAGATTACCCTAATTGTATGGCCCGTACTTTCCATAAAAAACTACAATTTGACTTGGCAAGCAAGGCTGCTTGGAATATTTTTGAAAATTTTGAAGAAGCTTGATAGAATTTAAAAATTGGGTGGAATTAGGCAAATGTGAAGAAGGTGTAAATTTACTATAAAAAGAGGCTTTGGGGTGTCTGTTGACCATCTCCACTTTCACTACCCACCTCCAGCCACAACCCTTTATCTCCACCATCTCTCATATCACGTACACACCCTTGTCATCATCCAATTCCAAGGCCAGCATCACCACCACCAATATCATACTGTCTTCATCTTCATGATCAACATCAATGACCATCATCATCCTTACATCACCATGTTCTTCCTTTTGTTCCAAAAATAAGTATTTTTATACTAATTATGATGATTTTAGTTAGTTTGTTAGTTCTATTTTTAATATGTGTGAGTAGTTTTTTTTTTTTTTTTGACTTGTGTAATCTACTTGAAACTATACTAGATTAATTATTTCAAAACGAGTTTTGTTCTTTAATGTCTCAATGATTTTATTCTATAATTCTAGAATAGTTTGTGTTTATTTCATGATATTTATGTTAGATTAATTAAAATTCACACTAATTAGTATAATATAAATTAATATGATAGTTTAAACGACTTAAGTACATAAACACTATAGTTTATTAGGCATAAATATCAACCTAGTTGATCATAAATACTCATTCTCATCTCTTTTAATTAGAAAATTATTATTAATTTTTGTGAAATCAACTTGCTAATAGGTTGGTTATAAGGCGTTTGATGATGTTTTTATGATACTTAATGCTCTAACTTTATTAAATTTTAGCACTAGTGTTAGGGTTATCAAAATTAGTTGGGTTTATATTAGGGTTAGGCCTAATTAAACTAACAACTAAGAAAAATTGGGGAAGATCCACTAATGGGTGTCTTCTACAGTCCTACTTGTGAATAAATCAATTTGTATATTAATGATAAATATTTATTAATATGGTGAATATGGATTATACTAAGTATTTTTATAAATTTGGTATTTTTGATAGTTATTTGATGTGTTTTAGTTGTTTTTTTTTAGTTTATACGCTTTATTAACAAGTTTATAGTAGTATATAAACTGAAGAAATCAACTAGAAAATAAAAATTAACTATTAAAAATATCAAATTTATAAAAAAATTGTCTTACACTCTACTAAATTATTTTTCTCTCTATCTCATAGAGCTTTCTCTAACCCTAGCTATGACTTTTTTTCTAGATTTCTTCAAAATCTTTATTCGATCTAGGTAGAAATCTCTTATTGATTAATTAATATATCTCCACAATTGTTTATAGTGATGGATTCTCTCATTGGTGATCATACGATTGAAGTTGTACAACTAATCACACTTAGTCAAAGGCTCTGGAACAACCTCGATGGAGGATTAGAACTAGAGTTAGATGAGGGGCTTAACGAGGCTTTGAACCACCTCACTCTAGTGGGGAAACTGGTAGCTAACCAAGTGGTGAATAAGAACACTGTGAAAGAGGTGATTCAAAGGACTTGGAACTCAAAGAGAGGATTAACTATTGCAGACATGGATGAAAACATTTCCTCTTTCAAGTATAAGGCGCTTGAGGATGTGAAAAGAATACGAAATGGTGGCCCCTGGATAGTGATGGGGAATCACACAATACTATGGAAATGGCACGCGGACACGTACGTCAAGGACATGGATTTCACTATGTCGAGTTTATAGCTGCATTACTTTGGGGTCCCACTAGACATGCACAGCAAAGGCAATTGTGAAAAGATTGGAGCTTTGGTGGAAACCCTCATTGATAAGGATCTTCGAGAAATTGGAGGAATGCACTTTTGGATGAAAACGGATATTAATGTCACCCAATCATTGTGCCCTGGTTTTCCTTTGAAAGAAACATATGGTGTGAATTGTTAGGTCGACCTTAAATACGAACAAATGCTAGGTTTTTTCTATGGGTGTGGTAAACCGGGCCACGAGGAAAAGCGTGTGACAATAAGACAAAAAGGTGAATTTTTTGGCACATGGATAAAGACTCGAAACCAGGATGATGAGCCCGATGTTCTCTGTTTAGGAGTAGAAGATTGCAACAAGGAGTCAAACCGAACAAAAAGGACATCATTTAAAGAGGTTACTAACACAACAACTCCCCATGTGGGTATCGATACAATGTCTATTCTCTATGTGGGATGCAAGTTGTTGTTCTCATTACTACGAGAAGTGCTGAGACCCATGAACATGTTGTGAGGGGATGTGACAAAACTCGATCAACTATTTTCAACAATCAATAGCCTCGACCTTTATCTCTCCATTTGAGAAGCGGAATTTGAATGAATTGTCAAGTAAAAGGTCATGTGTAACAGATGGGATAGAAAGGGGATAAAAAAGAGCATGGAGGTGGATATGCTATAGAACGATACTTTTACAATGGATACAAACCCCGACCCTATGGTTTTCTCTATAGGACATATCCCTTCAACACCTAGGAGGACTATCAAAGCTTAACCTCCAAAATTCCCTATCAATTGCTACTGCCAATGTGTCTACTATCACGGCCGAGGAAACGGGCCTAAGCATTACACCACAAGGGCCATGAAAATCTTCTCATGAAACTATTAGGGGCTTGGAAGTTGACGTCCTCCAATCATGGTTTTGGAGGTACTACCCGAATATCGTGTTCATTATGGAGACGATGTTGGATAGTACGAGGTTAGAGTATGTTCGTAATAAGTGTGGTTTTTTGGATAGGATTTTCTTAAGTAGTAATGGTCGCTCGGGAGGCATCGGTTTTGGTGGGACAACATCAATCTCGAAATTTCATCCTATTTTGACCATCATGTTTTAGTCACTACTTTGGACAAGACGGGAGCCACTTCATGGTTTGCTATAGGTATTTATGGTCGCCCGATAGCTCTAAGATAAGTTCAAAACTTGTCAAAAGATAGAGATTTAAGGGAGTCGTCCTTTCTTCCGATGATTTTCTTTGGTGACTTTAGCGAAATACTAATGGAGGGTGAGAAGTGTAGTGGGCCACAAAGATGCGAGAATTAAATGCATGGTTTCGTGAAGTGGTTGATCTTTATGGTTTGCACGATTTGGGTAACTCGGTGATTTTTTCACTTGAGAAAGGGGCGAGACCAAAGAGAGCTTTGACTGGTTTCTTTTCGATTATGAATGGAGTTTTCTTTTCCCCGATACGAAAGTTTGCTCTCATCCTTGACATCGATCGAATCACAATCCTATACTTCTATACACCGAAAACAGGACCCTGGACGTTAAGGGTGATCAACTATTCAAGTTTGAACCATTTTGGTTATCACATGAGGGGTGACTTGGTGGTGACTTCGACTTAGCCAAAGATAAAAGGCGAGAATCTATGGACAAAAACCTCCCACTCGCATTGACAAACTTAGGTCTTAGAGCTGGAGTACCTCTAGGAACATCCATAAAAAAATTAAGGACCTATAGAAGTTAATGGTTTCCATAGGAAAACAGACCACCCTCGACCAATAACCTAAAATATTGCACGGACATGCACTACTACGTAAACTACTTTTAACGATGGGTCTTCAATGACGGTTAAAAAGACAAACCATCATAAAAAATGGACCGGTGCCAATTTTATAAACAACTAGCATTGTGTAACACATATGACGACGGTTCTTTCGGATGATCCGTCGTCATATGTATTGCTGAAACATTTGAAGATGGTTCTGTGAAAATCTGTCGTCATATGTGACATATGACAATGATTCTTTCATATAATCATCGACAAATGCCTTTCAAATTACAATCTAAAAACCCGAACATAGGTATTATTTCCACGCCCACTTCATCTACTATCTACTATCGATCTTATCGCTCTCCACGATTCACTCTCGTCCACTACTACTCGGATCTAGATATGCTCGGAGTAATCCTCGCCGGTAAGTTATCCTCGCCGTTGTTCCTCTTGTAGTTCAATGTGTTTCACTCACTATATCATTTCCTCTCTCCTTTTTCTTGTAGGTGTCTTCCCTTACAAAGTATTTGCGTCGGTGGCTGCGTGTCTTTCGCCATGAATCCTCTCACTCACTCTCGTCGTTGTTTTCCTTATTCTTATGGTATGAATCTTTATCCTTTCTTATTTTTCACTTTAAGTTATTTATAAGATTTATATAGTTAAATGTTGAATGTATTTGGGGTAATTACGTGAATGTTGAGAATGTGGGTAATGTTTGAGATTGTTATAATGTTGAATCTTTGTTGAAATGTTGAATATTGAGAATGTGGGTAACATTTGCTTAGTTTATTAAGTTGGAAATTCGTGAAGTGTTTGAGATTTTGAGAAATGGGTTTAGGTAGTTTAGGATTTAATTATAGGGAAATAGAATGATAGCTAAGGATGGTAAATCAAAAGAGTGTATCCAAATTTATTTAGGGTTTTAGAGAAATAGAAAGATAATTTGGATATAGGGTCATCCCTAAAAACTTGTCATAAAGATATATTTGTATCCAAGTTCGTAAGAAAAAGAAGACTTTCAATGGTAAAATCGAGATGGATTCTGCTCCAACTCCATTAACAAGACATCAAATATATGAGTAAGTGAAGGATCTTGATGTGGAGATCGACAAGCCATATTGACGTCAATCCGAAAATGGTGTGTGCAAAAAGAGATCAATATTTTTTGATCTTCCATATTGGAAAGAGTTGTATGTGAGACATAGTCTTGATGTAATGCATATAGAGAAAAACATCTCGTAAAAGTCTCATTGGCACTCTTCCGAACATACCGGGAAGACCAAGAACGAAGAGAAAGCACGACTCAATATATGTGAAATGGGAATACGGGAAGAGTTAGCACTACAACCAAAGGGGAAAAGAACATGTTTGCCTCCGATGTCTTACACATTGAGTAGAAGGGAAAAACAACATTTGTGTGAGACCTTGAAGAAACTCAAAGTACCACGAGGATATTCTTCAAACATTAGTAGACTCGTTTTGATGTCCGATTATGGACTAATCGGTCTTAAATCTCACGATTGTCATACTTTGATGCAACAAATACTGTCGGTTACTATCCGAGCCGTGATGTCGAAACATGTTAGATAGGTGATCATAAGACTTTGCTTCTTCTTCAATGCCATATGCAAGCAAAGTCGTTGATTTGGAGAAATTGGATAATCTTCAGTGCGACATGATCGTTCATTGTGCCAACTTGAGATGTACTTCCCACCTTCGTTTTTGATATCATGGTGCACTTAATTGTCCATTTGGTGAGAGAAGTGCGATTACGTGGTCCGGTTTTTATCAATGGATGTACCCTTTTGAACATTTTGAAAATTCTTAAAGGGTATGTTAGAAATCGATCTTGACCGAAAGTGTGCATTGTTGAGGCATACACAACTAAGGAGTGTATTGAGTTCGTTGTGAATACTACCTCCAAATGGAAGAAGTTGGTATTCTAAAACATTAATTTATGGGGAAGAGCGATGGGCGGGGAAATTGGGGCCGACGGTTCTAACAATCGGTCGGGATATGAAGGATCATGCACATCTTTATATTCTACAAAATAGCGATGAAGTGCAATCGTTCATTGATGAGCACAAATCCCTCATAAGGAGACAAGCACGAGAAAAAAATGTGACGTGAGACTCGACCCATCATAATCGCACATCTGTCAACCGGTTCGGAGATAGAGTGATCACTAGCCAATCGGAAGAATTACGAGAACATATCTCGCAAACATTAGTAAGCTTGGTTAGAGGGCTGAAGTTGGAAGTCATATCTTACCGTAGGTATGACATCAATAGATACTCTTTCTATACAAAAAGTCGGGACAATAGAAGTACCTCGTAAAATAGTGGGGTCACATTGGAGGCTCATGTACTTAATGTTTCTAGCTCTAAGGACAAAAATCCCGTTGCAGCTAAAATGTCATATTACGGAGTCATTGAGGAGATATGGGAGCTAGACTATGTTGACTTCGTGAGCCCGTTTTCTAGTGCAAATAGGTTGAAAATAACAACAGTTTCCGAATTGATGAGATGGGATTCACGATGGTCGATCTCACAAGAGAAGGGCTTAAAGGGAATCAATTCATTATGGCATCCCAAGCAAGACAAGTGTTCTATGTTGACGATCTAGCCAATGATAAGTGGTCTATTGTTCTTCAAGAAAAGAGGTACGTTGTCTGGTGGGGATGGTGAAGATGTGTGTGAGTTTCTTGAGGAGACCCCACCTTTCTCCTTGGGAATACATGTCGAAAATGAGGATCCCAATTTTGAAGATTTGTATTTAAAAGTTGACCATTAAGAGGGCATATATATTGAAGATATGTCCAAAGGAAGGGGGAAAAGGCATAAACCATATGATTATATCAATTCGGTAAGAACATTAATTTTATTCCAGATGATATCCAATATTGTTGCTTGTTTTAGAAAATGCAGCTTACTTTTCATTATTTTGACTTGTAATATTCATGTAACAGATCATTGTTCGATGAGGATCAAAATAAGGACTAAGATGTCCAATGGAAGGGTAAAAAACCATCATTTAATGAGGGCTATCATTCAAGTAATGTTTCTTGTGGATAATTGTTGCTTAAAATATTTCTCGCTTTGGTTACTAATCTTAGCTACTCGCTTAATGTTTTCCTCATTTTTCATGTTGTCCACCTCTACCCCTGCACAAACTCCAAGCAAACAAAATACCAAGCTCTCTAATGGTTGGCTAGAATATCATCATTCGATAAGGGTCAAAATGACTAAGCTCCTGAATGTTACCTTCGTCCCTGATTTTTTCATTGCATTTTCCGATAGCTGAGACAGCTTTTCCTTGGAGGAGTAATAAGCTCACTCTTGACAGGTTCGTGGGCGAGATCATTGAGTTTTTATGTTGTCCACCTCTTTGTGTATTCCTTTTTCGAGTACTTGTGTTAAAAAGTCCATCTCTTTCTCTTGAAACTTTGTGGTTTAAATGATTTCAATATTTATGCCAAAAGATTCATCTCTATTTTCCTAAAGTGATGCTTTTTAGTAGATTGAGTTATGTGCTTGTCTTTATAACTCGTATTGCTTGCTTGGAGTGTATTTTGTATAGAGGGAACCGAAAAACAAAAAAACTATAAAAATACATACATATGATAATGGTTCTTACATTAGAACCGTCGTCATATGCCCTACCTAACATTTTGGGCATGATGTATGACGGCGGTTCTAATGTAAGAACCATCATCATATGTAACTATATGACTACGGTTCATTTGGAAAACTATCGTCATAGAGTGGCCTATGACTACGGTTTTCCATCTGAACCGTCATCATAAGTTATCTTTTACTACGGTTGTTGAATCGTAGTAAAAGATGATATATATAACAACGACCACATACATGATGTCTGTTTAACCGTAGTTAAAGGTCATTTTTAACCGTAGTTAGCAGTGGTTCCTGTAGTAGTGATGGCGACTCGATTAGATGAATTGTATAGGCAATAAGAGACTTCCTGGGCATGTGTAAGCTCGTGCTAATGAGCTGAATGATGAAGATAAAAACACATCTTACTTCCATCACAAGACAAAATCCCGCAGTGTAGAAATTGCATCAAGGTCTTATTGACATGGATGGTAAGAAGGTGACCTTCAAACCGACTTGGAGAATGTAATGGTTAGTCACTTTCATAATCTATTTTCTTCAATTAATCTCTTCCGAAATGATATTGTCTTGGAAGGCATCCAACCATGTGTCACAAATGATATGAATTAGGAGCTCAATCGAACCCCTTTAGTAGATGAAATTCACTGTGTCCTAAATGATATGTATCTTACAAAAGCTTCGAGGGTGTGATGTAATGCATGCCTTTTTTACAAGAGGTATTGGGAGTCTTTAGAGGGGATGTGACGTTGTTCATGCAATGAGCATGGAGAGGTAATTTGGACTTATTTCAAATAAATTCCACAAATATTGTTCCGATCCCGAAAGTGAAAAACGTAAGAGCAATCACCGAGTATAGACCTATAAGCTTCTGTAACATTCTTTACAAATTTTTCGAAGACTTTGGGAAACTATGTCAAATAGTTTCTCCCAGGTATTATATTAGAACAACAAAGCATTTTTGTACATAAGAGACTTATCTCTAACAATGCTCCGATTGCCTTTAAGGTCATCCATAACATGAAGAAGAAGACAAACGAGAGCAGAGGCATGTGTGCTTTAAAAATGGATATGACTAAGGTATACGATAAGTTTAAATGAGGCTTCTTGGCTTTGGTGACGAGGAAGATGGGTTTTGATCATGTTTGGATTGATAGAGTTCTCAATTGTATCTCTATTGTTTCATGCTCCTTTGTGATTAATGGTCGAGTCGGGGGTATTATTAGGCCTTCAAGGGGTCTACGCCAAGGTGATTTCCTCTCTTTATATCACATTCTTTTTTGTGTAGAGGCTTTCTCGAGAGTCATCTCTGCAGCTACTCGCTCGAAATGAGATTCACAAAGTCCGGGTGGCTAGAAGGGCTTTCCAAACTACCCATCTTTTCTTAACGAATGATAGTGTCATATTTATCCGAGCCAATGGGCTTGAGGCAAGGAAGGTGAGGGAGATCATTAATTCCTACGAGGCTTGTCCAGGTCAACGCATCAACACAGAGAAATTGGAAGTTGTCTTTAGTCGGAACACTCTACTTGACACTAAATTGGAATTCCTAGGAGTTCTCAATATGGAGGAAGTTGACTATTTTTCCACGTACTGAAGTTTGATTGTTATATTAGGATGCTTAAAGAAAGCAGCATTCATGTGCCTCAAGGAAAGGACTCGGAAAAAGGTCAAAGGCTTTAAGGAGAAATTATTGTCAAAAGTCGACAAGGAAATTCTCATCAAGATTGTAGAGCAATCAATACCAACCTACATGATAAGCATCCTTAGGCTTCGGATAGGCTCTTTTTAATCAATTTTTTAGGATTTCAATAATAGAACTTCAATTGGCAATTCAAAGGTTATGAATTTTAACATGACTTAAACAAGTTTAGTGACAGTCAAAGGTAGCAAAAACGTTAAGTGACATTCAAAGGTAGTGAATCCAATGGGCGTGGGACAAATTTTTCGGGATTTCAATAACCTTTGAATTGCCAATTAAAAGCTATACGAGGAACTCGTTCAAGCTGTGATGATCTTTTAAGGACGTATTCATTTTGGCATTTATAACAACGTTTATAATAGTTAGAACCTCAAATACCTTGTAACGAGATAAACACTAACCTTAACGACTTGTAACAGTTTATAACAGCTTGTTTTCGGTTAATCTTAACCACCCATAGTAGCTCACATATCATAATAGCTTGTAACATCTCATAACATGTAGTTTTTAACAGTTAGAACAAACAAGCCTTAAGAAAGAGAAGCAATAACGAAAAATCTTTTAACTGAGTTTGTAGTGACTTGAAGACAAAAAAGAATGAAAAAAATGAAAAAATAAAGTCTCAACCCCACTTGTTCTTTTCTCAATGTCTCTCTTACCAAGCCCTCCTTTTCTCCGTCAATTCCCTGCCCAACTTCTCTCTTCAGTGAACTCTTTTTCCTCTTCTCCCCCACTGCTTGAACTTTTCCTCCAACTCACTCACGAGAAAAATCCTCGCTAACCCCAAAGACCTTACCAACCTTGCCGTTGTCCTTACCCTCTTTGGCAACCGCCTCTTTGGCCAAATCCTCACGAGACTTTGCAAAGGAAATCACCATAAATAAAGATGTGCGCCTCAATTCCAACTCTTGAAATTTGATATAGGCATTAAAGGAAGCAAGTATTGGTAGAAAGAGGAAGGTGAGGTGGAAGATTTGAAGAAAAGGAGTAACGTCGAATCAAGACCCCTTTTTTTGCCTCTCTTCAACAACAACGATAACAATTCGTCTAACAATCTTTACAACAATAATAAACTAACAACTTGTTCAACTCTTACCCCAACAACAAAAATTCAAGTATCTCCACATGCATATTTAGGGTGTCAAACTACTAAAGATGACATTGTACGGTTGTTCTTGATCGAAATCATATGAAGAACAAAATACACAATCAATTTTGCAAGCTACTAAAAGCTTGTAGGTTAATTCTTGATTCTAAGATTTCGACAAACCCTAATATGGGCTTTAGCAAAGAGAATAAAATGGTGCTAAGCCCCTCTATTGATTATTTTTCAATTTTTAAAAAATTTTTCTTCATTATTCTTTCGTTTGTAAATAAATATTTATAAAATAATTTTAAAATAAATTAAATTATTCCATACTAACGCACATTAAACACATTTATGAATAATTATAAATTTGAAAATTCAGTGGTATATTTGACTAAAAACTCTGCAAAACTGAAGCCCCTAAAATCTAAAACTACACTTTTTGGGTTTTTTTTTTCGTGGGCGGAACACAAAGTTAGGTTCAGGGGTGAAAAAAATAAAAACAAAAAGGAAGCTGATGGAAGACCGTAGAAGCGAGTGAAAAGGGCCTTTCTTTCCACACAAGAAAGGAAGCCGTAGCTACTCATGCTACCCTTCACTAAGCCTCAGTCTTTATAAATATCTTTGTCTCTCTTCTTCAAATTCTCCGTCTTTCTCTCTGTCATCTTCCGTCAATTTCAACTATCCTCTACCAGTAGGAAAACCATGGTTGATCAAGCTGAATCCTCTGAGTAAGTCTCCTTTCTACTAGATCTCTCGAAATATCCAAATTTTAACATTAAATTTCAACAATTTCTTCGATTTTTGTTGTGATTATCCAAAATTTTGATGAATTATGCTCTTTTTCCGTCTGTTTTTGTGCAATTCACAGCAAGGGCACTAAAAGAGACTTCAGCACTGCGATTCTTGAGCGGAAGAAGGCCCCGAATAGGCTGGTTGTTGATGAGGCTGTGAATGATGACAATTCGGTTGTTGCTATGCACCCTGATACTATGGAGAAGCTCCAGCTATTTCGCGGCGATACAGTCCTAATCAAGGTATAATCTTGTGTTATCGAATTGCTTATCGCTTATAGCTGTTGGTAAGGTTTTTCTGCAATTAAGTGCTTGCGATTGTTTAGAGTTCTGGGAGTACATTGTCTTTCAGGTTTTGTTAGGAATTAGCTTATTCTTAGTTATGGTGGGTTGTTTGATATGTTGATGGATGGGGAGGGTGTCCGCAGCTTCTTTTTATTTGTTTGTGTAACATGGGCAGCAGCTTCTTTGGCTGCCATTAGCTCTGGCTTTTCGCCCTTTTCTGGCTTTTTTGGACTATAAGATGCTCGGTTACAGGGATTCTGTATCAGGCTTTAGCCTTCTCTGTGTAGGCAGCCATCGGTGATCAATTTGAGGGTCTATGAACTATGTTGAGCTTGATTTTTGAAATGCAATGATGAAATTGATTGTGCGAATGAAATGTGATGACGTGGTTGCCATGTTGTCTTGCTCTACTTCAGGAAGAAATAAAGCTCAAATTGATTCAAGGAGCTGTTTGGGTCAACTAGGGAATGGGAAAGGGAGTTAGCAAATGGCAATACGTGGAAAAGGAATAACAAAAGGAAATGAAACTTGTCTCTCTGAGTTATTGTATGGTGACGTGGGTTCAAGGATATGATGTAGTATATCCTTGGTGTTGTATTTTGGGTTGGGAAGGAAAAAATGTGGTGGTCTCCGCACTGCACTTGGTGATTTGTTGATTTAGTTCTATTGGTGGTTATTGTATGGTGGTGTTGGTTCAAGGATAAAATAGCATTATCGTGATTGTGGATTTTGGGGATGCTGTGGGGATAGGATGATGATTCTGGGGTGAGCTTGTATGGTGCTGACCATCATGGGGCTGAGGGTGTCGTAGTGGTGGGGGATAAGTGTAGGAACCAGGGTGGGTTCATGGTATTTGGGTAATAATAGGAAAGGATTTGAGTAGTGTTTGTGGTGTTGCTCTGGAACTTGTATTGGTGGTGGTTGTGGTGGCCCTGTGGGAAATCCTAGAAGGATATGGATGACATTGCAAAATGCGGAGTTCTAATCCTAGGAGAGCAAAGGGAAATAAATTTAAATTTGGCCATTTCAAAGTGGAGTTAAGTAATGAAAAATTCGTCAATAGAAGACCTAGCTAGAGAATCAAGGTAATTCTTATTTCGAGTTCTCGAATCAATCTGTCTCCAAACTTTGTCGAAAATACTGTCTTTCCATTGATTTTTTTTTGTTCGAATGTACCATTAATCATCAGATTTTGTTTAAAACTGCCATTGGGCTTACTTCTAAATGGTGATGTCGGTTTTATGCATTTTAACTTTTTTCTTTTTAAGTGAAATTAAGTTATTTGACTCAAAATAAAAGGGTGAGACTGTTTCCCTCCAATTAATTTTCATTTATCTTATTTTAAGACACTTCATTCTATTGCTGAAGTTAAAAAAAAAAAAACTAAAACACATAAAACCAGCAGTTGTCAGTTGAATGTGGGCCCTAGTACCAATTTTGAATGTAATCTAATGGTTAATGGTATGTTTAAAACAAGAAAAAAATTTGAGTGGCAAAATCGTATTTTCAACAAAGTTTATTGGCAGATTGATCAGAGAATTCTTCTTCTCTATTTAATCCATGCCACCCAACTAGTTGTAAGCTCCTACATCAATTTGCTGGAATTGATCCTGGGTACCATAACGTAAAAAGTTTGGTTGGTTTAATATGAAATAAACTCGTTTTTGTTGATTGAAAATGGCATTTTGTGTTGTTTGGGTCTTGCATCATTTGTTAAATGAAGTTGAGCTATTGTTAGCACTCCCTAGAGTAGGCTTTGCAATTTGCAATTCATAAGATGTGAACTTAAGGCCTTTAAGGAAGTATGTGCCCCATATTTGAATCTAGCGGTGTGTTAAACATGATGATAACTGTTGACATGATTATTTTTTATTTAAAAGAAAGTTAACCTGCCTTGTGGCTGTTATTAGCGACAAAGCAAGAGAATTGATTAAACTAGAGAAGGTTACAAAATGTTTTGTTGGGTTTGTGGGGAAGTAAGGGGGATAGTTGGTTCAGAGGAGGACGAGACATAGAGTTGGTACAGAGTTGTCATGGAGACAAGGTGGAGGAAACTGAGAACTGATGATGGCGTGGATTGTGGTTGGAGGCATTGTATCCTTCGACCAATGCTCTGCTTCTCATTGGCCCCTTTTTCTTTTGTAGCCCAACCAACAATTGAACTACAGAAAGACAGTTCACTCTCATTTCCTTATTTGATAGGTGGGTGAAAGAAGCATAGATGGCTTCGTAATGGTTATTTTATGTTTTGTGTTGTATTAGTTTGAGCTTAGGAGTCAACTTTGTATCTTTCCCTTTTGTGTTTCTCACTTCAATGTCAGGAATAAGGAGAAATTTGCTGTTTGTTTTTGTTTGTGCGTGTGTGTGTAAGATGCATATATATTTGAGATACTACAAGATCCTAAAATTATCATTTGTCATTTTTTAACATTGACAATATGTATGCACATTTCTTGTCTACAGTTTGTGTGTTAATTCTGAGTAACCACTCTTGTGGGTATGTGCAAAAGGCAGTTATAATTGGGAAATAGGAGATCTTGTTCGTAGATAAAAGTGCAGGAGAGAGATGGTGATAGAGAAACAATGGCAAGATGATGACCAATCATATTGGATAAGGCTGGACAAAAAGTTACTTGGTACGATGCTCTAGGAAGTGTGAATGGAGGAGATTAAAAAGTTAGGGTAAGTTAGGAGACAGAAGAAGAGATTGCCACTGCAAATCATAAGGAAGAGCTGGGGCAAATGAGTTCTTATTAATGCAATAGCTGTGAGATCCATGAATTGCTTTGCGTTTGCATCCTCAATAACGTCCCTTGCCTTTCAAATGTTGGGGGTCGATCTCAGTCCTAGGTTTCAATGAGGACAATTTGGATCTTATTAGAGCTTATAGCTCTGACATACTGGGGTCATTATGTATTTTAGGATGCAAAAATATATTTGACTTGATATATTTCTCATCGTCGTGTTATCTGCTGATGGTTTATAGGGAAAGAAAAGGAGAGATACAGTCTGCATTGCTCTTGCTGACGAGACCTGTGAAGAGCCAAAGATAAGGATGAACAAGGTCGTGAGATCTAATTTGCGGGTCAGACTTGGGGATGTAGTTTCCGTACACCAATGCCCTGACATCAAATATGGGAAGCGGGTTCATATTCTACCTATTGACGATACTATCGAGGGTGTTACTGGAAATCTTTTTGATGCCTATTTGAAACGTGAGTTTGACAATTTATCTTCCCATTAGCTATGCATAACTATGCGTTAAAGTCACTTTCTTGCAAATTTCAGTTTATCCGCAATGAACTTCTTTGACTATTCATGATTTCTTGTGCTTTTCTTATGGAACTATTCAACTATTTTGTCACCTGTAGGGTAAAATTTGTTCAGCTTTTACATGTTCAAACTAGACTGATTTACGTGACAAGTTGGCTATATGCACTTGCCTCTCCTTTTTCTTTTCTTTTCTTTTTGGGTGTTCCTTTTTTTCCTCTTGTTTGAAAGAGATACAGCAGGGGATAATAGTGGGGAATAAATATATGCACCTACCTCTTTGTTTTTTTATTTCCTTTTTTTGGGTGTTCCTTTTTTCCTTGTATAAAAAGAGATGGAATAAAATATATGGTCAGTGCTTGAAAGTGTGTTGGATAGGTACTTGGGGGTTGCCATTGAAATGATTTCAGGCGTCCATGATACCTTAATTGCATAATCTAGAGTTGGCAGATAGGGCTATTAGCTTATAGTGGCATAAGTTATGTTTGGAGTGGCCTAGAGAAGTGGTTGGATTTCTTTAACAATGTGATTTTGTTAGCTTATTCATTAAATCTTAGGTTAAGTGACCCACATTGAGGCGAATGATGAATCAATTTCATTGTGTTTTTCCTTCTCTATTCACCTACTATACTTCTTTTTCTGTATTCCTTTTCTTTGGCTATTCTATGGTTCTGTTAGCCTTTTGAATACTGTCTGCAAACAATCAAGAAAGATTGGTTTCAGAGTTCGAAAAATGTCGATAATATTCTGATGCTCAATATTTAAAATTGAACATAAAAAGCTGATTGCTTATTGCATCTTTAAGTGCTGGCTAGAGCAAGAGTAAAGTTCTAATGGGCCTTTAAATCTCAATGTTATATAGATCTGGAAGCTTAAATTAGATGATTGGAGGAGTTCCGACGATTGAAATTGCACTTATTGTACACGAGTTGTTCCAATATTTTGTGCATTGATTTAACTTGCTAATAGTCACAAAAAGGGTTCCAAACCTTCTCTTTGAGAAGGGAAGTGAGGGGGGATGGCCTGCTGGCACCGTCTATGTGCTATTGCTAAGTTTATAGCATTTCTCAATGAAACATCTATTGGGTTGCTCATAGACTGTAAAAGTTTTTAGAAAGTCAAATAAACGACTGTGGTCCCTTTTTGTCGTGAATAGGCATAAATTGCTATCTTTTGGGATTGTTACAAGCCAAAAACATTTTAGTTCTATTTTCAAGCATAGCTTGTAGCAGTACGGTAGCGGGAGGAACAGGAAAGAGATTTTGTTGCTTGTGTTTGTGCTGAATAGGAGCCCTTAATATTTGGCTTAAGTATGGATCAAACGAAGTTCATGTCTCATACTCTTGCCCAAGCGGCTTTTTATTTGTATTTGTTTTTTGTTTGGGTCACTAGATTATATTTTTATTTATTTATTTTTTCCCCACAAGGTTTAATATTATTATCTAACCATATGTTTTTTTTTTTTTTGTATTTTGCACTTACCTTTCTTTTTTATGAAATGATGCTTGTTGCTAGTATCTAGTAATTATTTTTTCTTTTGTGTTTCAAAAGATTTTCAGCTTCAAAATGTTTTTCTTAAATTGTTTTTGGGTCTTATGGAATCCTTCTTGCTGTTGGTATATCCGGATCTCACCATAACCTGAGCAAGCGAGACCCGCAATTGGAGGTTTTTTTTTTTTTTTTTTTTTTTTGTTTGGGGTGGGGCTGGGGGTGTGGGAGGGGAAGTTGACGGGGCATTAAATGAGCACTGTTTTGCTTTTATCATGACTGAATTGTATGGAGGGTTTTTTCATTGGACTGGACTCTAGATAAAAAAAACCTACGTAATGCCTCTATATAAGAGTAGTAGAATAATGGTTTAGGGGACATTAAGCTGTAATCCAACTCGATTATAAGGGTAATATCCCCATGTACCATGTTGAAAGATGAGGGAAACATGTGATGATTTACATGTGATATTAGTAGCCTCCTACAAGAAGCATTTCTCATTTGCGAACCCGAGTGAGGATATGAACTGATTAACACTAGTCTTTGGTTGAAAGGCTACCTGGCAGATAGATTAGGTTGGTTACCAGTAGGCCATCTATAATTTATTTGGGTTGGGGCATTAGGATGTTATTAGAGTGGACATTGGGTCACACATTTGTGGATCTTCTCCCACTCAACACCCACAAAGGGGAAGATACAGGGATGGGTTCTTTATCATTGGTGCCACAACCACAGAGGGATGATCTAGGGCCTGAAAAGGACATCAATTCTTTCAGTGAAGTAGGGGAAGCTAGTACATCCCCATGTTCCAAATTGAAATACGAGGGAATGCTATAGTTTGTAAGTGATACTGTTGCTACTACACAAACTGAAGCAAGGACAATGATTTCTTAAAAACTAGTGTTTGGACTGAAAGCCTAGAGGCTAGCTTGTTGGCCATTAAGGTATCAAACATGTTCATCTAGGGTTAGACCCCATTGACTCTAGGCTGCGTTTTGTGGTTTTGTCATCTTTTAGTTAGCTTTATAGGAGCTTGTGTTTGATAAATGCTTATTGCTTGATTTAATGGTTAACTAGTATTATGTCCAATATGATGCGATGAGAGAATTTTTAGTTGTTTTAATGATAATAATTATCTGTACATATTATAAAAAAAACAGTCTAGTGACCAATGCGATGCTTAAAAAATAATTTCTTTTAATGAATTTTGAGCTCAAACATTGGCCTTGTTTGGCAAACAGCTCAGCGCTGTTTGTATCAGCTAACTTGGCTGTTGGCTGTTTATAGCTGTTTGTATTATCTATTTGAATTAGCTGTTTCTTAAAAAGGTGTTTGGTAAAAGTAGCTGTTTCTTAAAAAGGTGTTTGGTGAAATTTCATTTATGCCCTTACGTCTAGGTTGTTTTTTAAATAAAAAAATTTTTTTATTGATCATTTTATTTTTTTCAAATATAATTATATTATGTTATGTATGCAAATTATCTTCATTTATAAAACTTTATTTTCTTACTATTTTTACAAAATTTATATTCATTTTCTACCTAATATAATATTTATTATAATTCAATTTAAACAAAAAATAATATCAAGAAATTGTAGTAGTAGTAGTAGTAGTAGCAGTAGTAGGAGTAGCAGGAGCAGGAGCAAGTATGTCGTAATTTCTTCAAACTTTTGGACAAATGTGTCATTTTCACAAACAGCTCTTCCCATTAATGGGAATGGGAAGAGTTGTTTGAGAAAGAGCTGATTGGCCAACAAATCTTTTAAATAGGTGTCCCCCAAACAACTCTTTTTCTCAACAATCAAATAGGGCCATTGTTGTTACGGGGTGTAAATTATGAGACACCAGTAAGTTAAAACTTTTAATGTAAAATATGTTACACTCGAACTTAGTTTTTTTTTGGCTGATTACACCGAACGTAGTTTTGATAGCACAACTATAATGTCTTAATTTTATATAACAGTTTGATGACTACAGTAGTTGAAAATAATTTAATTCCTTCATAAAAGTTCGTAACAAAAAAATAATTATTTTGTATGGGTTTTGTTGAAAAATAAAGAATAGAGAATTAATGACACTATTTGTAGCTCTTATATTGATATATTTTCTTTTTCCAATCCAAAATTATTTTATTACGGAAACATCATTCCTGAACAAATATATGATACTCTTAATATCATTATATTTATATTATTAATATTATTATATATATGAAAAAAATTTGATTCTGTGTTAGGGATTAAATTATGAACTTATTCAGTTATGCAAGATTTGTTGTAAGAGAAAGAGAGATATATGATCATAAGACAGAAATTATTATAGCATTATTATGAAAAAATATTCCTGAACAAATATATTATATTATTAATATTTAAAGGGTGAGTATTTAAAGGGTGAAACAATATTACGTTCAAATATGAGGCGTGAAATTTTTTAAAAAAACATAGGCTGAAAATAATATTTTCAGATAAATGAAGGTTGGGTATCAATACATGGTATTATTTGTCGATTTGGGTTATTAAGAGAATACCCAAGGGAGGCTAATTTTAAGATAAATTGTAGCTAAAATACCAAAAAGTAATTAATAAGCACAAAATTGAAAAACTTTGCGAAATTTGGAGAGAGAGAGAGAAAAGAGATGATCATAAGAGAGAAATTATTTTATCATTATTATGGAAAGAAATATCATTATTAATTAGTTAATGTATATGGTAACAACATGTCAAGGATCTTTCTCTAATAAAGTGTCATGCATCCAAAGAGTGACATTTGGCAAGCTCTAGTAGAGTTTATTTTGTTTATATAGATATATATATATACACACACACATTATATATATTGTCCACCTCTCTTCCGGTTCACTTTGCAGCCATTTTGTAGGATGTGAAGAGTTTATGCCCCATGATGTCTTGTTGAGAGAATAAGGGAGAAAAAGAAAGAGCTCGAATAAAGGAAAGAGTTGTTGCACACGCTTGAAGAATATGTGCTTTTGGTTCTTGAACTATGGATTTTTGTTGACATGTATTCTTAAATGTACTTTTCATTTGTTCATGTATAGATTATCACCAATTAACGGGCTAGTAAGCTGTGTCTTCAAAATAATATGTACTTTTCACCAATTAACTTGATGTTTAACATGCTAGTAAGCTGTGTCTTCAAAGAAAAAAATTGCTAGTAAGCTGTGGAGCTGCATCTTTTGATTAATATGGGTGGATAAATTATCACTTGCATTCACAGCGATGATACTAGAGATCATATTTACTCTTTTGGGAGGGCAATGAATTTGTATTTCGATGGCTTCAGCCCTTCCTGGCTTTTCCTATGGAAAGAAAAGGAGAGGGATTGGGTGGGGTGGGCCTTACCTGATTTTGAGTGCGGGTTTAGGATGCTCTTATGGTTTGAAGTGTTAAACTCATCCAATCTCTGAAATTTTGGATGTTTCTAGCCTAGAATGAATTGCTAGGTGTCATACCTCTATTGGTGTATCACATGTTAGGCATGGTTACTTGAGTTTGATTGTTATTTGAGTAACACAGATGGGGAGTGCTATATATTGACTATGAGATGATACACTCTCTGTGAAATTTATTTTATTTAAACAAGCAAGTATTCTCTTTGGGCTTCTCTTTGTGAAAGCTATGTAGCTAATGTTCTAACGCTTGTACATAAAAATGATTTTTTTCTAAAAGAAAAATATGCCGGTTGTCTTTTAGCTTTATAGTATGCGTAATGGGTCTTAATAGCTCTTGGTATTCTAATGCATTTCCTGATTATTGTGTGACAGTTTAAAGTAAATGATTAATGTATCAATTAAGCAGTTGTATAGCTGTTAATTCTCCTCTCTTATGTGAAGTGTAAGATGTGCTTTATTGTTGACCCTCTTTATTTCTCTTTTCAGCTTATTTTCTAGAAGCTTATCGTCCGGTGAGGAAGGGTGACCTGTTTCTTGTAAGAGGGGGAATGAGAAGCGTAGAATTCAAGGTTATCGAGACTGACCCTCCTGAATACTGCGTCGTTGCCCCGGATACTGAAATTTATTGTGAAGGGGAGCCAGTTAAACGAGAAGATGAGAATAGATTGGATGAGGTTGGTTATGATGATGTCGGTGGTGTTAGGAAACAGATGGCCCAAATCAGGGAGCTGGTGGAGCTTCCCTTGAGACATCCACAGCTGTTCAAATCAATTGGTGTGAAGCCACCAAAGGGGATTTTGCTTTATGGACCTCCAGGTTCAGGAAAGACTTTGATTGCTCGAGCTGTTGCAAATGAAACTGGCGCCTTCTTCTTTTGTATCAATGGGCCGGAAATCATGTCAAAACTGGCTGGAGAAAGTGAAAGCAATCTCAGGAAAGCTTTTGAGGAAGCTGAGAAGAATGCTCCCTCAATCATCTTTATTGATGAAATTGATTCAATTGCACCAAAGAGAGAAAAGACACATGGAGAGGTTGAGAGACGTATTGTTTCCCAGCTCTTGACCCTTATGGACGGGCTTAAATCACGTGCACATGTAATTGTCATCGGTGCTACGAATCGTCCCAACAGTATTGACCCAGCTCTGAGAAGGTTTGGTAGATTTGATAGGGAGATAGATATTGGTGTGCCAGATGAAGTTGGGCGACTTGAGATCCTGCGCATTCACACTAAAAACATGAAGCTTGCGGAGGATGTACAAATATCCTTTCCCTTCCCTTCCATTGTAAATTATATAGTTTGTTTTCTGATTGTTTTGTTGATTATCCCTTTATGTCAAACAGGTTGATCTGGAAAGAATCTCGAAAGAAACACACGGCTATGTTGGTGCTGACTTGGCAGCTTTATGTACAGAAGCTGCACTTCAGTGTATCAGGGAGAAGATGGATGTAATCGATCTGGAAGACGAGACAATAGATGCAGAGATACTCAATTCCATGGCCGTTACGAATGAACACTTCCAGACTGCTCTCGGACAGAGCAATCCATCTGCTCTGCGTGAAACAGTGAGTAGATTTTCTGGTTTAATGAGTGTTGAGTTTCCTTTTATCACTTGTTCATGTATTTTGGCTGCTGTTCCTCATTCTGAATGTTTTGTATATGACAGGTTGTGGAAGTCCCCAATGTCACTTGGGATGATATTGGTGGGCTTGAAAACGTCAAGAGGGAGCTTCAAGAGGTACTATAATGTGCTATTAACATATTATTATGCTTCTTTGCCTATCCTTTGATGTGAAACTGAACCTGTTTGTTGATGTCCCTTTTCATTATGTAGACTGTTCAATATCCTGTTGAGCATCCTGAGAAATTTGAAAAGTTTGGGATGTCACCTTCTAAGGGAGTTCTCTTCTATGGGCCTCCTGGGTGTGGAAAAACATTGCTGGCTAAGGCTATTGCAAATGAATGCCAGGCAAACTTTATCAGTGTGAAAGGTCCTGAATTGCTAACTATGTGGTTTGGTGAGAGTGAGGCCAATGTCAGAGAGATTTTTGACAAGGCACGCCAAGCTGCTCCTTGTGTGTTGTTCTTTGATGAGCTTGATTCAATTGCAACTCAGGTATGTATGTATGCTTGTGTAGCCAAATTCTGTATGCTACCCACCTTTCCTTTCATGTTAGCCATTATTTGCATATGATGTCTTTCCTTCAGGATGTTTTTGTTAAAGTTAATTCTTTTGTGAGGTCATGCATTTCAGGAGGAACTTTCTATACCTACTTTCCTGATGTACCATTACATATGAGTTATGAATTTAGTCTGGTCCATTTTTCATTTATGGAAATTAACTGGGTACACATCCCAAATTATTGGATGAGCACCCTGGGATTTTAGGCCATTTGCTATGTGGCCCAAAAAGAGAGCTATATAATGCCAACTCGGGTCTGAGTTTTCAGAGGAAAATCTGAAGGAAGAAATGCTATGTGATGAAGAAGGACCTGGGGAATTCTCACTCAAGACCTTTAGCATCCTCATGCTGATCTCCCTGTGTTTGTACCTTCAGGTTGAGGGCACTTGTTTTATCAGGTGTCCTGTATCAAATGTTCATATAATAAGTATGGGATTTAGGTGTAGTTGATCTTTAACTTAATCAGAATCCTTATTGAGCTTGGCCTTCGGGTGTTGCTTCCTGGCTTTTGTTTCACATCTTGGTATCTTTGGCATTGAGTTTTAGTTATTTATCTATTTATTTTTAATTATCTTGGCCATTAGGTCTTGCATCTTGGCTTCCACAATATCTTGTGCATTGGATCTGTTTCAATGTAAATATTAATCTTTTGAACTGTTTTTGTGTTGATGCAGAGGGAAGCAGTGTAGGTGATGCTGGTGGCGCAGCTGACAGAGTGTTGAACCAACTATTGACTGAAATGGACGGAATGTCTGCCAAGAAAACTGTTTTCATTATCGGGGCTACAAATAGGCCTGATATTATTGACCCTGCTCTTCTGAGACCTGGCCGTCTTGATCAACTAATTTATATTCCACTGCCAGATGAGGACTCCCGTTATCAAATATTCAAGGCTGCCTTGAGAAAGTCTCCTATTGCCAAAGATGTTGATCTAAGGGCACTTGCCAAGTATACTCAGGGTTTCAGTGGTGCTGATATCACAGAAATTTGTCAGCGCGCTTGCAAATATGCTATTAGAGAAAATATTGAGAAGGCAAGTATCTTCGAAATTGCTGCTTTACATCCTCTGCTGTACTTATGATTATTGTTTGACGTTCCATAATGTCAATCCACCACCATCCTTCCTCTTGGCCTGCAGTTTCCATCATTACTCATGCTCTTGGATCCACCATCTCCACCACCTCCTCTTTATCGTAACATTCCCATCGCCACCATCTCCTCTCATTCTTCAAGCTATCTTTTCCAAAACTACTACTGTCAGACTACACCTGTTGATGAATGTTTTGGCTGCCTTCAATGCTGCAGTGGGTGCTAGACTCCAAAGTTTTAAATGGATCCGATGTTCAAATAGCTAGAAATCTACATGGTTGAAACATGTCTCCAATGTTAAACGAAGACAGCCTGTGGCATTTCGAATAGATTCTTATGATGGCTATTATTGTGCAAATGTATCATTGTTAGTAAAAGCTAGGCTGGCGTTTTACTTTTATTTGTCATTATCAGGAATTAACGTAGGAGCTTCTTTATTTGCAGGACATTGAGAGGGAGAGGAGAAGGAGAGAAAACCCTGAAGCCATGGAAGAGGATGTAGAGGATGAAGTTGCTGAAATTAAGGCTGCCCATTTCGAGGAATCAATGAAATATGCACGGAGGAGTGTGAGCGATGCTGATATACGCAAATACCAGGCGTTTGCTCAGACCTTGCAGCAGTCCAGAGGGTTTGGCACCGAGTTCCGCTTTGCCAATACACCTGCTGGGGCTACAGGGTCAGATGCATTTGCTGCATCTGCAGGTGGAGCTGATGAAGATGATCTCTACAACTGAGGTTAAACTATGGTTGATCTCTTGTGCCGCATTCATGTTTTATGTCATCATCCTTCCAATGTTGTAGTTTATAAGGACACGTATACTGTGTCTGATCCTCAGCTTGTCCTCTCTCGAGGAGGATGAAGTGTGTAAAAAGTCCAATTTATTTGCAGCTTTTGTTTGTAGAATCCTTGGTTCTCCGGCTTGTCTTCTGATGTTGGGATTTAATAGTAGGGAACACTACATATTATATGAGTTTAATGTGAAGCATCGAAGACTCGTTCAACAGTAGACTTGTCTGTAACTCTTGTATGTTGTTGATTTCCTTTATTATGCCATTTTGCTTTTGGATAGTGTTTTGGGGAGGGGCATTAAATAGGTACGTAAAATTAAATATAATGTTTTGGTAATTATTATATCATACAACCGTCTCACAGGATGATTATATAATTGGAATTTAGCTCGCCAAAAATTGTAAATTTTGATATGCTATCGGGAGCATATGCTTCCAAAAGAGAAAAAGATTAGGGTTATAAAATTCCCTATTTTCCCATTCGTCCAATTATATCCGATATATGATAAGGAGTAAATATTCCTAGGTGCGTATAAGATGTTTTGACAAAAATACACTATGGTTGAGTAATATTTGTACTTTTGCATCCTGGGTGGCTTTGCTAAATATATTGTATAGATCACTAACATCTGTAGTTAGTACTTTTAGATTTGGCTAACTAATCTAACTACTTTAGATTTGGCTAACTAATATATATGGACTTACTAACATCTACTAACTAATACATATAATATTTATTATTAATACATATAATATTTATTATATATATATATATATATATATATATATATATATAGGGATTGTATTAAGTGAGAGGAGGGGATAGAGTAAGAGTGAGAGAATTAAATCTTAACCATTCATTTCAAATCCAAGGGTCAAGATTAAAATAAAGTTATTTTCTATCATTCATGGGTGCAAGATATAAATTTTCGATTTGGGATTTAATATGCCTTAAATTAGACGTATTGGGTTTTCATAAATTTCGGCGGCTTTGCCGCCTGAAAAGTGAAAAAATAATGGGGTGTGGTGATTTTAGGGTGATATAGTGGAAAAGAAAGTAATTAGGGTTTTTTATTTAGTAAATTAATATCAACCACTCATTTTAATCCAATAGCCCATATTTAATCCTCTCACTCTCATCTTATCCCTCTCCTGTCATTATATATATATATATATATATATCTTGCTAACACCTAGTTACGAATACTTACAGTATCACTCATTAGGGGTATGTTCAAAATGACATTTACACCAGTATTTATAACAATGTTCAATTTATTTCAACTCATTTTTGCTATAACAACTCATAAAAGTTATAACACTTGTAATAGCTATAACTGCTACTTATTATTATTATTATTATTATTATTATTATTATTATTATTATTATTATTATTATTATTATTATTATTATTATTAATAAATTTTATTTGGGTTTTTTTATCAAAAAAATTTGTTTGGGTCTTTATTATAATTGTTTAAGTGCATAATTATTGGCCTTTTTGTCAAATTTGATAAACTGAATTTTTGAGTTTTTTGAGATAAGCATTTTTGGGGGCTGTTTTTTTCATAAAAAAAATTTACATAAAAATAAAATACAAATTAATAAAAAATATATAAGAATTTTTAATAGAATAAAAATTAAAATATTCATTATTGACCAAATATTCTTTATTGTGAAATATAGAATGAATAATATCACTAACGCTATATTGAAAATTTCGTAATACCTTGTAACAGTTTATAATACTTCATAACAGCTTATAAAAATTATAATAACTAATCATTTCAGCTTATAACAGGCATAACAACTAATCATTTCAACTCATTTCAACTCATTTCATTTTAACAGCCATTTCAAATAGGCTTTGTGTGCTCACTACGAAAATGTTGACTAACGTAAGTAATCATTCTCTTAGGATTTGCTCACTCATATATTTAGCAATGCTTACTGATACATATAGTAACGCTCACTAAGGTTTATATACTCTGGCGTACGAATGTTGATTTGATGTTTCACCATAAGTCTTACTTATTTTGGCGCCAATACTTGGGTTTTAACAAGAGCCATGTATGTACAAATAAATAAGCCCCTAAAAGGGAATATAGTGCAAATATATGCTAAGTTTTTCCTTCGTACTGAACTCAAAAAGGCCAAAAAAGGAACACAAGCACAAAAAGAAGAACAAAATAAGAGTAATCAAATAAAGGGAAGTCCTTTAACTAAACGAAGGTGTTATTGGGTTCGGTTTTGGCGTTCAATAATGGAAAGTTGATGCTCTTTGCAACAATGGACCAAGGTATATGAAGTTCTTCCATTATAAGGTTCGGGGCGACAAGTCAGAGATTTGATTCATTATTAGTTCAAATTGGCTCACAAGTGCCTTTTTTGCTCATGCATAGCTAGTGATTTGTTAAGGTGATAATGTAGCAATTTTGCATCTTCCCATCTCAAAAACATTAAAAGATTTTTCCTTCGTCACTTCTAAAAAGAATTCTTCAGATAAGTCTTCTGTGAATCCTCATGAGAGCTTACTTGTTTACTTAGGTTACTAAGTGGTTTAAGGCTTGTTGTAGATGCTAAATACAAGTAGGATTTCTTACGGAATCGAAATTTGATAGTTTTTCTTTATTTTGCTTGAGAACTAGAAAAAAGCTAGGTGTGGGGGAACAAATCAAATCCAAGAGATGATTGAATCTGGATGTAAATCGGACTCATTTGGGCATTATAATTGTGAAGCTAGAGCCATCACATTCGATGAGGTTACAGATAGTGAAGTAGAACCACGAGAAATGTCTAAATGATGTCATGAGTCAGCTCGCCAAAACTCAGGGCAAGAGGAAGCTAAAAAGGTGTAAAATAGGTTGACCATGTCATTTGACACGAGATGGTTGTGTCATTTGATGCGGCTCGTGTAAATCCTCTGCTTCTTGTTTTTCTTCTAGAAAAGTGACTTAGCATGTGTCACTAAGTTGGGTTTCCTGAGCTTATTGGGCGTGTTTTTGGATCTTTATGCCCTTGTAACTTATTTTTCCTTTCTTATGGTTTGGTTCGATGATAGAAACTAGGGTTTAGGCTTATATTAGCGTAGAAGTTGAAAATTAAGTTTGGATTTGTGAAGATTGATAACTTCTTTCATTACTTAATCAAAATTTGCTTCTTTATCACTTTCTTCTCTTTATTTTCTTGTTTTTATGTCTATGTTTGTCTATACTTGTTTTGCTTGTTTAAATCATGATTCATAGCTAAAGACCCCGCTTAGGTTGTGGTTAGTTCTTATTACGCCCTTAATAAGTTGTGTTAGCTCTTATCTAACGTAGTTGATGCTTGAAGTATGGGGTTTTCACTATACTAAGTGTTTGATAAAATTCTTGAAATTGAACTTTCAACCGAACACTTGGGCAAACAATAAAGATGGGTTTGTTTGTGGATGTAGGTTAGTAAAAATGGTTGATATTAAGATATGAATATAGTCTAAATATAAGCTAGGTCGCATAATTGCTAATTTGTGGTCTAGGGAATCAATTCCTATAAAAATACATAGGTTAGTTGATAAGTGTTATATTATCAGTAGATTTTATGGGATGTTGTTTGTCTTTTTTGGATATATATATATATATATATATATAACCCCTCGTTTATGTTTTATGCTTGAGTTTTGCGTTTTTTGTTTGTTTTGTGTATTCCTTGTGATTTGTGCCTAATTTTCAGCCATATTTTCGGACCAAAGCTTTTTGAGTTATTATTTCTTAATTATGCATTAAAGAGCTTTCAAATGACATATTGTAAGCTCAATTACGATAAGAAAATATATATATATATATATATATATATATATATATATATATATATATATATATATATACAAAAGTTAGAAAGCGAGAAGTATGCATTAATGGCCATCTGTCCACTCTTTAACTTATATCTTTCCTTACACTTATGGACCATACATAATTTTGAACATATTAGAAATTATGCTCAATATATTTCTAACAAATTAAGAATCATATCATGTGTACATCAGATGAAGAAGTTATAACTAATAGGTCAACTGGAGTGGAAGCCAAAGGACGGGGCTGAGAATCCGTGATCGATTCGTAGAACCACTGCCGGATATGATTCTAAATTGGCTCTTGCGTGGCGAGTAAGCAACAAACTGTGTTGACCAACACAGCCCGTTTCGCGTGGCTTTTCAGTTTCCACTCAATTTTCACAATGTTCTTCCTCTAACCATTCAATATCAAGTCATCAGCATATTCACCATCTAGTTAGGGTTATATTAGATTATAGAAAATTGAGAGCAAGTAGAAGCGGAAGATTTTGCAAGGATTTGGAATCGAGTTTATAACAATGATTCAATCACGCCTTCGGATGAGTGACTCTCTTCTTTTCTTTTCTTTTCTTTTTTCTTACTTTAGATTTATACGTATTGCAATTCGGGTTTTAGTTTTGAATGTTTGAATATTTGATCATTTGGAGCCCCGACTGAGTGACACGAATGTGTAAAAATGACACGGGCTTGCCCGAGTTTCTTTCTTAGCGAATTTTCGGAAAACAAGGTAGCCATGGGTTGGGCCACAGATCGGGGCAGGTTATGGGCTTTATCGACGGTCATGGTGCTTCCCATGATCCGTCCGTGGGCGTATTTCACAACCTCTTCTCACTTGGGCATTTGTCATTTAACATCGAGTCTAGTCCAAGGTGCTTTGAGTGGCTTGTATTGCTCTACAAGGTCCTCAAGAGGTTCATCATGGGTCCTTAAATGCCACAAATGTTAATATTTCGAGTGCGGTCCTTCCAAAACTTAACTTCGACGTTTGAAACTTTTGCGGAAAGCTCACTTGGGCTTGTGGATGGTCTATTATAGTTATGGCAAGATGGATATGGATCTTTGAAATTTGAGTTGCCAAATTTTTCATCACCTTTGCTTTATTTTCCGGAACTTGTAAGTTTGGTTTATTTCCTATAAAAGTAAATAAAAATAAATAAAAATTATAAAATTATATCATCTACTAGGTAAAATAAATGTTAAAGGGTGTATAAAATACATCATTTACGCACCTAATAACTACTATGCATGAATTGCAAATGGTTACATTATGGAAGGGATCATTGCTATAAAATTTTTGACTATGCCTCGTAGCGAAAGGACAAAAAGTAAAATCTTAACCCTTAGGGTATGTTTGATTGGATGTAATCAAAGTGATAATGGTCATTACATTACCATGTTTGGTTAAAACTTTATGATGCAATCAAAATTTCATTGTAATCACATTAACCTCTACCTATGTAATCACAATTACTTACACATTTACGAAACAATCATAATTACATCCATCCTTGTGATCAAATTTTAATACATTTACAATGATTCTCTCTCTCTCTTTCCCCCTCTCTCTGTCTCTATTCCATATCCTTTTTCTCTCTCCAAAATTCATCCATTTGAGAAGGAACTTGATTTTCTTTCTTTTATTATCTTAATATATGATATGATTGGTTGGTTATTAAGAAAAATTCAACTTGAATATTTTAGATTCAAAATTTAGTTATTCAATTAAAAAGATAAAAAGCTTAAATTAAAATTTTTAGATCAAAATTTTTTTACTTGTTAATATTTATCTTTAATTTAATAAATATTTATCATCAATAAAATAATTTTAGTTGGTATGTTTTATCAATGAAAAAAATTCAAAACTTAATTATATGATAAAAGAGATTAAAAAAGATCAAATATAAATTTAGCATTTAAAATTTTGTTATTTGGGTAACATTTATCTTCACTACGACAAATATTTATTTGCCACTAAAATAATCCAGCTTGATTTTTTTCGCCTAAAAACTTTAAAATTAGAAACTATGATAGAAAAGATTAAAAAAATCTCAAATATGATTTCAAATTTAAAATATTTTCATGTGGATAACATTTATCTCTATTATGATATTTATTGCCATTAGAATAATAATATAGTTGATATTGTCACGAAAGAAATAAAATTTAATTATTTAATAGAAAATATTTTTAAAAGCTCAAATCTAAATATGTATCTCAAAATTTTTATTTAGATAATATTTATCTCCGCTACAATAATTTCATTAGTATTTTTTGTCATTGAAATAATTCATTACATGTGTGATTACGTTACACTTTTTATATAACCAAACATGATAATGTAATTATTATCCCATTACATTGCGTATCTAATTATATTACATAATTGATTAAATTATACCCCTATTACATTACATTTAGGGAGTTCCCTTTTATTGAGTGTAAGGTCAAGGGCAAGAAACACAAGTATTTCAAAGAAAAAAAAATTATATATGGGTGCATTGTGATTTGGTATAATAATTTATGAAATCCATAATTTTAGATAAATAATTATGGAACATAAGAGGTTTAGCTAAATATTATAGGGGTCCAATTTCGAGGACAAACGTTATTTTCAGGTTAATTTCCTACTAAAAACCGACGTGGCAGCTAAATTTATAGTTACCACGTCAATATTTTTACCGAAAAATAAAGTTTGTCCCCAAAGTTGGTCCCCATAATATTTAACTCAATCTCATATGTTTCATAATTATTTATCTAAAATTGTGGGTTTCACAAATTATTATATCAAAACACAATAGACTCATATGTAATTTTTTCGTATTTAAAGCATGTAAGTACAAGGGGCATCACATGTTTTCATTTGTCAACTTCAACAAGTATTAGTGATATATCAAAGATGGTTATGATTAAACATGATAAAATTGATTTGTGAAACCTTAATAGAAACACTTGGATCCATATCTAACACGAAATATGAAACATGCTCACTCGAAAGTGAACCCGAAACTCGAATTAATCGGAATTGAAACGAGATTTCTAACAAAGTTATTTCTTCTTATTAGAAACTCTCATTTAACTAAAATTTTCTTGACAAGAAGTCGAACCTAGCCCAAACCAAACGGACTCGAAAAGGTATTGACCCAAAACATGACTCGAACTAAATGAACCTGACTCAGTAATCGAATTGAAACAAATCGTTTTACGGGCCTAGTTATGATCGAGTAATCTTATAGGAATATCAAGCTTAATGGGCAAGCGCCTACACACAACGGTGCCTTGCTATGAATAGACTCCGAGTACTTGCGAACAAAGAAAGCCGAGAGAATATAGGTGGAGTTGTCAAAGGCCCTGTTCCATTTAGCTTTAGTTTACACCTTTACAGACTCCTTACAACTTTCGTTACAACTTCTTACAACTTCTTACAGCTCCTTATAACTCCTTACAACTCCTTACTACTCCTTACGGTTACATATTATTTTTCATATCGAAATTTATTGTGAATTTATTTTTCTACCGTTAATGAAATTTTTTATTGATGAATATTTATGTACGTAAAGATGTCTATTAGGGATGACCGTGAGATATGTACGTGGCGGATATAACTACACTCACACTCTATTTTCCTCATTCCTATACTCATACTCCTATCGGATATTTCTAGTATATATCGGATTTATTTGTATAGATGCGTAGGGATTTTAATAATTAATACCATTCGATACATTAATTCAATTTTATGTCTTAAAAAATTCACAAATAAATTCCAACGAATAATTAATCGTAAAAGTATCATGTCCATTTAAACTAGTTATCATGAATAATATTACATACATTTTGTTAAGGTTTAAGTTTATAGGTGAATAGTCGAGTTGAATGTGATGAAATCATATAAGCTATTTAAGTCATGTTCCATTTAGCATAAGTGGTAAAAAGGTGTAAGGAGGTGTAAAAAAATATAAGGAGTTGTAATAAGTTGAAAGGAGTTAGAAGGAATATAAAACGTTGTATAAGATTTGATAAAAATGTTTAATGTATTCATATGTGTATTTTTATAGTTATGTGTAATATATTTGTATTTTTATTTATGAATTTTATGTAATAGAATAATAAAATTTATATATTCGTGATATCAAATGCATATATGTTATGTTTAATGATTTGTTTTTTCAAGAAAAAAAGAAATTATATTTGATATTTATGAAAAGAGTTTCTATGGATGCATATTTTCATGTAATAGGTAGTTGAAAATTACCTTAATTTTACACATTTGAAATAAATGTCATCGACTACTAATTTTTGTAGTTGAGAACATTTAATAGTTGAGAATATTTATTTTAAACTTGTAAAATTAAGGTCATTTTCAACTATATATTATATTAAAGTCATTTATACATCTATAAAAACTCTTTTCATAAGTATTAAACACAGTTTTGTTTTTTTCTAAAAATAAAAAAGAAGAAAACAAATCATCAAACTGATACATATGCATTTAGCATTTCAAATATATAAATTTTATAATTTACATTAAATTCATAAATAAAAATACAAATATGTTATATATAAATATAAAAACATATGAAATATTTTTATCGAGTCATGTGAAACATTTTATACTCATTACGGTTGCTTACAACTTCTTACAACATTCATATCTTGGTGTTGTTAGGTGCCTATTGTCTAACCCAACTATGAGTGATGAGTGGAAACGAACTACTATATTTTACACTCTAGTTAAATGTGGAGACACTTTGATGAAGTTGGTTATAGATGGAGTGAGCACCATGAATGTTGTAGCCCAGTCTACTATTAAGCGGTGTTATCTAAAAATTGAACCACACCCTAATCCTTTTAGGGTCGCTTGGGTTTGATAAGACTAGCATCACGAGTTACCCATCGATGTAAGGTCCCTATCCAAATTGGAGGTTATAAGGATGAGATTTTATGTGGTGTCCTCCCCATGGATGTAGCTCACAATCTACTAGGCCGCCTTTGGCTATATGATTTGAATGTTACTCATCAAGGCGGAGAGAATACCTATACCTTTAGGTTTCGAGCACAAGCACATAACTCTAAACCCTTATCGTCCTAAGGAGTTACTTCCTTTCCCAGGACCAAAACCATCTTCGACCTTGTCTTCCGGTATTCCAGCCAAGGGAACAATTTCCCTTCTACATCCTAAACCCTTTGAGAGATTGGGAAATAGTAATCGGTTATACCGACGGCTTTAGCGAGGAACTTTTCTTCGACCATATTGCCTTCCCAAGTCCTACCACTAGTGATTCGCCTTCCGAGGCCCCTCCCATAGAGATTGTGGAACTACTTAAGACCTTTAGTGATGTTGTCCCCGAGGAGCTTCCCAGTGAGCTACCCTCCCCCTCCCTCCGCGCCCTCTTAGAAACATCCAACATGCTATTGACTTAGTTCCGGGGTCTCAACTCCCCAACCTTCCTCATTATAGGTTGAACCCCGTGGAAAGAGCGTGATTGAATAGACAGGTTCAGGAGCTACTGTCTAAAGGTTTTGTTTGACATAGCATGAGTCCTTGCGTTGTCCCTGCCCTTCTTACCCCAAAAAGGATGGCTCTTGGAAGATGTGTATGGATAGTAGAGCCATCAATAAGATTACGATCAAGTATAGGTTTCCTATTCCAAGGTTAGAGGATATGCTTGACTGTCTTGCAAGGGCTAGTTGGTTCTCTAAGATAGAATTGCATAGCGAATATCATCAAGTGCGCATTAGACCAGGAGATTAATGGAAGTCTGCGTTTAAGACTCAAGACGGCCTATTTGAGTGGTTAGTCACGCCTTTTGAGTTATCTAATGCCCCCAACACTTTTATGAGACTTGTGATCCATGTCTTGCAGTTACTCCCGGAAATTTTTTGGTTGTTTATTTTGATGACATCCTAAACATAGCAAGTATAGAGAGGAACACATTGAGCACCTTAAGCGACTTCTCACCACTCTTCGAGAAGCTAAACTCTTTGCTAACCTCAAAAAGTGTGTCTTCTTGCAATCCCAAGTTCATTTTCTAGGATACATTCTATCTTCCTAGGGCATCTCTGCTGATCCGGACAAAGTTAGATCCATTAAAGAATGGCTCGAACCCATATCTTTGACCAAAGCAAAGAGTTTTCACGGTCTTGTCTCCTTTTATAGGAGATTCATCAAAGATTTTAGCTCTATCATGGCCCCCATTATAGACTATTTGAAGAAAGGACCATTTCAATGGACGTCGAAAGCAAACACAACCTTTGGGGGAGATCAAAGAGAGAATGACCTCAGCCCTACTCCTTAGCCACATTGATTTTAGCACAGTATTTGAAGTTTCTTGTGACGTTTGCTGGTTTTGGGATTAGGGGCGTGTTGAGTCAGGATGGACATCCTATTGGTTTTTTCAGTGAGAAACTCAATTATTCCCACGAGTCAAGTAAACCACCTTTGAAAAAGAGTTGTATGCCTTACTTTAATCCTTGCGTCACTGGAGTTATTATCTGTTGCTTCATGAATTTGTCTTAAACTTTGACCATGAAGCTCTTAAGTATTGGAAGTCTCAAGATCATGTTAATCTTAAGCATGCTAGGTTTGTTAAGTACATTAGTGAATATTCTTTTGTTCTTAAGCACAAATCAGGTGTGGAAAACAAGGTTGTTGATGCCTTGAGTCGTATTGGATACTTCTTGCAGACCATGAAGGTTGAGGTTCTCGGGTTTGACAAACCGAAAGATGCTTATTTGTTTTGCCCTGATTTTTCTCTTACCTCGCACGTAACTTTTGGCAGGAAACCGTTGAGACTATGTTGACCTTTTCCTCCAGGATGGATACCTATTTAGGGGTTCCAAGTTGTGCATTCCTAGGATGTCTTTTCGAGATTTCTTGGTTTGGGAGATACATGCAGGGGTTTGGCTGGTCATTTGGGCAAGAATAGATTCGTCACACTTGTAGAGGATCGCTTCTATTGGCCCTCATCGAAGAGGGGATGTTTCTCGTATCGTGTCTCAATATTGTACATGCCGGTTAGCCAAAGCCAAGAAGCACAACATTGGGCTATAAACCCTCTCCCTATCCCCCATGCTCCTTGGAAAAATAGTAGTATGGATTTTGTATGAGGTCCGTATAGGACTTCTCATGGTCATAACTCCATTCTAGTTGTGGTCGATAGATTTTAAAAAATGGCCCATTTTATTCCTCGTAACAAGATTGATGATGTGACACATGTTGCTAAGTTACTCTTTCGTGAAATTGTTAGGCTCCATGGTCTCCCAGCGTCAATTGTGTCAAATAGGGACGTCAAGTTTATGAGTTATTTCTGGAAGACCTTATGGAAATTATGTGGTACTACTTTATTGTTTATCGTAGTCTTCCATCCTCAAACGGACTGACCAAACTGAGGTTGTTAATCGCAGGCTTGGTGAGCTTCTTAGATGTGTTGTTGGGGAGAAACAACTTGGGATTTGACCTTACCCATTGCTGAGTTTGCATATAACAATGCAGTCAATCGGTCCACTCGGTAAAAGCCCTTTTGAGGTTGTCCATGGTTATTCTCCACGCACCCCAACCCACCTTATTCCCCTTCCCTTGGATGTACGTGTTTCCCGATCCGTGGCCACATTTGCACAACATATTCATGACTTGCATGCTGAGATTCGACGTAAGATTGCTTTGAGTAATGACAGCTTATAAGCTTTCGCTGATGCACAACGTAGGGTTGTGAATTTTGAAGTGAGTGATTTTGTTATGGCTAGTATCGGACCTGAACATTTCCCCAAACACTCCAACAAAAGCTCCATGCTCGAGCCATGGGACCTTACAAGATTATAAAAAATTGGGATCTAATGCATATGTACTTGATCTTCCCGATAATTTTGGTATTAGTCCTATTTTCAATGTGTAGGATCTCATTCTTCATCGAGGTACCTTTGAGCCTCTTTGTCTTCCTTTTAGTGCTTCGCAGGCACTCGGGTCCTCGACTCCCTACTTTCCCACGACAACGTGCTGATATTGAGACCGTGTTGGATGACGAGATCGTGTCGTCTTCTCGTGGTGGCTTTCGTCGATACTTGGTGCAATGGTCAGGCTGTCCACAATCTGATGCCACTTAGATCACTCGAAGAAAAGTTTCGCACTTACAATTCTAATCTCCTGGAATGTTACCTTCGGGATAACTCATCTGAGTCGAGTTCTTTTCGGTAGGGGAGAATGATGCATTATCTCCCAAAAGATATTTTGGGAATATCTATTCTAGGAAAAATAGGAAGTTTAGAAATTTAGCAATTTTTATTTAGGGAGAATTCTATCTTCTAGTTATTTCCTTATTATTTTAGTTAACAAACATTATCTCGTGGATTTTAGTATCTTTTAGTTTCCTTATTGTTTACATCTCCTTACCACTCCTTACAGCCTCCTTACAGCTCCTTACAACTTTTTATAATTTCTTAAAACTCCTTACGAGTTGCTTACATCTTTCCTTATAACTCCTTACAACTCCTTACAGCTAAATGGAACATGGCCAAAGTCCAATCAATGAGCTTTAAGTACAATGGTTAACATATATGGTTTTCCAAAAACTGATATAATATAACATAGGATTTTTGAAATCTAATAAATCGAACTTTGGTATATTTGAAAATTTGTAACCCAAACTTAAGAAATTATTTCAAGTGAGTTGTACTTTTAACATTATTATATCTAATATCTTACCACCGAGTTAGACTCGCCGAATAGATAGCGTGGTGGTGGCGACTAACATATGTAATATATTGAGCAAGTTTTTAAAAGAAAGTCAAGTGTGTTACTCTCTCTTACACACACATTCTCAATCACTCTCTCTCACACACACTCAGCCACTTTCCTCACTCCTACCTCTCTCGACTCTATCTCTGTCTCTCTCTTCTCCCTCTCACTCTCTTTTTCTCCTCCCCTCTCTCTAAGTCTTTCTCTCATCTCCCCTCACATATTTTTTAAAATAATTTTTTCAAATAAAATAAGAAATTTTATTTTTAAGCATAATTTTTTAAAGAATTTTGTATTTTTTACATAAAAAATTAATTATTTATATTACATATAATTTTTTGAAATATTTTCAATGATTAAATTTTATGTTTTTATTCATTTCTCTTTTTTTTAAATATTATTATATATTTTTCTTATTAGTTAGAGTATTTGTTAGTATTATTTACAATATATAAACTTATAGATGTTAACCTGAAAATATCTATAGAACTTAATATTCATTGATTTTTGAAATAATAGAAATTAAGAATTTATTTAAGATTTTTTCAACTCAATCCTTTTAAACAAGAGAGGTATATTAGGAATTATATTATAAAAATATACTAAAGGCAATTGTAAAAGCTCGTATTCTAAAATTTTGTAAATGATATTTTGGATAAGAGTTTGTAATATAATTTCCTACCATACTTTTCTCTTTCTTAAAGGATCAAGTTGATAAAATCTTAAATGAATTTTTTGTTTTTATTATTTCAAAAACCAATAAATATTAACACTTATATATATTTACAAGTTAACACGTATGAACTGGCATTTCTATTGAGTAGTCTCGAATACCTTCTTTTGTTTTTCATTTCACAGATGAGTTTTGATTCTGTTCCTAATTTCGAATCCAAATTGGTAATTAGTCTGACAATTTCAAATCAGAAAATACAAAAAAGGATGTTTTCCTTGTTTAGAATCTTTTATCTTTGGTTTGAATCGTGGGTTTAGACAATCTTCGATGATTTTGTCTACTCAAAAAATGGCGGCAGCACCTTTTTATTATTTCTTTCTATGAGAATCATATGAGATGGTAGTTCCCCATATGATCATATATATAATTTTTGTCCCGAAATATTTCCTCAATTGAATAATTCTTTGATTTGAAATTTGTGATTTGGATCCTTTATTTTGACATCTCATCAAGATATACTAAAGTTATTCCAACAATTGACACTAACCTAGACCTTGTAAATAATGTGTGAATCCATACTTTCTCTGAGCTCCATCTTGTAGCACTATTTCCATTTATACTTCAACAAAAATACGGAGTTAAGTTGGAGCAGAACAAAATTGTGGAATTGAGCATCCTTTAATTATATTATATCTTCTGGTATAATACTATAAATACTCTAATTAATAAGAAAATTTTATAATGATATTTACTAAAAAAAGAAATAAATTAAAAAACTAAAAATTTAAAATGTTAAGTAATTTTTATCAACAAATTTTTTAAAGTGTCAATATTTGTCTCAAATTAATTTTTATCTAAGAAAAGTACAGCTTCTTTAACTTGAAATACTATACTTTAAAATAAAATAGAAGTTTTTTAAAAAAATATGTAAGGAAGGAAGAGGGTGGAGAGAGGAAGAGAGAATATGAGAAGAGGGAAGCGGGTGGGAAAAGAGAAGTGCAGGGGAGTCAAGTTTGCTCTTTAAGTGCAGGAGTGTTCCCTATGAGGAGTTCAAAGTTTTGAAAAATTTTATATGAAAATGATGTGAGTGATGCAAATGAATAAGGATGAGTCAAGAGTATCAGAGGTGGGAACTGATCAACTACGTGAAACCTCACGGGTAAACCAGACGTTATCAATGAATTTCACGATCAAATCCCTCTGCAGATCTACAAAATATAAGTGAATCATAATTGTTCCTTAGATAATTCAATATATGAGTTTTCCTATACATGAAAAGATCCACAGCAGCGTGTCTAGCCGCCCTATTGAGGTTAACCTTTTCTTCGTTACAATTTACATTGAAGCAGTTACAGCACATCTCAGTCAAGGAAATTACGAAGAATTGAATAAGTAAATTTAGCGACGATTAGAGCTTCTTGTTTCCAATCTGGGGTGCAGGATAACTAAATTTTAATGTTGAAATTAGAAGAGATTGGGTAGTAATTGTTGAGGTAAGGTTAATGTGTCTTCTAAGTTTTGTAAGTGGCTTCTATTTTTAATAAGTAGGCAGATGACCCTTGTATCTTAGTCTTTTGGAAGATTCCACGCCCGTTGTTTATACAACGGATAAATTTGAGTCTCTCTCATCAAATGAAATTGTTGCATGAATATAGATATTGTGCCTTCGTTCTTGAAAACCAAAAGTAATCCAATCCACTTGGCCCCAGCCCTTTTACCTGAAAGATGTGATTACAGAGTAAGGATGCCTTAGCAGATCGGGGAAAAATCCCTTTGAATAGGAGCGAGGGTGGGACGGGGCGACATCTTCCACCTCCAGTGGGGATGGAGATGGGGTCTGGGTACAGCCCGTTTCCATGTCTCGTTCCCTCATTTTTTTGTAAGGAATTTTCACAATTACTATAGGGTGTTTTATAATTTTATCACCCTCAGGCACTAATTATAAAGTTAATACACTTTCCCTTCTGTGGCCCATTGCTTTCAGTCTCTCTCCAACACCATCTCCCTCATTTCTCTATCTCCTCTACATCTCTTCGCGACTCTGCATCTAGTGGACGGGAATCTGCGCGCAGCCCTCATCACCTTATTCTCTTCACATCCTCATCTCACAGTTCTGTCATCATGTCCTCTCACCTATGTCTTTCCCATCTAGCCTCATCTCCAGCTCTGCTTCCTCGGTTTTGGGATAGGCCATCTCTCTGTCTCAGATCTTGCTTCTCTCTTGCTCATCTGTAGCCCACTTCTGTAATATGC